>CM059425.1:123843015-125043015 GCA_030390025.1 Squalus acanthias | reverse complement strand
TTCCTGATTTCCGCATTTAACTCTGTGCATGTGTGGACGCTGGAAGATGCTGTCCGATTTACTCCTCAACGGTGAGCGCTGATAGCCTCTCCATTATTCTTATCGCAAAATCCGGGCCGATGTCTTCAGGATGGTTGTGGAGGGGAGAAAATTTATGAAGAATTGGAAAATAACAAGAAGCTTTATTAATCTGATATAATTAGGGGACGTAAGCTCCACAGTGACTGTTACTGCCATTTTATTTTTCATGGCGGTTAGGTTTTTGGTGTTGCTGCATTGTATACAAATCCAGGTTTGGCATCCAGGATTGAATGGCTCTTCCACAGTGCTGCTGTACCCCAAGACTCTCCATCCCACGTAACCGGATCCTGGGACTCCCCTCCCAATGCTCCCAGAACCTGCAATGTTCCTGTCAATGTACACCCCATACTGTGTGCCCCAATACTTAGAGAACTTATTACCTCCTCTCTCTACTCCCAGAACCATCTTCCAATGCTAGCCCCCCCCCCCCGCCCCCTCCCCAGGCCAATATAACTCCACAACTTCCCCCCCCCCCCTTCTCACTACTGCTAAGCCCCATATACCTGCTTCCAATCTGGAACTTGTTGCCTGCCTTCTTGCTGTGTATCCTGGGTTTTATTATTTAAAAAAATTGAGATGTGAAGTTAATTTATAGGTAAAGTTAGTTTGTAGGTAAAGGAACATCAAGGCTGCTGATTTAGAATTTAATTCCCAAAACACTGACAATGGTATAATGCCATGTAATAAAAATGCATTAGACTTGTCACAAATCAGTGGCCCTGATAATACATTGTGCATTACATTGTCATAACACAGTATGTTCTTCAACTCACTGAGCACTGACAGATCGGCTGGCATTTTAACTAAAAAAAAACCCCACACAGTGAATCCTGGATAGGCAGATAACTTGTTTACTCTTGAACCTCATGTGTTGACTGTCTGAGGGAGTGACGGGCACCATTACCTCCTCCAGCCTTACAACCCTCCAAGATCTCTGCACTCCTCCAATTCTGGCCTCTGGCACATTCCCTATTTTCAACACTCCACCATTGGCGGCCGTGCCTTCAGCTGCCAAGGCCTTAGGCTGTTATAATTCCCTCCCTAAACCCCTCCTCCTTTAAGACGCTCCTTAAAACCTACCTCTTTGACCAAGCCATGTCCTAATATCTCCTTCTGTTGCTCGGTGTCAAATTTTGTTTGATAATGGGATGTTTTACTTCATTAAAGGCGCTGTATAAATGCAAGCTGTTGTGGGTGTGTCTGTTTTATAAAAACAGAAAAAGGCTGACCTATCTTGTTGGATTCTTCTAATTTTAGCAATTGAATTGGCATTAGGAGGTTTGTCAGCACTGTCATGTAGGACAGAACATATGTGCATGCATTTAAGTATTTTAACTTAATTGAAGATGTGAAATTCCAAAGAAAAATATCTCTTTCTAACAATCGGACCAACGCCGATAAAACATTTTGGGAACTTTTTGAAGTCATTCTGCTCAGCCTAGGGGCACTACTCTGATGCAGATAGAAATTTCCATTCTGCAATTCTTTCAGCAGTGACAAAGTTTCTCTTTTTTTTCCTCTCTTTCTCTGTTAATGGAGTTTGATGGTTCCCTGAGTTTTCATTTGGTTTTATAGATATGTCATTGCCTTTCAAATTGGAAAATAATTGGACCACAACTTCCGTCAGACTGTGATATGCTGCTACTTATAGAAAATTCAATTAATAAATTATAGGCAAAGGAACTGCATTTAAAATGCCTGGCTTTGAATGTGTATTACACAAAAATAAAACCGCCAGGAGGCTGTTCCAAAGCAGCAGTTCCAATTTGGGTTCAAGCTTGTTGACAATGACTTGACTCTCAGTTGCTGCTGGTTTAGGAGGTTATCTGAACCCCTGGATGCAATTATTTACTTGTAATGGGGTAGCTGGTATCCTCAACAGATTCTTTCCTTCTGTTGCATTTCACTCACTCACTCACTCACTCACTCACTCACTCACTCTCTCACTCTCTCACTCTCTCACACACACACACACACGACTTGAGTACAAAATCCAGGTTGACGCTCCCAGTGCAGTACTGAGGGAGTGCTGGAGGTGCTGCCTTTGAGATAAGACATTAAACCGAGGTCCCATCTGCTCTCTCAGGTGGATGTAAAAGATCCCACGGCACTATTTCAAAGAAGAGCAGGGGAGTTCTCCCCAGTGTCCTGGCCAATATTTATCCCTCAACCAACACCACTAAAAACAGATTATCTGGTCATTATCACTTTGCTGTTTGTGGGACTTTGCTGTGCGCAAATTTGCTGCTACATTACAACAGTGACTACACTTCAATCATTGGCTGCAAACCACTTTGGGACATCCTGAGGTTGTGAATGGTGCAATATAAATGCAAGTCTTTCTTTTTCTTTTCTTTCTTTCAGAGAGTAGCTTTCGGAGCAAGGAACTGTTTGGAATTATTCCCTTTTAATAATCAAGCTTATCGAAGTTGCTGCTCTTTATTGGCTGTCAGAGATTAAAATGAGTTCTTTTTCAGAGTTTACAGGCCACTGCAGTCTGTAAGTTTCAGACAAATGACACAACTACCGCTGTTCAATATTGAAGTCCATGTCTTGTCTATTTAGCTTGTTATGAGAATCGCCAAGTTATTTGTTGCACAGCTCTGAATTGGACCATGAATGTACATTCTCGCTGTACATTACAGCCAGCGACATTAGCCAGGGTTATAAGCTTCACGATTCCTACGTGCAACTGCAAAATCAGTAGCATTATACTTTCCAGCACCTTTACAAACTACAGTATTTCTCCTCTCTCTCCTTCCAGCACGGGTTGAACCCTCCACAGAAGGCCCCATTGTAATTCAACCCATAAAGCAGGACCTTTTTATTCTCTTGTTGTCATTTGGCTCTTTGAATAGGAAGCTGCTGCCAGTGACGTTTGTGTGAATTGCTGAATACTGTTGGCTGATGAATGTTGACGGGTCCATAATGGCTCAATCGTCACCAACACCAATCTACTTCAGCTTTAGAAATCATACAAGTATGTTTTGTGTGGTTTTTTTTCAGTTTTGCGTTTCTGTTTTGTTTGGATGAAAAATAGCCTTTGTGATGCACACGGCTATCAATTAATCCCCTCGGGTAAAGAAAGCAGATACCACGTCTCTCTTTTTTGTTTGCAGGCAATGTTAATTTTTCTTTTTCTCTGCTTTTCAGTTGAAGCTGTTGGAGGCAAGGCTTTACCCTGTATTGTTGACGTGCGAGATGAGCAGCAAATCAGCGCGGCGGTGGAGAATGCAGTGAAGACCTTTGGAGGTACAGTAAGACCAATGACTATCCACATGGCAAGGCGGTGGACTTATGACTTCCGCCTGTCAGGAAAATATGAGCTGCTGATATGGATCGTCTGGTGATTTAAGTGCCTGTGTTACACACTGAGCTGGTTGATCAAAGGACAGTATCCATTCTTGGCTAAGGCCACTGAGACGCACACATTACGTTTCAGCAGGAGCCGTCCCAGTAAAGCATCGATTCCAAAACAATCCTTTTTGTGTTCTCGGATCAGCCTGTGATTCAATATTCCAAGTCGAGGCACTGCAGAACGGCCAAAAAGAGGATGAATAACACAGGGGCGAGGGAGGAGAACTCTTCATCAAGCTTGTGATTTAAATATGCGGTTTTTGGACTCTAAGGAAATCAAGGGATAGGGTGGAGTTGGGAAGTAGAATATCAGCCATGATCTTATTGAATGGAGGAGCAGGCTTGAGGGGCCATATGGCCTACTCCTATTTCTTATGTTCTCGGTCCCCATCTTGAAGAGGGGGACTTCAGGTCCATCACTTTGAGAGGAAGGGTAACAAATGTCGACTCGACTCATGTAACTGAAGCATGATAGGAAAAACAATTTTTTTTTTGTACAGGTTAAAAGGTGATGTAACTCAGGGTGCATATTTCCCTGTTGTCATGGTTGCAAGGTGTCAACAGCTGCAATATAAGCTGCAGTGTCAATATTTATTCTTGAAAATAGCTAAGTTCTGGCATAAAGGAGAATCCACAATGATGCCTAGTACTTATAATAAATCGTGCAGCATGGTCCCTGATTCTGATATTCCATTGACTATCCAGCAGATTGGTTGTACATTTTTTATTTGCAATATGTACACTCTGAAACTTACGCAAGATGTTCACCCCAGGTTAAGGACTTTGTCCCAGAGTTGCGAAGGAATGCCGTGATGTGAGTGGGCGTTGTGTCTGCTACGCTGAATAGATTCGGACAAACATAGACCAGTTGGGCCGAATGGCCTGTTTCTGTGCTGTAAATTCAATGTAATTCTATCCTTATCTGATGTACATTAAACACACTTTCAAATACGGGTCCCTGAGCCTTGTGTCTTGCTCACCGATGTAATTTGGGAAACCAGGTGATGAGACCAGTATGTTGGAAAAACCAGAGCCCTGGGTTGTTGGTACACAAACACTGACTTGACATAACCTTGATTCGAATGGCACACAGGTCGTTGAATACACTGTGTCTGTACTTTGCATTTTAACATGTTATATAAAGATACTAGTAGCCTTTCACCAACAATTCTATTTTTAATAATTTTGTGCCATAAATTTTTCAGTACCAGTAAGAATAACTTACTTGTTCGTATGTCCATCCTTTCTTCTCCTTCCTTTTCCATCTCCTACTTCAAAAAACAGGGGACTGTAGCGTGACAACAACTCTTTGAACAACAACAACTTGCATTTATATAGCGCCTTTAACGTAGTAAAACGTCCCAAGAGGCTTCACAGGAGCGTTGGCAGGAATACGTACCGACTGAGTATGTTTGAACTGTTAGAATGCATTTAAGTGTAGAATGAGTGAGAAAATCAAATACAGGAAACAATTTCTCGTATCAATTACAGTAAATCCAACTGTGATTAACAGTCCAGAAGCCACCATGCCGACCTGGACCCCCGCCCCCCCACAGTGTGTAGTAACTGATCACAACAAGTCATTTGTAGTCGTTTCACATGTTGGAGTTCGCAGTGAAACATCAGAGACTTGAATGCTCGTCCAACAACACCATCACTAAACTTGCGTATTCCTTATGACTGGCCGTTTTGTCCATTTTGCTTGCGTGTTTTTGATTGTAGACAGTTTTGTATCCATTGTTAGTGTTTTGCTCTCCGCAATGTAGAAACCACAAGGTCCGGGGATGCCAGGCCACAAAACGAGGTGGTTACACTTACTTTAAAACAGGTCATGCTCAAACATGGGTAGCTATGTCAGGACATGAGGAGCAGGAGCAGGCCGTACGGACCCTCGAGCCTGCTCCGCCATTCAGTAAGATCATGGCTGATCTTTGACCTCAACTCCACTTTCCCGCCTGATCCCCATATCCCTTGGTTCCCCAAGAGTCCAAAAATCTATCCATCTCTGACTTGAATATACTCAACGACTGAGCATCCACAGCTCTCTGGGGTAGAGAATTCCAAAGATTCACAACCTTCCTGAGTGAAGAAATTTCTCCTCATCTCAGCCCTAAATGGCTGATCCCTTATCCTGAGACAATGTGCCCTAGTTCTAGACTCTCCAACCAGGGGAAACAGCCTCTCAGCATCTACCCTGTCCAGCCCTCTCAGAATCTTGTATGTTTCAATGCGATCACCTCTCATTCTTCTAAACTCCAGAGAGTATAGGCCCATTCTACTCTATCTCTCCTCAGAGGACAACTATCTGACTAACTTGATTGAATTTTTTGAGGAGGCTACAAGGAGGGTCGATGAGGCTAGTGTGTTTGATGTAGTCTATATGGATTTTAGCAAGGCTTTTGATAAGGTCCCGCATGGCAGACTGGTCACGAAAGTAAAAGCCCATGGTATCCAAGGCAAAGTGGCAAGTTGGATCCAAAATTGGCTCAGAGGCAGGGAACAAAGGGTAATGGTTGAAGGGTGTTTTTGTGACTGGAAGGCTGTTTCCAGTGGGGTTCCGCAGGGCTCAGTATTGGGTCCTCTGCTTTTTGTGGTATATATCAATGATTTGGACTTCAGTGTAGGGAGTATGATTAAGAAGTTTGCAGATGATACAAAAATTGGCCGAGTGGTTGATAATGAAGAAGGCTGCAGACTGCAGTAAGATATCAATGGACTAGTCAGGTGGGCATAACAGTGGCAAATGGAATTCAATATGGAGAAGTGTGAGGTATTGCGTTTGGGAAGGGTGAACAAGGCAAGGGAATACACTATAAATGGTAGGTCACTGAAAAGTACAGAAGATCAGAGGGACCTTGGAGTGCATGTCCACAGATCCCTGAAGGTAGCAGGACAGGTCGATAAGGTGGTTAAGAAGGCATACGGGATACTTGCCTTTATTAGCCAAGGCATAGAATATAAGAGCAGGGAGGTTATGCTTGAACTGTATAAAACACTAGTTAGGCCGCAGCTAGAATACTGCGTGCAGTTCTGGTCACCACATTACAGGAAGGATGTGATTGCACTAGAGAGGATGCAGAGGAGATTTATGAGGATGTTGCCTGGGCTGGGGAATTTTAGCTGTGAGGAAAGATTGGATAGGTTGGGACAGAGGAGGCTGAGGGGGGACCTAATTGAGGTGAATAAAATTATGAGCAGCCTAGATAGAGTGGATAGGAAGGACCTATTTCCTTTAGCAGAAGGGTCAATAACCAGGGGGCATAGATTTAAAATAATTGGTCGGAGGTTGAGAGGGGAGTTGAGGAAAATCTTTTTCACCCAGAGGGTGGTGGGGGTCTGGAACTCACGGCCTGAAAGGGTGGTCGAGGTAGAGACCCTCATCACATTTAAAAAATACTTGGATATGCACTTGAAGTGCCGTAACCTACAAGGCTCTGCACCAAGTGCTGGAAAGTGAGATTAGGGTGGATAGCTCTTAGTCGGCCGGTGCGGACAAGATGGGCTGAATGGCCTCCTTCTGTGCTGTAAATTTCTATGGTTCTATGAACCCTCTCATCCCAGGAATCAATCTTGTGAAATAACAACAGAAAACGCTGGAAAAACTCAGCAGGCCTGGCAGCATCCGTGGAGAGAGAAACAGAGTTAACGTTTCAGGTCGAAGACCTTTAATCAGAACTAGAAAAAAGCAGGAAAGGGAACAGATTTTAAAGCAAGTTTAGGGGCTGGGAAATGGGGGAGGGGATGAAAGAACAAAACGGAAGGTCAGTGATAGGATGGAAGGCAGGAGAAGTAAAGAGGCATTAAGAGATATTCAAGGCAAGAGGAGATGGTAATGGGACAGGTTAAGGAACAAAGGATGGCTCCAGATGAAGTGTGAATTGCGCTGGCAGAATGAAGGACAGCTGCCATCCATCTGGTGAACCTTTACGCACCCGCTCTAAGGCAAGTATATCCTGCCTTAGGTATGGAGCCCAAAACTGTACACAGTACCCCAAAACCCTGTACAATTGCAGCAAGACTTCCTTACTCTTGTACTCCAACCCCCTGCAATAAAGGCCAACATACCATCTGCCTTCCTAATTGCTGTACCTGCATGTTAATTGTCTGTGTTTCGTGTATAAGGGCACTTAAATCCCTCTGAACATGGTCATTTAATAGTCAGGTTTGTTGATGTTGTTAACATCAACACACAGAGTTTCTGGTCGGTTCACTGTCATTGTTTTGGGCATCTCGATGTTGTTGGGTTGGTGAATGTCACAACATCAATTTCCTCACAATGAGTCCCTCTGTGAGACCTCTCGAGCAGACAACTTTACTCTGTGGAACTTGGAAAATATGGGCTAGTACATTTTGGTAGCAAGAATAGGGAGGTCACATCACTTGGAGGGTGAGAGTCTAGGTGGGGTAGAGGAATAAAGGGATCTAGGAATACAAATACACAAATCACTACAAGTTGCGACGCAGGTTAGCAAGACTGGTTCGACGAGTATGACCAGGAGATCCAGGAGCTAATAAGCCGCAAGTGCAAGGCATTCCTGATCTGGAAACAGCAACACAACTCGAGAGCAAGAAAGCAGCTCTACAGACGCCTGAAGGCCGAGGTCCAACAAAAAACTTGCGACCTAAAGAACAGATGGTGGGTGGAGAAAGCGCAGGAGATCCAGCCGACAGCCACGATGTGCGTGGATTCTTTAGCGCAGTCAAGACCACCTACGGCCCAAGCACCCAAGGTCCTACCCCACTACGGGCCAAGAACGGGGAGGTACTCATCAAGGTCAGTGCCCGCTGGAAGGAGCACTTTGAAGATCTCCTTAACCGAGACTCTGTCTTTGACGCGAGTGTTCTCAACTTCATCTCGCAGCACGCTACCCGCCACCATCTCCGCACAACCCCAGCCCGGCATGAGGTTGAAAAAGCCATCCGACAACTGAAGAACAAGGCCGCCTCAGGAGCAGATGAAATCCCTGCCGAGGCACTAAAGCATAGCGGAGAAGCACTACTGGCGCGAATTCATGAACTCATTTCTCTTATCTGGAAGGAGAAGAGCATGCCAGGGGATCTCGGAGATGCCATAATTGTGACCATCTTCAAGAAAGGTGACATGTCCGATTGCGGTAATTACAGAGGAGTTTCCCTGCTGTCTGCCACAGGGAAAGTCATTGCAAGAATCCTCCTCAATCGCCTTCTCCCAGTGGCCGAAGAGCTCCTCCCAGAGTCTCAATGCGGATTCCGCCCACAAAGGGGAACAATGGACATGATCTTCACCGCACGTCAATTACGAGAGAAATGCAGGGAACAGCACCAACCGCTGTACATGGCCGCCTTTGATCTCTCAAAGGCCTTCGACACTGTGAACCATGAGGGATTATGGAGTGACCTCCTCAAATTCGGCTGCCCTCAAAAGTTTGTCACCATCCTCCGCCTGCTTCACGACGACATGCAAGCCGTGATCCTGACCAACGGTTCCACCACAGACCCAATTCACATACGGACCGGGGTCAAGCAAGGCTGTGGCATCGCACCAACTCTCTTCTCGATCTTCCTTGCTGCAATGCTCCATCTCGCCCTCAGAAAGCTCCCCGCTGGAGTGGAGCTAATTTACAGAACAAACAGGAAACTGTTCAACCTCCGTCGCCTCCAGTCCAGATCCAAGGTCGTCCCATCCTCTGTCATCGAATTACAGTATGCAGACGACGCTTGCGTCTGCGCTCACTCGGAGGTCGAACTCCAAACCATCGTCAACACCTTCACCGAAGCGTACGAGAGCATAGGCCTTACACTGAACATCCGTAAGACAAAGGTCCTCTACCAACCTGCCCCCGCCACACAGTACTGCTCCCCGATTATCAAAATCCACGACGAGGACTTGGACAACGTGGGCCACTTTCCACACTTCAGGAGCCTACTGTCAACAAGGGCAGAAGTTGATGACGAAGTCCAACACCGCCTTCAGTGTGCCAGTGCAGTCTTCGGTCGCCTGAGGAAGATAGTGTTTCAAGACCAGGACCTCAAACCCAGCTCATGGTCTACAGAGCAGCAGTGATGCCCGCCCTGCTGTATGCCTCAGAGACATGGACCATGTACAGCAGACACCTCAAAGCACTGGAGAGGTACCACCAACGCTGCCTCCACAAAATCCTGCAAATCCATTGGCAGGCTAGGCGCACCAATGTCAGTGTTCTCGCTCAGGCCAACATCCCCAGCATCGAAGCTTTGACCACGCTCGATCAGCTCCGATGGACGGGTCACATCGTCTGCATGCCCGATACGAGACTACCAAAACAAGCGCTCTACTCGGAGCTCCGACACAGCAAGAGAGCCCCAGGTGGGCAGAGGAAACGCTTCAAGGACACCCTCAAAGCCTCCTTGAAAAAGTGCAACATCCCCACTGACACCTGGGAATCCTTGGCCCAAGACCGCACAAAGTGGAGGAGAAGCATCTGGGAAGGCGCTGAACACCTTGAGTCTCTTCGCTGGGAGCAAGCGCAAGGAGCGCACGTCAACCCAAGCACCCCACCCACTGGAGAGGGTGCAGAGAAGATTTACAAGGATGATACCAGAAATGTGAGGGTATACATATCAGGAAAGGATGAACAGGCTGGGTCTCTTTTCTCTTGGAAAAAAGGCTGAGGGGTGACCTAATAGAGGTCTTTAAAAAATTATGAAAAATTTTAATAGAGTGGATACAGAGAGAATGTTTCCACTTGTGGGGAAGAGCATAACTAGAGGCCATCAATATAAGATAGTCACCAAGAAATCCAATAGGGAATCCCGCAGCGCCAGTTCTGCTTGCCAAAAGTGGCCCACTCGGCACTCTCATTCCAAGCCAGCGAGTCAGGCTTTTTACCCATTTTAAAGTTTGAGGACAGCGGACCTGAAAGGAGTCGGCAGCCCCGGAGAAGGCAGAGGATAAAGAGCGCGGGAGGCCGAGGACAGTGGACCTGAAAGGAGTCGGCAGCCCCGGAGAAGGCAGAGGATAAAGAGCGCGGGAGGCCGAGGACAGTGGACCTGAAAGGAGTCGGCAGCCCCGGAGAAGGCAGAGGATAAAGAGCGCGGGAGGCCGAGGACAGTGGACCTGAAAGGAGTCGGCAGCCCTGGAGAAGGCAGAGGATAATTCAGAGTAGCTGAAGGCAGTTAATTAGGGAAACTAGGCCTATAAAAACCGGCTTCGCAGTGCGATTTGCACAGAGTGCTGAGAGTTGGGTGAGTGAGGGAGTTAGGTGGGTGAGGAGTGGAAGGAGGAGCTCCCTTGCTTCGCCTTTGCGTTCCCTAACTTTTCACTCTGTAGGACTTGGTTCTTTCTTTACACCCAGGAAAGAGTCAGAGAGCGGGAGCAGTCAAACAACAACAACTGCAAAACCGCTAAAGTGACGTCACAACCAGGGAAGGAGCTGATTGGTAAGTAGGACCTGGTGAGTATTTCTGCAGTCCAGTCATTAAAGTAAAAGTAAGGTCTCTAGTTTAGAGTAAGTAGTGTTGAAAGGGAAGTAAGGTCCCTAGTGTATTTAATCTTTAATTTAGAAGAAGTAAAGGGAGTAAATTAAGGGTTGGACATGGCAGGGCAGCTCGGCAGTGTGGAGTGCTCCTCCTGTGCTATGTGGGAAGTCGGGGACACTTTCGGTGTCCAGGGCAAACACATTTGCAGGAAGTGGCTGCAGCTACTCGAAATCCGCGTTTTGGAGCTGGAGCTGCAGCTGGAGTCACTGTGGAGCATCCGCGAGGCTGAGATCTTCGTGGATAGCACGTTTAACGAGGTGGTCACACCGCAGGTAAAGAGTGCCCAGGCAGACACGGAATGGGTGACTGCCAGACAGAGTAAAAGAACTAGGAAGGTAGTGCAGGAGTCCCCTGGGTCCATCTCCCTCTCCAACAGATTTTCCGTTTTGGATACTGCTTGGGGAGATGGTTTCTCAGGGGAGTGCAGCAAGAGCCAAGTCCGTGGCACTACGAGTGGCTCAGCTGCACAGGAGGGGAGGAAAAAGAGTGGGAGAGCAATAGTGAGAGGGAATTCTATCGTAAGGGGAACAGATAGACGTTTCTGTGGCCGCAGACGTGACTCCAGGATGGTATGTTGCCTCCCTGGTGCCAGGGTCAAGGATGTCACTGAGCAGCTGCAGGACATTCTGAAGGGGGAGGGTGAACAGCCAGAAGTCGTACTCCACATCGGTACCAATGACATGGGTAGAAAGAAGGACGAGGTCCTGCAAGCAGAATATAGGGAGCTAGGAAATAAATTAAAGCAGGACCTCAAAGGTAGTAATCTCAGGATTACTCCCAGTGCCACGTGCCAGCGAGAGCAGAAATAGGAGAATAGACCAGAGGAATGCGTGGCTGGAGAGATGGTGCAGGAGGGAGGGATTTAAGGACCAATTCTGGGGAAGGTGGGACCTGTACAAGCTGGATGGGTTACACCTCGGTATAACCGGGACCAATATCCTCGCAGGGGGGTTTGCTAGTGCTGTTGGGAAGGATTAAAACTAGTTTGTCAGGGGGCTGGGAACCTAAGTGTGGGCCCAGAACGGAGAGAAACAAAGCTGGAAGTGCAAGTTAGAAAAGTAGTCAGCAAAACTAGTAGGGAGTAGAAACAAAGACCAACAGTAAAGAGGGTCAAAGTGCAGAAAAATATTAAACAGGCAATGTTGAAGGCACTTTATCTGAATGCACGTAGCATTCACAACAAGGTGGATGAATTAATGGCACTAATGGAAGTAAATGGGTATGATGTAATTGCCATTCCAGAGTCTTGGTTGCAGGGTAACCAAAGCTGGGAACTGAATGTTCCAGGGTACTCAACATTTAGGAAGGACAGACAAAAAGGACAAGGAGGTGGCGTAGCGCTGTTAATAAGGGATGAGATCGGTATGGTAGAGATAAAAGGTCTTGGCTTGGCAGCTCGTGATGTCGAACTGGAATCAGTTTGGGTGGAGCTAAGAAACAGCAAAGGGCAGAAAACATTGGTGGGAGTTGTGTATAGGCCACCAAACAGTAGTGGTAATGTAGGGCACAGTATCAATCAAGAGATTAGAAGTGCATGCAACAAGGGCAATACGGTAATCATGGGGGACTTTAATCTACATATTGACTGGGCAAATCAAATTACCACGAATGGTGTGGAGGACGAATTCTTGGAATGCATGCGAGATGGTTTCCTGGATCAGTATGTGGAGGAACCAACCAGGGAACAGGTTATTCTGGATCTGGTACTGTGTAATGAGAAAGGGCTAATCAATAATCTTGTGGTAAAGGGGCCTTTAGGGACAAGTGACCATAATATTGAATTTTACATTAAGTTTGAGAGTGATGTAGTCCAGTCTGAAACTAAGGTCTTCAATCTAAACAGAGGAAACTACAAGGGTATGAGGGACAAGTTGGCCATGGTAGATTGAGAGACTACACTAAAAGATATGAAAGTGGACATACAATGGCTAACATTCAAGGAAATAATGCATAATTTGCAACAAACATATATTCCTCTAGGGCATAAAAACCCAAAAGGAAAAGTGATCCAACCATGGCTAACAAAAGAAATTAAAGCTAGTATTACATCAAAGGAGGAAGCTTATAAAGTTGCCAGAAAAAGTGTCCAGCCTGAGGATTGGGATCTTTTTAGAAATCAGCAAAGGGGGATCAAGAAATTGATCAAGAAAGGGAAAATGGAATATGAGCACAAACTAGCAAAAAATATAAAAACGGATTGTAAAAGCTTCTATAGGTATGTGAAAAGGAAAAGACTGGTGAAGGTAACTGTAGGTCCTTTACAGTCAGAGACGGGAGAATTTATAATGGGGAATGAGGAAATGGCAGAGAAATTAAATAAATACAGGAAACTCTTTGGTATCCGGGACCGGTGTGGTGCCGGTTGATCGAAAGTTCCGGATAACGGAGAGTTATATCTACCGAGGCTATTTTTAACAAAGAAAAATAAAAAAATCAAGAAATGTGCAGTATACAGTATTTGGGTACTCACCTACAGAATGTTGTGTTAAATGGATGGTGGAAGATGCTTGATTAAGTACAGTACTGCCAGTTGAGAGTAATCCATAACTCTTTAATTACTTAACAGTAAGTGAGACTCCCGGCAGCGCGGGAGAATCAACTCCTGCTACTGCAGTGTTTCGGACTTCCGACAGCGCCAGGAGGCCGAGTAGTGGCACTTTTGAAAACTACCCCTACTGACTAAATCGGCGTTCGCGGACTCGGGATCGGCAACATTACCAGTTATTTGAGAGGAGTTTTCGGAGTACTCTGCGTTCGCGGAGACTCGGACTGCGACTCGGCAACATTGCCGGTTATTTGAGAGGAGTTTTCGGAGGATGATTTTTGCCGGTTAAGCGAGAATTCCGGATATTTGGGTGCCGGATAAACAAGAGTTTCCTGTACTTTGTTTCTGTGTTCACAGAGAAACACACAAAAAACCTCCCAGAAATACGAGAAAACCAAGGGTGTGGCGAGAATGAGGAACTTAAAGAAATTATTATTAGTAAAAAAAAAACAGTACTAGCAAAATTAATGGGACTAAAAGTCGACAAATCTCAAGGACCGGATGACCTATATCCTAGGGTTTTGAAAGAGGTGGCCATTGGGATAGTAGACGCATTGGTTGTCATCTTCCAGAATCTATAGATTCTGGAACGGTTCCTGCAGATTGGAGGATAGCAAATGTAACCCCGCTATTTAAGAAAGGAGGAAGAGAGAAAACGGGGAACTACACACTACCACATCAGTAGTTGGGAAAATGCTGGAATCTATTATAAAGAATGCAATAACTGGGCACTTAGAAACTAATAGTAGATTGGGCAGAGTCAACTTGGATTTATGAAAGGTAAGTCCTGTTTGACAAACTTATTGGAGTTCTTTTGAGGATGTAACTAGTGGAGTAGACAAAGGGGAACCTGTAGATGTGGTGTATTTGGATTTTCAGAAGGCCTTCGATAAGGTCCCACACAAGAGGTTGGTGAACAAAATTAGGGCACATGGAATTGGGGGTAATATACTAGCATGGATTGAGAATTGGTTAACAGACAGAAAACAAAGAGAAGGGATAAACGGGTCTTTTTCAGGATGGCAGGCTGTGACTAGTGGTGTACCGCAAGGATCGGTGCTTGGGGCCCAGCTATTCACAATCTATATCAATGATTCGGATGAGGGGACTAAATGTAACATTTCCAAATTTGCTGATGACCCAAAGCTAGGTGGCAGTGTCATTTGCGAAGAGGATGTGAAGAGGCTTCAAGGGGATCTCGACAGGCTCAGTGAGTGGGCGAGAACATGGCAGGTGGAATATAACGTGGATAAGTGTGAAGTTATCCACTTTGGTAGAAAAAACAGAAGGCAGAGTATTTCCTAAATGGTGAAAGATTGGGGAATGCAGATGCTCAAAGGGACCTGGGTGTCCTTGTACATGAGTCACTGAAAGTGAATGTGCAGGTGCAGCAAGCCATTAGGAAGGCAAATGGTATGCTGGCCTTCAAAGAAGAGGATTTGAGTATAGGAGTAAAGAAGTCTTACTCCAATTTTATAGGGCCTTGGTGAGACCAAACCTGGAGTACTGTGTACAATTTTGTTCTCCTTACCTAAGGAAGGATATACTTGCCATAGAGGGAGTGCAACGAAGGTTCACGAGATTGATTCCTGGGATGGCGCGACTGTCGTATGAGAAGAGATTGAGTAAACTAGGCCTGTATTCTCTTGAATTCAGAAGAATGAGGGGGGATCTCATTGAAGCAGACAAAATTATTACAGGGCTTGATAGGGTGGATGCTGGGAGAATGTTTCCCTTGGCTGGGGAGTCTAGAACCAGGGGCCACAGCCTCAGGATAAAGGGTCGACCATTCAGGACTGAGATGAGAAGAAATTTCTTCACACAGAGGGTGGTGAATCTTTGGAATTGTCTACCCCAGAGGGCTGTGGAGGCTCAGTCATTGGGTATATTCAAGACAGAGATCGATAGATTTCTGACTAGTAAGGGCATCAAGGGATATGGCGATAGGGCCGGTGAATGGAATTGAGGCAGAAGATCAGCTATGATCTCATTGAATGGTGGAGCAGGCTCGAAGGGCCGAATGGCCTACTCCTGCTCCTATTTCTTATGTTCTTATGTTATGTTCTTTATCCAAAGAGTGGTGAAAATGTGGAACTCGCTTCCACAGGGAGTGGTTGAAGCGAATAGTATCGATTCATTTAAGGGGAGGCTAGACAAGCATATGAGGGAAAAGGGAACAGAGGGTTATGCTGATAGATTTAGATGAGGAAAGACAGGAGGAGGCTCGTGTGGAGCATAAATGCCGGCATGTACTTGTTGGGCATAATGGCCTCTTTCTGTGCCGTATATCCTATGTAATCAGCGGTTTGGGCAGGGCAAATGATAACATCCATAGGAATTTGTATCCCCCTCACACCTTTCGGTCCTGTGACTCCAGATTTTTGCAGGACACCTCTTCACCCCATTAATGACAGAACATTCAGTTTCCTGAGCCTTACTCTCTCGAGCTCCTTTCCTGAAGTCCTCGACTTCTCCACTGTCAGCAGTGGCTCAGTGTGCAGCACTCTCGCGTCTGAGTCAGAAGGTCGTGAATTCAAGTCCCACTCCAGTGATTTGAGTATATAATCTGGGCTTACACTTGCAGTGGTGCTGAGGGAGTGCTGCGCTGTCAGAGGTGTTGTCTTTCGGAGGTGTTGTCCGTCTGCCTTCTCGGGTGGGCATGAAAGAGCCCACGACACACTTTCAAAGAAGAGCAGGGCAGTTTTCCCAATGTCCTGGCCAATATTTCCTGCTCAATCAACAGCTAAAACATTTATCTGATCATTATCATAGCTTTTTTTGTGGGAGCTTGCTGTGTGCAAATTGGCTGCCATGTTTCCTACATTCACACAGTGACGACACTTCATTGACTGTGAAGCGCTTTGGGATGTCCTGAAGCCCTGAAAAGCGCTATATCAATGCAAGCCTTTCTTTTTCCTTTCATCTTTTTCGACTTTCAAACCCAACTTTTCAACCAAGCTTTTGGTCACTCATAATCTCTCTCATTTCTTTTTCTTCCACTTCCACCTATCTGTGGAACACCTTGGCGATGCTTTTATGTTGAAGGTGCTGCATCAAATGCAAATTGTTGTCATGAAACTCTTTATAAAAACAGAATGAGATGATTTCTTGAGGTACATTGGCAGATCACCATTTAGCCTCTGCATTCTACAGTATATAGTCCATTACATGGGTATTTGAGGTTCAGGTACCTTTATATAGTTGTGTCATTATCATTCCCCACACTATGATTGGGATTGCAAAAATTATTTAATTTTGCAGATGCTGAATATTTGATGCATGCAGCTTGATCTAAACATTGTTTTCTGAAGGAATTAGTTTTAATTTAGAAACAAAATAGGAATTCCATTAAGGCCACAAAGTCATACAGACCAGAAGAAGGTCCAATGTTAGAATTTGGTTAGTGCCAAGCTAGCTAATCTTGCCTGGATTGGTAATAGGGATGTGACGACTGGCTTCAGTGCCTTGCACAAAGGAGAGGAAATTAAGGATTCATACTGTTGATTTCTATCCAGTCGTCTGTCTGTCTGTCTCTGTCAGCCTCCCTCCCTGTCTCTGTCTGCCTCCGCCCCTCCCCCTCGCTCCGCCCCTCCTGCGCGCTCTCGCTCTCGCCCTCGCCCCCGCCGCGCGCTCTCGCCCTCACCCCCGCCGCGCGCTCTCGCTCTCGCTGTCTCTGATTGGACTTGGATCTGATGCTTGCTCCATCCATCAAGTAAAAAAAAAAGCAAACCTGCATTTGTAATATTGCCTTTCATGTCCCCTGGACGTCCCAAAGCATGTCTTGGCAAATGAATTGCCTTTGAAGTGCGGTCAGTGTTGTTTTGTAGACAAACTCAGCAGCCACTGTGCACATAAACAGTTAACTTAGTTTGGTGCTGTTGGTTGAGGTGTTAATGTTGGCCAGAATACCAGGGGAACCCCTGCTCTTCCAGTAGCCCCACAGGAGCTTTTACGTCCAGCTGAGCAGTTCAACAATTCATCTGAAAGGTGGCACCTACGACAATACGACACATTCTTTGTAATGTGCTGAAATCTCCAGCTTCGATTATCTGCTCCTGTCCTGAAGTGAAGCTTGAACCCATGACCTTCTGACGTATGAGTATCAGTGCTCCCAATCCGAGCCTACAGAATGAACTGGGGGAGTATTGTGGGCCTGCACCATACCAAGAGTCTGCACCTCCAGGAGGAGAGGGGAAAAAAAGTCTTGAGGAATGCTTAAATACTCTATTTTGGTAACTGACCCTTTTTTTTATTCCTGCAGGCATAGATATTTTGATAAATAATGCCAGTGCCATTAATCTAACTGGTACCCTGGACACACCGATGAAGAAAGTGGACCTCATGATGAGCATCAACAGCAGGGGTACTTACCTAACGTAAGTACTGTAAATATACTGACACTCAGTTCAATTCTTGCAGTAGTTGATGAGGTATATTCTTGGAAAGTGCTGCATGGTAAGGAAAAGATTGCATCTGTGTTATGATTACAAGAAGAGTAATTTACTGTGAGGATTACAACAACAACTTGCATTTGTATAGCGCCGTTAATGCAGTAAAATGTCCCAAAGCACTTCACAGGAGCAATTATCAAACAAAAAATGACACTGAGCTGCATAAGGAGATATTGGGATCGATGACCAAAAGCTTGATCAAAGAGGTAGGTTTTAAGGTGTGTCTTAAAGGAGAAGACGGAGGTTGAGAGGTGGAGAGGTTTAGGGAGGGAATTCCAGAGCTTCAGGCCTTGGCAGCTGAAGACACGGCCACCAATGGTGGAGCGTTGAAAATTGGGGATGCGCAAGAGGCCGGAATTGGAGGAGTGCAGCGATTTCGGAGGGTTGTCGGGCTGGAGGAGGTTACAGAGATGAGATGGGGAGAGGCCCTGGAGGTATTTAAAACCAAGGATGAGAATTTTAAAAATTCACCTTCAATTTTAATTGACATACTATGTTATGTCATTTTTAAAAGGAGGGAAAGGAATCCCTTTCTTCTCCCCATTCTTGTGATGACCTTGGACTAGGTACTGACCTTGGCTGGGCAGCCAGCTCCCAGTCTTCTGCCTGTGCTGCTCTGAGCCAGGCAGTAGAATGTGCACCAAGGCAGTCCGAGTTCGAACTCCCTCTGATTTTCTCCCAGGCTCCTTGGCTTGTTTCACTACCTGATGTGTTACTTCACAGTTTTGTACCTTGTTTGGGGAACAGAATGAATCTCCAGGAGACATTAACCACCCAATCTGGAGGGGGAAAAAAAGGACTCTTGTCTGCCATGCTTTAATGACTTATTTACACATATCTTGTGGGGGGAAAAAACAGGCTCTTAAGCTGGTGCATGAGAGAAACCGGGGGTTCTGGTACTTGCTTATGTTTGACTTTCTTCAGCCGTATTCCAAATTTGTCCTGAGGCAGTCACACTCTTTACACCATGTGCCCTACTGTGCTACCGTTCTCAATTGATTTATGCTGCACTCGCGTTTATATTCTATCCTTAATTGCCTGTTCTGAGCAGGACAGTGCCATTTTCTTGGTTTTAGGTATCGACCTATGTGTTGTGGTGCTCATGATCAGGACAGTGTGTCGAGGCTGTCTGTCTCCACTCCTGTGTCTCAGTGTGGAGTTTGTTTATGTTCCATGTTGGGGTAGGTCCATCAAATGGAGGGGGGAAGCAGGGTGTTCAAAACTGGACAAAATATTCTCACTGCAGACTAACCAGTAATTTGCATAGCTTTAGCATATCTTTGCTTTTGCATTCAGTGTCCTTTATTTGTAAAAGAAAAAGCTCGATCTCCCACTTTGAGATTTGCATCTCTGAAACCTGAAGTGTCTCTTCTCTAATCCATTTCAAGTTTTAGCTTTGAGTGTAATTTTCCAATCCATATTGTTCTTCCCAAAATGTATTGCACGCAAAAAAGATTGTTTTTTTTTTTATGAAACTCTCTCGTCATCAGCCAGTGCTCTCCTGTTTGGAAAAGCTCTTTTTTTCTTACCCTCTGAAAAGAAGGACTTGCATTTATATAGCGCCTTTCACAATCTCAGGACCTCCTAAAGCACTTTACAGCCAATTAAGTCGTTTTGAAGTGTCGTCACTGTTGTAATGGAGGAAACGTGGCAGCCAATTTGTGCACAGCAAGCTCCCACAAGCAGCAATGTGATGATGACTGGATCATCTGTTTTTAGTGATGTTGATTGAGGGATAAATATTGTCCAGAACCCTGGGGATAACTCTTCTTTGAAATACTGGCCGCGGGATATTTCATGTCCACCTGAGGTGGGCAGGGGCCTCGGTTTAGTGTCTGATCGGAAAGACGGCACCTCCGACAGCGCAGCACTCCCTCAGAAGTATCAGCCTAGATTTTTCTGCTCAAGTCTCCTGGGCTGGGACTTGAACCCACAATCTTCTGACTCGGAGGCGAGCGTGCTCCCAACTGAAGTCGTTGCTATCATCATTACTTTTTTTCCCCCTTGGCACACTCCAGTTGAGTCAGTTACTGATGTATTTGGTGTTGGTATAACGTCAATATTGAACTAGTCTTTGGCTTTACAGTTGAGGTGAAGCTCATTTAAGCGACATATCCCACATCTTGGATCAATGCTCCATCTTGTGGTTTGGCATAAACTGTTTGTGCCGATGGAATCGCTTTTCATTTTATTGTCATCCAAAGTGAATAAACTTCCAGGAGTGCCAAAGGCTGTTGAGGATCTTTTTTCTTCTATATATAAGATTCTGCACAAGAAGGTATAGCGGAAGCTCGCTAAGTACAAGAGGGAGAAAGGAATAGAAGGTTATGCTGATAGGGTGAGATAAAGTAGGGTGGGAGGCGGCTTTTGTGGAACATAAACACCAGCACAGACTTGTTGGGCCGAATGGCCTGTTTCTGTGCTGTATATTCTTTGTAATATACATCTCCTGTCATGGGTATTTCCTTGACTTTCTCGTACAAAGAAAACCAAGGTAGTCTCAAGAACCTGGAGTCGTGGGAATTAAATAGTTGAGGTTGAATGCACTGGAACTGAAAGTTTGCTTCCAGAGAACTCTTCATAACCGTGGCTGTGTACCCAAAACCAAAATCCAAATGGTCTTTCAGCACAGTTGTGTACCAAGTACACTGGAGGAAATTTAGCCACCAGTCAAGGCCACAGATCCACTCCCTAATCAGGATGCCAAGGCTGTGTTTGTACATGATTATGATCTGTTTTTACTCCGACATTTCTGCTTAATTTCAAAAGCCATTCTCGCATGTCAGCCCTTGTTCCATACGAATGGGCATGTAACTTTACAAGCAGAATATCCCCAGGGGTCAAACAAACTCTCGTTACTGTACTTGGGTCACTGTCCGAGTTTCAGTTCGTGTAAGAATAAGAACTCTCTCAAACTGTGGTGTTGGAGTTTTATTTTATTGAAAGTAAAGGAGACAAAAGTCAATGCAGCAGATTTCACTTGATTGTTGAATATCTGGTTTGTGCCGCCTCAAATGCAAAAATAGTACAACACGTAATCCTCATCCTGGAGTTCGAATCCCTCCATGGCCTCGCCCCCTCCCTATCTCTGTAACTTCCTCCAGCCCGACAACCCTCCCAGATCTCTGCGCTCCTCCAATTCTGGCCTCTTGCGCATCCCCGATTTTCATCACTCCACCATTGCTTGGGCTCTGAGCTCTGGAATTCCCACCCTAAACCTCTCCGACGCTCCTTAAAACCCACTTCTTTACCCAAGCTTTTGATTCTCTGTCCTAATATCTCCTTCCGTGGCTCAGTGTCAGATTTTGTCTGATAACGCTCCTGCGATGTGCCTTGGGACGTTTTAGTAGGTTCAAGGTGCTATCGCAATGCAAGTGGTTGTACTTGGCTAACTCGGTTAGTAACACAAAACCTGGATCAGCATCTGTAACCTGGCCACCATGAAGTCTTCAGGTGTTCCTCTTCATCTCGATGAAGCCAGGATAACCGAAGAATAGCGCAATATATGTGACAGTCAATCACTCCCTTCCTCCACCATGAAGACCAGGTTACTTGAGTCGAAATTTCACTGGCGTTGGTAGAACATTGACACTTGGTAACTCTTCAACATGACAGCCCTGATAATAGATCCTCAACTCGAATCCATTTGCAGCTGATTCTAAGTACTTTGACTTCGATTTGCTAACTTCAGAACAAAGCTGGCAGCCTGCTGCCACAGAATGTACAGGAGGTCTCGCTTCCCAGCGATGAGCCTCGTCCCTTCAAAGGGTTACTGGGGCTACCTTCCAGACAGGGTTAAATGTGGACTCTGTTTGCAGTAAACACAGCAAAGCAACCTAAACACAATAAAGACCTTGGAGAAGTATATCCAAGGTGTTTCTAACATATAAATGCCCATCCTTTCAAATCAGTTTCCTTGTTGTGATTCTGGAACTGATCGCTTTCTTCGTCAAAATTCATCATGTCCATTTTTTTTTAAAAAGCCTGCCGTGACTTTTTCTGTTCCACCACCCTTAACTTTTTCCATGATTCTGTCATCCTCTTACTCATCGCTAAACACAAAACCACCAGCTTCTTTGTGGGGGCTGGATAGCAGGCCAGCAACTTGGAGTGGTGTCTGCGGCAGGCGTTTCTGGCTGCGGTATATTTATTTTTCTCCTGATTCAGCCATGAGATTGCAAAGAATTCTTTTGGCTTCAGCATGGAATTTGAACCATTGTTGAGACATGTACCAACAAGGTGGCTCTCACTGTAGTACAGCTTTCGCAGCGTCCCGAAGTAACATTCCAGCACTCCAGTCTTAGGGCGGAATGCGGAGCACTGGGAATAATTTGACGGTGCCGTGCAGAAAATGGAGGGGCGCGAAAGCACTGCTCGCTGTGTCACTGCGATGCTTTTGCTTTTAGCTGTTAGTCCTCTATGCACAGAAAGCAGCACTGGAGAAATGGCCCCTGCCCTCGGCGGAGACTTCAGACCTTTTGCAGAGAACTCTCTCTCGGAGGGTTGACTTAACCACCGGTTTCTCTAAAAACTTGAAGCAGGAGAGCTTGACGAGCCTTGAGAGAGGTGGTTGTGTGAAGCTGGGGAAACATTTACTCCTCTTCCTTGAGGCACACCCCTGTGACCTGGTTTGGTTTTGGCAAGAGCAACTTACTCTTAAGCCTCGAACTGTTCATGGTATTTCCTTAATGAAAGCATTTATACAGCACCTTTCACAGCCTCAGGATGTCACAAAGAGCTTTATAATCAATTTTTGAACTGTAGTCACTGTTGTAATGTAGGAAATGTGGCCGCCAATTTGTGCACAGCAAGATTCCACAAACGGCATTGAGATAAGGACCAGATAATATCTTAGTGGTTTTGGTGAAGGGATAACTATTGTCCAGGACACCGGGGAGAACTCCCCTGCTCTTCTTCGAAATCATGCCGTGGGATCTTTTACGTCCACCTGTGAGAGTCGAAGGGGCCTCGGTTTAATGTCTCATCCGAAAGACGGCTCCCCCGACAGTGCAGCACCCCCTCAGCACCGCACTGGGAGTGTCAGTGGGACTTGTGTGCTCAAGTCTCTGGAGTGGGACTTGAACCCACAACCTCTGACTCCGAGGCGCGAGTGCTACCCACTGAGTCAAGGCTGACACTAATTTCTTCAAGTATATGCTTTGATGGTTAAAACTATGATGTAAGACCTGATTTTGAAGAAGCTATCTCCAGTAAAAATGAGACATTGCGAATGCTGCAAAACTGCTGATGGTGTACACGCTGATTTTGCCTTCACATGCCTCTGCAGTAAAGTGGTCTTTTCAACCCCCTCCTCCCCTCCGACTTTCAGACCATCAGTTGAGAAAAAAGAGATATCATAGAAACTTTTTTTTCATTCAAAATGTGGGCCTCGCTGGCAAGGCCAGCATTTATTGCCCATCCCTAATTGCCCTTGAGAAGGTGATGCTGAGCCGCTGCCTTGAATATAATTGAGTGGCTGGCTAGGCCATTTCAGAGGGCAGTTAAGAGTCAACCACATTGCTGTGGGTCTGACCGGGTAAGGACGGCAGATTTCCTTCCCTCCAGGACATTAGTGAACCAGATGGGTTTTTACGACAATCCGGAGGTCTCATGGTCACCATTACTGATACTAGCTTTTTATTCCAGATTTTATTTAATGAATTGATTTTAAAATCCCCCATGGTGGGATTTGAACTCATGCCTCCAGGCCTCTGGATGACTAGCCCAGTAACGTAACCAGGATGCTATCGTACCCCGACTTACAGCGCAGAAGGAGGCCGTTCGGCCTGTGCCAGATTAGATTTAAATTTATACATTTTTGCAGGAGGACCTTTCTATCAGTGGGGTTAATAGTTGCTATCGTACACACTAATGATGTCTGAATGTTCTTTTCTTCGAATGAAAGTTGGTTTTAAGTGAAATGCAGTGGGCAGTCTAACGGCACAGCAGGTGAGGGTGTGCTAAACTTGAGCAGAGCATTCAGAACTGCACCAAGAGTTCTTGCAGTTAAACTGCTAACGTCAACCGGAGGTGTTGAGAGAAATGCCGAATGGAGGCGAAAGGTGGTCGAGAAAATCCAAAGGGAGAGCAGGTTTACATCTCATCGGCACCCCCTAGTGGCCAGTTATACGCCTGTTCTCTGAAGTAATTTACTGTGTAAGATCACATTTTGTGTAAGAGAAATCTAAACTTACATTTTGAATGCCAATAAAGTTCCTGCCAGGATTTATGACACTGAGGCCTGGCATTGAAGTCTAGAACTATTGAATCCTTTATTTAAGTTGCAGTGGAAGTGGTGCAGGCTTGCACTGCCTATCCATCTGTTTCCTCCATCTAGTTTGGTGCAATTCCATCATTTAGCATCCCTCTGGCAGAAGAGAACAGCCTGTAAAATAAAAATTATGGTCATCGTCGATTAAAAGCAATAAAATTAACAAATGTGAAAATCAAATAGGATGGGGGCAACGTTATCGAACAAAATTTGACCACGAGCCAAATAAATTGTCCAAGAGGTAGGTTTTTAAGGAGCAACTTAAAAGGAGGAGAGAGAGGTTTCGGGAAGGAATTCAAGAGTTTAGGGCCGAGGCAGCTGAAGGCATGGCCGCCAATGGTGGAGCGATTTAAAAATTGGGGATGCGCAAGCGGCCAGAATTGGAGGAGTGAAGTCGGGCTGGAGGAGGTTACAGGGATCGGGAGGGGCCAAGCCATAGAGGGATTCAAAAACCAGGATGAGAATTTTAAAATCAAGGCATTGCTGGACTGGTGGGAGCCAATGTCGGTCAGTGAGCACAGGGGTGATGGGTGAAAAAGACTTGGTGCGACAGGATATGGGCAGCAGAGTTTAGACGAGCTCAAGTTTTTGGAGGGTGGATGATGGGATGCCGCCAGGAGTGTGTTGGAATAGCAGAGTGTAAAGGTAACAAAGGCATGGATGAGGGTTTCAGCAGCAGATGAGCTGAGGCAGGGCAGAGTCGGGCGAAGTTACAGAGGTGGAAGGAGCGGATATGTGGTCTGAATCTCATCTTTGGGTCAAATGTGACATCAAAGATGCAAACGGTTGAGTTCAGCCTCAGACAGTTGCCTGGGAGAGGGATGGCGTCTGTGGCTAAGATACAGAGTTTGTGGTGGCATCCGAAGACAATGGCTCCCGTCTACCCAATAGTGAGTTGGCGCAAATTTCTGTTCATCCGGTACTGGGATAGGGTAGAATAGTACAGCGCAGAAGGAGGCCATTCGGCCCATCGAGTCTGCACCGGCTCTTTTGAATAGCAATACGGTTAGTCCCGTTCCCTCTTCTTCTCTACTTGCCTAACGAGAACCAAACTGGAAAAGGGCCTAGAAATGATGTCCTGGACTCCTTTGCAGGAGACCACCCTTGACATCCTTGCCTGTATGAAATTACCATCTTGCTCTTGTCATGTCTTGTGTTATATATATATATATATATATATATTTTTTTTTTTTTTTTTTTTTTTTAAATTCGTTCATGGGATGTGGGCGTCGCTGGCAACGCCAGCATTTATTGCCCATCTCTAATTACCCTTGAGAAGGTGGTGGTGAGCCGCCTTCCTGAACCGCTGCAGTCCATGTGGTGAAGGTACTCCCACAGTGCTGTTAGGGAGGGAGTTCCAGGATTTTGACCCAGCAACGATGAAGGATCGGTGATATATTTCCAAGTCAGGATGGTGTGTGACTTGGAGGGGAACTTGGAGTTGATGGTGTTCCCATGCGCCTGCTGCCCTTGTCTTTCTAGGTGGTAGAGGTCGCGGGTTTGGGAGGTGCTGCCAAAGAAGCCTTGGCGTTGCATCTTGTAGATGGTACACACTGCAGCCACGGTACGCCGGTGGTGGAGGGAGTGAATGTTTAAGGTGGCGGATGGGGTGTCAATCAAGCGGGCTGCTTTGTCCTGGATGGTGTCGAGCTTCTTGAGTGTTGTTGGAGCTGCACTCATCCAGGCAAGTGGAGAGTATTCCATCACACTCCTGACTTGTGCCTTGTAGATGGTGGAAAGACTTTGGGGAGTCAGGAGGTGAGATACACACCGCAGAATACCCAGCCTCTGACCTGCTCTTGTTGCCACAGTATTTGTGGCTGGTCCAGTTAAGTTTCTGGTCACTGGTGACCCCAGGATGTTGATGTTGGGGGATTTGGTGATGGTAATGCCGTTGAATGTCAAGGGGTGGTGGTTAGACTCTCGCTTGTTAGAGATGGTCGTTGCCTGGCACTTGTGTGGCGTGAATGTTATCTGCCATTTATCAGCCTAAGCCTGAACGTCATCCAGATCTTGTTGCAGGGGGCGTGGACTGCTTCATTCTCTGAGGAGTTGTGAATGGCACTGAACACTCTGCAGTCATCAGCGAACATCCCCATTTCTGACCGTTTGTTGGAGGGAATTGATTGATGAAGCAGCTGAAGATGGTTGGGCCTAGGTCACGCCCTGAGGAACTCCTGCAGCGATGTCCTGGGGCTGTGGTGATTGACCTCCAACCACCACAACCATCTTTGTGCTCGGTATGACTCCAGCCAGTGGAGCGTTTTCCCCCCCGATTCCCATTGACTTCAGTTTTACTAGGGCTCCTTGATGTCGAGGGCAGTCACTCTCACCTCGCCTCTGGAATTCAGCTCCTTTACAACAGTAACCTTTGACACATCGACATCCTAAATCGGCTGCACACAGCATTGTAACGCAACCTAGTTGCAAGATGTAGGGTCACTTACGGACACAGAGTAGGCTGCAGAATGCACTCCTTCAACTTAGAAAACCAAAATGGATGTCAGTCAAGCAGTGTGACAAATCGTAGACAGTGGAGGGGTCGAGAGAAGTGCTGGTGAGGTAGAGCTGGGTGTCATTAGCGTACATGTGAAACCTGACGCTGTGTTTTCGGATGATGTTGCCCAGGGGCAGCATGCAGATGAGAAATAGGAGGGGGCCAAGGATAGATCCTTGGGGGACACCAGAGGTAACGATGCGGGAGCGGGAAGAGAAGCCATTGCAGATGATTCTCTGACTACGACCGGATAGATAAGAATGGAACCAGGCGCGTGCAGTCCCACCCAGCTGGACGACGGAGGAGAGGCGTTGGAGGAGGATGGTGTGGTCAACCCTGTCAAAGGCTGCAGACTGGTCCGAGAAGGATGAGGACGGATAGTTTACCATGGTCACAGTCACATAGGATGTCATTTGCGACTTTGATAAAGGCCGTTTCAGTTCTGTGGTGGGGCGGAAACCTGATTTGAGGGCTTCAAAAATGGAGTAGCGGGAAAGATTTTCTCGGGGACCGGATGTAGGTTTTGGAGTTCTGGATGTCTTGAAATTTATTGATAGTGGGGCTGTGGAGGCCAGTGAGGGGGTTGATGGAGACAGACCCTTGAGGTGAGATGGTCAGGGATGATGAGAAGCCAGTTACAGAAGTATGTGTCCTCACCCCTTTCTTTTCTAGAGAAAAGAGCCTCAGCTCGCACGGGGAGCAAAAATATAGAATAGAATAGAATAGAATCATCCAGCACAGAAGGAGGCCATTTGGCCCATCGTACCTGAAGATCCTCCTGTCGCCTTGATGACATTGGTGTGAAGTAAAACTCCCCCCCCCCCCCCCAAACAAAACTCTTGCTTTATAGGTTGTTATCTGTCTATCTGCTGAATTATCTTTTGTGTTAACAATGTGACCATTACCACTGCACTGGTTGTCCCAGTGCAGCTAGCTGTCGATTCAAGGTCAACGGACCAATATAAGTGAATGTTATTGCACAAAAATTGTTGCGTCTTCTGTTGCGTGATGGCAAACAGGCCAGATCCAAACCAACACCGGAGTCGCGAGCGGCCTGAGCCGCGCGGAGTCAGAGGCACATGGAGCCAGTCAAATTGTCACCAGTTGAATTCCCTTGCCGACTTCTCATTGTATAAGTCAGAAACCACCCGTGGAGAAATGCTTTTCCTTGTACCTCTCTGCGCCAATACCTCTGCTCCAACTGAGGAACTGAAGGATACTCATTTTAAATCTGGATACGTCTCAGAAACCTACATTTTGTCAGCAACTTAATTTGTTCTTAAATAGTTGGTGCGGTTCTAGCCTCTTGCGCATCACCGATTTTAATCGCTCCACCATTGGCAGCTGTGCCTTCAGCTGCCAAGGCCCAAAGCTCTGGAATTCCCTAAACCTCTCCACCCCTCTATCCTCCTTTGAGACGCTTTCTAAAACCTACCTCTTTGACCAAGGTTTTGGCCATCTGTCCTAATATCTCCTTAGGTGGCTTGGTGTCAAATTTTGTTTGATAATCGCTCCTGTGAAGCGCTTTGGGACGTTTTACGGGTTTTACAATGTTCAAGGTGCGATATAAAAGGCAAGTTGTTGTTGAGGTCGCCTTGCACCTCGGAATCTTGGGTTCCAAAATATTCCTGGGAAAAGTAGGGAGAGCCAAGTTGAACAAATTTTTTTTTTAAATGCTTAAGTAAGGCGTAAACATCAAATCCATAAAGTTTCAGTGATCAATTTTTTTACATTATGGCGCATGGATTTTAAAAAATGTCTCCTTTTTTAAATTATTAAAGAAATGGCCTTAAGTAATCTGATATGTAGGACATTTCCATGCTAATATGTTGAATATCAACTTGATCATGACTACCCCTCCCATATCTCGAACCCTGGAGCTATCGTCAGGACCTGCCCTAACTCTGCTGAACTTGTTTGCTCCTGCTGCTGCTGCTCGCTGTTCACCGCTTCCTGAGGAATACGTGACTGTTCAATTAAAACTGAAATTCTGAAGGGGAAATAAAAAGGGAGGAGAAAATGCAGTTCCTTCCGATCTGAAAACAGAAGGTCAAATTTGTCATGAACCTTTTTGAGGCTGAATTTCTTTTCATGTTCAACTTTAATCAAGTGGGGAAAGTATGTCCAGAAGAAGTATTTTCAAGTTCACAAAGATTGCAAGATAAATACTCGACAAGGCTGGCCACCCACTCAGAACTCCCATCGCAGCATCGAATTGGTTCTGAAATGATTCCAGGGTGGTTGTTGTTGTTGTTTTTATTTTGTTCTTGGGATATGGCCGGTGCTCCCAAGGCTGGATTCTTTTAGTGCCCATCCCTGGTCTCTCTCGGAAGGTGTTTTGGGGACTAGTCCTGGAACAGCTGTGGTCTTTGTGGCAATGGTGCTCCCACAATGCTGTTAGGTAGGGAGTTGCAGGATTTTTGACCCAGCGATGATGAAGGAACGACGATACTGTGAATTACAGACACTGGCATCAGCTGTCTGTTTTTTGCAGGTCTCCGTATTTTCCAAATGGTCATTGTACTGTATGTAGTTTTAGCCAGGTTGGACATAGATGGTCATCTGTGGATGAATTTTACTCGGTAAATATATTGTATGCTGCTTGTACCCATGGTTGTAAATTTTCAGCCTGGTTTTCAAGGGACGTGAGTTGGAGCGGTGCATTCTGAGTGTTGTTGCACAGGAAGGCTGAAAATGCTTCCTGTGATGCATCTCTCTCTCTCTCTCTCTCTCTCTCTCGTGCCTGCTCCTCCCCCCACTCTCGGCCCCTATAATTTCCTGCCTCAGTTGAAGAATCCAAATCTGGGAACCGAGCAGAACTCTGGCCCAGAAAGAAGGAGCTAGGCTCGTGGGGAGGTCACTTTCCAGCTCTTTGTTTTTGTCCCAGAATTATATTTTGATTCATGTATTTATTATGGTGAAAAAAATCTAATCTTTAGACACGTGCACTAGAGTGTATGACAAAATTGCATGTCCACTACAAGACTCAAATCATTTGAGTTCTTTCAAAGTAGTGTCTTTCAGGACGTCCCAAAGTGCTTTACAGCCCATGAAGTACTTTTGAAGTGAAGTCACTGTTGTAATGTAGGAAACGCAGCAGCCAATTTGCGCACAGCAAGCTCCCACAAGCAGCAATGTGATAATGACCAGATAATGTGTTTTAGTGATGTTGGTTGAGGGATAAATATTGGCCAGGACACCAGGGATAACTTTCCTGCTTTTCTTCAAAATGGTGCCATGGGATCTTTTACGTCCACCTGAGAGAGCAGACGGGGCCTCGGTTTAACGTCTCATCCAAAAGACAGCACCTCTGACAGTGCAGCACGCTCTCAGTACTGCACTGGAGTGTCAGTCTAGATTTTTTTTTGTGCTCCAGTCTCTGGAGTGGGACTTGAACCCACAGCCTTCTGACTCAGGCAAGGGTGCTTCCCACTGAGTCACACCCGACATATTAGATTAGAAGCGATTGCAAGTTGGTAACTTTTTCTACCTGTTGAATGACTGGTTTTGCACTTAATCATCGGAGTGTTTGAGCCAATCAGCATGGCTAACGTAATATTTCGTGATTATTTGACTAATCATGGTATTTTTGTCAGACTTTTAAGGGTGTGACTTTTTTTCCACATAGAATCCACAGCACAAACAGGCCATTCGGCCCAACTGGTCTGTGCCGGTGTTTATGCTCCACACGAGCCTCCTCCCACCCTACTTCATCTCACCCTATCATCAGCATAACCTTTTATTCCTTTCTTCCTCATGTGTTTATCTAGCTTGCCCTTAAAGGCATCCACGCATTTGAAAGATGTCAAGTTACAGATGTACACGAGGCACTAGTTTTACTTGTAGAAGGTTCGGAACCGCATGGGGTCCTCTGCAACTCCGCTCAGATCATTAGAAGTGCAAGTTCTTTCTTCTGGTCGATTTATGGGAGAGGAGAGGAATGAAAACTACAGCTGGAGCACAGAATTTGCCAACAGGAGCTAAAAGCGTCTCGCCATTGCCCCCCGGCAGCTGTCGCCAAACCCCAGTTTGCAATCCAGTTCGCTAATTTGCCGCACACTCCACGTGACTTAACCTTCTTTTAAAAGTCTCGCGTGTAATTTTATCAAATGCTTCTGAAAATCCAAATCAATATCCATCTCCTGCAACAACAACAAAAAAAGCGTTCCCAAAGATTAGAGAGGTCTGACCTTTTGCTTCTAAATCTGTGCTGACGACTTTTAGACATCTGCGCTCTTTAACTAGCCGCCTCTAAAATGCTCTTGAGCATTTTCCTGAACTGCAGGTGTTGAGCTTAACTGCCTTGACACCTTGTCTTTCCTCCCTGTGCAGTGGTGTCTTGAACTGCTGGTCATTAACGCCCTAGATAGTCTGTGTTTTACTGATCTTAAATTGGATTGACTCTCTCGGCCTGCGATGATATTTTCACAGGTCAGTTTGATTGTCAGCTCGTTGCAACTTCATCTGCCTCCCGCTGGTCTGGGGAAGGAGGGGGAAGGGAATGAGGTGGCGAAGGTGAGCTGCACCCATTTCACTTCATTTCCAGTGACATTTCCACGTGCGGGTTTTGTATTCTCATTGCATTTTGACAATTTATTTTTGACATTGTTTCCAAAAGCCACCTGCATCCTTTTGATTGGTGATCGGTGCTTCAGCTCCCAAGTGCATAGAACAGTGATTGAGAAGTAGATGGGATTATGTTGGAGAATGCCTCGAAATAAACTCGCAGGCCAGACAAAATAATTGCTTCCTTGATTGCACACGCACAAAAACCTGCGTTAACGTCAAGGACCAGGTGGAAATGAGCAGACTGCAACTGTCGTGACTCCAACATCAACTATTTCTTTGTGCGCTTTCCCCAGTCATTGCCCGTAAATCTTTGGATCATAAAACGCTGCAGAGGCTGGTACCGAACGGTGTGCTTATCTCTCTCCAGGCTTTCAGCTACTTTTTTTTGTAGGTCAGATGTGAATAATGACGGACAGGAAAAGATCTCTGGTCCATCCAGCCTGTTCCCACATAATTGTGATACCTTGTCAGCTGTGGTTCAGTTGGTCACACTCTCTCTCCTGAGTCAGAAGGTTGTGGGTTCAAGTCCCACTCCAGAGACTTGAGCACAAAAAAATCTAGGCTGACACTCCAGTGCAGCACTGAGGGAGTGCTGCACTGTCGGAGGTGCCGTCTTTCGGATGAGCCGTTAAACCGAGGCCCCGTCTGCGCTCTCAGGTGGACGTAAAAGATCCCATGGCACCATTTCGAAGAAGAGTAGGGGAGTTCTCCCCGGTGTCCTGGCCAATATTTATCCCTCAATCAACATCACTAAAACAGATTATCAGGTCATTATCACTTTGCTTTTTGTGGGCGCTTGCTGTGTGCAAATTGGCTGCCGCGTTTCCTACATTACAACAGTGACCACACTTCAAAAAAGCACTTGATTGGCTGTAAAGCGCTTTGGGACATCCTGGGGGTCGTGAAAGGCGCTAAAAAATGCAAGTCATTTTTCTTTTCTTTATAAGATAGTTACTAATAAACCCATTGGGGAATTCAGGAGAAGCTTCTTTACCGAGAGAGTGCTGAGAATGTGGAACTTGCTATCACATGGAGTATTTGCGGCGAATAGCATTGATGCTTTTAAGGGGAAACTTGATAAACACGTGAGGGAGAAAGGAATAGAAGGATATGCTGATAGGGTGAGTTAAAGTAGGGTGGGAGGAGGCTCGTTGGAGCATAAACACCGGCACAGACCTGTTGGGCTGAATGGCCTGTATCTGCGGTTAGAGAGCAGACTACCAACTAGCACTGTGATGAATGTTGCAGTATATTTCTGCAAAAAGTTTCACCTTCAAAAATTGCAGGAGATGGAAATGGAAATGCCAAATATGTATGTATTCCTGTTTGTGGTGATAAAAGGACGTCTGCTGGAACTTTGCAATCAGACTTGAACCCCCCCCATGGCTTAGCAAGTTCACTCAGTGAGTAGCTGAGCAGTATGGACCAAGGAAGTCCCAGGTTTGATCCGCAGACTTGGAAGCCTCCCCTGGGTTGGCGATAGAGGCACCAAAACTGGCTGCAGTGCCCCTTGAGTTCGGGAGACAAATGAACCAGGATTCCTGCTCTTGGTCACTGTCCAGTGACTACTGCTGGAAATGTGGATGATAGGATTAGACTTGGCTGTGATGCCCCTGTAGCCCAAACACTTGCTGTTGAGATTGGCAAGATTCTGAAGTGTTGATGAACAGAGGCCTACGGGTTTCCCTCCCGCACTCTTCCTCATCTACATGCTGCCAATTGCTGACATTATCTGAAGATACGGGGACAACTTCCACACGTATGCTGACGACACCCAGTTCCACTTCTCCACCGCCACCTCTCGACATCGCACTGCCTGTGAGTTGTCAGACCACTTGTCCGACATCTTGGATCAACCGCCATTTCCTCCGGTTAAACATTGGGAAGACTGAAGCCACCGTCTTCGGCCCCCGCCACCGATTACAATCCCTTTCCCCGGCCCCCGTCTCTGGTTGAACCAGACCGTTCACAACCTCTGCGTCCTATTCAACCCTAAGCTGAGCTTCCGACCTCTCTTCCTCTCCGTCACAAAGACCGCCAAGGTTCAAATCTGTAATATCACACGTCTCCGCACCTGCCTTGGCCCATCAGTTGCTGAAACCTTCATCCATGGCTTTGTTACCTCCAGACTCGACTATTCCCCATGCACTCCTGGCCGGGCTCCCCATCCTCCACGCTCTAAACTTCAGCTGATGTAATAAAATAATTGATAAAAAACCAAAATGAATTAATTTGTCTGTACAGCAATGTGCACAGCATCGGAAACAAAACCGGGGAACTGGAGGCAATAATTCGTAGCGAGGAGCCAGATGATGTAGGGTTAACTGAATGATGGCTACATAAAGAACAGGCCTGGCAGTATTGCAGATTATAACATATTTGGAAAGGATAGAGAAGGAAGAAGGGGGATGGGGTAGCTGTACTAATTAGAGATAACCTAAGTGCTGCGTTCTTGGTTTGTGTTCAGTAATTGGTTGGGCAAGACATTCTCCCCATGAATCCATGCTGGCTCCGTTTTACCATACTATACCTATCTTGGTGATTCATTTTCTCCATTTTACCAATTTATCTCCAGTTGATCATTTATTGTCACCATAAAATACAGGTTTGTATTACAGGCAGTTGTCTTTAGTGTGTAAATGAAGTATTGCAGTCAGTAGCTTCAAACGGTTGTGCTTCACTTTGTTCTGTGCTCGATTCTTTGATGTGTTAACACCCATGAATACAGCATGAATGATCTGTTCTTAAGCGTGTTACAGATTCTGTGAAGAGTAGAGACTGGTAGAAAAAATGTATGTGTGTTGTATTCCCCGGGCGTAGGAGGAATCATCGTTGGAGGCCACAGGTGTTGCAAGGTTTATCTTGGTTGTCAGCCAGGTAGGCAGTGAGATAGCTGCAGTTGGCATAAGCTAGCCTGTGCTGGGGAGGGAGACAAAATCAGCCAGGTTTCCTGCTCTAACCTCCTCCAGCCCTACAATCCTCCGAGATCTCTGCACTCCTCCAATTCTTGGCCTCTTGCGCATCCCCGATTTTCATTGCTCCACCATTGGTGGCCGTGCCTTCAGCTGCCTGGGCCCGAAACTCTGGAATTCCCTCCCTAAACCTCTCCGCCTCTCTACCTCTCTCTCCTCCTTTAAGACGCTCCTTAAAACCTACCTTTTTGACCAAGCTTTTGGTCACCTGCCCTAATATCTCCTTATGTGGCTCAGTTTCATATTTTGTTTGATGATCGCTCCTGTGAAGCGGCTTGGGATGTTTTACTACGTTAGACGCTATATAAATAGAAGTTGGCGCTCAATGATCCAACTGTAAAGTACAAGTATCCAGTCATTGGGATGTGGCTTGGTTTTGACACCATGCACAGATAGTCTGCTGATTGTCCAGGCTCGCACCTGGAGAATGGTTGAGATCCTCGAGGGTCGCAAGTGGAACCAGATATTAGTATGAGTCTGTACCCTCGGGTGAGGAGGGATTAAAGGCGGAAAAAATAGGGGGCAAATATTAAGCGGTTTATAGCTGGATTATAGGGGGGCATGCATGAAGTAGATTTGTTGATCGGAGACTAGTTGCCATTTTGTGACCGAGAAAGAATGACTTACATTTACAACTTGTATTTATATAGCGCCTTTAACGTAGTAACATGTCCCAAGGTGCCTCACAGGACCGTAATCAAACAAAATTTGACACTTAACCACATAAAGAGATATTATAACAGGTGACCAAAAGCTTTTAAGGAGCACCTTAAAGGAGGAGGGAGAGGTTTAGGGAGGGAATTCCAGAGCTTAGGTCCTGGGCAGCTGAAGGCACGGCCACCAATGGTGGCGCGATTAAAATCGGGGATGCGTAAGAGGCCAGAATTGGATGAGCGCAGAGATCTCTGAGGGTTTGTGGGGCTGGAGGAGGTTACAGAGATGGGAAGGGGCGAGGCCATGGAGGGATTAGAACTCGAGGATGAGAATTTTAAAATCGAGGCCTTGCTGAACTGGGAGCGGTGTAGGTCAGCAAGCACGGGTGATGGGTGAACGGGGACTTGGTGCATATTAGGATAAAGGCAGCAGAGTTTTGGATGAGCTCAAGTTTACGGAGGGTGCACGGTGGGAGGCCGGCCAGGAGAGCATTGGAGTAGTCGAGTCTGGAGGTAACGATGAATTGATTAGCATTAATTGGCCCTTGAATTTGTTGCCTTGCACCAACAGTAGCGATTAGTGAATAAATTATGGTGGTTGGGCAGGGCCACTTCAGTTGATAATGTTTACCAACACTGACACCTTGTACATGGAGTTAATGGAAAAAGACACCGGCATCAACCACGTTTGTGTAGGAGATTGTTGTGTTGTATGAGTTAATTGATTGCAGCATATTTCAATGCCCGAAAGTCATCAGTCAAACTTAGTGTTAGCACTTGTTTGTAGCAAGTCACTACAGGGTGAGTATCTCTGATCAGCTCAAAGCTGCTTCATGTTTTAACATTGAAATCTCTTGCTCTTAATTTTAAGTTTTAATAAATTGGAAGAAGCAGAATTTGATCAGTGAAATGGAATGTTAGGTAAGGCAGTCGATAGATTATCCTGAGTGAATGGCTTCTTGTGGTTAAATCCTTCACCACATCCATAGGTAACTAACAATGAGCAGCATGAACTGCAATAATAAACGAGTTAGTACCTAGCATCACATCACAGGGAATATTTGCTGCAGTCTTTTTGAAAAGAAAGACAGACTTGCATTTATATAGCGCCTTTCATGACCTCAGGACGTCCCAAAGCGCTTTACAGCTAATGAAGTACTTTTGAATTGCAGTCACTGTTGTAAGGTAGGAAAGGTGACAGCCAATTTGAGCACAGCAAGGTCCCACAAGCAATGTGATAATGACCAGATAACCTGTTGTAGCGATATTGGTTGAGGGATAAATATTGGGCAGGACACCAAGGATAACTCCCCCTTTCTTTGAAATAGTGGCTGTGGGATCTTTAGAATCATAGTATGGTTGCAGCATAGAAGGAGGCCATTCGGCCCATCGAGCCCATGCTGGCTGTCTGCAAGAGCACCTCAGCTTGTCCCACTCCCCCGCCCTTTCCCCGTAGCCCAATTGAAAGCCACGATTGAATCTGCCTCCACCACCCTTTCAGGCAGTGCATTCCAGATCATAACTACTCGCTGCGTAAAAAGGTTTTTCCTCATGTCGCCTTTGGTTCTTCTGTCAATCACCTTAAATCTGTGTCCTATGGTTCTCAACCCTTCTGCCATTGGGAACAGTTTATCTCTATCTACTCTGTCTAGACGCCTCATGATTTTGAATACCTCTCTCCAATCTCCTCGCAACCTTCTCTGCTCTAAGGAGAATAACTCCAGCTTCTCCAGTCTATCCATGTAACTGAAGTCCCTCATCCCTGGAGCCATTCTTAAAAATCTTTCCTGCACCCCCTCTTAGGCCTTCACATCCTTCCTAAAGTGTGGTGCCCAGAATTGGACACAATACTCCAGTTGAGGCCGAACCAGTGTTTTATAAAGGTTCATCATAACTTCCTTGCTTTTGTTCTCTCGGCCTCTATTTTTGAAGCCCAGGATCACATTTGGTTTTTTTTTAACCGCTTTCTCAACCTGCCCTGCCACCTTCAGCGATTTGTGCACATACACCCCCAGGTCTCTCTGTTCATGCACACCCTTTAGGATTGTACCCTTTAGTTTATATTGCCTCTCCTCATTCTTCCTACTGAAATTTATCACTTCGCACTTTTCTGCGTTAAATTTAATCTGCCATGTGTCCGCCCATTCCACCAGACTGTCTATGTCCTCTTGAAGTCCATCACTATCCTCCTCACTGTTCACTATACTTCCAAGTTTTGTGTCACTGCACATTTTGAAATTGTGCTCTGTACTCCCAAGTCCAAGTCAAAAATATATATCAATAAAGTAGTGGTCCTAGTACCGACCCCTGGGGAACACCACTGTATACCTTCCTCCAGTCCGAAAAACTACTACTCTCTGTTTCCTGTCAGTTAGCCAATTTTGTATCCATGCTGCCTCTGTCCCTTTTATTCCATGGGTTTCAACTTTGTTGCCAAGCCTATTATGTGGCACTTTATCAAACGCCTTTTGGAAGACCATGTACACCACGTCCACCGCATTGCCCTCATCAGCCCTCTCTGTTACCTCATCAAAAAACTTGATCAAGTTAGTTAAACATGACTTGCCTTTAACAAATCAGTGCTGGCTTTCCTTAATTAATCCACACTTGTCCAAGTGACTGTTAATTTTGTCCCTGATTATCGTTTCTAAAAGCTTCCCCACTACAGAGGTTAAAATGACTGGCCTGTAGTTGCTGGGTTTATCCTTCCACCTTATTTTGAACAAGTGTGTAACATTTGCAATTCTCCAGTCTTCTGGCACCACCCCTGTATTTAAGGAGGATTCGAAGATTATCGCCAGTACCTCCGCAATTTCCACCTTTACTTCCCTCAGCATCCCATCCGGTTCTGGTGACTTTTTTATTCGTTCTGGGATGTGGGCGTCGCTGGCAAGGCCAGCATTTATTGCCCATCCCTAATTGCCCTTGAGAAGATGCTGGTGAGCCACCTTCTTGAACTGCTGCAGTGTGGTAAAGTTATCCCCACAGTGCTGTTATAGAGGGAGTTCCAGGATCTTAACCCAGCGATGATGAAGGAACGGCAATATATTTCCAAGTCAGGATAGTGTGTAACTTGGAGGGGAACTTGCAGGTGATGGTGTTCCCATGCGCCTGCTGCCCTTGTCCTTCTAGGTGGAAGAGTTCGCGGGTTTGGGAGGTGCTGCCTAAGAAGCCTTGGCGAGTTGCTGCAGTGCATCTGCAGCCACGGTACACAGGTGGTGGAGGGAGTGAATGATTAAGGTGGTGAATGGGGTGTCAATCAAGAGGGCTGCTTTGTCCTGGATGGTGTCGAGCTTCTTCTTGTTGGAGCTGGACTTATCCAGGCAAGTGGAGAGTATTCCATCACACTCCTTATTTGTGCCTTGGAGATGGTGGAAAGGCTTTGGGGAGTCAGGAGGTGAGACACTCGCTGCAGAATACCTAGCCTCTGACCTGCTCTTGTTTGCCACAGTATTTATTTGGCTGGTCGAGTTAAGTTTCTGGTCAATGGTGACCCCCAGGATGTTGATGGTGGGGGATTCGGCGACAGTAATGCCGTTGAATGTCAAGGGGAGGTGTTTAGACTCTCTCTTGTTGGAGATAGTCATTGCCTGGCACTTGTGTGGCACGAATGTTACTTCCCACTTATCTGCCCAAGCCTGAATGTCGTCCAGGTCTTGTTGCATGCTGGCACGGTATGCTTCATTTTCTGAGGGGAATTGCGAATGGAACTGAACACTGTGCAGTCATCAGCGAACATCCCCATTTCTGACCTTATGATGGAGGAAAGGTCATTGATGAAGCAGCTGAAGATGGTTGGGCCTAGGACACTGCCCTGAGGAACTCCTGCAGTGATGTCCTGGGGCTGAGATGATTCACCTCCAACAACCACAACCATCTTCGTTTGTGCTCGGTATGACTCTAGCCAGTGGAGAGTTTTCCCCCTGATTCCCATTGACTTTAATTTACCAGGGCTCCTTGATGCCACACTCGGTCAAATGCTGCCTTGATGTCAAGGGCAGTCACTCTCTCCTCACCTCTGGAATTCAGCTCTTTGGTCCATGTTTGGACCAAGGCTGTAATGAGGTCTGGAGCCGAGTGGTCTTGGCGGAACCCAAACTGAGCATCGGTGAGCAGGTTATTGGTAAGTGCCGCTTGATCGCGCTGTAGATGACACCTTCCATCACTTTGCTGATGATTGAGAGTAGACTGATAGGGCGGTAATTGGCCAGGTTGGATTTGTCCTGCTTTTTGTGGACAGGACATACCTGGGCAGTTTTCCACATTGTCGGATAGATGCCAGTGTTGTAACTGTACTGGAACAGCTTGGCTAGAGGTGTGGCTAGTTCTGGAGCACAAGTCTTCTGCCGACAGCCGGGATGTTGTCGGGGCCTATAGCCTTTGCTGTATCCAGTGCGCTCAGCCGTTTCTTGATATCCCGTGGAGTGTATTGAATTGACTGAAGACTGGCTTCTGTGATGGTGGGGACCTCGGGAGAATGCTGATATTGGTCATCCACTTGGCACTTCTGGCTGAAAATGGTTGCAAACGCTTCAGGACATCCTCTCTCTCTAGCACTAATATTCTCCCGAATCAATACTGCTACCCACCTCCTTTCTTTCCTTCCCTATCTTTCCTGAACACTTTATATCCAGGACTATTTAGTACCCAATCCTGCCCTTTTTTGAGCCAGGTCTCCGTTATCGCCACGACATCATATTCCCATATGGCTATTTGCGCCTGCAGCTCATCAACCTTATTTACCACGCTTCGTGCATTCGCACACATGCACTGTAAACCTGTCTTGAAACTTCTTGTATTCTCTCTTAATCTGACCCCACCTAATACCGTACTGTTTCTTACTCTAGTGCTATCTGTCTCTCCCCATCCTTTGTGCACCTTGTTTCCCCTTTCTAATGCTACATCCTGGTGCTCATCCCCAGCCAAATTAGGTTAAACCCTCCCCAACAGCATGAGCAAACCCCCCAACTTCCACCTTACTTCCACTTGAGAGGGCTGACGGGGCCTCAGTTTAACGTCTCATCCAAAAGACAGCGCAGCACTCCCTCAGTACTGGCTGTCACGTTTCCCTGTATTACAACAGTGACTACACTTGAAGTACTTAATTGGCCACAATAAAGCGCTTTGGGACGAAAGAGCTGAATTGGTGAGGTCAACTGCCCTTGACTTCAAGGCAGCATTTGACCAAGTGTGGCATCAAGGAGCCCTAGTAAAAGCGACGCCCACATCCCATGAATGAATAAAATCAAATTTTTTAATGCATGTAATGCAAGTTCTTTCTTTCCATGCCAACTTTCGCATTGTTTCAAGGGGGAAACTACTTACAATTGGTGTGCCAATGCACTCTTAACATGTTTGAAACAAAAATGCATTATAATAAAAGCACCAAATTTCTTTTGAGTCCTCATTAAATAATTTATTTGAGCATGCTCTATTTCACATCTGTCTGTAATCATCCACATTTCTCTAATACATAGACATTGACAGAAGGTCAGCAGCTGATAAACTGGAAGAGACTGGATAGATCAGCAATCCTAAATTCTCAGGCTCTCTCTTTTTCTTGTGCGCTTGATAGATGGATTTAATCTTTCCTGCTGTGCTCACATATTAAACAACAACCTGTGGTTTATTGATGAGCAGGAATGGAAATGTAGGTGTTTTCCCAGTTGGCCCTGATGCAGGCACTACGATAAGCAGGCTGAAAGATAGCCTTCCATTACTCAGCCCTTTCGACAGCTGCAGATGGTGATAACACCAGGCCAGAGACTGGGAGATTCCTGCAGCCCTTTGTTGTTTTGAGCATGTCAAACAAAAAACGTTTTTATGAATTTCCTCCGCGTACCCTATCCGAGGGAAGTAAAACGCACGGCATCGTTAAACTTTACAACACTCCTGGTCTCATTCCTTTAGCACTTTTACTTCAATCAACTCGAGCTCCTACACTTAGTTCAGACAACCCCGTTTTGTGCCTCTGAAACCCACTGCCAGCTTCTGTTTGTACGTTTTACATTTTTTTTTAAAGAGAGTACAATCCAAGGACTGACTTGGAGCTAAAACTGACCCTGAACCTCCGGGAAGTGACTTCAGATGGATGTTAAAAATCTGATTGCTAAAGCATTAGTTCTGTCAGTAGAAAGAACATGCATTTATACAGCGCCTTTCACGACCTCCGGACGTCCCAACGCGCTTTACAGGCAATGAAGTACTTTTGAAGTATAGTCACTGTTGTAGTGCAGGAAACGCGGGAGCCAGTTTGCGCACAGCAAGATCCCACAACAAGCAATGTAATAATGACCAGATAATCTCTCTTCAGTTATGTTGGCTTAGGGATAAATATTGGCCAGGACAATGGGGAGAACTCCCCTGCTCATTTTCGGAATAGTGGTCGTGGGATCTGTTGCGTCCACCGGAGATCGCAGACTGGGCCTCGGTTTGATGTATCATCCGAAAGACGGCAGCACTCCCTCAGTCCTGCACTGGGACTGTCAACCTAGATTTTGTGCTCAAGTCTCTGGAGTGGGACTTGAACCCACAACCTTCTGACTTGGAGACGAGAGGGCTACGGCTGACGGTAAACAATTTTCCCCTCAGTGAAGTCCCCCCACACTCAATATTTAAAGAAAAATAGTTAATGTAAGATGCGCTCACTTTTTTTTAATATTAGTTCAGTTCTATACCATCTGCAACACTGTTCATTTTAAGTATATTGAATAGATAATGAGTTGGACAGGGCTAAATGGGAAAACATGGGAAAACACAAACCCCAACTTTGTACTTGTGTTATTAGTATATCCTATTTTATACATAGAATAAGGTGGAGCATAGCAATGAGCTTCACTCCTACAACACACACATACACCTAGGGACATTATTTGATTGCTATAGTTACAGTTCTATTAATACCATGATCCAGGAGTACAATGCTGCAGATGTTTGCATAAACTTTTCACATGCACGTAAACAGATATCGCAAAGCAATTTGCATTAACTTGGCAGATTTTTTACTTGTATGTGAAATGAAATTTTCTTATACAGATTTGCATAAGACCAAGTAAAGGCGTGCCAAAATGGAGGATAATCTCGTTCTTATTTTTTTTAGAAGTAGATATCAGATTTACAGGAAAATGTATTTCTCTAAAGCCAGAGGCACCCAGTTGGTTGGACTTGGGCATTTGCATGTGATTTCTCAGCTTTCCACGCACTCACTCGCACTCTCACTTGATTCTGGTTCTTTGCAATGTTTATGGCAACGCATTTGAGTGGAGTTCAGGCTAGTTATGAGCAGAGCCTTGGGAGCAGGTTGCACTCCAGGCACAACAGCTGGTGCATGGCACAAGGAGAAAATAACTTGCAAAGAAGATAAAGGGTGGGGGGGGGGGGGAACAAGGGACATTACACAGAATGACATAGAATTAGTATTTCAGGTGGTTGTGGCAAGTTCTGTTGAAGGATGTGGAGCAGGCTCTCCATTTAAGAAAGTTGTGCAACATTGGGAAGAATTGTAAGTCATGGGTATCTGTTCCCCAAAAGAATCTGGGACAGGGTGTATAAATTCTTAGTCCAGGTACTTACATTACATAGAATGTACAGCGCAGAAACTGACCATTTCGCCCAACTGGTCCGTGCCGGTGTTTCTGCTCCACACGAGTCTCCTCCCACCTTACTTCATCTCAGCCTATCTGCATAACCTTCTATTCCTTTCTCATGTACTTATCTAGCTTCCCTTAAAATGTATCTATGCGATTCGCCTCAACTATTCTATGTGGTAGCAAGTTCCACATTCTAACCATTCAATAGAAATGGGAATTGTACAAAAAATTAAATTCAGCTCAATTGTACCAGAGTAGGCTCCAGTAGGAAAAGTTTCCAGTGACTAATTACAGGGAGCTAGCTGGGCCCCAGTGCACAATATTCAGGCCCATTCCTGAGCCTGGTGCTGGTAGTGTGACCCCCCCACCCACTTGTGAGTCAGGGTCTTCCAGCCGCATGTGGCAGCAGTCTGGTAAGAATGAAACACGGGTGGTTAGTTTTGATGTCTGTGCCACTATAATGGGACAAAATTGGGTCAGGTGTCACTGGGCCAGTCCTGGGCATTGCCCAGTAACCAGCTGAAGAGCAGCCATAAGGTGACTGCTTGGCAGCGTGTTGTCTCCACCTGATGTGAGAGAGAAATTGGGGGTGAATTGTGGCAAAACCAATGCCCTCAAACAAAAAATATTTTTTTCCATTCCTTTGGCCTCAACTCACGCTGCCTCCCCAATCTCCCATTTGGCTCAATCCTGAGCTCAGCTTCCTCCTCCACATCCAATTTGTTCCCAAATCACTTGTTTCAGTTCCTCCAAGTCAGTCCTTGGATAACCTTTTGACCAACTATACCACAAGCTGGGAAGATGGAGACAACAACAACAACTTGCATTTATACAGCATCTTTAACATGGTACAACATCCCAAGCCGCTTCACAGGAGCGTAATCAGACAAAATTTGATACTGAGCCATATATGAAGATATTCGGACAGGTGACCAAAAGCTTGGACAAAGAGGTAGGTTTTAAGGAGCGTCTTAAAGGAGGAAAGAGAGGTAGAGAGGGGGAGAGATTTAGGGAGGGAATTCCAGAGCTTAAGGCCTAGGCAGCTGAAGGCACGGCCGCCAATGGTGGCGCGATTAACATCGGTGAGTCTTAAAGGAGGTACAGAGGCGGAGAGATTTGGGGAGGGATTTTCATAGCTTAGGGCCTAGGACTTTGGCGAGGAATGGGAGGTCTGAGATGGGGCTATAGTTTGCAAGGACAGAGTGGTCATTGGTGGGGTTTTTGAGGAGGGGCGTGATGACAGCAGATTTGAAGGGAAGGGGGGACAGTACCTGAGGAGAGGGCGCCATTAACAATAGCAGCTAACATGGGGGCTACAGGCCACTTTAGAGGGCTGCACTGCATCAGGGAGCCAATGTGGCTAAAGTGAGGTGGCTGAGAGACAGGAAAGAGAAGAGAGGAAAGCGCACCAGGTCTCGCGTTAATACTGGGCGAGCATCATCGCCAGGCCCTGTGATTTACGCCTGCATCATCTATCATCAGGTCCGTTGCTTGAGAATTGAGCTGTTCGGCCACTCGCCATGTTGCGGCAAGGCAAGAACTGGACTAGTTTGGCACTTACACCAATCGTATTTCAAGATGCACAGTTGCCATCACCACAACCAAAGCAGATTAATTGGTCATGTATCTCATTGCTGTTAGTGGGTCTTCATTGGCTGTGAAGTGCTTTGCAACATCATGAACAACAACTACTTGCATTTATATAGCGCCTTTTACGTAGTAAAACGTCCCACGGTGCTTCACTGGAGCATTGTCAAATAAAATGTGACACCGAACCACACAGATATTTGGACAGATGAATGGTAGGTTTTAAGGAGTATCTTAAAGTAGGAGAGAGAGGCGGAGAGGTTTAGGGATGGAATTCCAGAGCTTAGGGCCTAATCAGCTGAAGGCACAGCCGCCATTGATGGAGTGATGAGGATGTGAAAGGTGCTATATAAATTCAAGTTCTTCTCACTCTCATTCTTTCACTAATCTAATCTAACCTCATCGAATTTGTAATTGAACCCAATTAAGGTGTCAGTTTCAGTGGCTTTTCCTGGTAATATTCCCACCTCCACGTCTCTTCTTTTCATACTCTGAACTTCCTCATTTTTAACTTTTGCCGTGGTGAGCAATTTGCTTGGATAAATTTTAAATAAGATAAAAGGACAGACCAACTGACAAAAAAAATTGTTCTTTTAAAATTCAGTTTCGCGATACCGGCATCGCGAACAAGGCCAGCATTTATTGCCCATCCCCAACTGCCCTTGAGAAGGTGGTGGTGAGCATTCTTCTTGAACCGCTGCAGTCTGTGTGGTGAAGTTACTCCCACAGTGCTGTTAGGGAATGAGATGGTATCTCCGCCGCCCTGCCAGAGACGCGTTGATTGGCTATTCCACCACAAGAGGCGACGCCTCAGGTGGTGTCATCATTAAAATATGGCTGCCATTAGTGAGTGACACCATTTAAACATGGCTGCCCCACCTGGTGACATCACTGGTCACTTGAGCTTCTGTTTGAAGCTTCTCCCTCCATCGCTCGCGCTTTCTCTCTCTCGTCGATTTGTGAAGGTGCTCCTTCAGTGCTATTAGGGAGGGAGTTTCAGGATTTTGACCCAGCGATCATGAGGGAACGGCGATATACTTCCCAAGTCAGGATGATGTGTGACTAGGAGGGGAACTTGGAGGTGGTGGTGTTGCCATGTGTCTGCTGCCCTTGTCCTTCTAGGTGGTAGAGGTCGCTGGTTTGGGTACTGCTCCTCAACATAAAACACCATTTGACTATGTATAGTGAGGTCAAGCAGTTACTGAAGGAACAGACCTTCAGGAAGTGCTATTAGTTACATTGAACGTTGGAGATTTGTCACGTTAATGTCTAGAAATCCCTTCTGTGACCTCCTAACGTTATGTGGGGTCCTCTCCATCGAAGATGCTACTTCCTCTGCATCCCAAAAATATATCATCCAGTCCCCTTCAAGTACATTTTATCTGTTGTTGTTTTGTACTTTGTAAACTGGTACAAGGGTTCTTTTAAAAAAAAAACTGCAATAAAATCCTGACTTAAGAACTTATATTTATATAGTGCCTTAATGTAATAAAATGTCTCAAGGCGCTTCACAGGAGTGTTCTAAAAAAAAATTGACACTGAGCCAAAAAGGAGATGTTTGGGCAGATGACCAAAAGCTTGGTCGATGAGCTAAGTTTTAAGGAGCCTCTTAAAGGAGGAAAAAGAGGTGGAGAGGTTTAGGAGGGAATTCCAGAGCTTAGGGCCCAGGCAGCTGAAGGCACGGCCGCCAGTGGTGGAGCGATTAACATCGGGGATGTTCACAAGGCCAGAATAGGCGGAGCGCAGAGGTCTAGGGGGATTATAGGGCCAGAGGGGGATTATAGGGCCAGAGGAGATTAGAGATAGGGAGGGGCGAGGCCATGGAGGGATTTGAAAACAAGGATGAGAATTTTAAAATCAAGGCGTTGGTTAACTGGGAGTCAATGAAGGTCAGCGAGCACAGGGGAGATGGGTGAACGGGATTTGGTGCGAGTTAGCACACGGGCGGCAGAATTTTGGATGTCTTCAAATTTATGGAAGGTAGAGCTGGGGAGGCAGGCCAATAATACGTTGGAATAGTCAAGTCTAAAGGTGATAAAGGCATGAATGAGGGTTTCCGCAGCAGGTAAGCTGAGGTAAGGGCGGAGCCGGGTGATATTACCAAGGTGGAAATGGGCATTCTTAGTGATAGAACAGATATGAGGTAGGAAGCTCAATTTGTTATCAATTATGACACAAGGTTACGAACAGACTTGGTCAGCCTTAGACAGTTGCCGGGGAGAGAGATCGAATCAGTGGAAAGGGAGTTTGTGGCCTGAACCGACGACAATGGCTTCGGTCTTCCCAATATTTAATTGGAGGAAATTTCTACTCATCCAGTGCTGGATGTTGGACGAGCAGTCTGATAGTATAGAGACGGTGGAGGGTTCGAGAGAGGTGGAAGAGAGGTAGAGCTGGGTATCATCAGCGTACATGTGAAAACTCACGTTGTGTTGCCGGATGATGTCGCCAAGGGGCAGCATGTAGATGAGAAATAGGAGGGGGCCAAGGATAGATCCTTGGGGACACCAGAGGTGACAGTGCGGGATCGGGAAGAGCAGCCATTGCAGGTGATTCTATGGTTACAGCTGGAAAGATGGGAATGAAACCAGGCGAGTTCAGTCCCATCCAGCTGGACGATGGTGGAGACGCGTTAGAGTAGGATTTTGTGGTCAACCGTGTCAAAGGCTGCAGACAGGTCCAGAAGGACGAGAAGGGATAGATTATCTTTGTCGCAGTCAATTAGGATGTCATTTGTGACCTTGGTAAGAGCAGTTTCGATACTGTGGCAGGAGCGGAAGCCTGATTGGAGGGATTCAAACAAGGGAAAGATGGGCATGGAATTGGGAGGCGACAACATGTTGAAGGACTTTGGAGAAGAAAGGGAGGTTGGAGATGGGGGCGATAGTTTGCAAGGACGGAGGGGTTAAGGGTTGGTTTTTTGAGGAGGGGGATGATGACGGCAGATTTGAAAGTAAGTGGGACAATACCGGAGGAGAGAGAACCGTTGGCAATATCCACTAACATGGGGGCCAGGAAGGAAAGGTGGGTTGTCAGCAATTTAATAGGAATAGGGTCGAGAGAGCGGGAGGCCGGTCTCATTGACAAGATGAGCTTTGAAAGGCCAAGACGGGGAGATAGGAGAGAAATTAGAGAAATATGCAAATTTAGGGTTAGGGCAGGGGGAAAACGGAGAGGAAGCAATGTCTGTTGGGTTAGGGGAAGGGAGGGAATTGAAAGCAGAAGCAGTTGAACGGATGTTGTTTTTAACAAATAAGTACATGAGCTCCTCGCATTTATTGTAGGAGGAGGCGGGGAGGGTGGTTTGAGAAGACGGTTAGTGGTGAAGAGAAGCCTGGTATTTTTGCCATCGTGGATGATCTTGGAATAGTGGGCAGTTTTAGCGAAGGAGAGCAGGACCCGGTAGTGCTTTATATGATCTGGCCAAATCTGGTGAAAACTTACTTACATACTCAACCTCCTAATATCACAAAATCATTTGAAATTCTCTTTGAAAGCAGGGATATTTATCGTTGCAGTGATTGCAAGGAAAGTCTTTACTGACCTCTAGTGACTGAATGTAGGAACATAGGAACAGGAGTCGGCCATTTAGCCCCTCGAGCCTGTTTTGCCATTGAATGAGATCATGGCTGATCTGTGACCTAACTCCATATACCTGCCTTCGCCCCATATCCCTTTGATACCTTTGGTTAACAGAAATCTATCAATCTCAGATTTAGAATTAACAATTGATCTAGCATCAACTGCTGTTTGCGGAAGAGAGTTTCAAACTTCAACCACCCTTTGTGTGTAGAAGTGTTTCCTAACTTCACTCCTGAAAGGCCTGGCTCTAATTTTTAGGCTATGCCCCCTAGTCCAAGACTCCCCAATCGGCAGAAATAGTTTCTCTTTATCTACCCTATCAGTTCCCCTTAATATCTTGTAAACTTCGATCAAATAACACCGTAACCGTCGAAATTCTAGGGAATACAACCCTAGTTTGTGTAATCTCTCCTCTTAATTTAACCCTTGCAGTCCTGGGATCATTCTGGTAAATCTACACTGCACTCCCTCCCAAGACCAATGTATCCTTCTTAAGGTGTGGTGCCCAGAACTGAACAATGTAGACTGTTAACACATCTCCGAATGGTTGCATCCAGCTCTTTCATAACTTCTGTGCAGAACTGGCTAGTTTAGCTGACTGCTAGCTTCAGTTTGCAGGAGCGTTGCTAGGCCCATATGTTCTGAGTGTGTGTGTATATATACACAACTATTAACGTATAATGTAGTACAGTGCTCCATCTAGTGGCCTGGTTGAGATCTCAGAAAAACACCATTTGAAATCTGCAAGGACTAAGTTTTCAAATTATTCCAACATCAACTTGTATTTATACAGCACCTTTAGCAGAATAAAATGTCCCAACGTGCTTCACAGGAGCATGTACCCAACCACATAACAAGATATTTGGACAGGTGACCAAAAGCTTTTAAGGAGCCTAAACCTGTCCGCCTCGCTACCTCTCTTTCCTCCTTTAAGACACTCCTTAAAACCGACTTCTGTGACCAAGCACCTGCCCTAATTTATCCCTTATGTGGATCGGTGTCATTTTTTGTCGTAAAATACTCCTGTGCAGCGCCGTGGGACATTTTACTACGTTAAAGGCGCTATATAAATACAAGTTGTTGTTGAGCGTTAAAAAGGCGGAGAGGTGTAGGGAGGGAATTCCAGAGCTTGGGGCCTAGGCAGCTGAAGGCACGGTTGCTAACGCTGGAGCGATAAAACTTGGGGAGGTGCAAGAGGCCAGAATTGGAGGAACGCAGAGATCTTGGAGGGTTGTAGGGCTGGAGGAGGTTACAGAGATAGGGAGGGGCGAGGTCCTGGAGGGATTTAAAAACCAGGATGAGCTTACTTTTTTGGAAATACGCCATTACATCTTGTTTTTCATATTTCTGTTCCAAACCTTTGGCCAGTACCATAGTATAATATTGTTTTGACTTCATTAAAAGAGCAATTTTTGTTTCCTGGTTACTGAACCCGCAACCAAAATGCTCGGTATTATAATTAGCCTGTGGGCAGCACTTTCACAAAATGTCTGCCGCCATTCACAAAATGGTAGTCCGGAGAAAGTAAACAAGTGTGATGTTGTAGAATAGGACCTCAGACACGTGATGGAATAAATAAATGGGCAGTTTTGAAACCTGAAACTGCTGCATTCGGCTAATGAATATGTCTAAGGGTGTGCATTTACGCTACAGTAGTTTCACTTTGCACCTGATGTTGCAATTATAGTGTGAATGCAGCTTGAAACTGGAGTCAGCCTGACCTGACACTGAAGTGAGACTCCCGGGAGGAGGAGGAGGAGGAGGAGGAGGTCTCCCTGCTTTGCAGTTGATTTACCAGCTTAGCTGTTCACCTTTAGAGTAGAGAAGATTAAGGGGCGATTTAATAGAGATGTTCAAAATCATGAGGGTTTTTGATCGGGTAAATAAGGAGAAACTGTTTCCACTGACAGGAGGGTCAGTAACCAGAGGACACAGATTTAAGGTAATTGGTAAAAGAACCAGAGGCGACATGGGAAAACACTTTTTTTACGCAGAAAATTGTTATGATCTGGAATACACTGCCTGAAAGGGTGGTGGAAGCAGATTCGATAATAACTTTCAATTGTATAAATACTTGAAGGGGAAAAATTTGCAGGGCTTTGGGGAAAGGGTAGGGGAGTGGGACTAATTGGACAGCTCTTTGAAAGAGCAGGCACAAGCACGATGGGATGAATGGCCTCTCTATGCTGGATCAGTCTATGATTCTATCATTAGTGTAATGTAAAGACAAAAGCTTGATGTTAAATGTGAATGGTAAATTCATCCTTAATGTAAAGTTTGAAGAAACTGCTTTTAATTTCTGTGAATCTTCTTTCTAATGTTTACATTTTGTTTTACATTAGAGTGGTTAGAACTCACTACCCCATGGAGTAGTTGAGGCGAATAGCATAGATGCATTTAAGGGAAAGCTAGATAAACACGAGGGAGAGAGGAATAGATGGATATGCTGGTAGGGTGAGATGAAGAAGGGTGGGAGGAGGCTCGTGTGGAGCACAATCACCGGCACAGACCAGTTGGGCCGAATGGCCTGTTTCTGTGTTGTAAATTCTGTGTAAATTCTATGTGCATTCAAAAGTTTTATTGATGAGGAAAAACATCAGAGTAGAAGAATGATGCTGCAGATTGGCTGAGCACCGGTTCCACCAAAAGGTTTCTGCAAAGTTCCTTAAAACTCTGTTTTCCCTCTTGCTGGCGATCCTGTTGTTGGATTTCACCGCAATTACATAAGAAGTAGGAGCAGGAGTAGGCCATACGACCCTTCGGGCCTGCTCCGCCATTCAATAGGATCATGGCTGATCCGAACCTAGACTCACGTCCACTTCCCTGCCTGCTCCCCATAACCCTTAATTCCCTTATCAGCTGGGAAATTGTCTATCTCCGTTTTAAATTTATTTAATGTCGCAGCTTCCACAGCTCTCTGAGGTAGCAAATTCCATAGATTTACTACCCTCTGAGTGAAGAAGTTTCTCCTCATCTCAGTTTTGAAACGGCAGCCCCTTATTCTAAGATTATGCCCCCTAGTTCTAGTCTCACCCATCAGTGGAAACATCCTCCCCGCATCCACCCGATCAAGCCCCCTCACAATCTTTTATGTTTCGATAAGATTGCCTCTCATTCTTCTGTATTCCAATGAGTAGAGGCCCAACCTACTCAACCTTTCCTCATAAGTCAACCCCCTCATCTCCGGAATCAACCGAGTGAACCTTCTCTGAACTGCCTCTAGAGCAAGTATAAGCTATTGTACTTCATTGGCTGTGAAGCGCTTTGGGACACCCTGAGGACATGAAAGGAGCTGTAGAAATGAAAGCTTTTTTATCTTCCTTCCTTCAGTTGTCGTTGACATCTGACAGTTTTGCTGCTGCTTTTCAAGGTCCAAGTTGACTGCAGAAAAAAATGTAGCCATCCAGTCAGCATCATTCTTGGATCTTTCCGTGTTTGAAACAACATCGAATTACAGGTGGGACAGAAAGTAACCCTGATGAGGCAATAATACCCATGAACGTCCCCTGTGCTAATTAACTGCTGACACCACAGATGAAGACATTTACTCTAATGATGTGAGCCGATTATTGCTGAGGGTGCTTGGGACCTAATTAAAAATAGTCACACCCAACTTGTTAAAACATTTCATTGAATACGCCATTCCAAAAACACTTCAACCCTTACTGATGTGCAACTTTTTCTTTATTGTTGGAGAGCAGGAGAAAGGAACTGTTCCTCATAACGTTTTAAACAATTGTACATTCAGGAAGAAATATTTAAATGCGTGAACACTGATTATTTCTTGAAGTACAATGGAAGGGGACTTTTTTAAGCAGTCAAGAGAACAACCTTGATAGTGGAACTGACTGGCCTTCCAGGAAAACAATGTCATTTTGGAACAACTTTTATTGTAGAAAGTAAAGTTTCCTGAATTTAAAAGTTTTCACTACTGATTGAGAGTGAAAACAAGTTCAGTTGATAACTTGGAGCGCTAAGGCTGGGGTAATCTTTGTCTGTCATTGCCGAATCCTGCCCAGTGGCTCAATGTGTCCTTCTGGGGGCTGGCTGATCTGTCGTGCATTTAATAATCCAAATTATAGATCCAGTGATCTATAAACACTTCTTCTGATGTAACTAAGTGCCCTTGATTAGTTATGCATTGATTGGAAATTTCAGTGAATAATTAGCAATTCCACCCAAACCTTTTTCCTTAGCTACACTTCAACTAAGAGCCATTTGTCATAGAATCATAGTATGACACAGCACAGAAGAAGGCCATTCGGCCCATCGTGCCTTTGCTGGCTCTTTGAAAGACCTTTCCAATTAGTCCCACTCCCCCCTGCTCTTTCCCCAGAGCCCTGCAATGTTCTCCCCCTTTAAGTATTTATCCAATTCCCTTTGGAAAGTTATTATTGAATCTGCTTTCACCGCCCTTTCAGGTAGCGTATTACAGAATGCGTTCATGTACCTATTTTCTGTTTTCTGCTTTACTTTACACCGCAAAAGTACTTCATTGGCTGTAAAGCGCTTTGGGCCGTCCTGAGGTCGTGAAAGGCGCTGCAGAAATGCAACAAAAAAAAAGTGTGGGCAGGATGCCCTGATTGGCTCACGAATATTATCTGGAAAAATAATTTTTTGTAACAAAATAATGTTTGAATTCTGAATACTCTAAAAACTGAGCTTTTGTGTCTGTACATCTTTTGTTAATTTAAATTAGATGATTTGTTTTATTTTGCATTGCGCGTCACTTCATTTCTCTCTCTCTCCTCTTAGGTCAAAGTTGTGTATTCCTTACTTGAAAAAGAGTAAAAACGGCCACATTCTGAACCTGAGTCCTCCGCTCAACATGAATCCGATCTGGTTCAAGAACCACTGTGGTGAGCATGGGGAATCTTTATATGCTGTCATTGTATTCTTCGTGGAGAGACTAGAGAAGCTGGAATTGTTCTCCTTCGAGCAGAGAAGATTAAGGAGAGCTTTAATAGAGAGGTTCAAAATCATAAGGATTTTGATAGAGTTGCATATAGAAATAAGGAGAAACCATTTCCACTGGCAGGAGGGTCGGTAACCAGAGGACACAGATTTAAGGTAATCGGCAAAAGAACCAGAGGGGAGATGAGGAGAATTTTTTTTTACACCGCGAGTTATGATCTGGAATGTACTGCCTGAAAGAGTGATGGAAGCAGATTCAATCATAACTTTCAAAAGGTAATTGGATAAATACTTGAAAAGTAAAAATTGCAGAGCTGTGGGGAAAGAGCAGGAGGAGGTGGGCCTAATTGGATAGCTCTTTCAAAGAGCCAGCACAGGCACAGAGGGCCAAATGGCCTCCTTCTGTGCTGTAAGATTCTATGATTCGTGAGTTGCGTACAGAAATAATGCTGGAGGAATTTTCTCAACAATGCTATAGACAGATTGCTTATCCTCTGCCACCAAAGTATAAATGACGTGGAGATGCCGGTGTTGGACTGGGGTGGACAAATGTGAGAAGTCGCACAACACCAGGTTATAGTCCAACAGCTTTATTTGAAATCACAAGCTTTCGGAGCGCTGCTCCTTCGTCCGGTGAAGTGAAGTGAAGGGATGAGTATAAAGGGGCTGATTAACGTGCTAATGATCTAAAGTTTTCTCTCTCTCTCTCTCTCTCTCAGCATACACCATGGCTAAATATGGGATGTCGATGTGTGTTCTGGGTATGGCTGAGGAATTCAAAGGAGAAATTGCAGTTAATGCTTTATGGCCAAAAACTGGTAAGAGTACTTTGTGTTATTGTCTGGAAAAAATCAAAATCAATGTATTTTTTTGTACCTGGTGCTTAAAGGACTGATTAACAACAAGACATGGAACAAATTGAGCCAAGCATTAAAAACAACAGTTATACCACACTTGGAGTCCTTTCTCTATTCCTGATCTCTCCTCCTGCCCAGGGTTGACCAGAAGATCTGCCAATCAAGCCTGCTATGTTGCCCACTCCCCTCGGGTTGTGGGTCCCGAGAAACTATCCCTTGCTGTTCTCAAATGAATTAGACCATCTTGATGCAGTGAGTCTGGGCTGAGTCTCCATTCAAAGTGCTGTGTGAGTAGCAACATTCCACACACTAGCTTTAATACACATCGCTACCCACTCTCCCTGCCCAACCCTCTGACTGCTGTGGTAATTTCAATCCATTGAGAGTTGGGTTTAACGTAATGTAAATTAAACCAAGAGCCTTTCTGCGGAAAAATGGTCAAAACTCCCGAAACGTGAGAGTCACCCACAAGCAAAGTAATTTTGACAAAAGAGAGGTCTTGCTAGTTGATTGAAACAAAACCTCGCCACCAGTTTCCCGAGTAGGTGGACTGTAAAAGGATTCAAATACTTGCCCCTTTCTACCGTGTCCAGAGGAATTCTACCATGCGGTGGTCAACTTTCCCCAGCGAATCCAAACCATTGTTCTGAATGTGAAAGAACATAACCTGAAGTCGATGAATAAGTGCCATTAAAAGGAACACTCGACTGGTTTTTATTTGAAATGAGGCCGTGAATTGTGAACGTCTTCTCAACGTGTGGGTATTGTGGTTTCAGAATGATAAATCTGTGTTGTTATTATTGAGTGGTACGTTTGTGCCACGTTGGCCCATTGATGCCCCACTCCTCCAGATCTTAGCAGCGACGTAGCTGAGATGAACAGCTCGCGTGCAGGGGGGGGGATCGTGTGCAGGAACCTGGGTGCTGATGTTCATCGCACATTAGGACTCTCGAAGGGCTGTGCCACTGAATGAGCGTCTCATCAGCTGCATTACAGAAGTATTAGCCAGCTGAAAATGGTAGCAATCAGTAAAAGTGGAGTCAGCCTGATGAGTGTAAAATGTGAGCGGCTATTGCAGTGTCATCGCTGTGAGGAAATTATTAAAAACTGAGTGAGAACGAACCTGATATCATTACTAATTGGCTTTCATCTAATGGCTGGAGAAAGCAGCACATGTAGGTGTCTTGCTGACCTTTAGCCTTTGGTAGTATCTCTTAGTCATGTGACAGTTATTAGGCCATGGAGTGGAATAAAAGTGACACCTTCAGCATTGTCAAACAGTGGCTCAACAACTATAGTTTAGTTGCAGTATCAAGTTAAAAGTCCTTTTTAAATGTCCAACAATCACATTCAGCAAAGTTTTGAATAAATTGTGCTCCAATATGTTTCCAATTTACTACTGAACAATGCTCACAGACATCTGTAATCTTATCAATTAATGTTTTTGTGCAAAAACTGGGAGATTAGTTGAGTGTCCCTCATTTTTCCAGGTATTCATTATGACATGAAGTCAAATAAAATAAACAGAAAATTTGTCAACACTAAATACTGTGCAGACTTCTAAAATTGAATTTGCGTTATTACCCCCTTTGAAAGTGACCGCAGCTTCAGGATTTAGCACATGCGCATCTAAACATGGAAATCCTGAAGTTGCGGTCAGTCATTCACTGCTCTAACACAGGCTGCGCTGTGGCGCCCCCATAGCCGGCAGTCAGTGAATCTGACACAAATTTGGGGGCTTTTCTGTGGTAATATCGCTGTTAAATACCCCATTAAATGTTAGGCCTTGTTGGATTAGGTGTAACTGGGGTTTTAACAGCGTATTGACTGCTAAACAAACATTATGGCCCTGAAAAACTAATTTTAATTTTGTGAAGTGTCAGATTTCTCCATTATGATAAAAATTACAATTTTTAAGAAACTTTTAATGAAAAACATTTTTTTTTAAAGTTTGTTCATGATATTTCAGGTTCTACCGTATCCCGATGTGAGAGCCCCAATCTTTGTTTTGCTCTCTAACATTTTTCAAAAGTCGGGATAAAAGCAGGTTCTCATTTCTGCTTCCCTGTCTGTGAGAATTCTTCAAAGTGATTGGCTGCTTAGACAGCTTGTGGACCCCCACTATACTGCACTGCAACAACTTGCGCGTCAAAAAAGGCAAACTTCTCGCCACAGAGATCGCGAGATCTTTGTGGGCAACTTTCTTCGGGGCCAGCGGCAAACGCCTTTGCTTGGCCACTGACCGCAAATTCTGGGTCATTGTTTGTAAATAGAAAGTTGAGTTGCCTCGGTAAAATCGAGGTCATAAATATCATTGATGGGGTTAGATCAGTAAGGGTGGGAAGAGGCTCGTGTGGAGTATAAACACCGGCATGGACCTGTTGGACTGTAAATATTATGTACTATGTAATAATTGTCAATATTTATTTTGAATGACCTCTGTGCCTGACCTGAGTGTTTCCAGCATTTTCTATTGTTTCAGATTTCCAGCATGCGCAGTATTTTGCTATTCTGTTGAGGTGTATTTGATTTTGAAACTGTTCTGTAGATTACACATGTCTCTCAAATCCCATTGTATTGATTTTTTTCAAAAAAAGTAAAGATAATCATGCAAACAGATGTGCAAATTCATGTCATTCAGGGTGGTTACCCTTGAGACCAAGATGTAGATTTGTGCGGTTTTAATATTAGAAGTTTCATAAGTGCAAGTTGTAAAAATTAGATTCTCATTGAATACTTTTTATAAGGAGTAAGGAACATTCTACTGTATCTCCCCCAAAGCCTTTCCACCATCTACAAGGCACAAGTCTGAACTGTGATGGAATACTCACCATTTGCCTGGATGAGTGCAGCTCCAACAACACTCAAAGCTCGACACCATCCAGGACAAAGCAGCCCGCTTGATTGGCACCCCATCCACCACCTTAAACATCCACTCCCTCCACCACCGGCGTACCGTGGCTGCAGTGTGTACCATCTACAAGATGCACTGCACCAACTCGCCAAGGCTTCTTCGGCAGCACCTCCCAAACCCTCGACCTCTTTCACCTAGAAGGACAAGGGCAGCAGGCGCATGGGAACACCACTACCTGCAAGTCACACACCAGCCCGACTTGGCCACATGTCAGCGCTCCTTAATCGTCGCTGGGTCAAATCCTGGAACTCCCTCCCTCACAGCACTGTGGAGGCACCTTCCCCACACGGACTGCAGCGGTTCAAGAAGGCGGCTCACCACCATCTTCTCAAGAGCAATTAGGGATGGGAAATTAGGGATGGGCAATAAATGTCTGCCTTGCCACCAATGCCCATAGCCCAAGTCTGAATTTTTAAAAATAGACAGAGAATACAGCTGTCTGTCGGCTTTTTATATAAGCATTTTACAAGTGTCTGGCACACTCCAGATGTCACACTTTGCGTAAAACATCACAGATCACAACTGAACAATCTTTGGGGACCTTGAATTAACCTGGGGAGGTTTTACCGATAACAAAGAAAGCAACCAAGCAACTACCAATCCAGTAAAACATCCATCAATGATTACCCTCAGATGTATTAAGACCACTTTTGCACAGAGCTATGAAAGAAAGACTTGAATTTATATAGCGCCTTTCACGACCTCAGGACATCCCAAAGCGCTTTACAGCCAATGAAATACCTTTTGTAGTGTAGTCATTGTTGTAATGTAGGAAACGTGACGGTGTGACTGAGACACTGAGGTGTGGCTGAACAGTCAATAAGGAGAGGGCACAGATTTAAGGTGATTGGCAAAAGAACCAGAGGCGACATGAGGGAAAACTTTTTTACGCAACAAGTTGTTAGGATTTGGAATGCACTTCCTGATCGGGTGGTGGATACAGATTCAATAGTAGCCTTCAAAAGGGAGTTGGATAAATACTTGAAGGAGAAAAAATTGCAGGGATATGGGGAAAGAGCGGGGAAGTGGGACTAACTGGATTGCTCTTCGAAGAAGCCGGCGCAAACTCAGTGGGCCGAATGGCCTCCTTCTGGGCTGTACTCTTCTATGAACACAATTTGTGCACAGCAAAATCCCACACACAGCAATATGATAATGGCCAGATAATCTCTTTTTAGTGATGTTAGTTGAGGGATAAATATTGGCCAGGACACCGGGCAGAACTCCCTCTGCTCCCCTCCTTTTGAGGACCATCCCACAGCAGCAACTGTAAGAGGACAGACTAGGTTGGGGTAGCAGCTAAAGATCACAGCTGTGCTCCTGATCCCAGATTTACCCTTGAGTAAAGTAACGAGAGATCAGCAAGGACTGCAGTAAAGATCACTGGAGACCTGTGATGGGTTCCCAGAACACTGCAGTCAAATGGTGTCCTGGGCTGGTTGTCGCTCCATTCTCTTCTAGGTATCGAGTAACTTTCTGGGACTCGGCCATTGCCACACTACTGATAATTTGTAATGATCTTGCTCTGCAATCACAAGGAACAAAATTGACATGTTAAGTTTTTTTGATTTCAGTCATTTAAAAAAAATGTTAACTCTCTTTTAATGTACAACTTCCAGCAATTCATACAGCTGCGATGGACATGCTGGGAGGATCAAGCGTGAGCAGTCAGTGCAGGAAGCCTGACATAATGGCTGATGCTGCCTATGCCATTTTCTCCAAGCCAAAGTCATTTACTGGGAACTTTGTAATCGATGAAGAATTCCTTAAAGACGAAGGAATAAGAGACTTTGATGCTTACGCAGTTGATCCAGGTACGCACAAGGTTCTTGCAATTTTTAACACATTACAAATAAAATTGCTACAGCATTGCTCACAGTCAATTGACGAAACTAAACTTTTTTACACAGAAGCAGGAAAGGCAAAGAGGAGATTTAATGCTTTTTAACATTGAGTGGTTTTGATGGGAGTGAAGGAATGGGGTTTGCTGGGAGTGAAGGAATGGGGTTTGATGGGAGTGAAGGAATGGGGTTTGCTGGGAGTGAAGGAATGGGGTTTGCTGGGAGTGAAGTGGACTATTTCTTCTGGTTGGGAAGTTAGTGATGAGGAGAGAGAGTGTGAGGAGTTAGGTTAGGAGAATTGTTTTTTTAATGTGGAAAGAGCGAGGCAGATGGATCAGTTTCAGATTGCAGTAGCTAAGAGCCGACCCAGACACGATGGGCTGAATGGCCTCCTGTACTGTAAACCTCTGGTTCTATGGTTGTAACATGGTGAAGGAGTTGGAGGTGACAAAGTTGGAAGTGACTTCGGAAACTGGCTCCACAGCACCACCAGCTGGCCAGAGCCTGCAACTACATCATTACCAGCAACTGTTTACATTGGGATTTCCATTTCAAACATAGGATTGCACAGGATATATGGCACAGAAACAGGCCATTTGGCCCAACCAGTCCATGCCAGCGTTTATGCTCCATTCGAGCCTCCTCCCATCTTTCCTCATCTAAATCTATCCGCATATCCCTCTATTCCCTTCTCCCTCATAGGCTTGTCTAGCCTCCCCTTTAATGTATCTATACTATTCGCTTCAACCACTCCCTGTGTTATCGAGTTCCACATTCTCACCACTCTTTGGGTAAAGAAGTTTCTTCTGAATTCCCTATTGGATTTCTTGGTGACTATCTTATATTGATGGCCTCTAGTTCTGCTCTTCCCCACAAGTGGAAACATTCTCTCTGTATCCACTCGATCAAAATCTTTCATAATTTTAAAGACCTCTATTCGGTCACCCCTCAGCCTTTTTTCAAGAGAAAGGAGACCCAGCCTGTTCATCCTTTCCTGATATGTATACCCTCGCATTTCTGGTATCATCCTTGTAAATCTTCTCTGCACCCTCTCCAGTGCCTCTATCTCCTTTTTATAATATGGCGACCAGAACTATACGCAGTACTCCAAGTGTGGTCTAACCAAGGTTCGATGCAGGTTTAGCATTACTTCCCTACTTTTCAATTCTATCCCTCTAGAAATAAACCCTAGTGCTTGGTTTGCTTTTTTTATGGCCTTGCTAACATGTGGCGCAACTTTGTGATTTGTGTATTTGTACTCCGAGATCCCTTTGTTCCTCTACCCCACCTAGACTCGCACCCTCCAAGTGATAAGTGACCTCCCTATTCTTCCTACCGAAATGTAATACCTCACATTTATCTGTGTTGAACTTCATTTGCCAATTATTTGCCCATTCTGCAAGTTTATTAATGTCCTCGTGTAATTTGTTGCAGGCCTCCTCAGTATTGGCTCTCCCCCCCGCAATTTGGTATCATCTGCAAATTTAGAAATTGTGTTTTTGATTCCAAAGTCTAAATCGTTAATGTAAATTGTGAACAGCAGTGGTCCCAGCACTGATCCTTGTGGAACACCACTACCCACCTTATACCACTGTGAATAGCTACCCTTTACTCCCATTCTCTGCTTTCTGTCTTGAAGCCAACTAGTAATCCATTCTGCTACTTGTCCCCTGACTCTGCATTCCCTGACCTTATTCATTAGTCTATTATGGGGTACCTTATCGAAGGCCTTTTGAAAATCTAGATAAATTACATCTACTGCATTACCATTGTCTACTCTCTTTGTTACCTCTTCAAAAAATCCAATAAGGTTGGTCAAGCAAGATTTTCCCTTTTGAAATCCATGTTGACTATCATACTTTTTGTTTCCAGATGTTCTTCTATTTTCTACTTCAGTAGGGATTCCATTATTTTTTCCTACCACCGATGTTAAGCTGACTGGTCTATAATTCCCTGGACATGTTCTATCCCCCTTCTTAAATATAGGTATTACGTTAGCTATCCGCCAGTCCTTTGGCACTACACCTTTTTCGAACGAATTATTAAATATATGTAGTAATGCCTCTGCTATTTCTTCCCTAGATTCTTTTAAAATGCGTGGATGCAAACCATCTGGACCAGGGGTTTTATCCTGAGTTTGATTTGTTCATTTAATATATCTCCTTTTTTATTTTAAATGCACTTATCTCATTAATCATCTCATCATCCAATGTCATGTCCACCTGTTCTATCTCCCTGGTAAATACCAAAGCGAAATAATGATTTAATATTTCTGCCATCTCCCTATCGTTACCTGTGGTATTGTCCTGTCTATCCCTTAATGGCCCTATTCCCATCCCAGCCTTCCTTTTTTATTGATGTACCTGTAAAATATTTTACTATTTTGTTTTATGTTCCTTGATAATTTAGTTTCATAGTTCCTCCTTTGCCTTCCTAATTGTTTTTTTGACTACTTCTCCAAATCCCTTCGCAGTCTCTCTTATCATGCACTCCTCTGCTGTCTATGTACTTAATGCATGCCTCTTTCCTTACCCTCAGTTGTTCCCTTATGTCTTTATTCACCCATGGAGTCTCATTAGTGTTTAGTTTGTTCTTTTCTTTTAGCGGAATATATTTTTCCTGCACTCTGTTGAACACCATTTTAAATGTTTCCCATTGTCGTTCTACATCGTTGTTTGCCAATATTGTTGCCCATTTTATCTTCCCAAGTTCTATTCTCAGCTCCTCAAAATCAGCTTTTCTCCAATCTATTAACCTGGTTTTTGTCCGACTTATGTCCTTCTCTATTATCATCTTAAAGCGTACTATATTATGGTCACTATGACCGAAAGGTTCCCCTACTTTTACTTCTTTTATCTGCTCTGGCTCATTCCCCATAACTAGATCCAATCGCGAATCCTCCCTTGTTGGGCTTTTTACATATTGGGTTAGAAAGGAGTCCTGTAGACATTGTAGGAACTCCACTCCCTTATCCCCTTTACCTATCTCTTCTGCCCAATTAAGATCGGGCAAGTATATCCTTCCTTAATTTCTCTGTATATTTCTTCCTCCGCGTCCCTTACACTATTAGGTGGTCTGTAGACTACGCCTATTGGTGTGATTGATCCTTTATTATCTTTTATCTCTAGCCACATGGATTCTATTTTTGTCTTGCTGATAGCTGCGTCACTTATTTCTACTGCCATTATGTTATCCCTAATAAGTACAGCTACTCCACCTCCCCTTTTTCCCCCTCTGTCTTTTCTAAATATGTAATACCCTGCAATGTTCAATTCCCAGTCCTGATTTTTCTGTAGCCGTGTCTTAGTAATCCCTACTATGTCTGGTTCCTCCCAACGCATGGTTGCCTCCAGCTCCCCTGTTTTATTACAGATACTGTGTGCATTGCTGTACAGAGAGTTTCAATCATTTTTAATAGGATTTAAGTAGACAGTCTCAGTTTAAACATTGGCATGAAAACATTGGACCGGAAGTGTTGTCATGCACAGGATATATAAAACCAGGTTGGTACCACACATAGATTTAGAAATGATTTGGATGAGGGGATCAAATGTAATATATCCAAGTTTGCTGATGATACAAAGCTAGGTGGGAATGTAAGTTGTGAGGAGGATGCAAAGAGGCTTCACAGTCTAAGGATAAGGGGTAAGCCATTTAGGACTGAGATGAGGAGGAATTTCTTCACCCAGAGAGTGGTGAACCTGTGGAATTCTCTACCATAGAAGGCAGTTGAGGCCAATTCATTAAATATATTCAAGAAGGAGATAGATATATTTCTTAAGGCTAAAGGGATCAAGGGATATGGGGAGAAAGCTGGGACAGGGTACTGAATTTGGATGATCAGCCATGATCTCATTAAATGGCGGAGCAGGCTCGAGGGGCCGAATGGCCTACTCCTGCTCCTATCTCTTATGCTTCAAGGGGATATAGACAGGCTACATGAGTGGGCAAGAACATGGCAAATGGAATATAATGTGGAGAAATGTGAAGTTATCCACTTTGGTAAGAAAAATAGAAAAGCAGTATATTTTTTAAATGGTGAGAGATTGGGAAATGTTGGTGTTCAGAGGGACCTGGGTGTGCTTGTCCACTTACCATTGAAAGTTAACATGCAGGTACAGCAAGCAATTAAGAAAGCAAATGGTATGTTGGCCTTTATTACAAGAGGATTTGAGTATAAGAGTAAAGACGTCTTACTGCAATTATATAGGGCCCTGATGAGACCACACCTGGAGTATTGTGTACAGTTTTGGTCTCCTTACCTAAGTAAGGATATACTTGCCACAGAGGGAGTGCAACGAAGGTTCACCAGACTGATTCCTGGAATGGGGGGATTGTCCTATGAGGAGAGATTGAGTAGACTAGGCCTGTATTCTCTAGAGTTCAGAAGACTGAGAGGTGATCTCATTGAAACATACAAAATTCTTACAGGACTTGACAGGGTAGATGCAGGGGGGATGTTCCCCCTGTCTGGGGAGTCTAGAATCAGGGGTCACAGTCTCAGAATGAGGGGTCGGCCATTTAGGACTGAGATGAGGAGAAATTTCTTCACTCAGAGGGTGGTGAATCTTTGGAATTCTCTACCCCAGAGGACTGTGGAGGCGCAGTCGTTTATATTCAAGACAGAGATCGATAGATTTTTGAATATTAAGGGAATCAAGGGATATGGGGATCGGGCAGGAAGGTGGAGTTGAGGTAGAAGATGAGCCATGATCTTATTGAATGGCGGAGCATGCTCGAGGGGCCGAATGGCCTACTCCTGCTCCTATTTCTTATGTTATGTTAAAGGCAGCTTTGTAGGATCATTTTTAATTAAGTTGATAGGATAGATTCAAAACATTTTTGTTTCACCTACTTTAGAAAAATTTGTTTTATTTTCTTCCCTCCCTCATGTGGCAACCCTTGCCTCAGGGACGCACCTGAGAGTGGGATCAGGTGACCTCTTTCCAGACCCCAGCTGATCTGGAACTGGAAATGATTTCTCTCGTTTTTCTTCTCCATCTGCACTAGCTAACACAGCACAGACTGGGGGATTGAAGCTGGCACCAACCTGATCTGTGCGGCCAAGTACCCCATCGGGGGTGCATTTACCTCGCAAGTCTTCAGGGAGCTTATACTGCAGAGATGGTCTCCCATGAACAGATTCCCTCATGGTAGTTGTCCAAGATGGGGGAGCCTACTTTGTGAGGAAGCAAAGGTGTGAATCAGTGTTGTAACCACTTTAGGCTGCTTTATTTTTATCATCATTAGTAATTTGTAGATCACCCAGTAATGTTCAAATCCTCACTACTACAACAACAACTTGCATTTATATTGCGCCTTTAACGTAGTAAAACGTCCCAAGGGGCTTCACAAAATTTGACTCCGAGCCACATGAGATATTGGGACAGGTGACCAAAAACTTGGTCAATAAGAGGTAGGTTTTAAGGAGCCTCTTAAAGGAGGAGGGAGAAGTGGAGTGGAGCGATGAAAATCGGGGATGCTCAATGTCGTAAGAATGAGCCTTACGCGTGGTAAACTTAATGTAAGCTTTAATCAACTTAAAACGGTGCTGCATACAAAAGAGGTCTTACCCTATGCCTCTTCCAGAGCTAACTGATCAGTCCAGTATTTATCCTGGACTGATTACAGGAAGTGATGTCATACAGGAAGCTGAAAAGTGTTACCACATTCTCCCCCCCCAAAAGATTAGGAGGCCGGAATGCTCCCTCCATTTCGTAGCCGTTGGATGAGGGAGAGCCGCACCCGTTTGGGTTCTCGTAGCGGTAGAGGGCCCCTAGCCCGTTTACCCGCTGCGGGCCATGGACCAGAGTCCGAGTGCTCCAGCCCGCTCTGTGAGGGGTCAGAACGATCCTGACCGTGTACTGGTACCCGAATGGGTGTCGGGCAGGGCTGTGGCAGATCCGTTTCTGAGCGTACGGTACAGGGTTGATCGTGGCTGCGCGTGCGAGCCCCGACGGGCTCATAGTCAGTCTGCCCCAGGTCGGCACGCTGGAGTGAGGTACCAGCCGGCGTCAGATCCCGATCATGATGAGAGGCACCTGGCAAGCCCAGAGATGTGCCTGGTACAATATCATCCCCTGGTGTCCCTCTATGTTTCGGCGGGCAGGGAGCCAGATCCCGCAATGACACGGTAGATTCCCGACCGTCAGGATACCGAATATAGGCGTAGGTAGGGTTGACGTCAGTGAGCTCAACCTCATCTACCAGGGGGTCATTCTTAGACGCCCGGACATATCTTCGGAGTAGCACTGGTCCCGGTGTAGTCAGCCACGACGGGAGAGATGTCCCATAGGATGAGCGACGCTGAAATCGGAAGAACCGTTCATGAGGCGTCGTATTTGTGGCGGTCGAAAGGAGGGACCGTGTGGAGTGTAATGCGTCTGGAAGTACTGCTTCCCATTGCTGGTTGGGTAGGCCCCGAGATCTCAAAGCCAGACGTACCGCATTCCAGATGATAGCGTTAAAACGCTCGACTTGCCCATTCCCAACCGGATGATAAGGCGTCGTTTTGCTGGCAGCAATACCCCGTTCCGAGAGATAGGCCTTGAGTTCTCCCGACATAAAAGAAGGGCCCCGATCTGAATGAACATAGGATGCCATGCCACAGAAAGCAAATACCTGTTCAAGGCAGCTGATAACCGTGGTTGTCAGCATATTGGGGCAGGGAAAGGCAAACGGAAAACGAGAATACTCATCAACCATTGTTAATAGATAAGTGTTGCGAGTCGAAGAGGGCAACGGCCCCTTAAAATCGATGCTAAGCCTTTGCATTGGCTGGGTCGCATGTATGAGTATACCACCCGAGGGGCGGAAAAACCGAGGTTTCAATTCCGCACAGACTCTGCAGTCCGAGCACATCTTCTTTACATCCCCGGTAGAGAATGGGAGATTTCGGGACCGCACGAAGTGCAGCATGCGAGTAACGCCTGGATGACACAACCCATCATGGATGTCTACGAGCGTAGAGGGTGCCATGGCGGAGCAGAATGCTCGTGTGAGGGTATCCGGAGCCACATTCTCCTTGCCAGGTCGATAGTGGATGGTGTAACCAAAAGAGGCCAATTCCAGCCGCCAAAGCTGGATTTTATTATTTTTAATTTTGGTCCGTTTTCGATTATCGAGCATGAAGGCGACCGATCGCTGGTCCGTGATTAAGGTAAAGTGCTGGCGAGCCAGGAGATGACTCCACTTCCGTACTGCCTCTATGATGGCTGTAGCTTCTTTCTCGACTGGAGGATAATGTAGCTCAGCCCCTTGAAAAGTCCTGGACAAAAATGCCACCGGACGACCTTCCTGATTCAGAGTGGCTGAGATTGCCACCTCCGAGGCATCACACTCAACCACGAAAGGAAGACTCTCATCGATGGAGTGAAGAGCCGCTTTCTCCAACTGCTTTTTCAGGAGGTTAAAGGCTGCAACAGCCGTTGTGTCTAGTGGGAATGTGCTGGCCTTCAGTAGAGGTTGGATTCGGTCCGAGAAGTTAGGAATCCATTTCGCATAGTATGCAAACAGGCCGAGGGCCCGGCGCAAGGAGGCCGGATTCTTAGGTGGCGGGAGTTCTTGGAGTGGGCGAAGCCTTTCAGGGTCAGGTTTAATGATGCCATTGCCCACACAATAGCCAAGGATGTTGATAGTTGGTTGTGACTCAATGGATTTAGCCGCATTCAATGTCAAATTACGGTGCTGGAGTGCATCCCAAAATCGTTGGAGATTGGCGTCATGTTCCTGCTGATTGCGACCTGCGACAGTAATATTGTCCAGATAAGGAAACGTATCCTTCAAGTCTTCCTGTTTGACCAGGTCATCCATTGCTCGCTGGAAGACAGCCACTCCATTAGTGACCCCAAAGGGGAGGCGACGAAATTGATACAGCCGCCCATTGGCTTCAAAGGCTGTATACTGCTTGTCTGAGACCTTCAAGGGTACCTGATGATAGGCGCTTTTCAGATCATAAGTCGAGAACACCGTGTACTCAGCCAATTTATTAACCATATCATCGATGCGCGGCAATGGGTATGCGTCCAAGTCCGTATACTGATTGATGGTCTGTGAATAGTCAATGCACAGCCGTTTCTTGTGAGGTTGTAGAGGGTTCTTAACAATAACGACCTGGGCGCGCCATGGCGACGAACAAGGCTCGATGATATCCTCTGCTAAAAGCCGAGAAATCTCAGCCGCAATAAAAGACTGGTCTTCCTGACTGAAACGGCGTGACTTTGTTATAATCGGTTTGCATCGAGGAGGGATACTGGCAAACAGTGAGGGTTCATCCAGTGAAGCTGCTGACAAGGCACAGAACGGTAATCGAGGTCGTATATTAGAAATAGTGAGTTCAGGTTTGGATCCGCCGAACTCAATGGTAAGCTTCTTATGCTGCTTTTGAAAATCCAGCCCTAAGATAAGATCACTACATAAGTCCTTGAGCACCGAAAGCCGGGTGGAGGGATACCTGTGACCTTTAAGCATTATTTCAACTACACAGAAGCCAGAAATTCTGGTATTAAGTGATGACTGAGCCATCGCAACTGCCTGGTCCGATGGAAAAACATGTAGCTTTAACTGTGCAACAGTCTGTTCCCTAATGAAACTATCAGTGCTACCTGAGTCAATTAAGGCATCTAAAGTATGTCCATTAATTGATGCTTTTGTAGCTGCATGGAATAGATTCTGAGGACAAGCAGCTGTAATTGGTGTCGTTGCACAAAGAGTGGCTGAAATTCTAGGTGTGTTTCTTCGAGAAAAAACCCGAGAGGAAGCACGATAGTTTTTAGTTGGAACATCCTGATAGGCCCTTACTGGGGCAGTTCGGTAGGACTTAGCTTGATAAGCCCTCGTAGAGGCTCTTGATAGGCAAACCTTTACAAAATGACCCTTTTTGTTGCAATGACTGCAAAACGCATTGCGAGCAGGGCAGAATCTCCGAGGGTGAAACTCATCACCACAAAAAAAGCATTTCTTAGATTGCCAAGAGGCTGCCACAGTGGGGTCATCATCCTCTTCATCAGTGAAGTCATCAGATCGATCGTCAGGGATAAAGTCCTCCCTAATAGAGTTCACCTGTGGCCTCTTAAATTGCCTGACTGTAGTTAAGGCAGCAGACCGAGGTCTGGGCACTGTAAAAAGGTCTGCATTCCTTTTTGCCAGATCTAGAGAGCAAGCCAGGTCATAAGCTCTCTGCAGCTCAAGTGTCTTACTTTCCAGTAGACGCTGGCGTATAAATGGGGAGGCAAGCCCGCAGATGAACGCATCACGGATCATTTCTTCGCGGTATAGCTCAGCTGAGGCTGCCCGAAAGTTACAGTCCATACTAAGTCTGCGAAGCTCTTGGAGGAATTTATCAATGGATTCCTCCGGCCCTTGTTGGGCTGTAGCTAGTAGATGTCTAGCATAGACCTCATTCGGTGTCTTAGTATAGTCTCTTAAGCGTCTGAATTGCCTCCTCATAACTGTCCCAGTCTTCCACATACTGAAATACATTCGGGGTGACACAGTTGATGAGTATCCGCAACTTTGAGTTATCATCAGCTTTGCAATACTCAAGAAAATTCTCAAACGTGCGATACCAGTGTTTCCACACCTTACCGGCTGCTGGGGTGTTTGGGTCCAAGTCAAGACGCGATGGTTTAAGGATGTTTTCCATGATGGGTGATTCCCTGGATCCTTAGCTCCGAGTTCGTCCAAAAAGTTTGAGTGCGAAGTTTTTCCAAAGTTGATTAAATTGTCGTAAGAATGAGCCTTACGCGTGGTAAACTTAATGTAAGCTTTAATCAACTTAAAACGGTGCTGCATACAAAAGAGGTCTTACCCTATGCCTCTTCCAGAGCTAACTGATCAGTCCAGTATTTATCCTGGACTGATTACAGGAAGTGATGTCATACAGGAAGCTGAAAAGTGTTACCACACTCAAGAGGCCAGAATTGAAGGAACACAGAGATCCTGGAGGGCTGGAGGAGCTTCCAGAGATGGGGAGGGGCGAGGCCATGGAGGGATTTGAAAACAAGGATGAAAATTTAAAATCAAGATGTTGCTGGACCAGGAACCAATGTTGGTCATCGAGCACAGGGTGATGCTTGAACGAGACGGACAGCGGAGTTTGGGATGGGTTCAAGTTTACAGAGGAAGTGGGCATAAAGATTTTATAAGGTGCACACTTCACTGTCTTGAAGTTGTCAATAGTGAGCAATCAGTGCAGACACCTGGCTTGTTAAACTCTTGTTCTACTCTTAAGTGGTTTATGGATACTCCCCTCTACTTCCAGCGGTGTAAACAGTTGTGAAGTGCAGCAGAGACAAAGGGAACCGCTTAAAATAGGCCAGTAAATTATTTCGATATACCTTAAATCCTTGGTGTGAAAAATGTAATAACCCGACTTAATTATGTTGCTGTTCATTTGAGTAACCCGTGCTGTTTGGTTCCAGGACACCCGCTACTTCCAGATTTCTTTTTAGACGAGGAACCAGAGGCCCTTGCCCAGAAGATGCAGGATTACGGTGCGTGTTCCCTAAATTTTAACACACCGCTTCAACTGCAGTGGAGTTTAGATGAACTGATAACTAATTGAAGCTTAGAATCGAAATCCACTGTTAATGTTTGTGCTCATGACGAGCTTGATTCAAGTAGGAGTCATCAATTCTAACTATGAGATCTCTTCTGTAAACCAGGAGCTAAATTCTTGATGTTCTGTACACACTGATTTTTTTTTTGCAGTTTAAATTCATGCATAGAACTTTGTGTATATTTTATATTGTCAATGATCTGCACTGTAAATCAGAATGGACTGGAATTTGCTGGAGCGTGTTATTAGTTGGACTTTTTCCTGCACCCTTTAACTCAAAGTTTTTAAGCCATAATTTTCTGGAAGTGCGAGTTGATGAGTGTGGGGGCAGCGGGGCATCTGGGACCTCAGTGAACGATGGGACCAACAGTCTGTCTCCTTAATCAATGAGATTTAAAGATTGAGAAAGAAACAGAGGAATGACGGAGAAGAAAATGGGGTGAATGAGAGTCAAATCGGGTACTGAAAGAGACAGAGAGAGCGAAAAAGAAAATAAGAAAATTAAATTTGTAATATTTTAAATCTCTAACAATTTACATGCAGGAATGAGATTGAACAGTTTAAATTGTCACCTTTCTGGACCAGAGAGATTGATTGGCAATGCATTAACAATTATCACATTGTTAAAAGGGTACTTAAGCTATTAATTATGAGCCCTAACTTTCTGCAGTGAGATTAATGGGCAATTAATGCGCAAATCCAGCAAGTTCTTCTATATAACGGGGAGTCTAAGGGCGAGATGCCGTTTGTGCGAAGCAGTCGGCGGAGTGGCTTAAGTCGACCAGCAAGTTCTGGAGATTCGCAACTCATGGCGTTTCTCTTCATCCCCTGAACTTGCTGGCCGCTTTGCGCATTACTAACGGCGTGCGTCGTTAACGGGCTGTTATTTTTCCAGCAAGACATGGCCCTATATTTTAAATGGTTATTTTATTGTAGTCGCATTGATTTTCTAGTTTTTTTCCTGAATCTTTTTATTGATACCCAGAACAATATTCCAACCACAGGGTTTGGTTAATTAATTGTAAGCCATTTCAGCTCTCAGCCACAAAAGTCAGGTGTCTCTTCATACCTGCTATTGTTGCCGTGTATGGATTGACAGGCAACGGAGAGGGTTACTTCTGTTCTCCTGAATATGGAGTGGTTTACTCCAATGAGGCCCAGTCATAGGGGTAGAGTCAATGTATGCACATGAGATAACTTGACGTTGAATTTGGTGGAAGCTGGGTTTGAGCCTGGACCCAAACACAGGAGTTCACCGCACTTCTATCAGAGCTGCTGGACCTTACAACCTCCTCCTGACGTCAGTCATTTTTAGTAAAGCTGGCTGTATTTGGGATGAAGCACTATATATGAACATGAGATTCACGGTGGCTCAACTCAGGTCATGAAACTTTCAGACAGTGCGTTAATATAGTTAATCTACCACATATCTTGAGATGTGTTACTCCTTTCATTTATTGAATTTATTTCTTATTGCTGGCCTGGCACTCATATTTTCTCAATAGAGCCCAGTCTACAGCTCTGTGGTTATCATTGAATCATACATCACAGAAGGGAACATTCGGCCCATCGTGCCTGTGCCGGCTCTTTGAAAGAGTTATCCAATTAGTCCCACTCCCCTGCTTTTTCCCCATAGCCCTGCAAATTGTGCCCCTTCAAGTATATATCCAATTCCCTTTTGAAAGTTACTGTTGAACCTGCTTCCACCACCCTTTCAGGCAGTGCATTCCAGATCATCATAACTCGCTGAGTAAAAACATTGCTCCTCATCTCCCCTCTGGTTCTTTTGACAATGACCTTAAATCTGTGTCCTCTGGTTACCGACCCTCTTGCCACTGGAAATGGTTTCTCCTTAATTTCTCTGTCAAAACCCTTCATAATTCTGAGCACCCCTATTAAATCGACCCTTAACCTTCTCTGCTCTAAGGAGAACAATCCCAGCTTCTCCAGTCTCTCCACATAACTGCAGTCCCTCATCCCTGGTACCATTCCAGTAAATCTCCTCTGCACCCTCTCCAAGGCCTTGACATCTTTCCTAAAGTGTGGAGCCCAGTATTGAACACAATATTCCAGCTGAGGACCAACCAGTGATTGGTAAAGATTTAGCATAACATCTTTGTTTTGTAGTCTATGCCTCTATTTATAAAGACAAGGATCCCGTATGCCTTTTTTAAACAACCTTATCAACTGGTCCTGCCACCTTCAAAGATTTGTGTATGTGAATATATCAATGTTGTGACTCCATTGGCTGAATTCAGAAAGCAGAATTCTAGATATTAACTTCATTTTTTTTTGTAGGTGCGACTCCTAAGTTTCAATCAGGAAAGCATCAGGTTTCAGCAGCTGGCGAGGGACCTGTTGCTGAGACTTTCAAGGCTATCGAAGGAGGGCTCACTACTGACGTGGTAAAAACCACCGGAGGAGTCTATCAGTTTGAATTGTCCGGTAAAGTTACATCTGCAAAATTAATGCATTTACACTGAGAGTTGGAAGTAAATTTAGTTCTCAGTTCGAATTACTTTCGACCCGACAAAAAAAATCATACAGAATGTTCTTGCCTCTCTCGTGCTTAGGCACCAGGCTCATTCTTTCCCCAAATCCCATTCCGATTCCCTCCTGAATCAATCCTGTTTACATTTAGTTCTTAAAATGCTTTCTCTGAAGCCACAGTTATTACACTAAAATGACAGTTTATTCCAGAAGTTAACTTCTGAATGTGAAATTCATACACACGAACATACAAAATTGACGGGACAGGACGGTGGGGGGGGGGGAAACCAGCTGGTCCATCAAGCCTGCCCCACACCATGATAGCTGGAGCGATGTGACTTGACACTTTATCCCTCCCCCCTCCCCCCTGCAGCCATGTCATCTCCTGGGAGAGGCAAAAAAAAGAGAAAAAAAACCCAGGGCCAATAAGAGAATAAATACTCTGGAAAAATTCCTCTCCGACCCCCACAGGCCATCGAACCCAGTCCAGGAGATCACACGGACCCAGTGTTATCTATAAAGAGACTTTTCACGCTTTCCATAGCTTACAGTTGAAATAAAATAATTTCTCCTGATCTAATCGGTGGACTCCCTTCATAATATTTGAGTATTGTGATCAGCTTTTCCAATCCCAGCCCACGTACCAAAGCCAATTAGCATCTCTTCATAGCTCAGTGACTGATCGAGGACTCAGAACCACCCTTTCCACTGACTGCCTTTTTGTCACTAAGTTGACCAGAACTGAACCGAGTACTCGGGAGTGTATTCTCTTCAATGTTTAATCGGTAGACCTTCTGCTTTTTCCCTTTTGTTTTCCCCTGAACTTTGGGTGAAATTAGCTCCATGCTCTTTTGGGTCGTCAGTCGTAATCGTCATATTTCAGATTCAATCAGCAAAAGACCTTTTGAAAGCAACAAGTAAAATGTTTTAACTAACAAGACACTTGCAACTATCTTCACAAAGTGTAACATTAATTTGAATGGGATCATTAGCTGTCTCCTCCCCCTTTGGAATTTTGTTCAGCAGTCACTGCGGGGGTGTTTGTGACTGAAAAGGTGATCAGCTCTCTTCACATGTCACAAGGTATGTTTTCAAGGCTGTTTTTTCCAGCTTTTTGTAGCTGTTGGTCAGCCTTGGCTCATTTTCCTGGTTGGCGTTTATGAGCACTGCAAATGTTCCAAGTTCTGAAGATGTGCTTTTTTTTCTTAATGTTTTCTGTTAACTGTCATTCTACTTTTATAATGCTTGACCTCTGGGCTTCATCTTTTCAACCCGGCTGGATTATAGGGATAATTCTGATATATACATGGAATCATACAGCACAGAAGGAGGCCATTCGGCCCATCGTGCCTGTGCCGGCTCTTTGAAAGAGACATCCAATTAATCCCACTCTCCCCCTGCTCTTTCTAGGGTAGATAAAGGGGAATCAATGGATGTAGTATATTTGGATTTCCAAAAGGCATTCGATAAGGTGCCGCATAAAAAGTTGTTAAGCAAGATAAGGGCACGTGGGGTTGGGAGTAAGGTATTGGCATGGATAAAGGATTGGTTAACAGACAGAAAACAGAGAGTAGGGATAAATGGGTCATTTTCAGATTGGCAGGCTGTAACTAGTGGGGTGTCGCAAGGATCAGTGCTCGGGCCTCAGCTATTTACAATCTATATTAATGACATAGATGAAGGGACCAAGTGTAATGTATCCAAGTTTGCTGATGATACAAAGCTAGGTGGAAAAGTAGGATGTGAGGAGGACGCAAAGAGCCTGCAAAGGGATATAGACAGGTTAAGCGATTGGGCAATAAGCTGGCAGATGGAGCATAATGTGAGGTTATTCACTTTGGTAGGAACAATAGAAAAACAGATTATTTTTTAAATGGTGAGAAACTATTAAATGCTGGTGTTCAGAGAGATTTGGGTGTCCTCGTACAGGAGACACAGAGAGTTAGCATGCAGGTACAGCAAGCAATTAGGAAGGCAAATGGCACGTTGGCCTTTATTGCTAGACGGCTGGAGTACAAGAGTAAGGAAGTCTTGCTACAATTGTACAGGGCTTTGGTGAGACCACACCTGGAGTACTGTGCACAGTTTTGGTCTCCTTATTTAAGGAAGGATATACTTGCCTTAGAGGGGGTGCAACGAAGGTTCACTAGATTGATCCCTGGGATGAGAAGGTTGTCGCATGAGGAGAGATTGAGTAGATTGGGCTTATACTCTCTGGAGTTTAGAAGAATGAGAGGTGATCTCATTGAAACATATAAGATTCTGAGGGGGATTGACAAGATAAAAGCTGAGAGACTGTTTCCCCTGGCTGGAGAGTCTAGAACTAAGGGGAATAGTCTCAGGATAAGGGGCCGGGCTTTTAAGACTGAGATGAGGAGGAATTTCTTCAATGAATCTTTGGAATTCTCTACCCCAAATTGCTGTGGCTGCTCAGTCGTTGAGTATATTCAAGGCTGAGATAGATAGATTTTTGGATTCCAGAGGAATCGAGGGATATGGAGATCGGGCAGGAAAGTGACGTTGAGGTCGAAGATCAGCCACGGTCTTATTGAATGGCGGAGCAGGCTCGAGGGGCCGTATGGCCTACTCCTGCTCCTAATTCTTATGTTCTTTCCCCATAGCTGTGCAAATTTTTCCCTTTCAAGTATTTATCCAATTCCCTTTTGAAAGTTACTATTGAATCTGCTTCCACCACCATTTCAGGCAGTGCATTCCAGATCATAACAACTCATTGCATAAAAAAAATTCTCCCCTGGTTTTTTTGCCAATTACTTTAAATCTGTCATCTCTGGAAATAGCTGGGGAATTTTGAAGAATTTAGCACTATGAAGTAAAATGGTGATTAATGGGTTGGCCTCGCTTTAAATCGCTTCATAATGTTATTAGTTGTTACTCTTCCCTTTCATGCCCGAACTCTTGTTAAGTCTATCCAAGGACCAATCTAATAAGAATAGGAAATGGCTTTCATTTTAAAATCACAACTGCTCGTTTGACCCACAGTAATGTAACACCGTGGGGTTATAAAGATGCTCTCCTTACCTATGTTCCTTGAATCGCTGCACCATTTTTTTTTGCTCTAACTTGCATGAAAGGTTTTTACTGACAATACGCAGTTCATGTTGAAATGCTCTCATTTGCCCTTTTAATTAAATCTTTATGATGTGCTTAAGCAGGTGATCACCCGGGAACCTGGTACATTGATCTAAAGAATGGAAATGGCAGCACTGGGCATGGAAGCTTCCCAGGGAAGGCGGATGTACTGATGAACATGAGCAGTGAGGACTTTGTGAAAATGTTTGCAGGTAAGTCTTTATCGGAACAGGAGAAGGCCATTCAGCCCCCCGAGCCTGTTCCGCCATTCAATTAGATCATGGCTGATCTGTACCTCAACTTCCATCTACCTGTCTTGGTTCCGTAAACCTTAATACCCTTGCCTAACAACAACAACAACTTGCATTTATATAGCGCCTTTAAAGTAGTAAATCATTCCAAGGCACTTCACAGGAGCGTTATCAGACAAAATTTGACACCGAGCCACATGAGATGTTAGGACAGATGATCAAAAGTTTCGTCAAAGTGGTAGATTCTAAGGAGTGTCTTAAAGGAGGAAAGAGAGCAGTAGAGAGGCAGGGAGTTTAGGGAGGGAATTCCAGAGGTTAGGGCCTCGGCAGCTGAAGGCACGGCCACCAATGGTGGAGCAATTAAAATTGGGAATGCTCAAGAGGCCAGAATTGGAGATCCCGGAGGGTTTTGGGCACTGTCCCCCTAATTTTTTTTGGTGCACGGTCCCTTTAACGGGCTGCGCAGCCCATTCAAAATTTCGTGCATGCGCAGTTTCTCCCATTGAAAAGCCGGTGAGTGGACTGTGCAGGACCTCCAGACGGCTGCGTGGCCGGACAGCTTAGCGGGAACGTTGGTTATAGGGCTGGAGGAGGTTACAGACATAGGGAGTGGCGAGGCCAACAAAATTCTATCAATCTCAGTTTTGAAATGTTCTATTGAGCCCCCAACTTCAGCTTTTTGCGGGGGGGAGAGTTCCAGATTTCCACTTGCCCTTTGTGTGAAGAAGTGCTTCCTGACATCACCCTGAACGGCCTGGCTCTAATTTCAAGGTTCTGCCCCCTTGTTTTGGACTCCCCACCAGAGGAACTAGTTTCTCTATTCTATCAAATCATTTAATCATCTTAAACACCTCAATTAGATCACCTTAATCTTCTATACTCAAGGGAATACAAGCCTAGTCTGTGCAACCTGCCCTCATAATTTAACGCTTTATGGATTGTTCAGTTCTGCTGCATAATGGGAAACCTGACCTTTATAGCAACTTTCAGCACAAGGAGTTTGAAAAGTAAAATAAATCACATTGCGTTGAAACAGTGATGTGAACCCCTTTGAGTAGCATTTGTTGGATTGAATCGAAAGAGACTTAAATTTAAAATATCCTGAAAATATTGGAAATATGGAAATGTTTTTCAGATTCAGTTACAATCATTACAAATCTAGCAAAATCACGACTGCAGTATGTAGCTGGAACCATGTTTGTTCTGAAAGTTGGCAAGTGTCATTCAGTGGTATGTAAAAGTCTTAAATTGGGATGGAGCATTGGAATCTAACCAGTTGTGCCAAGGGATTGTAAGGAAAGGGTTAAGTCTTTCTGGTAACGTTTAGCTTTTGCTTGTTCTGTGAAGTGAGTTTCCATGTTCAGTCAGAATTAAAATTTACCACACACAGACTTTAGCTGATAAGCATTTGGCTACAAGCTTGCTTTGTCCCAGCCCCGTAGATATCTCAGCTGTCCTGCTTGGGATTAACGTCTCCCAAGGACACATCTGCACAGGGCAAGTGAGAACTTGCCTGTAGGTGAGGCTTGGGGCCCCTGTAACTCTCTGCTGTTGAATGATTTGATTGACAACCTAGTCAAGATAAAGCCTTGATAAGGTGTATGGGAGGGCCTTCTTGTTAAAACTGAAATTCATTAAGTGAATAACGGGATGAGGTAATCCTTGTATCATTGTATATGTGTAATTGTTAGTAATCATTGAATGATACAGCACCGAAGGAGGCCATTCGGCCCATCATGCCTGTGTCAGCTCTTTGGTAGAGCTATCGAATTAATCCCACTCCCCTGCTCTTTCCCCATAACCCTGTAAATGTTTTCCTTTCAAGTATTTATCCAATTCCCTTTTGAAAATTACTGTTGAATCTGCTTCCACCGCCCTTTCAGGCAGTGCATTCCAAATTACAACAACTCACAGTGTAAAAAAAAATTTAAAAAATTCCTCATCTCGCCTCTGGTTCTTTTGCCAATTACCTTAAATCTGTGTCCTCTGGTTACCGACCCTTCCTGTCAGCCAGTGGCTCAGTTGGTAGCACTCTTGCCTCTGAGTCAGAAGGTTGTGGGTTCAATTCCCACTCCAGAGACTTGAGCACAAAATCTAGGCCGACACACCAGTGCAGTACTGAGGGAGTGCTGCACTGTTGGAGGTGCCACCTTTCGGATGAGATGTCAAACTTCAAAAAGTAATTCATTGGCTGTAAAGTGCTTTGGGACATCCTGAGGTCGTGAAAGGCGCTATATAAATGCAAGTCTTTTCTGTCATTGGAAACAGTTTCTCATTATTTACTCTATCAAAACCATTCTTGATTTTGAACACCTCTATCAAATCTCCTCTTAACCTTCTCTGCTCTAAGGAGAGTTAATAATACTTATCATTCTGTGCTTAATTCAAAAAAATGCCTTTGAACCCTATTATCTTGAGTAATGACTTATAAATTGACAAGTAAGAACATCCATTCCCTAACAGGATGGTAGGACAGGGTTTGCCTTTTGCATTTTGCTCTCAGCTCCTGGATGTCTTGGAGAGGTGGCGACTGGAGGCGAGGCACTTCTACAGCAAGTGAGTAAACTCTCGCTGCTTTCGTGCACCTCATGGTGGCCAGTTCTGCAGCACCATCAGCTGAGACATGGGAACAGAGTGTGATGGGTGGGACATAAACTTGAGCTCATTCAAAGCTCTGCTTCCCGTATCCTAACTCGCACCAAATTCCCGTTCACCCCTCTACTCGCTGACCCACCTTGGATCCTGGTTAAGCAATGTCTCGACTTTAAAATTCTCATCCTTGTTTTCAAATCCTTTCATGGCCTCTCCCCCTTTCCTATCTCTGTAACCTCCTCCAGTCCGACAACCCCTCCGAGATCTCTGCCCTCCTCCAATTCTGGCCTCTTGTGCATCCCCGATTTTAATTGCTCCACCATTGGCAGCCATGCCTTCAGCTGCCGAGGCCCTAAGCTCTGGAATTCCCTCCCTAAACCTCTCCATCTCTCTACCTCTCTCTCTTCCTTTAAGACGCTCCTTAAAACCTACCTCTTTGACCAAGCTTTTTGGTCAGTTGTCCTAATATCTCCTTATGTGGCTCGGTGTCAAATTTTGTTTGATAAGGCTCCTGTGAAACGCCTTAGGACACTATATAAATGCAAGCTGTGGTTGTGTACAGCAACCTGACAATTTACGTATCTTGTAAGTTATAGGAAACACATGGGCTTGACAAAGGCTTCTTCTTAAGTCGGAAATAAATGCAGTCTGCAGTTTCTGTCCCTGCAGTCAAAGCTACTTATTCATTAAATACAAGTGTGGAGAAAGGGTGACCGTGCACTGATTATACTTTCTTTTTGGATGTTATTAGTTCTTTGAAATCATTTTAGCACTACACTGAAATCCGTTAAAAGAAAAGAATGAAAGACTTGCAAATTTCACAACCTCATGACATCCCAAAGCGCTTTACAGCCAATGAAGTACTTTCTGAAGTGTAGTCACTGTTGTAATGTAGGAAACGTGGCTGCCAATTTGTGCTCAGCAAGCTCCCACAAACAGCAATGTGATAATGACCAGATAATCCGTGACGTTGATTGAGGGATAAATATTGGTCAGGACACCCGGGATAACTCTCCTGCTCTTCTTCGAGATAGTGCTATGAGATCTTTTACGTCCACCTGAGATGGCAGACAGCCTCGGTTTAACGTCTCATTTGAAAGACGGCACCTCCGACAGTGCAGCATGCCCTCAGTCCTGAGAGTGTTGGCCTGGATTTTGTTGCCATATTTGCATGGGTAGTCGCTCTCTTTGGAGGTTGGGGAGGGCCAGAAGAATGATTGGCAGCTTAAAAAAACCTTCGAGCACGTTGCACATGTAACGTTTTAGAGCTCTGTGCGTGTCTCTAATCTGTTACATCCACCAATCGACATTTACGAACAAATGATTCGTACTCATGTTCTCTAATGTTTATTCAAAGTTGGCTGAAGATTCAACTGCATCATGTTAGCAGGTAGACCTGACAGCAACGTGTGACAGAGTCCCAGGAGCCCCCCCCCCTCCAGTTCCTCACACATACGAACATATGAAAATGATCGACAGGAGGGAGCGAGGCCATGTAGGGATTTGAAAACAAGGATGAGAATTTTAAAATCGAGGTGTTGCTTAACCGGGAGCCAGTGTAGGTCAGCAAGCACAGGGGTGATGGGTGAACGAGTTAGGATACACGCAGCAGAGTCTTGGATGACCTTAAGTTTATGGAGGGTGGAAGATGGGTGGCCGGTCAGGAGTACGTTGGAATAGTCAAGTCTAGAGGTAACAAAGGTACGGATGAGGGTTTCGGCAGCAGATGAGCTGAGGCAGGGGTGGAGACAGGCTGTGTTACGGAAGTGGAAATAGGTGATCTTAGTGATGGCTTGGGTGTGTGGTCGGAAGCTCATCTCGGGGTCAAACGCGACACCAAGGTTGCGAACAGTCTGGTTCAGCCTCAGACAGTTGCCAGGGAGAGGGATGGGGTCAGTGGTTAGGGAATGGAGCTTGTGGTGGGGACTGAAGACAATGGCTTCTGTCTTCCCAATATTTAGTTGACATTTAATTAAAATTCCAGAGGAATAGAATTGAAAAGCAGAGAGGTTACATTAAACATGAGTACTGTGCACAGTTCTGGTCTCCATATTAGAAAAATAATATAGAGGCACTGAGGAAGGATGATACCAGAACTGAGGTTACAACTGTCAGGAAAGACTGAACAGGCTGGGGCTCTTTTTTTTCTAGAAAAGAGAAAACTGAAAGGTGACTTAATCGAGATCTTTAAAATTATGAAGGGGTTTGATAGGATAGACGTCGAGAGGATGTTTCTACTTGTGGGGGGAGTCCAAAACTAGAGGCTGTAAATATAAGATAGTCACTAATAAATCCAATAGGGAATTCAGGGGAAACTTCTTTACCCAGAGAGTGGTGAGAATGTGGAACTCGCTACCACAGGGAGTAGTTGAGGCAAATAGCATAGATGCATTTAAGGGGAAGTTAGATAAACACATGAGGGAGGAAGGATATGCTGATAGGGTTAGATGAAGAGGGGTGGGAGGAGGCTCGTGTGGAGCACAAACACCAGTTGGGCCGAATGGCCTGTTTCTGTGCTGTAAAATTCTATGTTATGATTCAAATGCATCTTTCTTCATTTGTGAAGCATCATCTCTCTCTGTTTTAGGTAAAATGAAACCAACCCTGGCGTTCATGTCTGGCAAACTGAAGATAAAAGGAGACATGTCTCTAGCCCTCAAACTGGAAAAGCTAATGTCTCAGCTCAAGTCAAAGCTTTAACCTCTGACCGGCACAGCAGTCTGTGTCTTGCCTTATCAATGCAGAATGTAATTACCTTTCAAATATCAATTTTATAATTTCCTGCATGAATGTCACTATTTACCATTTTATCCTTTCCCGTTTGATTTATTTTTGCAAACATCTGATACCAAAACTTCTGCCTGGAGAATGTAGTTTTACGGTAAGGTGGAGAAAATCGGTATTTCGAAATTAATCTGTTGATGTTAATTACTGAAAGAATCCCGTTTGAGAGTTTTAATTAACTCTGCATTACGCACCCTTGTATCTGATTTTCCTACAGGATGGCGAAGGAATGTTTGGAGATTACATTAAGTGATTAAAGTGGTTTATGGTGGGTGCATGCCTTTGTTAAGCCTCTCAACAGGTCTGAGTTGATTGCTGTTTTGGCAGTTTGAAGGAGCCTCCAATGTAACTGTGTATTTTAACAAACACATTTTCCCCTTTCATTTTATGAATTGTCATACATTATAGTCATGAAGTCAACATAAATATTGATAAAATATTAAATTTAATTAATGCCACACAAGAATAATTGGTATTTGTTTTCAGTTCTTCGTGCACTTTGATTTAAATTTTTTAACCACTTTCTCCTTCTCCCCCATTCCATGAGGTTCCAGCTCTTGATCTTGTCTGTGACTGCATCTGATTCTGTTGTTTTAATAAGAACATAAGAAATAGGAGCTGGGGTAGGCCATACAGCCGCTCGAGCCTGCTCTGTCAACAATGGCCAATGATGATTATAAAGTGGAGGATCTTGGGCCCGACCATTTTGTTTCTTAAAGTACAATATTCTGTTGCTGAACCTTAACCCCCATTGACGATGAGTGGCAGACATCTCTGTGATCTACACTTGCAACCTCTGATACTGTTACTACTGTTCTGGGCTGCAAGTAAATCCCCACTATTTTTATGGAGGACATTGTCAATGTAAGCTTGTAAGTGTGAGCGATGAGCTGGTAAATGAATATACCAAGTATTTAGCTCCAGTTCTCTTCCCCTCATCATCTGAAATCATTAACTTGTTTGCTACGGGACAATTCCATGGATCTGTTGTCGTTGTCCAAGTGACTAGAATCATAGAATGATACAACACAGAAGGAGGCCATTCGGCCCATCGTGCCTGCTCTTTGAATGAGCTATCCAATTAGTCCTACTCCCCTGCTCCTTCCCATTAGCCCTGCAAATTTTTCCCCTTCAAGTATTCTTCCAATTCCCTTTTGAAAATTACATAGAATATACAGTACAAAAACAGGCCATGCGACCCAACCAGTCCACACCAGCGTTTATGCTCCACTCGAGCCTCCTCCCCCTTTCCTCATCTAACTTTATCAGCATAACCCTCTATTTCCTTCTCCCTCATATGCTTATTTAACCTCCCCTTAATGCATCTTTACTATTCCCTTCAACCACTCCCTGTGGTACTGAGCTGCGGATTCTCACCACTCTCTGGGTAAAGAAGTTTCTTCTGAATTCCCGATTTGATTTCTTGGTGACTATCTTATATTGATGGCCTCTAGTTTTGCTCTTCCCCACAAGTGGAAATACTCTCTGTGTCGACTGTCAAAACCTTTCATAATTTTAAAGACCTCAATTAGGTCACCCCTCAGCCTTTTTTCAAAGAGACCCAGCCTGTTCATCATTTCCTGATAGGTATAACTTCACAGTTCTGGTATCATCTTTGTAAATCTTTTTTGCACCCTCTCCAATGCCTCTATATCCTTTTTATAATATGGCGACCAGAATTGTACACAATACTCCAAGTGTAGTCTAACCAAGGTTTGATACAAGTTTAGCATAACTTCTCTACTTTTCAATTCTATCCCTCTAGAAATAAACCCAAGTGCTTCGTGTGCTTTTTTACTGCTGAATCTGATTTCACTTCCCTTTCCAGTGCATTCCAGATCATCATAACTCGCTACGTAAAAATGTTTATCCTCATGTCGCCTCTGGTTCTTTTGCCAATCACCTTAAATCTGTGTCCTCTGGTTACCGACCCTTCTGTCACTGGAAACCATTTCTCCTTATTTACTCTTATCAAAACCCTTCATGATTTTCAACACCTCTATCAGATCTCCCCTTAACCTTCTCTGCTCTAAGGAGAACTACTCCAGTTTCTCTAGTCTCTCCACGCAACTGAAGTCCCTCATCTCTGGTCCCATTCTACTAAATCTCCTCTGCACCCTCTCTAAGGCCTTGACATCCTTCCTAAAGTATGGTGCCCAGAATTGGCCACAATGACTGTTCTTCATGTGTGGGCTTAAACAGCAAGTGTCGTTGGGCTAGTGATTGCGGGTGGGAGGACATCAGCGCCTGATCCATATGTCACCCAACATTCACACGTATGTTCACATGCACACACTTCCAACAGGGATCGCTGGGTACTGATCAGGAGCAGGATCCCAGGGTTACTGATAGCGGTTACACTGCTGCTACCATTAGTCCAGCTGATATCGCCTAACTCTACGGAGACCAGGGATCGAATGTGGGATCTTCCTAGTCTTCTGATCAGCTACTCAGCAGATAAACTTGTTGAACTCTCCGCGAGTTTCATTTCTCCTTTTATTCATCTATTTAACTGGTACTCTTTGATGTCAGGTTAAAATATTGGGTCATTTTTGATTATCTGAGTCTTGGAAGCAAATAAGTGACTACATTTCTTCAAAAGCTCAAGAGTGCTGTCATTGCAAAAGCTACCAGTCATTGTTAGTGACTGTACATTGCACTCTACGCACATTGGGCTAGAAATTTGTCTTGGCCAGTCGCGTTAAATGGGCGTTATCGCATTGACACCCTGTTGCACACTCTGCTTGATATTCAGTCCTATTCATAGAATCGTACAGCGCAGACGGAGGCCGTTCGACCCATCGCGCCTGTGCCGGCTCTCTGATAAGAGCTACCAATTGTCCCGCTCCCCTGCTCTTTTCCCCATAGCCCTTTTTAAGCAGAGATCCAATTCCCTTTTTTAAAGTTACTATTCAATCTGCATTGAAGCTGATGGAAGTGAATAACGGGTGGGGAGTATAGCGGGCGGCTGATTCGATGACGGCTGCTTTGCGCTACCATGACTAATTTCAACCCCACGATTTGAGTAATTTTGTGGTTAGAAAAAGTATCTGGTTTTGTCAATGAAATGCATTGATATGTTTCGAAAGTTTGCAGACGACACAAAACTGGGTGGGCGTGTGTGCTGCGAGGAGGATGCCGAGAAACTCCAGGATGATTTGGACAGGTTGGGTGATTGGGCAGAAGCGTGGCAAATGCAATATAACGTGGATAAATGCGAGGTTATCCACTTTGGTGTCAAAAACAGAAAGGCAGATTATTATCTGAATGGCAGTAGATTGGGAGAAGGGGAAGTGCAACGAGACCTGGGTGTCCTTGTGCACCAGTCGCTGAAGGTAAGCATGCAGGTGCAGCAGGCGGTTAAGAAGGCAAATGGTATGTTGGCCTTCATAGCGAGAGGGTTTGAGTACAGGAACAAGGATGTCTTGCTGCAGTTGTACAGGGCCTTGGTGAGACCACACCTTGAGTACTGTGTGCAGTTTTGGTCGCCTTATCTGAGGAATGATGTTCTTGCCATGGAAGGAGTTCAGCGAAGATTCACAAGGCTGATACCTGGGATGGCAGGAATGACGTATGAAGAGAGATTGGGTCGATTGGGCTTATACTCGCTGGAGTTTAGAAGAATGAGAGGGGATCTCATTGAAACTTATAAAATTCTGACAGGACAGGACAAACTAGATGCAGGAAGGATGTTCCCGATGGTCGGGGAGTCCAGAACCAGGGGTCACAGTCTAAGGATAAGGGGTAAGCCATTTAGGATAGAAATGAGGAGGAATTTCTTCACCCAGAGAGTGGTGAACCTGTGGAATTCTCTGCCACAGAAGGTAGTAGAGGCTAATTCATTAAATAGATTCAAGAAGGAGTTGGATATATTTCTTAAGGCTAAAGGGATCAAGGGATATGGGGAGAAAGCAGGGACAGGGTACTGAATTTGGATGATCAGCCATGATCGCATTGAATGGCGGAGCAGGCTAGAGGGGCCGAATGGCCGACTCCTGCTCCTATCTTCTATGATTCTATGAAAGGGCAGCAACCCCGTTAAGTGTTGCGCATTTCCTCATGGCTTCTACAGTTCGCGAGTTGATGAGTTACTTCAGCCCTGCCGTGGCAATATTGTATTGGTACAAGTGGTTTGAGGAATGTCCCCTCATTACACTAATTAACAGGTTAAAACCCCCCCCCCCCCATAGAAAACAATTGAATGGGGATGATTCGGACTCGGTGGATGATCCCGTGTGTGAGAATTAATATCAACGCAGTGCTTGCAGCCTAATTTGCAGTATCTGCAACTTAAGGGGCCTTTTCTCTATAAATCCAGCCCAGAATTGGTGCCAGTGGGTCCAACTCATCGTGAAACCCTGCAAGACGACAACTCTATTTTTTTTCACTAATTGTGGCAGTCAGAATCCTTCTGAAAAGAAGGGAACTAATGATGGGGAGAGCAGGCAAGTCTTTCTCCCTTCATCTCCAGGAACAATTCACCAACCTTGTACTATTGCTGGATGTAGTAAATTATCTGCCATAGAAGTTAATTGCAAATGTTACATCAGTAATCATTCCCTATTATAAGATACCTCGGAATCTTCGGATAGCTGGAGTGGTCGACTGAGCTAAAATGCACTCAACTAGAGAATGTTTTACGACTGCCTGATATTGTTGACAAAGTCTCGTACTTCAAACTTGGAGAAGTGTTGATCCTGCCCCAGTTCCTATATATCTCTGCACTGCACAAAATATCCGCAGTGAATCTTTACACCTCTTGCTGCTTCCTGTGGCTCAGACAGTGTTGTTGCCTGAAATGCTATCGCCCTTCACACACACATTAAAATACAAGGTTAACCACTGTTTGAACCAGAGCTGTGTCAGCGGTCGGCGAAGGCAATGCTCTCGTTCCTCACTTGGTATAGATTCTTCCAGATCTTCCTGGGCTCTCCGTCTCGTTGTGGGAAATCTGTCCTCATTATAGTTGGGAACGGGCACACAAACCAAAAGACCTCGACACAAGCTGTTTCTCATCAAATTTGGAGTAATTTTGGTCGTCGCTTGGAAAGAAAATTTCATATGAGACTGAACCAAATAATTAGAGGCTTCTTGCTTCTAATTGACCAATCAAATTAAAGCGATAAATGATCACAATTATAGGATCATAGAATAGTGCAACAGAGAAGGAGGCCATTCGGCCCATTGAATCTGCACCAGCTCTTTCCAAGAGTAATCGATTTAGTCCCACTCCCCGGCTCTTTCCCTATAGCCCTGCAATTTTTTCTCCTTCAGGTATTTATCCAATTCCCTTTTGAAGGCCACTATTGAATCTGTATCACCACCCTACTAGGCAGTGCACTCCAAATCCTAACCACTCGTTGCATATATATGTTTTTTTGTCATGTTGTCTCTGGTTGTTTTGCCAATCACCTTAAATCTGTGCTCTCTGGTTATCGACCCTTCAGCCCTTGGAAACGGTTTCTCTTTATTTACTCCATGTTTTGATTCATTTACTTATGTATTCTCTTGTACAGTTATGTATTTGCTTGTTCCGTTTCTTCCTTAAGAAGGAAGAGTGGCATTTATATAGCGTCATGCATGACCTCTGGACATCCCAAAGTGCTTTACAGCCAATGAAGTACTTTTGAAGTGTAGTCACTGTTGTAATGTAGAGAATGCAGTAGCCAATCTGCGCACAGCAAGGTCCCACAAACAGCAATGTGATAATGACCAGATCATCTATATTTTAGTGATGTTGGTTGAGGGATAAATATTGGCCAGGATACCGGGGAGAACACCCCTGCTCTTCAAAATAGTGCCAGATCTTTTACATCCACCTGAGAGAGCAGATTAGTGCTGTAGAACATTTAATTTTACTCATTTATCATTTATTTTTTAAAAATCTGTAAATCATAGAAAGGAGGGGTTGACTAATTCAAGATATTCCCATAGTTCCTGCAATGCTATTTCGAGCTCACAAGCAGTAGGAGCTGCAGTCTCCCCCTGCTGGAAGGAAGACAGCATCACAGCCACCGCAATCAGTATAGCAAATAGATTACGAAGTGAGCAGTTTAGCAGTGGGAGCCGGAGCGAAGTTACCCCCCAAAATCTGCAGGAGATGGAGGCATATTCCAGCATAAGTCTCAGTGTGCCCGTGGGGTAAGGGGGAGATCCACTATTTGCCATGGGAATGAATGGTGGGTATCCACACCACTGTGGGCACATCTTGGACGCCGGCCCACATAACAACAACTTGCATTTATATAGCGCCTTTAAAGTAGTAAAACGTCCCAAGGAGCGTTATCAAACAAAACAAAAAGGTACCCAAAAGCTTGGTCAAAGAGAGAGTTTTAAAGGAGGAGAAAGAGAGGCAGAGAGGCTTAGGGAGGAAATTCCAGAGTTTATGGCCAAGACAGCTGAAGGCACCACCACCACTGGTAGAGCGATGAAATTCGGTGATGTGCAAGAGGTCAAAATTGGAGAAGCACCGTGATCTCGAAGGGTTGCAGGACATTAGAGGGATAGGTGCATATAGGAGCGTATACCGCTGTATATTACCCGATCTGGCATATAGGCCGACTGTACAAACTGTCATTGGTCCAACCACAAGGGGTTGTCATGACAGTGGAACTGCGGCTGAGAGGTCGCCAGTTCCAAGTTTCACTCGGACAAGGTCTCAAAACAACAGTCTATATCGAGGCTCAGTTCTAGCACCGACACTTTTCAATCTCTTCACAAGTGACCTTCCCAACACCACTGCCAGCTGTTTTATTTACACACATGATATTTGTCTGACAGTACATGACCAGGATTTCAGTCACCTGAAAGAAAACCTGAATGTTGACTGACATGAGAGAGACGGGCCACTATTGCAAAAGACTTGAACCAAGTGATAGGTTCCCGCTGCTTCCGTCTAAACCACACTAAGGCCAACCAACAGTTTTAACATTTTCCTCAACGAACACAGGCTGGACCATGAACCAAAACCTGTGTATCTCGGTGTTACGCTGGACCTTAACTTGACTTTTGAGGAATACCTTACCAAAACCTCGCTGAAAATAAAGACAAGACACAACTTGATCAGCAAACCAGCAGGTTCAACCTATGTGCAGACCATTAAGAAACTCTTGGCTTGCCTTGTGTTATTCTGTCGCAGAGTATTGCTCCCTCCTCACCCAGGACTAGTGGATACTCAGCTGAGTGAAACCATGCGTATGATTAACAGGAATCAAGAGACCAACCAACCTGGTCTGGCTGCCGTTCCTGTCCAACATCGCCCCTCCTGACCTCAGGCGACAGTTCGCCTGGTAGAATCTGCTCCTTAAGGTGCGAGACTTGCCACATCTACCCCTGTTTAACAACGTGTTTAATCCACCGAGCCACCGTCTTAGCTTAAGGCTAACATGGAGTGGTTGAGGCGAATCGCACAGAAGCATTTAAGGGGAAGCTGGATAAACACATGAGGGAGAAAGGATATGCTGATAGGGTGAGATGAAGTAAGGATGGGAGGAGGCTCATGTGGAGCATAAACACCGGCATAGACCTGTTGGGCTGAATGGCCTGTTTCTCTGCTGTAAATTCTGTGTAAGGCACCCCGATTGGACAGTTCCTCTCAGGAACAGAGATGTCACCTCCAGATGGCGTCCTAGGTGCCAAAAACTAGCTTCAAACATAACCAATGTCTATTTAGTGACAGATCCAATAGTTCAGCCCCTGGTTTTGACTTTTCAACCTCGACAAGGACTGCCTGATTCCTAATGGACTTGCACAATGACCTTCACTGAGCTACTGAATGGTTAGGACACTTAGACCGTCACTTCAAACGTGCCTGTCTATGTAAATGCAATCGGAATAAATAAATTAATGTGCAAAATTCTGTTTTTTATCAACTGGGATTCCAGGGATTTTTACCTATGTTCTGGAGTATCACATTTTGTGATGTGGATGAAAGGCAGGTAGATGGAGTTGAGCTACAGATCAGCCATGATCTAATGGAATGGTGGAAAGATTCGAGGGCCTGAATGGCCTGTTCCTATGTTCCAAAGAAATATGATCATTTCTAATGACTGGCAATGTGGTTCTTAGCAGGGCTTCACATTACTGAGTTTTTAACTTCTCTACTGACTTACAATGCAGCTTCTGAATGATCCATATCTGGTTTGTAAATAGGTCTATAGCAAGGTTTGACTACTTTTCAACTTATTATTCCATGAAAAATCAAATAGAAATCATACAAATTAAATTTAAAACTCCTTTTCAATTCAATGATCTAAAGAAGACCATCTAAATGGCAACAATAATTTGACTTGCTTAAAATAAAGCCATAAACAGCTTTATATGTGTTAATGATACTCAGAGCACATTAATGCACTGTTATTTTATTCTCTGGTTGCAAACCAAATACCAAAATGATCATAGAATCTTACAGTTCAGGAGGCCATTCGGCCTATTGTGCCTGTGCCAGCCCTTTGAAAGAGCTATCCAATTAGTCCCACTCCCCTGCTCTTTCCCCATAGCTCTGCAAATTTTCTCACTTGAAGTATTTCTCCAATTCCCTTTTGAAAGTTACCACTGAATCTGCTTTCACCGCCCTTTCAGGCAGCGCATTCCAGATCACAACAACTCGCTGTGGGATTAAAAATAATGGGCGGGGAACTAGTGCAAATGATTCTTCTAAAGTAGCAACTTTCGCAACTGGAAAATCTTAAATGACTTACGGTAAGGAAACGGTATACTGGTCTTCCACGACCGGCGGGCACCGCAGAGACTGCAGGGCACAGTGGATACTGGGAATAATATTTAAATTGATATGTTTCCTTTTTTTTTGCTCAATTTCTTTAGTTGTGCCCCTCTACAAGGGTAGGGGGGCATTGTTGTTTAGTTTTTGCTTGATGATTTATCCTTATTGGTTGTATTAGCAAAAGGCATACTGTATTTCGCCGTGTTTTAATATACAGTGTGCAATGCACACAGAATCCGCGTTAAGTTGCTCTCCCCGGAAGAGGGCGAACTTTCCCAATAATTATGTTCATTTCCCCCTCCCTCCCCATAAAACTAAATTGTTGCAAGATTCTCTTTGCAACAGTTTACATCTGCAGCTGCGATCCTAAATTGCAACGGCCAACATTTCATTTGCAGTAAGTTTGCCAGGTTTAACTGCTGCTGAACAATTGTTGCATTGACAGTGCCGGCCAGCGCGAACGCGCAGGTGCCGAGGAGAGGCAGCGAGAGCGGACGCGGTCGGATGAAGAGTGTGTGGTTGGGGGGGGAAGCAATTTGTTGCCGCACTTCCTCCTCAGTCTCTGGCCGGAGCTCATTTCCGGTGTCGATACAAAGGCTCTCCGTGTGATCCGTCCGGCTCCGTATTCCGTTCCGTTCCCCTCGGAGAAAATAAAACGCAGCGGCGGCGCGTGATCGAGACGCCGGGCCTTCCTCCCCCTTCCCCGCGGGTCCGCCAGGGGATTACACCGGCGAAGCCCGCTCGCCATACACAAATACACAAGGGGGAAGGCGAGTGAGAGTGAAGGCGGGGCTGCTCCTATGGAGGCCGAGGTGCAGGTGGGTGCGGGGCCGGGCCGTTGGTGACCCGGGTGGCGGTTGGTTGCCTCAGGCCGGGGACTGGGCTGTTGTTGGCGGCTCCCGTTCCCCCCTACCCCCCGGGTGAGGCAGGGCCGCCTGATTTACGGGTGTGTTTTTTTTCGTTGTTTTCTTTGTGTGGCTTGTTTTGTTTTTAGGAGGAGGAGGAGAGCGAGCGGGCGCCGAGTCTGCGCAGTGCCGGCCAGCCGGCAGCAGAGCGGCTGCGAGTCTGCGCAGTACCGGACGGCCGGCCGGCCGCAGTGCGGTTCCGAGTCTGCGCAGTGCCGGCCGGCAGCAGATCGGCTCCGAGTGTGCGCAGTACCGGACGGCCGGCCGCAGAGCGGCTCCGAAACAATGAGACCTGGAGCTCAGAGTAAACACAGATTGGGTGCGCGCGCACACACAACTTGTATTTATATAGCGCCTTTAACGTAGTAAAACGTCCCAAGGTTCTTTACAGGAGAATTATAAAACAAAAAATTTGACAGCGAGCTGCATAAGGAGAAATTAGGGCAGGTGACCAATAGCTTGGTCAAAGAGGTAGGTTTTAAGCAGTGTGTTAAAGGAGGAAAGAGGTAGAGAGGTTTCGGGAGGGAATTCCAGAGCTTAGGGCCCTGGCAGCTGAAGGCACGGTTGCCAATGGTGGAGCGATTAACATCGGGGAGGCTGAAGAAGCCAGAATTGGAGGAGTGCAGAGATCTATGGGGGGAAAGGGAAGGGAGGTTTGTGGGGCTGGAGGAAATTACAGAGGTAGGGAGGGGCGAGGCCATGGAGGGATTTGAAAACAAGGATGAGAATTTTGAAATCGAGGCATTGTTTAACTGAGTGCCAATGTAGGTCAGCGAGCACAGTGGTGATGGGTGAACGGGACTTGATGCGAGTTAGGACACGGGCAGCTGAGTTTTGGATGACCTCAAGTTTACATTGGGAAGAACATGGGAGGCCAGCCAGGAATGCGTTGGAATAGTCAAGTCTTGATAAAACAAAGGCATAGATGAGGGTTTCAGCAGCAGATGAGCTGAGGCAAGGGCAGAGACGGGCGATGGTACGGAGGTGGAAGTAGGCGTTCTTAGTTATGCCGCAGATATGTGGTCAGCAGCTCATTTCAGGGTCAAATATGACACCAAGGTTGTGAACAGTGTGGTTCAGCCTCCGACAGATGTTAGGGAGAGGGATGGAGTCAGTGGCTAGGGAACGGAGTTTGTGGCGGGGACCGAAAACAATGGCTTCGGTCTTCCCAATATTTAATTGGAGAAAATTTCTGCACATTCAGAACTGGATATCGGACAAGCAGTCTGACCGTTTAGAGACCGTGGAGGGGTTGAGAGAAGTGGTAGTGAGGTAGAGCTGGGTGTCGTCAGCATACATGTAGAACCTGACGCTGTGCTTTCGGACGATGTTGCCAAGGGGCAGCATGTAGATGAGAAATAGGAGGGGGCCAAGGATAGATCCTTGGCTGACGCAAGAGGTAACGATGCGGGAGCGGGAAGAGAAGCCATTGCAGCTGATTCTTTGGCTACGATTAGATAGATAAGAATGGAACCAGGTGAGTGCAGTCCCACCCGGCTGGACGACGGTGGAGAGGCGTTGGAGAAGGATGGAGTGGTCAACAGTGTCAAAGGCTGCAGACAAGTCAAGAAGGACGAGGAGAGATAGTTTACCTTTGTCACAGTCACAAAGGATGTCACTTGTGACTTTGCTGAGAGCTGTTTCAGTACTGTGGTAGGGGTGGAAACCTGATTGGAGGAATTCAGACATGGAGTTGTGGGAAAGATGGGGACGGATTTGGAAGGCGACAACACGTTCAAGGACTTTGGAGAGGAAAGGGAGGTTGGAGATGGGGCGGTAGTTTGCAAGGATGGAGGGGGTCAAGGGTCGTTTTTTTGAGGAGAGGGGTGATGACGACAGATTTGCGGGGGACAGTATCCGAGGAGAGAGAACCGTTAACAATGTCAGCTAACATGGGAGCCAGAAAAAGAAGTTGGGTGGTCAGCAGTTTGGTGGGAATCGGGTCGAGGGAGCAGGAAGTGGGTCTCATGGACAAGATGAGCGCGAAGAGGTCATGAGGGGAGATCGGAGAGAAACTGGAGAAAAATGTGAGTTCAGGGCTAGGGCGGGGAATCTTAGAGGACGTTTGGCCCGGTAGGCTAGGTGATGGAAGGGAAATGGCAGAGGCAGCTGAACGGATGGTCTCAATCTTAGAGACAAAGAAGTCCATGAGCTCCTCACACTTGTTGTCGGAGGTGAGGGTGGAGGAGACGGGGGCAAGGAGTTTAAGAAGACGGCTAGCATTCGAGAAAGAAGCCGGGGTTTATCTTTGCATTCCAGAATGATTCTGCAATAGTGAGCAATTTTGGCAGATGAGAGCAGGACCCAATAATGCTTTATATGGTCCAGCCAGATCTGCTGGTGAATGGCTAAACCAGTTGTCCGCCATATCTGTTCAAGTCTGCGTCCCTTGGACTTAAGGGTGCGAAGATGAGGGCTGTACCAGGGGGAATGGCCTGGGTGTGAGAGAGTCATTGTTTTAATAAGGACTAGGGAATCAAAGGTGGTGGTGAGGGTGTGGTTGAGCAGATGGGTAGCTGCAGAAATGTCGTGGTGAATGGAGGGCCAAAGGCTGGACAGTTGGGATTTCGTACATGCATACACACACACAGACAGCCGGAGCACGCACACAGCCGGAGCACACGCGTGCGCACACACTCAGCCGGAGCACGCGCGCACACACTTGCAGCCAGAGCATGCGCGCGCACACAATTGGAGCACGCACGCGCGGGCACACACACACACACACAGCCGGAGAATGCGCGCGCACACAATCGCAGCCAGAGCATGCTCGCACAGACACACACACACACACACACAGCCGGAGCGCACATGCATCCAGAGCCCGTGCACACCTACACACCTGGAGTGCGCACAACGTGCATAACCCAATTGCATGCACTGTGTGTACAAATAGATCAGATACACGTGTGTTTGTGCGTACACAACTAGATCATTGTGCACAACCCAGTTGTGTTTGTGTATATATAAAATCAGATAACACTTGTGTGTCTCTGCCTGCACACAACTGGCTCATACTTGTGTGCGTTTGTAATCAGATCACAAGTGCATGTGTTTGTTTATGTGCAACTGGATCACATTCGGTGCTTGTGTGTGCAAATGCATCACTCTCACAGACAGCCTGATTTTGTGTGTTTCCATGTGCTCAATGTGGTTGCGCTCAATGTGATTGCACTTCTGTGTACACACATCTAACTGGATGGTACTCATTGTGTGCATGTGCACTATATGTGACTTGACCTCTCTTGCATCACACGAGCACAGTACACGCAATGCTCTCTTTCTCTCTCTCATGCACACAACAGTAATTACCACCCGATCACACACTCGCACATACACATGGCATGACAGAATGCCTCAATAGAGACCATGCAGCACTTCTTTATTTGCATTTTCCTAATCTGGCTGATGTTTGCATATGTAGTTTAAATTAACAAAGTAACTATTTACATGAGCAGTTTTTTCTTTCCTCCATAAAACTAGTTTGTGGTGTGGGAAATGGTTACTATGTCTAAATGAACTATGGCTGCAATGTTTGACTGTAATTAATACGAGTACTGTACATACTATGGGCTGTTCACGAGTGTAACCTGTGTTCAACATGAAATTGGTGTGGGGGAGGGGAGTAGAAATGCAAATTGATGTTATTGTTGCACTTTTGGAAATTGTTAATCCCATTGGCAAGAGTAAAAGTTTTTCGATCCCTGAAAAATGACTGAGGAAGAGGGAATCAAGTCACCCTTGCATTTGTTCCTTTAATTGTGTGCCGAACATAAGAAATTGAAAGGATGTCTTAATCTGTAATTCTTTTGAAAAGAAAATTGAGTTCTCATCATTTTCTGTGTTGCACGACATGAAACTTTTCACATGCTTGCTGTTTTTTCCTCTCCCATGGATATCTGCAGAACATATAGCACCGGTTAAACTTTACCTGTTGATTTCCAGCAACAACAGAAATGTTTGATGTATGCCGCGTTTTAATGCAATCCCTTTGTAGCACCAGAATGCGAAGTAGAACAAACAAACAACATAATCATTAATTTTATATTGACATGCGCTGGTAGATGCCCAAACCTCAAATGGCATTGGCTTTTATACAAGTATGATTAGTCTGTGCTTTCATTCAATTATATTTTTTAAATTTGACTGCTTATGCAGAGTTGGATACATAGTACAACGCAAACTATAAATGTGTCAAGGGCGATCACGCACCCCTCCTGCAACCATGTATAAATTAATTTTTTCTATTTAATGCCATAGTCCAGTAATGTTACTTCAGCTTCATAAACGTAGCCAAGACTGATGGCAGATATGAAACTTTGAGTCCACTGAAATCATAAAGGCACCAAGTGTAATTTACCCCCCTCAACGTGGCATCATTGCCCATCAACGCCATGGTTATTAGTGGCAATGTCTTGTCAAATCCCTCTATGGCCTTGCCCCTTCTCTATCTCTGTAACCTCCTCCAGCACCACAACCCTCCGAGATATCTGATCTCCTCCAATTCTGGCCTCTTGTGCTTCCCCGATTTTCATCGCTCCACCATTGGCGGCCGTGCCTTCAGCTGCCAAGGCCCTAAACTCTGGAATTCCCTCCCTAAACCTCTCCGTCTCTCTACCTCTTTCTCCTCCTTAAGACGCTCCTTAAAACCTACTTCTTTGACCAAGCTTTTGGCCACCTGCCCTAATATCTAATTATGAGGCTCAGTGTCAGATTTGGTTTGATAATCGCTCCTGTGAAGCGCCTTGGGATGTTTTACTACGTTAAAGGTGCTATATAAATGTGAATTGTTGTTGAAAAACTTGATGATCCATGAAGGCAGCTGTGTCCTGGCTGTCACTTTTCACTTTGCTATCTGCTTCTGTGTATTGGGGAGGGGGCAGAATATTGAGTACAAGGTAGTACTCATTGGAGAGTTTTTAAGTGACAAGTTATAAATCACTTGATCTTAATTGTCATTATTTATTGATGTCATCCAACTCCCCTCGTTATGATCATTGCATTGTAACAGCTCCCCAGTGACTTATCCTATGCGCATGTACAAAATACATATTTTTTAATGCATACTTCAATCATAACACAATAGCTGTTGGGGAAGAAAATTCGTATGTCAGTCCAGTCTGTTTTATGACCATTGCCCTGCAGGATGTGAGCTTGTATCTGATATGCTGTTTGTTTTGTAGTTGATACCTGGGATGGTTATGGCAAAATTTATATGCAATTCTTGGACCATATGTTGGTAACTCGGACCATATCTTGGGGAAATCATGCTTGCTTCACAGGGCTCTATACTTAAGCGAGCATTGCATTTTGCAGTTGGAAATGCTCTTTTAAAATACACAATTTTAGTAATCATTAATTAAGATGAGTCTGCTCATTTGATCACCCAAATGTTTGTTCCCTCTTCTGTTACTAATGCTGTCCTGTGCTGATGGGCAGTGTTTCCACTTTGAATGGCTGCAAGATCATCCACACTCGTATATATTCAGCATTATTTCTAGTACACTGATGGTTGCAATCGGTAGCAAAGTTTTGAAACGTTAAAAGTTTCATGTTAAAAGTGGTTGCGCAGACCATGCTGGATTTCCTTTAAGCTTCTATTGATGGAAACAAGCTGATAGAATAGGAGTAGTTTCCTAACTTCCAAAACATCAGCAATTGTTCTAAGACTGGAAAGCAGAGCTGTGCGTGAGTTTGTGTAATGTATGGAGCTACGCTTTCCTAAAATCAAGAGCAGTTGGCCAGTGTCATACAAGTGCTCAGGCAGTGGAAATAGCTTGTAACTTATTTTAAGATTGACTCTTTATTGTTTAAAACAACTTGTATTTATACAGCGCCTTTCTCGTAGTAAGACGTTCCAAGGCGATTCACAAGAGTGATTATCAAACAAAATTTGACACCGAGCCACATAAGGAGATACTAGGACGGGTTGGTCAAAGAGGTAGGTTTTAAGGAGCGTCTTAAAAGAAAAGAGAGAAGCGGAGAGGTTTAAGGAGGGAATTCCAGAGCTTAGGGCCTCAACAGCTGAAGGCACGCCCGGTAATGGTGGAGCGATGAAAATCGGGGATGCGCAAGAGGCCAAAATTGTAGAAGTGCTGAGATCTGAGGGTTGTAGGGCTGGAGGAAGTTACAGAGATAGGGAGGAGGGCCCCTCCCCGTTCCTACTTCTAGCTCGGTGGCAATGAGGCAAATGAAATAACTCCTGACTTGCTGCCCTTCTGACGGCTAACTAAGCTTACCACGGATTCAAGCCTGAGACTTTCCAGATCTGTATAGCTCAATACACACCATGAGGCATTTTCCAACTGGTCCACCAAAGTAGCCCAATAATAAACCACATTCCAGATGAAATACATGCTATCAATTGTTGATCGTCTTTATCAGTAAGGGAAAGATGTAGGGTATGACCAATTCATTCTTCAGTGTATCCTTCTTACCAACTGTACTAAATCCTGAATTTAAACCTTTTAAAGCTTTGAAAATATCAGGCATGATTTGTAGCCAAGAGACACAGGTAATGATCTATAGCTTGGCAAAGTAAGGTAGCCAACAACCTAATGGAGAGGGAACATTTTCCAGATTCCAGGGAAGAATTAATGTTAAAATGATTTTGTTATTCTACAGTGACAACAGGACATTGATGGAATGTTCCTTACTTCCCAGACTGAAGATCCTGACTTGTGATAGCGATAATATGGGTTAGCTAGTACCATTCGCCTCAGACCAAAGCAGAGACATCTTCTGCAATAAAAAGTCACTTTCTCTCGACGTAATACATGTCTTCCAGGAAGGCGCCACTGACAAAGCACTGATACTACTGTAGGATTGGTCAAGTGATGTCACACACACTTTCAAGCTCCACAGTCCGAGCATCTTCATAACCCTCTCACCAACATCACTTCTAACTGCTTTCGAGGCACTCTCCACGTAACAACAAAAGAGCTACAAAGTGACGGTTATCTCATTTTTTAATATATGTATAACGAATGTCTGGCAGTGAGTTTAAGGCAGTAATTTGATCGTGCAGTTGTTTGGATCATTATAAACCGAACTGTGCTCTCACGGTTTATGACTTTGTCTAAACCGCTCGGCTGAATTACTGCCTCGTAACACGCTGCCAGCCTTTTATTATCCTTGTATAGAATAACTGGCTTTATTAACTACTATGGTGGATGCAAGTCAATTAAATCTGTATGACCTAACGCAGACTGTGGAGCAGAAATGGTTGGGTAAGGTTAGCGGTTTAATCTAGTGAGGCTTCTAAAGTGGTGCTGCTTGTCAATCCAGGCAGCACAATATCTTTTTACTAGAATTTAAAGGATGTGCTTACATTGGAAGCTGGTTAGAATATCTTAAATGAAATGAAGCTAACTTGAAACTTGATCGTATGGGGTTGAGGAGAGGAATAGGAAGGGGTGGGGGGAAAGTATTTGTCATTCCCTGTTTTAAAAGAAATTAAATCAAGTGCTACATTTCTGTAGACCTACACGTGCTGTGTTCCGTGAGATGGAATGGCTAATTATACCCTCACAGTTCTGAATATCCCAGGTGCCACCTCGAACTTCAAAAATCCTCTCCGAGTCATGAAGTGCTAATTAAATCAATTTGCTTCCCTTTTTGTCTGTTGTAACAGCCCCATTAACAGGTTTATAAATCACTATGTGCTTGCTTCATGCCTGGGTCTTGGTGAGCCGATTGTCACGAGGGAGCTGAGTGAAGGGATACAGTGCTTGAGTGTGCAGTAACCTGAACCAAGTTATGATATGACCGTACCCTGCAGAGACAGTATATTACCGAGTAGTTTAAATTGTATCTGGTATCTGTGCAGTTTCAACTGCTGATACCCAATACTGCTGCCACCTGCCAGTTACCAGACACCTGGCATATGGCATGTGGTCTCATTACATTCCTAATTTAAAACTTCGAAAATGAACACAGCGCCGGGGAGGAGGAGCAGGGAGACGCAAAAGAATAAATGCAGCCGTATCCAGCTGCCATTTTTACGACGGGCACAAGCGTTTTATTTAAAACATCGGATTGTTGAAATTGTAGGCGTTGTTGATGACAGGGTAGGGAGACAGTCCAATTTAAGGTTAGTACCTTCCAACCGAACACCTGTGCCCAAACAAAGCTGTGGATTGTACCATAGACTTTAGTAACAAAGATCTTGCCAGCACATACAGTTCAGACAGATTTAATTTCGTTTGATCTGCACTAAACTTGGACATTGGAAGCCATATCTTGGCTCAGCAGGTACTGGTGTCGCTATACAACCTTTTACTTTTACTTTTCCAGTTCGGTTTTATGCTTAAGGTGGAGTTGTTTTTTGTTCTGGGGGGGAGGGGGGATGGAACAGAGTTGAAAATTAAGTTTGGGGACATGTTTCCTCTTCTTCTGGAGTAGGAGTATCAGGTTTCCTCAGGACCGAACAGGGCAACTTTAAAGTTTCTCCCCTGGCTTCTTTAGCCCTCCCCATTACCTTGAGAAGTTCCTTGAGATCCTATTTCAAAAGAACGCTCTTTACTTGACCTGTCAGGGATACTCGGAGTTGAGGTGAGCGTCATGTTCTGTTTTGGGTTACTCACGTTGCCCTCAATCTGGGAAAGTTGTAAGCGAAGATGTTAAGAGCATATTACACTGGTCAGCTTCATAAGTGGAGTTAATTTTGCCTCGAGTATTTCAGTGGGTGGTAGGTTATATCATAAATGTATTTATTTTCATTAGAATGATGTTTTAAATCTGAATTTTTCCCTGTGGGTAGAAGGATATCATAATGTTTATGTAAATAAGAGTCAGATATATATGTGAAAGCAAAGCACTTGCATTGCAATTAATTTCTCTCCACTTCTGCGAGCAACCCAGCCCACTCCTCTAATTCATACAAGTGCTTTTCTACAAATTAGATAACGGGTATAAGATACACTTGAAAGCAATGGACCAAAGCTAACCTTGCATTGCCCAAAAAAAGTTTGGACAATCAGTATCTTTTAATTTAGTGAATGTAACATTTAATTTCATACATTTTTGAGAATCGATTGACTATTAATACTTCAGAAAGTTTCTTCGGAAACTTTTCTCCCCTCTTCCACAAGCCTCGTGTTAAAGATGCTTTTTCATCAAAAGTATAATGTAATTTTTTTTCTCGTGTGTCAAGGAAAAAAAAATTGACTTTGTAGAACCATAGGGTAATTAGTTTTATGTGAACAATTACTGAACTGTTGTAGATGTGAAAAGCAGATACCATGGTGTCGTCTTATTTATAAATTCTGATTTCTCTGTGGTTGGTTGATGTCTGAGTACAGGACATGCAGTGGCCAGCAGTGTCATGAGATGAATGCCTCTACTTTTGTGAGGGTGACCAGAAGGTTCTCATTTTGTGAATTGTGTCTGTGATCGTATATCTCACAACTGGTGAATATGCCATTGGCTAGTGATTTGACACACAATAAAAACTTGCATTTATATAGCGCCTTTAACATAGTAAAACGTCCCAAGGCGCTTCACAGGAACGTTATCAAACAAAATTTGACACCGAGCCACATAAAGAGATATTAGGACAGGCGACCAAAAGCTTGGCCAAAGAGGCAGGTTTTAAGGAGCGTTTTAAAGGAGGAGAGAGAGTAAGAGAGGCTGAAAGGTTTAGGGAAGGAATTCATAGCTTAGGACCTTGGCAGCTGAAGGCACGGCCACCAATCAGGGATGCACAAGAGGCCAGAATTGGAGGAGCGCAGAAATCTCGAAGGGTTGTAGAGCTGGAGGAGATTACCGAGATAGGGAGGGGCGAGGCCATGGAGGGATTTGAAAACAAGGATGAGAAGTTATAAATCGAGTGCTGCTTCACCGGGAGCCACTGTAGGTCAGCGAGCACAGGGATGATGGGTGAACGAGACTTGTTAAGACACGGGCAGCTGAGTTTTGGATGGCCTCAAGTTTACGAAGGGTAGAAGATGCGAGGCCGGCCAGGAATGGGTTGAAATAGTCAAGTGTAGAGGAAACAAAGGCATGGATGAGGGTTTCAGCAGCAGATGAGCTGAGGCAGGGGCAGAGTCAAGCAATGTTCTGAAGATCGAAAAACACGAGTGAAGATATGCATCTCATCAAGCTGCTGGCCCAGGAGTGTGTTGTTTATGGCGTACATACATGGATAATTGTCAAATGGAGTTATATTTTTATGACAGAAGTTGTGGAGATGTGAAAAGGTGGTGCTTTTTTTGTGTGTGTGTTTCTGTTTTCCAAAGCCCATGTGTGGTGCAGAAGGAATTAAGTGTGGAAGGACTGTGACTTCTTTGAGAACGTGTGAGAATGAAAATGTGTCCGACACTCGATTGCACAATCACTGTGATGGCACCTTCCCGACTCTGTTCTCAGTGTAGCTGTTTGAAGCTTTCATTGGTGAGTGCAATAATTTTTTGTCTTGTTCAGAAAGCTCCACTACCCAACCAACTGAAACATGTCCAATAAAATACCCGCAAGTGAGTTTCTGTCTTGTAATACACTCCCTGTATTTAGTACATTATTTGAGGGTAGGACTTCCATTATCTTTCTTCCTTGTCCATGCAGGGCCTATCTTCGTCTGTTCTCAATTGCCTCCAGGGGAAGCATGTCTCGATTTGACTCCTTTTCTTTTTCCACCTCCTAGAGAAATGCCTGACCTCCACTTAGCACCTCCCCATGCAGCTGCTGAGATAAGTGTAACAGATTGATGACTCAACCAATCCACAGTGCTGCTGGTTAGGACTGCAACGTACTGTGCTGTTGTTCTGTCCCTTCTCTGTCACTCTTATCGCTCCTACCATGAACTGTCCATGATCTATGCCACTCTGTAAGTGATCCCCCAAGAGGTGTATGAGACCAATCCAAAGCATCTCTCCATTAAGTTTCTAAAAAATAAACACCCTTTCTGTAATACCATAGCTGAGATTGGTAACTCTACACATGGGAAGTCTTGAGTACAAACTTAGACCTTGCCATTGGTGGCACAGCAAATTGGAGCTCAGTGTGCTGTGGGTCAAAGGCAGGTGTATGGAGCCATGAACAGGCTCGAGGGGCTCAATGGCCTACTCCTGTTCCTATGTTCCTGTGTCACCAGCTCACGCAGTCCCGAGATCTATTGCTCGATGTGTGTGTATCTCTTAAAGTGAAATTCAAAGTAGTAATGGTCTTCATTTCTAACCTCCTCCCAAAGTTGTAAATAAGTGTCAGCTTGGCTCAGTGATGGTACTCTCACCTCCTGACTCAAAGGTTGTAGGGTTCAAGCTCAAACGCCAGGCCTAGGCTGACTCGTCGGTGCAGTAGTACGGGTGTGCTGAAGCAAGTTGGTTTCTTGGGATATTTTTACAGCTGTTTTGCAAAAAACATAAATTTTCCCAGTAAGGACTGAAAGACTTTGGTTATCTATGAGATCCTAGTAGATAAGGTTTGTTTAATTAAAATTGGCAGCATAAAATCTCATGTGACCTCATACACAAAGCATTTCAGCAATGCATTTTAAGTTACATACTTAAATGGAGCTCAACCTATTCACTGTTCTGAGATATTTCTGCTGGTGCTTCGCATGTAATGTGAATGTCATTTAAAACTTTACACAGAATAATGCTAGCCAGAGTGCATTTTGCCCAAACCTATATTTAGGTTTGTTTGCTGAATTAGTTAATGGGAAATCTAAGCTGTTTAGAATGTTCTGTTGCAACTATCTGGTCACATACTGGTCTAACTTGATTGGGGAAAGGAGCTGGAGAGAAAATCCTGTTTCTGTTATAATTGAGCTTTACAGTCACAAGATCAGATAGAAGCAAATTTGTGCATAGAACAACAACTTGCATTTATATTGCACCTTTAATGTTGTAAAACATTCCAGTGAAGGCACAGCCGCCAATGGTGGAGCCATGAAAATCGGGGATGCACAAGAGAACAGAATTGGAGGACGCAGAGATCTCTGAAGGTTGTATCATTATTTAATACAAGACTACTGTGACTGTGGGGTGGTCTTATAGTTATAGAGTACTGGATTCCCATTTAAAGAACAAAACTGTGAATCACAGCCTTGACTGACAACCTCTGTTGCCTACGTTGGATGACTGATTCAGGACTGTGTCTGTAGATGGTATGTCTTGTGTTAATACTGAAGAGTCTTAATTTGAGGGAGAGTGAAGGGAAAAAAAGAAAACATCACAGGGACTTATTCATAGAAACAGGAGTAGGCCATTTCGCCCCTGAAGCCTGTTCCATCATTCAGTGAGGTTATGGCTGATCTGTGACTTAACTCCATATATCTGCTTTTGCCCCATATCCCTTAATACCTTTGGTTAACGAAAAGCTATCAATCTCCGATTTAAAAGTAACAATTGACCTCGCATTAATTGCCGTTTGCGGAAGAGAGTTCCAAACTTCGACCACCTTTTGCGTGTTTCCTAACTTCCCTCCTGAAAGGTCTGGCTCTAATTTTTAGACTATGCCCCCTAGTCCTAGATCCCAAATCAGCAGAAATTGTTTCTCTTTATCCTATCAGTTCCCCTTAATATCTTGAAAACTTCGATCAAATCACCCCTTAACCTTCTAAATTCCAGGGAATACAACCCTGGTTTGTGTACTCTCTCCTCGTAATTTAACTCTGGAGCCCGGGTATCATTCTGGTAAATCTTCACTACACTCCCTCCAAGGCCAATATATCCTACCTAAGATGTGGTGCCCAAAAATGAACACCGTACTCCAGGTGTGGTCTAACCTATAAAGTCCTTCAGCCTTCATTGCATTGGAGTAAAATGACCTAATATTACATATTCCTGAGAGAATGCATTAGAACACCATAATTCTGTGTCACAGAATGATGGGACCCAATTTCTCATTTGCTCTTTGGGGAGAAAAAATATCAGAGAGCTGTTCACACCAGGTCAATCTATCTATCTCCTAGACACTAGATGTAGGTCTTCAGGTTGTCCTACGAGCTTGTGTCTTCTTGAACATGGATGGTATATGTAACTGAGAATCAGTGAGTGAGTGAAAGAACTTGAGTTTGTGTAGCACCTCATCATGTCCTCAGGGTGGCCCTGAGTATTTCACAGCCAGTGGATTACTTTTGAAGTGCAGTCACTGTTGTTATGTAAGTAAACAACTTGTAAACAACAAGGTTGCACGAACTGAAGTGAATGAGCAGTTTTTTCTTTGGTGATGTAGGTTGAGGCTGGAAAGCTGGCCAGGACACCAGGAGAATACAGCACACTCTCAGTATAGCCGGAAGTGTCAGCCTAGAAATTAGTTTTTTCAAGTCCTGGTCCGAAGCTTGATCTCACAATCTTCTTGATGTGAGGGAGTGTTACCACTCAGCCAAGCTGGCACAAATGGACAAAATGGGGTCCTGCATGAAATTAATCTCAACCGGGTTCCTAGTACTGGTGGGCCTAAAGGACAAAAATGGTGTGGACTCGCCGCTAATTGGCACTGGTAGCACTTTTCCATGTTAACACATGGTGGCTATAAAGACAGCTGTGCTTGAAATTGATGCTTTCTTCAAGTAAACACACAAGGAATGTTTAGTTTGTGAATACAGTGTGGAGTTCACTTCACGGAGTCATTTACAGTTTAAATAATAAACTAAGCAGATATGATTACATTGCCCTCGCTGGATAGCGGGATATAAAGTGTCTAAAAGTCAGATGTTTTCTTCTGTTTTACTGTAACCTATTTCCTCTAGAACAGTAATATTTCCTACAGTATTCCTGAAATGGCACAATTGGTGAAATTATGGAGAGAGGCAAGTTTTATAACGGGTCTTACAACTTTATCACGCGCTGTGTAAGCATTTCCAAGCCTGACCTTTTTGATTTGGGATTCAATCCAAACTTCACACTAGTTTTGGCTATGATATATAAAAAAAAATCGTAAACTGTCATGAATTTTAGGCTAATGAACATTGCTGACTCATTCATGTGTTATATCATTTTGGAACACCTCAGCTGCTGTGGTTATTTTTCTAATTGTCCCTATAGTGCTATATATCTATAAAACCAGACAAGACAACCAGTACTATAATGCGCGTTTGTAGATCGTGGTGATACGAGTGTTTTCCCGTGAGTTGTGTAATCGTTGACTGACGCATCTGTCGAGTTGTTGAGTCCTTTAAACTGTTAATGTGTACTTGTCTGTGTAAGACTTTGCTCTTGTTTCCAGTAGGAAATCTAACGAAAGGTCACTAATATCTGCCGTCGGTGTGGTAGGTGATAGGAATTGGTGGCGGTGATGGCTTCTTTTCCTCGTAATGTTAAATTTTGAGAAATTTAAGACCAGGGTTGCATCATTATCAAATTGGTGGGTATGTGCATTGTCCTACACTGCACACAACCTGATTATTGCACTCCTGTCCATAAAGACGTGTTTCAGGAACACTGAAATGGATTGTTGGTTAATTTAACTGGGAAGTGTCATCTGAATGAGCTAGTTTCCATTCAGGATGCAATCTATGACACTGCCACTGAGCATACGGTTATTGGCTACATATTTATACCCAGTTATTCAAGGTATCAAATGTTTGATCGTTATAGGTAATGGTTGGGCGTTTAATTACTAAAATCAACACAGCAAATACAGTGTTCAGGAGTGGCAGGGCTAATTATCAAAAGGGTAGTACAATCTCTCCCTTCTAAACCTGCTGGGGTAATTTTGCTACAGATCTATCCGGCACCTTGCTTTACGCGTGTAATTTATAAAGCTGCAGGACTTGACTGGAGTGCTTTGCTTGTCGAACTGTGCGTAGTGGGTATGCACCCTTCCCCCATCCACGCCCACAGTTTCGTAGCACGTGTCCTTGTTGTGCTTCTAAACAATGCCTGTGGTCATGAATGTTTCACTGTTTGAGAATTTTAGCTATTCGAGTTGAATTCTGATAAATGTGTAACGAGTTTGCTCAGGCACTTTATGCTTGCGTTGGGATTGCTCTAAATGGCCAGCTAATAATAATTTGCAGATTTCTCAACCATGGCCCATTTACTCACTCATTTCGCAATTTAGTCTTGCTGAAGCCGAAACAAAAAAGAACTATTTTGCACAGAAATGGTTAGACTTCTAAAATATGCTGCTGTCTGTGGCTGAAACATGATAGTGGGAGGATTGTGTTTAATATGCTGAACATTAAAAATTAGATAACTGGGAGTCTTAGCCGGGGGGGGCATCGTTCAGCAATTTTATGCTTTGGGAATGGACGATACATCTGCGATCGTATCAGCTGCGTGTTTATGTGTAGTTGACTGAAACACCCAAATAGATTTTAAGGTTTGCCATTCCCTGCCCTAGGAGCAAATTAGTTTGAACTTTTAAAAAAGAACTCAAATACCTCAGTGGTTGGCGGTTTGAAGATGTAGTTGTGGTGTATGTTGCATACTTTCTTTTTCAACGGGAGCTTCAATGAGACTTTGCATGAATTCCTGTGTGCGGTGTGCTTTTTACATTATGGCTCTTAATTGAAACTACCTTACATGGCGCTTTCTACGCCGGAGTGGGATGCTGTCGATGTGTGTGTTCAGGATGATTAAGGACGGCCGTGCCAGTAAAGCAACATTTATCTGCTGTAAACCCAATGAGATTGCTGCCAGAGTTCTATTCCAGCCCACCTCTGCGTGAAGTAGGAAGAAAGGACAGTGTCTTGTAATCCTTCTCTGCTGCCGAGTTGATTAAACTGTGGAACCTGTTCAAAGTTTAAAAATATATATATATATATATATTGTAACTAAGCCAGAGTGATCTGGACTCTGACTGAATTTTAACTTTCTGCACCAGTGGTTCAGATAGTGCTGTAAATCATCCTGACCATTGATTAATTATCACTCCAAAGTTTCCTACAGCTGACTGTCGAATGCAGAAGCTTGTGGAAAATTAAGACTGATGGTAGGTGTGTGTGTTTTTCTATTTATCCTTTCAACATGAAGGATTCCTGTGCCTAATGTCAGCTCTTCTGAGTGAATTCCTCGGGTGAACTGGGGACCACAGGCCCCTAGATTGTACTGTTGTGGACTTAAAAATAGTCATTTAAAAAAGTCAACCTCAAGTTAGATTTCGACTTGCTGATACAGCTTGTTCACGTGACTTGAGTACTTGCTTTGTTGGAAGGAATTGTGAGATCAGAGGACTAGTATTTAAAAAAAAAAATCTGCAAGTCAGTGTTACGGACATTGTCAGTGTTGTTGGGGAGGAGGGAGGGGCTTGGTAGTCTTGCCCTAATCTTGTTCCTTTACTCCCTATCTTTGTAACCTCCAGCCCTACAACCCTTCGAGATCTTTGCACTCCTCCAATTCTGGCCTCTTGCACATCCAGATTTTCATCGCTCTACCATTGGCGGCCGTGCTTTCAACTGCCTAGGCCCCAAGCTCTGGAATTCCTTCCCTAAACCTCTCCGCCTCTCTACCTCCTTTAAGTTGCTCTGTAAAACCTCTCTGACCAAGCTTTTGATCCTATTATCTCCTTACGTGGCTCGGTGTCAAATTTTGTCTGATAATGCTCCTGTGAAGATGCCTTGCAGACAGACAGACTTGCATTTATATAGCGACTTTCACGGCCACCGGACATTTCAAAAGTGCTTTACAGCCAATTAAATACTTTTGGAGTGGAGTCACTGTAGTAATGTGGGAAATGCGGCAGCCAATTTGCGCACAGCAAACTCCCACAAACAGTAATGTGCTAATGACCAGATAATCTGTTTTTATTGTTGATTGTGGGATAAATATTGGCCAGGACACCGGAGCTAATCCCCCTGCTCTTCTTAGAAATAGTGCCGTGGGATCCTTTACGCCCACCTGAGAGAGCAGACTGGGGCCTCGGTTTAACGTCTCATCTGAAAGACGGCACCTCCGACAGTGCAGCACTCCCTCAGCACTACATTAGTAAAATCAGTACATCAGTGTCTACTACATTAAAGGCGCTATATAAATACAAGTTGTTGTTGTTGTTGACTTTATGATTTATGAGAACGGTGATCAGACACTACCATAATGCCCGTATAGCCTTGCATGCCCTATTTCAGTCATTTCCTCCAATGTGTGTACTCTTAGTTCCTCCAATACTGAATTACTTCCAGTTATACCGGCTTCTTCAAGTCCCCTGTCAGTGGCTTTTCTTTCAGTTGTCCTTCAGATCGCATTCCCTTAACATCTCTGTTTTGCCAGCTCCCTCCCTGCTTCCAAATATCTCCTAGAAACCCATGACTTTGACTCTACACCCCTACCCCAACCTTACATCCACCCCTTTTTCTCTCCTGTTTGGTGTCTACTGTTTCATCTCTGCTCTGTTAAATGATCTGAGATCTCTCTCTGAGCAATGCTATAGAAATGTAAGTTGCAAATTTTTAGGTTTACTATTATCCATGTCTGTTGCAATTTTGAAAGGTTATCAAAAATGGGTTTTAAGCTAAGCAGTGAATATCATTTTTTTCCCTCCCTTAAATCTGTTCTGGCCTGGTAGCTGAATCAGCTGACTTGCCTGCTAGAAGTTTGCGAATTTGAACCCTGGACCACTTGTCAGCTCAATTTGCTTGGCATAGCTGGATGAATTTTACAAGATAGATGAGTGAGGAGAGAATTGTCCCAGTCCTGTTGCCTGTTCATGTTGCAGCCTAGACGGGGCCTGTTCTCTACCTCTCTCTCCTCCTTTAAGACTATCTTTAAAACCTACCTCTGATCAAGCTTTTGGTCACCTGCCCTTCTGTGGCTCGGGGGTCCAATTTTGTTTGATAACCTCCTGTGAAGCGCCTTGGGACATTTTACTGTATTAACGGTGCTTCATAACTGCAAATTGTTGTTGATGACTAGACCTACCTACATTAAGGATGGGTCTGTAAAATAAATGGCTGAAACTGATAGCAGCAGGGGACTAGCCTAGACCTGTATTCCCTTGAATGAATATGGAAGATTGAGGGGTGATCTTATTGAGGTGTTTCAGATGATTTAAGGATTTGATAGGGTAGATAGAGAGGAACTATTTCCATTGGGGTGGGGGGGAGTCCAGAACAAGATGGCATAACCTTAAAATTAGAGCTAGGCTGTTCAGAGGTGTTGTCAGAAAGCACTTCTTCACACAAAGGGTAGTGGAAATCTGGAAAACTCTCCTCCAAAAAGCTGTTGAGGATTGGGAGAGGGTGTGGGGCGTCAATTGAACATTTCAAAACTGAGATTGATAGGTTTTTCTTAGGCAAGGGTATTAAGGTTTACAGAACCAAGGCGGGTAAATGGAGTTGAAATACAGATCAGCCATGATCTAATTGAATGGCGGAACAGACTCGAGGGGCTGAATGGTCTACTCCTGCTCCTATGATGCTGCTACTTGATGGGAAGAGTTAATTCCCCAGTATTAACATCCCTCTGCTAGATGACGAAAAAAAGTATTTTTTGAGCGAGTATTAAATTAAATATTATAATTTTGCAATTTTTGTATAGGATTATAGCCTTTTATCATGAGAAATAATTTAGGTTGGATATTTTTGCACTGCTGCAGGGTGCAAAGAAAATTAAGATTTATTGCATACTTTACTCCCATTTTGCTTTTTCATTGTTCAATATTGTAATTTTAAAGAATATGTTGTGCGCATGGTAAGGTGCTGGAAACCTGTTTACAAAAGGCAACAAAAATGGCTGGTTTCTAATATGCAATTTAAATAGTCAATCCCCAGCAATTTGCAAACTGCAGTTTATGTAGCAGCATACAGTAATACTGTGTATATGTGACAAGTAAATCCCCTACTTTGTTTAGATTTTGCACCAAAAATGTAGTGATTGTTAAGCATTGCCATACAGCAAATGCAAAGCTCACTGTCCCATGCGTTGGAAGGTATGGAAGAATGCACAACAGACAAGAAAACAATGTGGGCTTTTACAGAAGGATGTTGTAATTGAATTTTCACTCCACTGCCTTTATGTTTGGCAAAACTCATTTTATATGTACAAAAATGAATGGGAATACATTTGTTGAAAGGCAGTTACACAAATCAAGAGGTTCACAGTTTTAACTGAGTGTAGCCTGAATTTATTTATCCTGAGATTTTGTGTACTCACCTTGGAGCTGTACATCTGCCTTGGTTATTTTTGTAGCATAGGTAGAATGCATCAGTATTTATTTTGTTGTCAAGCCATAAAAGATTGACCCTTGTGTTACTGAACACCCTACTTTTCAGTGTTTTATACTGAGTGAAGATTAGCCTTATTACATTAATGAGTATAACTTATTAATCACCTGGGTTTATCCTTTCCATGAGATTCAGTAGGGACATTCATTGTGTTGTGTGTGAAGACCTTGCATTTATATAGCTTTTTGTAGTGTCAGCTTTGGCTCAGTTGGTAGCACTCTTGCCTCTGAGTCAAAAGGTTGTGGGTTCAAGTCCCACTCCAGAGACTTGAGCACAAAAAGGCTGACACTCCAATGTGGTACTGAGGGAGTGCTGCACTGTCGGAGGTGCCATCTTTCGGATGGGACGTTAAAGGTCTGCTCTCTCAGGTGGATGTAAAAGATCCTATGACACTGTTCGAAAAAGAGATGGGGAATTATCCCCGGAGTCCTGGCCAATATTTATCCCTCAATTAACATCACTAAAACAGATTATCTGGTCATTATCACATTGCTGTTTGTGGGAGCTTGCTGTGTGCAAATTGGCTGCTGCGTTTCCTACGTTACAACAGTGACTACACTTCAAAAGTACCAGTTCTGACGAAGGGTCATCGACCTGAAACGTTAACTCTGTTTCTCTCTCCACAGATGCTGCCTGGCCTGCTGAGTATTTCCAGCATTTTCTGTTTTTATTTCAGATTTCCAGCATCCGCAGTATTTTGCTTCAAAAGAACTTCTTTGGCTGTAAAGTGCTTTGGGCCATCCTGAGGTTATGAAAGGCACTATAGAAATGCAAGTCTTTCTTTCTCTTTTTATAGGTCAGGATGTCCCAAAATGCTTTAAAGCCAATACTTTTTGAAGTTGTTGTAATGTAGGAAACGCAGCAGCCAATTTGTGCATCGGAAAGTCCCACAGACAGCACTGAGATAAAATCTGATTTTAGTGATGTTGGTTGAGAGGTAAATATTGGCAGGGACGACAACACCACCATTCTTTGAATAGTGCCATGGGATCTTTTACGCTCACCTGAGAAAGCGGAAAGGGCCTCTGTTTAACATCTCATCCTAAAGATGACACCTCCGACAGTGCAGTGCTCCCTCTACTGTATTGAAGTGTCAACCTAGATTATGTGGTCAAGTCCTGGAGTGGGGCGAGAACCCACAACCTTCTGCCTCAGAGGTGAGAGTGCTACCCACTGAGCCAAGGCTGACACCTTGTCATATATGCCGAATGTAGTATGGAGTGTTTTTGATGAAAGATTCTGATTCTCTCTATACGTGTCAATGGTATTCTAATGCGCTTTTAATACAAGTTTCTACATAAGATGTACAATTCAAATCATCTGGTTATTTTTAGCGCACAATTTTCTGTGTTTATGTTGCTTAATTTAAATCATTGGCAAATTCAAACTTTTTAGCACAAAGAAGACTTTGAATTATCAAGGAATAGACTGTATATGCACATTTGCAACAAATAGTATCTAATCAGTGGCTCATTTGATAGCTCAGTTGATTAAGACAGTGGATAGCCTAACCAGACAGCCCAGGTTTGATGCCTGGTCTGAGGGATTTACCAGAGGGCACAATGGTAATCATGGAACCATACGCCAGCATGGAATCCATGCCCTTAAGACTGATAAAGGGGGAGAAAATGGCATAAAACGGGGTGGGTGAAGTCTGTAATTAGTAAGTAATGGCTATTTTACACTCGTATCAGATGGTTTCGTTACGCTATGTAAATCAGGTCAGCAGCACGCAGAGATGCAAACTGACCTGACTTTCAGTGCTACGCACATTGAAAATAGTCATTTTATGAAGTATCTAATAATGATGACTTCTGGTTATTAGACTCATAATTATGTAGGTGTCATATATTTAAATAGGTTACATTGTCTCATCTGTGTTAAGATTGGGATGAATTTATTTTTAAATTTAAAAAATACATTAAAGTCCCTAGCATTTCATATTTTCCTAGTCGTTACATTCACCTTCTAAATGTGCAGAATGCGTGTTTACTGAAGAATGCAATGGTTAAAAATTGTTTCCGAAACATCACAAGTTTTCAAAATTCAAATTTTTAAGGAAATATTGTGCTCGAAGGTTAATGCCTTTAGAAAAGGATGACCGAGAGGTAAATCCACGGATCAGACTTGGTCTTGAGCAGAACAGTCTGTGCTGGTGTCTCTTTTCAGCTCACCCGAACTACAGCAGGAAGCACTATACCAAAAGGAGCTTACCTTGTTTTATGGCCAGTTTACAGATTGGAATCTCAAATGTAATTAGCTAAAATGCAATCCCATGATCAAAAATAGTGTTTTACTGTTGCCTCCTGACTGGCTGGAGAGAGCTACGGTCTTCAGTGAGTAACAGCTTAGAGTGATAGAACAAAGAGCTATCTTGAGCAGACGAGAAATGAAAATTTAATTATAGCGCATTAAATCTAATTGCAATGTACAGTGGAATACATATCTGAGGGTCACAGCAATGTTGTAGAAATAATCTTGCAAATGGTGTGATTTCTAGTCTATATTTGAGGTGTTAGCCTAAATCTGCCTAGTTCTGTTTTAATTGAATGAAAATTAACCACTGATGGTTAAATCATTAATTATGTAATCTAGTCTTATTTTAACTGGAACCTTTGAAGAAGCTGGTTTGATACAGCCAGTTAGTGTGCGCTTTGAGTCGCAAAGTTGTGCGACTGCCGCAGCCCAGTCTGATGTCTCTTTTTTTCTCTTCTAGGACACTGACTATTGAAGAGTAAGAGCCCAACAAGATGGAAGACTGTCTTCACACGTCTTCAGAAAACCTGTCCAAACTGGTCAGCTGGGCTCACAGTCACGGAACTATATGCAGTCTCATTCCAAATCTGAAGCACTTGTTGACCGAAGGGGCCCATGGAAACCTCACTGCGATGTGGGGTTGTGGCGCTGGTCATGCCTATCACTGGCCACTAGCTGTTACGTGCAGGGCAGGCTCCCAGGACAGAGTGTGCTTTCAGGACAATAGAAGCTTTAACTCTGATAGCCCCAGCATAATTGCAGTGTCGTCAGAGGCCCAGCAAAGCCCAGCAGAGAAATACCTTAATAGGTCTTCGAAAGGAAAGGCCGAGTGTCCCAGGAATAGAGATTCCTGTGACTTTTCATACAGTGAACATTCGGAAGTTGACGAGAATGTGGAAGAGTATGATGACGAAGGTGATTTGTTTCATATGGCGTGCGAGTCTTCGGTGACTGATGAAGATAGTGACTATGAATCTCGGCTACAAAAAAACTCACTGAAAAGGCGGGAAGCAGGTCCTTCGCTTGTACCAGACTCTCCAAACCACCTTGCTAATGAGGACAGTAATGAGGTTATTGTTAAAAAGATCAAGCAGGAGGGTCCTGAAGACTATTACATTGTGACAAACGCAGAAATCGCTGTAGACAATGATAGCTTACCTGTCACATTGAGGTCCAAGCCAAAGTCTGGTCCTGCTTCCTATTTGGGGCCTACCAAATCTTCAGCCCTCCTTCCTGCTAGTCACATGCCTGAAAAGACCGACTCACAGGGTATTTCCGTCATTCCACCTACCACCCCGAGGACAGGGGGCACAAAGCCTGGACGGAGTTGTGCGACTTCACAAAAAAAGCTGAACGGAGGTCAAGGAAGCGGGCAGCAGTTAGTTCTTCAGATGCCGGTCAGCACCTCGGGAGGAAACCAGCAGATTAATATTCCTTTGTCGGCCCTCCAGCTTCCCGGCCAAGACGAGCAGAATGCTTCCGAAGACACGGGGGCACAGATGGTCAAGACCGGGGCTTCCAGCGAGGTCTCCTTGTCCCCATCCATCAGTGCTGAACCTGAAGTCAGCTCCAGTCAGCAACAGTCGAGTCTGCTCCAATCTCTGGCCAAAGATGCCAGTGCACAATCATCAGCAACAGGTAAGAAGGTCTAACACTCAACTGTTGTAACACTGTTTGAACTTTGGTCCTATGACACATGTGTTCCTGCAACTGTAAATGCAATATGAAGGGTCATTTGGTTTGCAATTTTTCTAACATCTAATTTTCAAATGTGGTGATTTCAAATTCAATGAAAATAAATGATGTTGAAGTGGCGACCAGATTGAATTTTCTTCTAAAACCCAGACAAAACGTGCTGGTTCCCCGTGTAGTTAAATGTTTACTGAAACAGCAAAGCTGACCGAATTCTTCTTGTGTGAGCTGATAATTTTGAAACACACTTCAAGATGGTAATTTGAAGCTATGGATGTTAAAATAGTAAAGACAATTTTACTAATCTTTAATCACCTTTTATGGACGGAGGGGGTAGGAATGAAAAGGGAAGATTTTGGCTTATGAGTGTGTACTGTCCCAAATCGGATGAAGTTTTCATAATAAACACTGCAGTGAACGCTTGGTTCCATTCCCAAATTAGTCAGTCACCTACATAATTCTGTTTGGCACTGTATTTTCTCAGACAGCTTGTTTAGATTGAAGGAAAATTCTGCCGATTTAAAAAAAAACTGACCAAATTGCTGCAAAGTCTGATTTCATAATTTTTTTTTAACTAACTTTCCATTTTTCACTTTGAAGAAACTTTGAAGAAACAGTGCTGTGTTGGTCAGTTGGTTTAAACATTTGGGTACACACCTGTGTATGAAATTGAGACTCCTTCAAGCTCTAATTAAATAGTTTAGCAAATACTGCTGCAAAAGTGCACATTCTATCGTCTATGTACTTCTTTCTGGTTCATTTGATTTTATTTTCCTTTCCACCCTTTCAGAGCATAATTTCAGAGAAAATTAGAGTAAAAGTAAGGTCTTGTCTAATAAACTAGTGTTCTTTAGCCCTTGTGAATAATTGTTGCTTTGTATTGTAAAGCCAGGAACGACACGCCTACTATTGCCTTCTATGTGAAAGGGGTTATATAACAGAACAGGTTTATCAACTTATTTATCACAAACTACCTTGGTCAGTTAGTGTAATCCAATACGGCACCAATTATATTTTGGTGAATCTTCAACAAACACACTAAATGTGTATTGAAAGTACAGAAGAGGTGACTTTAGGTAGCAGTTAATGTAATTGTTTTGCGACTTGTGTGATATGTGGGTCTGGTCCCGTATTTGATCACAAATGTAGCTGGCAGAGCTTTGCTATTTTTTGAGGTGGGAGGGCATGCCTTAGCTGGCCTGCCTTGTAACAATGTCTTGCCTCTGAAGAGGAGAGCCTATCGCACTGTACTCATCTCCCATTAGTGATGTGCCAAACATTGGCACCATCTGTGGGACGTTCCAGTATTATCTTGCCTGCCTTCGCGCCTTAGGTGGTTGACCAGATACAAGTACGCTAAGGGCTGGGGAAGAGGACTTGGCGACAAAATATATTAAGAAATTAATGTAATGCATTGGGGATGGAATACAAAAGATGTAGATAAAGTATTTATATCTTTATTGCAGTTTTGAAACGCATTGTATTTTAGTATAATGAATTGGTCAGTTTGATTTTAGATGTCAATGGGGTGTTCTTTTCCACATCAAATTGCTCTGTAGTAACGTACGGTGCTTTTACATTGGCTCCCAGTTGAATGTAAAATGCCAGGAGTTTTTAGACTGGAAGCCAAGATGATCTATTTCTTAGTGGGTCTCCGGGCCAGTAAACATGGCACTGCTGCGATAGCAGCCCGCATTGTGCGTTGTTGATGTCCTGATGCAGCACCAGCACATCGTTATTCCCTCTCCAGGTCATTATTACATAGAATTTACAGCACAGAAACAGGCCATTCGGCCCAATAGGTCTATGCCGGTGTTTGTACTCCACACACTCCTCCCTCTCTTATTTCATCTCATCTTATCGGCATATCCTTCTATTCCTTAAATGTATCAATGTTATTTGCCTTAACCACTCCACATTCTCACCACTCTCTGAATTCCTTATTGGATTTATTAGTATTAGCCCCTAGTTTTGGACTCATCCACAAGTTGAGACATCCTCTCTGTGTCTACCCTGTCGAACCACTTCATAATTTTAAAGACCTCTATTCGGTCACCTCTCAGTCTTCTGTTTTCTGGAGAAAGGAGCTCCAGCCTGTTCAGTCTTTCCTGATAGTTATACCCTCTCAGTTCTGGTATCATCCTTGTAAATCTTTTTTGCACTTTCTCCAGTGCTTCTCTATCCTTTTTATAATACAGAGACCAGAACTGTGCACAGCACTCCAAGTGTGGCCTAATCAAAGTTCTATAGAAATTTAACATAACATATTATCAGGCACCTACACCGGCCAAAATGTCATTGCCAGTCTGTGCATGTGTGGAGATAGAAGTATTATTGCAGCAAGATCGTACAGAAGCATTCACTGTCAAATCTGGTACATAACTGATCTTTATGCAAACTATGCTCTAAATATAGGAGGGTGGCAAACTGCAGGGGATTTACTGAAATAACAACTACAAACTAGGAGAATGATTTGCATGCAATTTCTCATCTAAATCTTAGGCTTCTGTGTAAACTTTCTCCTGCATTACAGCATGCTGTATTATTGAAACAGCTTTAGATTGTGCCTCCCCAGGTAGATTACCAAGCAGGACTGCGCCTATTTGAGTAAGGGGCATTAAATGGCCTGTTTTTAGAAGTTACACTTATAACTGCCTAACTTGAGGGGAAAATTGGATTTATTTTCAGTAGACATGCATTTTGTTTAGTTTACAATATGTTGGGTTATTATTAGAGCTGCCAGCATTGGTGAGATGTTGGTGACATTTCAGATAGCAAGAATGACGCAGATTGGGAATTTGTGTAAACAGCCCAAAGAGTGACACTTGGCAGGTCTGCTATTAATTTGGTGTTAATTGTCCAATCATTTCTGGATGGTTTGTCCCAATACTGTTTACGGTGCCCAGTGCTAGCTTTACCTCCTTTTTCCCCATTGATCTTCCTTCCTGAAGATGATAACTCGTGCTGTGGTGGTCTGGTGTTGTGGGCTGCTGGCAGTCTTCTGTTACCAGCAGCCATTATATGTGAGCTGGGATTTGTTATTGGCAGCCTATTCATCTGCACATCACAGCCAAGCCAGACCTAGTGTTGCTGCTACATCCACGTGTTCACTTTCTGTGAGGATCACTGGATAGCGATCAGGGGTTAAAAAAAATTCCCTCGGGAGCTGAGGGTTGTCCTTGTCGCCTCTAATGCTTCTCCAAATATAATCTCTACAGAACTGTAACTAGGTAAACCAGAAGGGGATTAGCCAGTGATTGAACCCACTGAAGGAGTAACTAGAAGTGGCCATGCATCATCTGCACAGTGACTGAGCTCCCCTGCCCCCAATGTTTTACAGTGCCCATCTTAAGATTGCCTGCAATGGGTTGGGTCTGTAGAAGAGAAACTGAGCTGAGATTTCAATCCTATTTTCTCTCCATCACAAAGAATGCCTACTTCCTTCACTGCCCCACCACAGCCCATCTGCTTCTGAAATGCTTGTTCTCACCTTTCTCACCTCTGCACTTGATTACTTCACTGCTCTCCTCCTGATCAACTCCCATCCTCCATCTTCTGTAAACTTCAGCTCATCCAAAATTCTGCTGCCCGTTTCTCATCCCACACCAAATCCTGGTCACCCATCACCAAACTACATTGGCTCGCAGGCACTTAAATTTAAAATTCTCATCCTTCTCTATCTCTGAGAAGTCGCACAACACCAGGTTATGGTCCAACAGTTTTATTTGAAATCACAAGCTTTCGGAGCTATCGATCGCCCCTTCCTCAGGTGAAGTAAAGAGATCATCTCTATCTCTGTAACCTCCTTTTATTCCTACACCCTTCTCTTCCCCCCGCAACACTTCCTCGAATTCCAGTCTCTTGCGCACCCCCCTGCCTTTGCCCCAACGTTGACAGCTTTCAGCCATCATTACCTCTGTTCTGAAATTCCCCCTCTCAAGCATTCCGCCTTCCTCTCCTTTTAAGATCCCCCTTAAAACCCACTTTAACCAAGCTTTTGGTCACCCCTCCTTACTTTTCCTCATGCTTCTGTGAAGCACCTTGGGACTTTTTTTCGATGTGAATGCAAGTTGTTCGTATTTTGTTGTTCCTCCCACAGTACAAGAATGTACTTTCAGCATCAAGTTGCTTCATCTTAATATTCAACAGTTAAAGCAGCTTAAACACGCAATTGGTGATATATTTGCTAAGCTTTAAGCTCTCTCTCATGCTGCATATGTTGGTGTTGAAAATAAAGTGGTATTCTGATTATCATTAGTACCACAAGATTTGAGGTTTGGAGACCCATGTCCAAAGAGTATTTTATTTACTTTCCTAACTTAAGTGTCAAATGTGAGGGTGAGGGTTTTTCATGTGAACTGTAGAATGAATCCTCTCCAGGTTTCTGCTTGATTTCTGGGTTTTTAAAGCTGAAAATTAAGCTCAATTCCAGGCTACTTGCATTTTTTTTCTGGTGCCTGCTTTTCAATTGCTTTGTCTTGATTTGATTTAAAAGGTTGTTCTTGCCTTGCTACCCCCGACCTAAACACCCTATCTCACCAGCCACCATGGCAAACATAGCACTGATGTGTTACTGGCGCGTGGCAAAACAGCTTCAGAACTGAAAATAGCAGCTTGGTTGCACTTCAACCTATCTTGCCTATCGTAAAATAATCTGAAACTTCTTGTAACTGGAGGTTCTGTTCCTGGTGCTGTAAAAGACTTGGAACATCAGTCTGCAGTGCCTTTGTGGTGGAGGAGGGCGAAGTTTTTGGATGCTGGACCCTTCCTGAAGACAAATGCCCACCTTTTGAAACTGTCCCCGTTCTCCTCCCCCCCCCCCCAACGTACTCTTCCTTCCCACCCTCCTGCCTGAAAATCAATGGGATGTGAATTTGGGCTCCATATGGAGTCCTCCAAACCCAATTGTCAGTGAACATTTCTGCTCTGCTGTGGAAGGAATTCAGTAACACCAGTTATGTATACGTGTTAAGAAGGCTTTCTGCTGGTCTTGGCAATGATTATTTTCAGCCTTTTTAAAAGCTACCGTTTTGAGGTTGTATACAAATTGTGTAGTCTGCCCTGAAATGGATGAATAATAAATTAATTCCATCCTTACTTGGTTGATCTTAAAGCAACCTGATCTTTCACAACCTGTTTCGCGCCCAGTACATTTGAAGTAATCATTTATCGTTTGAACATATGTTCAGTGCTCTGTTGGCATTTAAGCCTACGTATTCTTTAAAATCTTTTTTTAAAATTTATATGTTGGCAATTGATTTCACTGCCCAGATATATGATTTTTAAGATGTTAAGAGGAACTGATAGGGTAGAGAGAAACTATATCCGCTGGTTGGGGATTCTAGGACTAGAGGACTGTCTAAAAATGAGAGCCAGACCTTTCAGGAGTGAAATTAGGAAACACTTCTACACACAAAGGGTGGTAGAGGTTTGGAAAACTCTTCCGCAAACGGCAATTGATGCTAGATCAATTGTTAATTTTAAGTCGGAGATTGATAGCTTTTTGTTAACTAAAGGTATTAAGGGACATGGGCCAAAGGCGGGTATATGGAGTTAGGTCACAGGTCAGCCATGATCTCATTGAATGGGGGAACAGGTTCGAGGGGCTGAATGGCCTACTCCTGTTCCTATGCTCATTTATAATGGTATTAATTGACAGTACTGTAAAATTATGGTGAGCTTTCAATGGTGTGAATAGCACACATTTTAGTGTAATAAATAGAGCACCGTGAAGGCACCCAGGCAGAAGTGCTGAACGACTCAATTACTGAAATGAATGAACTAAAGTCATTAAATACACTGCACATACTTCTGGTGCAGTTCAACCCTCCCCGCTGTAAACAATGCTTTTGTTTCTATGGAACGGGACTTTTTTTTTGTATTTCACGGCACGGAATCAAGACAGAATAAACCAATCGCAATATGCTACGAACAAGATCCCCAGGTTTGACTCCTGCTCACTGGTGACCTAACAAAACATTGCTTAAATGAGCAATGATGGAGGTTCCATTGGCCTCCGCATCATCCAGGGAGGAAAGAATTGGCATGGGGTGCTGCTCGTGCTCTGTATCCAGCAACCCATTGCTAGAAAGGGTGCATGAGCGAGGACAGAATCAGGGTCGAGTGTGATCCCTGTCTGATTCCCCCGCCCCCCCCCTCCCAGTACAACTACTTGGTTAAGGTACCAGAAGGCTCATTCATAGAATCATACCCCAGCTTACATAACTGCCTGAGATGAGTAGAGAATGTTGGAGGAAAGGAAAAATAGTCATGCACTGTTAATGTTGGGCTTTTACTGGTTCAACAACATTTGGGGGTAAGTTGTGTTTTTAGTATGCAGTGTTGCCACCAAACATATTTAACATGCCAATTCACCATAGGCAAAATAGCATTTAAGCTAATCTGATTTAATGTTGTGCTGATGCTCTTCTTGTGTGATGCTCTCAATTCACCTCTACAGGTTCCACTGTCACTTAAGGGAGATCAGTCTAGGTGCACAATTTCTTATTTAAAAAAAATATACATACTTACTGCTAAGTTCGAGGAAGCAAATTGAAATAATAGAGGTGGGTATGGGCAACAATGTAGCAACTGCGTTATGTTACAATAGTTGGGGCTGTATGAAACAAATGGTTACATTGCAACTGGGCATAATCAGAATGGAGCTTGTATAATTGTTGTGCTCACAGTGCTATCAGTCTTTGAGACCGGCAAAACCATATATATATATATATGTGTGTGTGTATGTGAGAGAGAGACAAATATGTGCTCGCTCAGGAGCAGTGCTCTGCTCCTGAATAGTAAATTTTGAAGTTTAGAGAGTGTGCACAGAAACCTCTACTACTTTCTCTAAATATTGAGGGGAAAAAAAAGTCTTTATAAAATCCCTGGAGATCCAAAGCACTTTTTAAACAAGGCATGGTACCATGCTGAAGTGAAAGTCTATCCCCAAGGGGAGATCTCTCCACAATGTTGTGGAATTAGACTGGGATCTGACTTGTGATGTGACTTTTGCTGCTGTGCTGTGTTGCGATACTGCATCCTAAGTGTCTAGTTTCCTCAGGTTTAGGGATTTCTGCTAAGTACAGAGGTGAATGGTAATGGCATTCTATGCTCGTTTCCAACAATCCCGCCAGCAGCCATCTTGACCCTGATACCAGCGGAGCTGCTAACTTTAAAAGAGTCTTCCTGCTGAAGTGTGCCCTGTGTTGGGGTGGGGGAACCGCACGGAGCTGTGAGCTGGCAGATCAGCAGATTGGTCTGTTGTTGGAGTATGAGTTAATGTACCCAGCAAGAAGACAGCTCTGAAACAAAAATGAATATGTTGGCAGATCCAACTGCTTACGTTCTATTTTCTTGTAAATAATTGGACTATGAATAATTGAAATTGAATAAATTGTTGATGTGATAGAAAAACAAAGCCTTTCAGTGGATTTACTCTACTTTTAGGGTTCGAAGAAGGAACGTTGGTTTAATAGATTTCTGTAGTTGAAGCCTGATCCTTATATAGCCATGCAACTTGTTACTACATGGATTGTACTCCTGCTGCCACTGAAAATAAGTGAGGATAAATGTCTATTCAAGATTCAAAGAAGAGCCAGGGGAGTTCTCCCTGGTGTCCTGGACAATGTTTATCTCTCAACCAACATCACTAAAAATAGATTATCTGGTCGTTATCACATTGCTGTTTATGGGAGCTTGCTATGCACCAAATGGCTGCTCCGTTACCCTACATTACAACAATGACTGCACTTCAAAAGTACTTGATTGGCTGTAAAGCGCTTTGGGATGTCCTGAGGTCATGGAAGGCGCTATAGAAATGCAAGATCTTTCCTCCTTATGGCAGGCATGTTCGTCACAAGTCAGCATTTGTACAATATGTTGCAACACACTGAAGTGGTATACTTACTGGAAGCATTTTATTTTGTTAATTTAGGGATAAAAGAAATTGTGAAAATGATGCTGGAATAACTTAGTGATGAACTTTTATCTGGTTCCTTTTAACAAACTGTATAGCCTGAGACACTAATACTACAAAACAGACGCATCCACGATTGAAGTTGTTAGGATTTCATTTAAAGAATGCATTTATGGAGTTCATAATTTTTTTTTTCTGTTGTGATAGATTGGAAAGCTGCATAGTCATGTAGTAGTTTTTTTTTAATTCAATCGCACTCACCAAAATAAGCGCCTACAAAAACTAATGATTGAATTGGTTTGGAATTCAAAACTGAATGAAAAGTAACTGAGTTTTTGTGCGCTGCTCAAATTCCAGTCATGTTGTGACTCAGGGCTGGAGGAAACTGCTTTTGTTGGAGCACATGATGCAGATTAAATATTCCTTTCACGATTTGTCTGGATTTGACTAATTGGCTTTGTCGGAAACTTCATTCGTGAGAAAATGAAATGCTGCTAATGCCAACAAAAGTGGCTACTTCATTTAATACCTTCCCCTCTCCGCCCCAGAATTTGAGTGATTTTTTTTAAAGGGGGGGACAAGTCCAGTCTCGTGACTTAGAGTAGGTTTCATTTTTATTGCTGTGATCTAATCACTGTGCTTTTCCGTGCAGAGTGCTGAGCAACATTCAGGATGGCTGCGTTTCATCTGCTGTAACACTTGCAGTAGTGTGCATGTGTGCATAACAGATCGGATTGTGATCCTTGAGGACACGTGGTTCACCTGCAGCACTCCTGTCCACAATGGATGCAAACCAGTTCTAGAAACACTTGAAACTCTTCTCTGCATGGCATCAAAACTAATGAAGCACTGCATGGAACTTCATGTTCACTCTCTTGCCCCGCTAGAAAACTCTCAAAATATTTTTACTGGAAAACAAATCTATGCATCAGATGTTTGAGCATGCAGTTTTTAAATTTTAGAATGGAGCAACCTTGATTGTATCTTCTTCCACACATCTCTACATCCACATTTAATTCACTCTTGTTCTTGCTTGCTCTCTCCTATGCTTCATACACTGCTTCCTCTGCATACATGTATGTTGCCCTCTCCCTCCATTTGAGCAGCTGGCTACACATAGCACTGAGGTACTCACTTACTGACGAGTGAAAGGGCGAGGGATGGGAACAAAGGCATATTTGAATATTCCAGTAAGAGTACACCAAAGGCATTTAATTACAACTGTGTGGGAGTAACATGGTGACAACAGAATTATATGCCGTATATGTGACACATACAATTTTAAGTATTTTGAAATATATCCTAGACATATACTGAGTATAGATAGCTTGCGCACACTAATGCAATATTCTGAACGTTTTAATATAAAATGTATTTGAATATCTATAATTCATGAGGGAGAAACCAGGGAGTTCCTGATTTGTAGGCAAACTGTGGCTTTACTGTGGGCAAATTGTGGTATCTGGGAGAGAGCTCTTGTGCTAGTTTACACATTTCTGCTGTTTTCTATCTGGCCTGACCTGGGAAGTCTCTCCTGCATAGTGGGACAACCATTGAGAACGGCGTAGAACTAGTTCTCTGTATAAAAAGCTGAGCGGTGCAATTAGGAGACAGTTAAGCACTTGAATAGGAAAGCTAGCTGATGGCTGATCAAGTTGCTATAGATTTGGATAATGCTGTCAGTTTAGCCATGAGCTGCAAGTTCTTTCTGCAGGGACTCAGAGGAGGCATGTATTTAAAAGGACTTAGTCCACTCTCCCTTCCCCGGTAACCCTTGTTGTATCAGGCATGGGAGGAAGTAACTTAAAATGGGCAACCCAGTCAAGGATGTCTGGAGCCACCAAAACCCCAGCAGGCTGTCAGTGAAACGTTTACAATTGCCAGCACACAGAGATCACTTGGAAGGAATGGTCGAGTAGGTATTGCACATCTGAAATGTAGAGCACCGTGCCAATTCAAGATTCACACACTTCACAATATAATCCTGACTGGGCCTGCGTCAAGTGATGAGGGAACAAACAGGAAGAAGGACAGATCTGGCAGCCCAAACCGGAAATCCATAAGGCGCTGTGGGACATCAGCAGTGGCAGCAGAATTGGATATCGCCACAATCCGTGTCCTCATAGCCTGGCTCATCCCAATCCTGGTTCAATGCCAAGTGTAGAAGGGCATGCCAGGAACAGCACCTTAGAATGTGGTATGAACCTAGTGAAACTATAACACAGGATGACCTGCACGCTAAACACCATAAGCATCTGGCTGTAAACAGCTAAGTGGCCTCACAACCAAAGATCTGTGGCCCTACCATATCCAGTTAGAATGGTGGTAGATAACCAGGCAGCTAACGGAGAAGGTTCCACGAACATACCCATTCTCAACCTTGATGGTACTTAGCATGCGAATGTAAGAGACCAGGCTGAAGTATTTGCAAGTGTATTCAGCCAAAAGTGACAAGTGGATGATTCGATTCGGTCTCCTCCGAAGGTCCCCACCATCAGTGCCCAGCCAATTCAGTTCACTACATGTGACATTAAGAAGTACCAAAGTGCCCTGTTTACAGCAAAGGCTATGGGCCCTGTCAACATCCTTGCTGGGATGCTGAAGATCTGTGCAGCAGAGCTAGCTGTTTCAGTATAGCTATGAGACTAGTATCTATCTGACAATGTGGAAGATCGCTCAAGTACTATCCACAGAACGCAGGATAAATCTCACTCAGTAAATTACTACCCTATCAGCCTCCTCCCAGTTATCAGTAAAGTGATGGAAGAAGTCATCAATAGTGACATCAAGTGACACCACTTCACCAATAATCAGTTCACTGTCAGCTCAGTTCTGTCAAAAGCACTTAGCTCCAGACCTCATCCCAGCCTTGATGCAGACATGAACGCAAGGGCTTAATACCAGAGATGAGAGTTGCCCCCGACGTCAAGTTGTCACTCGGATCAAGTATGATGCCAAGGAGCCCTAGAAAGATTAAACTCATTGGATTCAAAGGGAAAACCCTCCAATGGCTGGAGTCATTCCTGCCATAAAGGAATAAAAACAGAAAATGCTGGAAATATTCAGCAGATCAGGCAGCATCTGTGGAGAGAGAAACAGTTGACGTTTCAGTTCGATGACCTTTCGTCCGAACCATAAAGGAAGATGGTTGTGTTGTCAGATGGTCATCACAGCCCCAGGATATCATTGCAGGAGTTCCTTAGGTAAGCATCCTCGGCCCAACCATCTTTAGCTACTAAATGAATGACCTTCCCTCCTTCATAAGGTCAGGAGTGGGGCTGTTTGCTGATGACACCACAATGTTCGGCTGTATTCACAACTCTTCCAAGTTGCACATCATCCTGACTTGGACATACACCATTCCTTCATTGTCACTGTGTCAACATCCTGGAATTCCCTACCTAACGCCATTGTGGGAGCACCATCAACACAGGAACTGCAGCAGTTCAAGAGGACCCACAATCACCATCTCGAGGCAATTAGGGATGGAATAAATGCAGCCTTGCCAGCATTGTCCACACCCTGAGAACAATTAAAATAAATGCCCTGCACTTGCCTTGAACATTTATTTCTGTATCATTTGTTACATTTTAGCAGGAGTTCAACATAAGATGGCAATAGCTTATTGTAAAATAACAACAGAAAATGATGGAAACACTCAGCAGGTCAGGCAGCATCCGTGGAGAGAGAAACCGAGTTAACGTTTCAGGTCTGTGACCCTTCGTTAACTCTGAATTTCCAGCATTTTCTGTTGTTATTTCAGATTTCCAGCATCCACAGTATTTTGCTATTGTAATAGCTTATTGTAATTGTTTGAAGAACTAAATTAAGATGATTTAGGCAACAAACTTGCAAGATGTCATTTGTCCCTTTTTAAGAAAAGGTTTCACTGTGGCACTCCTTAGAAGCCATTTGAAATTCATTCCTAGTGCACCAGTCCTCTTTGTTGCACTGTTGGTAATGCTACTAATTTTTCACTGGTATTTTCACCCTCTTAATCATCTTTGCTGTCTGCTTATTGAGCTGCAGAGAGGTCAAATGGCAAGGTGGGTGCAGGGTGACCCTTGGCTCTGTGTAAACCATCAGTTCTGGAGAATTGTGTTGCCCATTCACATTGGTGCTGTTAGTCGTGAAAATGATGGGGTCATTGGCTGGGAATTTTCAGATTACTTTAAACTCTTTGAACAATAACAACTTGCATTTATATAGCACGTTCAACGTAGTAAAACGTCCCAAGGCACTTCACAGGAGCGATTATCAAATAAAATTTGACACCAAGCCACATGAGTTATTTGGACAGGTGACCTAAAGAGGTAGGTTTTTTTAAAGAGTGTCTTAAAGGAGGAAAGAGAGGTAGAGAAGTGGCGAGGTTTAGGGAGGGAATTCCAGAACTTATGACCTAGGCCAAAGGCATGGCCGCCAGTGGTGGAGCGATTAAAATCGGGGATGTGCATGAGGCCAGAACTGGAGTGGCACAGAGATCTCGGAGGGTTGTAGGGCTGGAGGAGGATACAGAGATGGGGAGGGGTGAGGCCATGGAGGGATTTGAAAACAAATATGATCTTGCACATTAAATCAAATAAGAGATTAGCCAGCTCAGTTTGGCAAAGTTATTAAAGACTCATCTCAAATATGTATCTGATTTTTGTCAAGCTGTGCTGATTATTTTCTTTCTTGATTTAATGTTCAAATCTCATGAACTGCAAAGCAAATTGAACATTTGCAGTAATCCAGCCAAAATGAGCACTTGAGACATACTATTAAAAATTAAACATTCAATAAAGTTTGACAAACTTTAAAATTATTGTAATGCTGCAGCTTTGGTCCCAGTTAACTGGAATTGTTAGATATATACATCTGTTTAATTAAAGTGGAGAAACCGACTTATTAAAACAACTGATTTTGATGACATCAAGACATCAAAATTTGTCTAAAGCAACCATGCAGTACCTGAGCTGCATATCTCCCACACTTCTCCAAACAACAATTGCCTTCATTCCCAATATGAGAGAACCAAAATGACCTCCTAACGCAGTGTTTTACTTCAGCAATATTAGGGCTACCTTCTTAAATACCCTCAGTATTTACAGTTCCATGTTAAATCCTCATAACACGCATTCCGTGTGAGAAACTGTTGACTTAGGGGGCTGTGAAACGTGTAATTTTTGCTGCCCCATTTGCACAATGCCCACTGGTTTAAACAATTCCACTGATGCAGGATTTCAAGGCTATAATTTATATCTGGGGCACATTAATACTCTTAATATTTCGTTCACAAAGAAAATACCTTTGGCCCATCTAACTTATCCTTCCATAGAAATCTACAGTTTTGCCACTACAGCATCTAACTGACTCTTGAATGATTCCAGGGATTTTTCTTCCACTACTTTACTTGGAAAACCATTCCAGGTATTAATCGCTATGCATAAAGAAATGCTTCCTGACACCAGTCCTCAACTTAACTTTTACTAGCATATATATATGTCCCCTTGTTACTCAACCTTTTCTGATCCAGATAGTATCTTCCATATTTCTGTCAAGTCCTCTCCTATTCACCTGCTCTCAAGGCTGAAGGGTCTGAGTTTTTCTAACCTTCCCTGACACTATGGATCAACCTCACGGACCTTCTTTGCACCTCTTCCAAGGATTGGGTGACTAGAACTGAACTCAAGATGCAGCCTGACCTGAACACTATACAATTTCTGCATTGTGACTTGAACGCTACTGACTTGACCATATAGCTCAGCATTATGATTGCTTTGTTGTTTGCTTTGCGATGACCAAACATGTTAAGGCTTGAGTCTATATTCCTAAATCTCTTTCAGCTTCTCCGCTAGCCAGTCCAACACAGTTCCTTGAGTAAGTACGTCCTCTATTTTTTTCTGCCAGTGTGTAACACCTTGTACTTACCTGCATTAAATTTCATCTACCATAATTCTGCCCAGCTCAAATTTTGACGAGTAGCTCTTTGGCTGCTTCATCAAACTCGACTGTATTATCGTATAGAAAATAAATTGATGCTAAGCAGTTTTATAATTAGTACAATTAATGTAACATCAATACAAGATCAAATTTTGAAAGATGAGAACATTTACATTATATCATCAATGATTAAATATATATAATTATAGAACTCCTGTTGTATATCATTAAAAGCCAATATAAAGTAACTGTTCTTTACATATTGCATAAGAAACTATCTTATAAAATGGAATGCCTGTTGCATATACAAATGTACACCAATTTTTTTTGTTCACAATGCCAGTATTTTTGGTTTAATACCAAGTGCACAACTACTCATTAATTAGAGCACTACTTACTATGTATAGCATGAAGAATATTGCTGTTTAGAATTGACATTTGGTTATCCAGTCGATATATGATGGAAATTAATTGCACATGCACATTAGTATACATGTATGTAAGGAAAATTGGGGTGCCCAGATCAACCAGGCTACATGCACTGTGGAGTAAGGAGCTTTTGCTTGGTGGGTGGGTAGCAGACATTATCAGCAGGGGAGGAATGAGAGGGAAAAAAATGGGCCCACTAAACTAGTGTGGACATTAATTCTTATAAATATGTCTGTTGATATAACTGGTTGTTAGTATAAAAATATTATAAAACAATGTGCATTGGAAATATGTCCACTTAAACAAAATGAGATGTTTCCTCTGCTCACACTCCAATCTGAGCAAACATTGGGTGAACAAAATCTCGTGGGGTGCAAATGAGTCACTCAAATTCCTATAGCTGGAAGGGTGGTTCCCCTGGTGACTCTGAGTTTCTCCAGTGATTAGCTGAACTGTACAGGCCTGGAAGATCACTGTTTGATCCCCAGTCTGTGCTGAATTGGCTGATCTCAGCTGAGGTGTTGGTAATAAAGAAAGACTTGCATTTATATAGCACCTTTCACATCCTCAGGACATCCCAAAGCACTTTACAGCCAATGAAGTGCTTTTGAAGTGTAGTCACTGTTGCAATCTACGAAACACGGCAGCCAATTTGCACACATCAAGCTCCCACAGACAGCAATGTGATCATGACCAGATAATTTTTTATTAAGTGATGTTGATTGAGAGATAAGTAGTGACCAGATCTCTCATGCTCATCTTCAAATAGTGCCATGGGATCTTTTACGTTCTCCTGAGAGGGCAGACAAGGCCTCGGTTTAATGTCTCATCCCAAAGACGACACCTCCGACCGTGCAGCACTCCCTCGCTACTGCACTGGGAGTGTCGGTCTAGATTATGTGCTCAAGTCTCTGGAGTGGGGGCTTGAACCCACAACCTTCTGACTCAGACGAGAGTACTACCAACTGAGCCACGGCTGATTGGTATCCAGCGGCCCCTTCTCGACAGAAGGGGTATGTGGATGTCGTGTGAGGACAGGTACAGTTTTGGCTGTGTTGCCCCTGTGGACCGATAGCCCATTATCACTGAGCTCGTGCAAATAACAACCACTCGGGTGATGTGCTGGAGAATGTTTAGCTCCGTTGGAACCATAACTTAGCAAGGGAGAAAATTGGAAGAAGGAAAAAAATAAATATGTAATCCCCACCCCTAACACTGTAAAGAGGCAGTCGGTAATGAATGGAAGGTACAGGGGTAATAGAAGGTTTATTTGGTTTCTGTTGCCATCACGGAATGATGCCACGCACCCTGGTGGTCATGATTGAAATTGTTTCTTGAGGCCTGTAATTATATTACACGCGTTTTCCTTTTGAAGTTTGTAATCTTCCTGGTGCATGTATACAAGTATATGAACATAATAATTGGTCTCCTCATCTCAGACTTTACAGTGTCTGAAAGCAGTAAAAGGCTGCACTGTGGTGCTTTGGCATTTCGTAGTTTATAGTCCTTGCCTTTTACAGACATTCCTAATGAATGTGGTATTTAGATTCCTATTGGGCAGTTCCTGGCTGTAAACTGGTGCTTTGCGGCTGTAAATTGTGGGGCTGTCACTCCCCGCTTCACTGTGTTCAGCTGCTAATTGAATCTACGCAGTCTGGCAGATGGCATTGAGCTGGGAGTGATCAGATGTCATAATGTGAAATGCTTTGTTCATACGAGACATTTGTGGGATTTTTTTTTAAACTAGAGCAGGCAAAATAGTCCAGAAACTCTTTGGATGGTGAGAGATTTGTTTGTACGAGTGCTGGAACACCATATGGAGAGGTGACAAGTGAACAAACACCCACACAGTGCTCACTAGGTCAGACAAGGAAGGAACTTAAGACTGTTACAAAGGATGCCTTGTAGTTAGACATCTGCAATGTGCCTTGCTCCTCTTGTTCCTTCCTCCTCCCACTCCCACTACACTTTGGACATTTTCTGGAAATGCTATAATTAAGCTGACATTCTGATTATTACCATTCTCAAACCAAAACCTGATTCAAAGTCAGAAGCTCGACCTGTGTTTTTTTTTTTAAAGTATACTTTTTATGTATAATCGCTGAGGCAACATTACATGTCACCAGCAGAAAGCGAATGAATCCAGACAGAGAGCACAGTGAAAGGGGGAATAGTCATCAGACAAATAACAGAAATTGATGTTCTCATGTTTTCCAGTGGAATTTAGCCTGTCCCTCTAGAAAGCTTAATAGAAACTTTGCTTACAAGTATAAGCTGTGTTTCCATCACTTGTTTTAAGGTCTGATGGAGAAATGTTTTTTTAAATCATTCCTGTCTAGTTTTATGCTTTCTTGCATCCAGAAATATGACTGAAGAGAATATTAGGGACCCAAAGCATTTTCTGCATTGTGGTTTATTCTCCTCAGCAGTGTGTGTGTGTGATTTATAGTGTTTTTCCATAAAATAGTATATTTCTATATTACCAAATATGGTTGGGAGCTTTTTAATGGGAGCACACAGGCATCTTCAGAATCTAGTAATAGATGATGATTAAATGCACCCAGCAGTGAATACTGAGTTTATCACACCAGGCCAGCAAATTCTCTCATGAAATGCATTCCGTCACCATAGTGGCTACATTTTGCTGACACCAGGATTGGGTCATTTCTTTTAAGGAGTTTCATTTAGTTTTCACTGCCATCTGGAGCCAAAAGTTCAAGAGTGTGTCATCCTGGAATTGGCTGTTGGTTGAAGTCTACACTTAAAGCTGCACACTCCATGAAGCCTCTTCTGTGGGACAATGTTGCAGAATTCAGAACACCACTTCATAGCCTATTTATAAGCATGTTTTTTAATTTAAGTTTGGGGTCTCGGGAGAGCGGCATCTAAAACAAAGACTCATGATCTCTGTGCGTTGCTCTCCCCTATTTATCTTGACGTCATGCCATCTCTCCTGTGGCCCCTGGTTAATTGGTAAAAGGAAGGGAATCTGACGTTGCACATTTTCAAATAGAGACCGAACAGCTCCTGGTAGTGCCCATAAAATATGGGTCTCCGATGTGGTTGGGTTTCCGGAGCTCCCTCACTTTGTTCACGTATCCTTGACAGCGGGAGAATCACATGTCAACCATAGATGGCATTCTCCTATGGTAAAACCGCCCACATCAAGAAGTGGCTTTGCTCTATTACCTGAAGCTCCTAGTGCTGGGAATGCACCCTGTTGCAACTGAACATGTGCAATCTGGCTACATTGCCTTTCCTAACGGCTGGGAACGGTAGCATAGCGTTTAAGTTACTGGACTAGTAATCCAGAGGCCTGGACTAATGATCCGGAGATGTGAGTTCAAATCACGGCAGCTGCCGAATTTAAATTCAGTTAATTAAAGTTAGTATCAGTAATGTTAACCATAACTGGATTGTTGTAAAAACCCATCTGGTTCACTGATGTCCTTCAGGGAAGGAAATCTGCTGTCCTTAACTGGTCTGGCCTATATGTGACTCTTAACTGCCCTCTGAAATGGCCTAGCAAGCCACTCAGTTGTACCAAACTACTACGAAAAACAATAATAAGAATATTACCAGACGGACAACCCGGCATTGACCGAGGCACTGGCTTCAGACACGACAAAACCACAACCAGCCCAGTTGACCCTGCAAAGTCCTCCTCACTAACATCTGGGGACTTGTGCCAAAATTGGGAGAGCTGTCCCACAGACTAGTCAAGCAACAGGGTGACATAGTCATATTCACAGCATCATACCTTTCAGCCAACGTCCCAGACTCCTCCATCACCATCCCTGGGTATGTCCTGTCCCACCGACAGGACAGATCTACCAGAGGTGGCGGCACAGTGGTATACAGTCAGGAGGGAGTGGCCCTGGGAGTTCTCAACATTGACTCCGGACCCACGAAGTCTCATGGCTTCAGGTCAAGCATGGGCAAGGAAACCTTCTGCTGATTACCACCTACTGCCCTCCCTCAGCTGATAAATCAGTACTCTTCCATGTTGAACACCACTTGGAAGAGCCCCTGAGGGTAGCAAGGGCACAAAATGTACTCTGGGTGGGGGACTTCAATGTCCATCACCAAGAGTGGCTCGGTAGCACCACTACTGACCGAGCTGGCCGAGTCCTGAAGGACATAGCTGCAAGTCTGGGCCTGCGACAGGTGGTGAGAGAACCAACACAAGGGAAAAACCTACTTGACCTTGTTCTCACCAATCTACTTGTCATCAGATGCATCTGTCCATTACAGTATTGGTAGGAGTGACCACTGCACAGACCTTGAGGAGACAAAGTCCCATCTTCACACCGAGGTGAGGACACCCTCCATCGTGTTGTGTGGCAATACCACTGTGCTTAATGGGACAGCTCAAAACTGGGCATCCATGAGGTGCTGTGGGCCATCAGCAGCAGCAGAATTGTATTCCACCACAATCTGTAACCTGATGTTCTGGCATATCCCTCACTCTACCATTACCATCAAGCCACTGGTTCAATGAGGAGTGTAGAAGAGCACCAGGCATAGCTAAAAATGCGGTGCCAACCTGGGGAAGCTGTAACACAGGACTACATACATGCTAAACTGCGGAAACAGCATGTTATACATAGAAGATAGGAGCAGGAGTAGGCCATCCGGCCCTTCGAGCCTGCTCCGCCATTTAATGAGATCATGGCTGATCCTTCAATTCAGTATCCCGTCCCCGCCTTCTCTCCGTAACCCTTAACCCCTTTTGCCTGTAGAAATATATCTAATTCCCTCTTAAATATATTTAATGAGCTGGCGTACACTGCCCTCTGTGGCAATGAGTTCCACAGGTTCACCACTCTCTGAGTGAAGAAATTCCCCCTCATTTCTGTCCTAAATGGTTTAGCCCTTATCCTTAAATTATGTCCTCTAGTTCTGTTCTCACCCGCCAAGGGAAACATTCCTTCTGCATCTAATCTGTCTAGACCTGTCAGAATTTTATACACTTCTATGAGGTCCCCTCTCAATCTTCTAAACTCCAGTGTGTACATCCCTAAACTACATAGTCTCTCCTCATAGGTCAATCCCGCCATTCCTGGTATCAGCCTGGTGAATCGCCGCTGCACCCCCTCCATGGCAAGAACATCTTTCCTCAGATGAGGCGACCAAAACTGTACACAGTACTCGAGGTGTGGTCTCACCAGTGCCCTGTACAGCTGCAGCAAGGTATCCCTGTTCCTGTATTCCAACCCTTTTGCTATGAAGGCCAGCATACCGTTTGCCTTCTTGACCGCCTGTTGCACCTGCATGCTCGCCTTCAGTGACTGGTGTACAAGAACACCCAGGTCTCTCTGTACTTCCCCCTCTCCCAATTTATTGCCATTTAAATAATAATTTGCCCTCCCGTTCCTGCACCCAAGGTGGATAACTTCGCACTTGTCCACATTATAGTGCATCTGCCATTTATCCGCCCAATCACCCAGTCTGTCCAAATTGCTCTGGAGCTTCCTGGTCTCCTCCTCTGAGCCCACCCCCCCTCCTAGTTTAGTGTCGTCTGCAAATTTGGAAATGCTGCATTCGACTCCCTGATCCAGGTCATTAATATAAATTGTGAACAGCTGGGGACCCAGGACAGATCCCTGTGGTACCCCACTTGTTACTGCCTGCCATTCAGAAAATGAGCCGTTTATTCCAACTCTCTGTTTTCTATCTGACAGCCAGTTCTCTATCCACGTCAATACTTTCCCCTTTATCCCATGAGCTTCAATTTTCCATGCTAATCTTTTATGTGGGACCTTATCGAAGGCCTTTTGGAAGTCCAGGTACACCACATCTACTGGCTCTCCCCCATCTATTTTACCAGTTACTCCCTCAAAAAATTCCAATAGATTAGTCAAGCACGATTTACCCTTTGTAAATCCATGTTGACTCTGTCCTATCCTGTCCCCATTTGCTAAGTGCTCGGCTATTTCATCCTTAATGATGGACTCCAGCATTTTGCCCACAACTGATGTAAGGCTTACAGGTCTGTAATTACCTGCTTTTTCCCTACCCCCCTTTTTGAATAGTGGGGTAACGTTAGCTACCCTCCAATCCATGGTTATATACAGAGCTAAGCGATTCCACAGCCAACGGATCAGATCAAAGCTCTGCAGTCCTGCCACATCCAGTTGTGAATGGTGGTGGACAACTAAACAACTAATGGGAGGAAGAGGCTCCATGAACATCCCCATCTTCAATGATGGTGGAGCCCAGCAGCGAGTGCAAAAGACAAATCTGAAGTGTTTGCAGCCAACTTCAACCAGAAGTGCCGAGTGGATGATCCATCTCGGCCTCCTCCTGAGGTCCCCACCAGCACGGAAGCCAGTCTTCAGCCAATTCGATTCACTCCACATGCTATCAAGAAACGGCTGAGCGCACTGGATACAGCAAAGGCTATGGGCCTCGACAACATCCCGGCTGAAGACTCCAGAACTAACCGCGCCTCTAGCCAAGCTGTTCCAGTACAGCTACAACACTGGCATTTACCCAATAACAATATGGAAAACTGCCCAGGTGTATCCTATCCACAAAAAGCAGGACAAATCCAATCTGGCCAATTACTGCCCCATCAGTCTACTCTCAATCATCAGCAAAGTGATGGAAGGTGTCGTCGACAGTGCTATCAAGCGCCACTTACTCACCAATGCTCAGTTTGGGTTCCGCCAGGATGACTCGGTTCCAGACCTCATTACAGCATTGGTCCAAACATGGATAGAGAGAATTCCAGAGGTGAAGTGAAAGTGACTGCTCTTGACATCAAGGCAGCATTTGACCGAGTGTGGCATCAAGGAGCCCTAGTAAAACTGAAGTCAATGGGAACCAGGGGGGAAAACTCTTCACTGGCTGGAGTCATACCTAGCACAAAGGAAGATGGTTGTGGTTGTTGGAGGCCAATCATCTCAGCGACAGGACATCGCTACAGGAGTTCCTCAGGGCAGTGTCCTAGGCCCAACCATCTTCAGCTGCTTCATCAATGACTTTTCCTCCATCATAAGGTCAGAAGTGGGGATGTTTGCTGATGGTTGCACAGTGTTCAGTTCCATTCACAACTCCTCAGAAAATGAAGCAGTCTGTGCCCGCATGCAACAAAACCTGGACAACATTCAGGCTTGGGCTGATAAGTGGCAAGTAACATTCGTGTCGCAGAAGTGCCAGGCAATGACTATCTCCAACAAGAGAGAGCCTAGCCTTGACATTCAATGGAACTACCGTTGCCGAATTCCCCACTATCAACATCCTGGGGGTCACCATTGACCAGAAACTTAACTGGACCAGCCACATAAATAGTGTGGTTACAAGAGCAGGTCAAAGGCTGGGTATTCTGTGGCGAGTGTCTTACCTCCTCTCTCCCCAAAGCCTTTCCACCATCTGCAAGGCACAAGTCAGGAGTGTGATGGAATACTCTCCACTTGCCTGGATGAGTGCAGCTCCAACAACACTCAAGAAGCTTGACACCATCCAGGACAAAGCAGCCCGCTCGAGTAGCACCCCATCCACCACCTTAAATATTCACTCCCTCCACCACCAGCGTACCGTGGCTGCAGTGTGTACCGTCTACAAGATGCACTGCAGCAACTCACCAAGGCTTCTTCGACAGCACCTCCTAAATCCGTTCCTTCATCGTCGCTGGGTCAAAATCCTGGAACTCCCTCCTAACAGCACTGTTGGGAGTACCTTCACCACATGGACTGCAGCAGTTCAAGAAGGCGGCTCACCACCACCCTCTCGAGGACAATTAGGGATGGGCAATAAATGCTGGCCTTGCCAGCGACGCCCACATCCTAGGAACAAATTTTAAAAATGCAGCACTTAAGACGCTATCTCTGGCAACTTTGAAATTGACGATAATGCAATTGGCTGATGGTTATCACTTTTTGGCTAATATAAGCGACTTCCCGTTTTAAATGGTGGGAGACTGTATCATTTATCTCGCTGTCTGCAGAGGCACTGATCACACTCCCCTCTTTCGGTGGGCCTCAGAGCCTCCTGGAGCCCATAGTACCACCTCATTTACCTTGCATCACTACAACTGAATCTGGGACTGTAAAGGAAATGGGGCGTTAGTTGCATTTGCAAGACCCTTTATGCAAGACTGACGATAGGCATGGTCAAATGACTGTTGTAAAGTAGCAATGAGAAATGGATGAAACAACAGAATATTGCAGAATTGACAAAATTCTTGGTATAAATGGGTGAAGATCATTTTCTTTTTAAACAGCTTTTTGCAATCTTGGGCTTAAAATCATGGTTTTGGTACCATTAATATTTTCTGATTCAGCAATTCTGATTTACAACTTTTCTTAAAAATTGGGGATAGATATAGTTCATGCTGAAGTGTGAAATGTTCTTGAATTTATAATGGATTTAATAAAACCCTGCCAAGCCAATGACATTGATATTATAAAAGTGATTTAATTCACTCCACGTTAATAAACTTTGCAAATAATTTATTACATATAAATGCCTGTTTATAAAAATTTACTTTGGGTACATACCCTGGTGATTCATTTTCTAATACAGCAAATAGGTTCCTTTTTAAGTGGCTAATAGTTACTATCATAAATTTGCAAAAGACATTTTTTTGCTTCATTAAAATGTTTGTGAATTGAGAATGTCGAATTACTTTTTTTTTGTGATCAAGCAGTTTCTTGTGGGATTTGAGGCTGGGGTTGAGCAGCTCTACGTTTTTTTAATGGGTCGTACCCTATACAAAAGAAAAAATTTCTTATGATTGGTGTAAATTTTTATACATGCAAAATATATTGAACGATACTCAGAATGTATATCGTTAATATGTCTTTATTTAAAATTTCTAGTTTCTGTCGCGCACGCTCAGTCTGTAACCTACATAATGACTTGTTAATCCAATCCATCTGTCAGTCATTTTTTTCTTCTTCCTCATTGGTTAAGAGTTAATCTTTTTCTCCTTGCTAATTGATTATTTTTTAACTTTTTTTGTTGTTCAGCAATCAGATTGCACAAAACCCTTCTCCTTGATTTCAATTTCCGCCCGTCACATTACAATGAAAAATAAATTCTGGGCAATACAGCACCATGATTGTTCCTCGCCCTCCCCAATACATGCCACTAAAAATAACATTTCTAATCTAGTACATGCACAAAGAAATAAAAATCTTATTCAGCCCATCTCCCAATCCCTATCTTCCCCACCCTTGAACCAGGAATGTTCAGACAACCCCACCAAGCCTCAAACATTCCTAACCTCGGGCCTGCGCTCCCCTAATGTTTCATTGCCCAGCCTAGCTACCTAACACTCTAAGCCAAACAACCACACAGCAACTCCCAGAAGCCATTGTATAGTCCAGTCTCTCTTTCATGCATTCAGAAAGAGCACATTTGTTTTGAGACCGATGGAAACAAAATTCAGAAAACACCCAGCCAGACTTTCCCCTTGTTTCTACCCGCAGCAGCCACAAGCTACTTTCTCTCGTGTGGACCTTAATGTACCTGCCTTCTCCCAAGTCTGCTCCCCACCAATTCTGAAGGCCTGCACACTCCATCTGCTCTTCCTTCCAAAATAAGTCCACCAGTCTCTCTCTCTCTCTCTCTCTCTCTCTCTCCAGACATACTCCCACTCTAAACTTTGGATCTTCCAGACATTGTGACTATTTCACAGGGATCAGCAGTTGGTTGTCACATGTTTATTAAAATTAGAATCTCATTATTAATAGCATAGCACCATGAATCACCTGCACACCCACTGCTGGCAATTTCTATTTGTGTTACTGAGTGGAAATAAGGGTTTTGAACTAGATTTGTTTAATAAACAGTAAAGTCCTAGTTGTTCTCATGTGCAACACTCCGGATTATTGGGTGGACATTTAATAGCTACAGGAGCAGGCTGGTAGGCTAGACAATACACTAATACGTATAAACTGTGCAAAGTACAATAAAATCCATTTTTTTGTGTAGATTTGAATATATTGAAGAAAGTGGAGTGGGGCAAGTCAAATAGAACTTCGGAGTAGAATTATATTCCCATCTTGCACTAATCTGGGGAATATGTGTGTTTCACGCCCATTTGGTGCTTTACTCTGAGTGGTGTCAGTCGGGCTGACCATGAGCACAAATTAAATGGATTAATTCAGAGTCAATGGGCTCGTAATTGGTATGATTGGACGTATTAGCGTTGCATTCTGATGAGCCAAAAATACTAGGGAGTTTTCAAACAGGTCTACTAATGATGCAGAGTTGAGGCCTTTCCCTGTAGTAATTCCCAAACATGTTGCGAAGAGCACATTGGGTTTTATCTTTGTGTTGACTTTTTATGCTCATCAAGGTGAAGCATGTTAGGAAATAGAACATTTTCCATTTCAGACATCCCGTGACAGTGTCTCATGTCAGCATCAAGCACTCACAGATCAGGTGCAATGCTGTTAGATACAAAGTCTGCTCCATCCCAGCGATGCACCTCAGCCCAACCTCAGAAGAGTGCCACTACTGCATCAGTGCAATACTTTTCCACTGAGTCCATTTTTATCTCACTCCACAAAATCTCGGCTGACATTCCAGTGCAGTGCCATTGTCTTTCGGGTGAGATGCTAAACCGAGGCCCCAACATGCCCTCTCAGGTGGATATAAAAGATCCCACGGCACTATTCACAGAAGAGCAGGGGACTTCTCCCCGGTGTCCTGGCCAATATTATCCCTCAACCAATGTCATTAAAACTATATTATCTGGTCATCATCACCTTGCTGTGCACAAATTGAGTGCCGCATTTCCCACATTTCAACAGTGACTACACTTCAAAAAGTACTTTATTGGCTGTAAAGTGCTTTGGGATGTCCTGAGGTCGTGAAAGGCGCTTTATAAATGCAAGCCTTTCTTTACTGATTCTCTGATAGCCCTTGCGCTCTTGGTCTGACGTCAACTTTATGTGGAGGCTGATCTACACAAGCACCAGATCTGTTTAATAACTACAACACAACTTATATTTCTATGGCTGTCCTCTCATACATGCAGACTCTCCTGAAAACTTTATACTGAGGAGGACACCGAGTAGAAGAGGAAAACAGGAAAATGGACAAGGTTGGATGGGTTTTAAGGAAGTTTTGCAAAGTAAGCAGAGAGGTGGAAAGGATCTAGGGAAGGAGTTCCTGAGGATAAGGGTATGTAGTAGCTGAAGGAGCAATCACCACTGGTGAGAATGAAGAACAAGAGGTAACTCAGTATCAGAAAGTAGTGTGTACTTCCAGGGTCATACAGTTGGAGTAGAGCCCTAAGTGGTAGGGGAGGGGAAGAGACCATGGAAGGATTTGAATGCAAAGATAAAGATCCTGAAGCACAGAGAATCAGTGGAACTTGGAAAGGACCGGATTGATGGGAGTGCAGGACTTTGCGCTGGCTGGATAAGCTGTAATTTAGGGAGGCTGGCTAGGACCTATAGGCCTGAACTAGCAGCGGGAGAGAGGTGACTTGGTAATGTGGGGGAGGAAGCTCAGCTTGGAGTTGAGCTGTATGCTGAGGTTCTGCACTGGGTGGTTGATTGAGTTGAGGCCAGAACCACATAGGTGTTGGTGGGAGACAAAGAAGATGGCTAATAAAATTGAAACATATAGGGGGGAAATTGAGTTGCGCCCCCTTTGGGGCGCAAACTTCGCCAGGGCGTTACTTTTAGCACCCCATAAAAATTAGCGCCCCTGCGCCAGAAATTGAGTGGTTGCACCCCAAGAGGGAAGCGGGGCACTCCTGGAAGCGCCCCGCATCCCTCTTGGGGCGGCGCTGCGGCACGTCGCACCGCGGTATTGCAGGCCTTCCTCCCCTTCTTAAAGGGGAGGGGCCTTGCGCAGCGCGAACCGAGGCCCAGCTGGGTCCCCGGGGATCGGGAGTGCCGGCAAAAGAGCCCGGCACTCGAGAGAAGTGGCGGGCTCTTGGAGCGCAGCCGGCACTTCGCGGGGGGGCTTCACAGGGCCAGGGACAGCAACGGGGGCAGGTGCTGGCAGGCGGCCAGCAACAAAAATGGCCACCCACCACCTCCCCTTTAACTAGCCGCAGGTAGGCCCCCCTGACCCCGTCGGACACAGCGTCCGGCGGTAAGTCAAGGGGCGCTACCGAAGATCGCGACCGGAGCGGGGCGCTGCGCACGGCGATGATGTCATCACCGGCGGCGCAGCGCCACAGGGCGCTACCAGTTAGCGCTGCCGCTAACCTCCCGCTTAATTTCGCGGGAGGCGTGGGCGGCGCTGAACCCAGGCGCTAGTTGCTTTGCGCCCCATTAGCGCCCTCTTAAGGCGCTAACAGGAGGCACAAACCAACTGAATTTTTCCCCCATAAGATTCTGAGAGGGCTTGACAGGGTCGATGCTGAGAGATTGTTTCCCCTGGCTGGAGTGTCTAGAACTATGGGGCATAGTCTCAGGATAAAGGGTCGGTCATTTAGGACTGAGATGAGGAGAAATTTCTTCACTCAGAGGGTTATGAATATTTGAAATTCTCTACCCCAAAGAGCTGTGGATGCTCAGTCGTTGAGTATACTCAAGGCTGATCTCGATAGATTTTTGGACTCTAAGGGATATGGGGATCAGGTGGGAAAGTCTAGTTGAGGTTGAAGATCAGCCATGATCTTACTGAATGGTGGAGCAGGCTCGAGGATCCGTATAGCCTACTCCTACTCCTGCTCCTATTTCTTACTACTCCTGCTCTTATTTCTTATATTCTTATGGCGTTGGTTTTGGCCAAAGGCTGCAAGAATTGTTGGCGCATCCAAGTATGGAGAACTATAGTCTTTCCACTCTCTCCTGTGCATTTTATCCCTGCATGTTTGAGACCACATATACTGGTGTAAAAAAAATATATTTTTCTTAATGCTGTTTTCTATGCAATTTTTTCTTTCAAATATGACCCACAATAGGTTGAGTCTGCTATAACAGGTGGGTGAAACAGGCCACAGAGCAGTGCGGAACCTCCATACAAGAGAAGGCTACACACGAGACACCATGGCAGTGAATTTCTGCTGGGCCACCTTAACTTCAGCAGAAGAATTGCAGAAATCCTGGAAAAGTGGCATAGACACTCGTTTAGGCTGATTTTCCCCGGGGTTTTCGCGGTTCTTCTACCGAAGAGCACCCAAATTGCGCACAGCAAGGTCCCACAAACAGCAATGTGATAATGACCGGATAACCTGTTTTGGTGATGGATACCAGGGAGAACTCCCCTGCTCTTCTTCGAAATAGTGCCATGGAATCTTTTTCAAGTCCAGTGGGCAGTCGGGGCCTCGGTTTAATGTCTCATCGGAAAGATGCCACCTCCAACAGTGCAGGACTCCCTCAGTACTGCACTGAGTGTCAGCTTAGATTTTGTGCTCCAGTCTCAAGTGGGGCTTGAGCCCACAACCTGCTGAATCTGAGGTGAGAGTGCTCCCCACTGAGCCATGGCTGACACTGCAAAACTCTTGTTTGTATTTATGACATTTTAGTTCCAAGTTTCTGAGTGGAGTTAGGGGGAAGTGTGTGTGTGTGTGTGTGTGTGTGTGTGTGTGTGTGTGTGTGTGTGTGTGTGTGTGTGTGAGAAGTTCAATGATTTTTACCCAAGGTCAGTCACTACTATGATCCTTGAGTACTGTTGAAACAGTGATATTAGTGATGACACCAACATTGACTCATGATTTTTTTCTTTGTATATCTTGAGTGTTGATACTTCAATCAAGCCCATGTGGGTGGATTAGTAGAGCAGCCTTGATTTGTATTGCGGGGATTATTTTATTTTATATTATATTATATGGAATCGGAGATTGGGATGGTGAGTCAGCTGCTAGCCCATCTACATGGAAAGCAGTTTGAGACACACTGCTGATGGGAAGTTTGATTCACCCCAGTGCTGACATAGATGTCCTCATTTGGACATTTTAAATGAGCAAAAGTCTGATGTACGGTCTACTTTTCCCTATAAAGAGGGTATTTGACCCCTGGCACTGCTGGTGGTAGAGAATATCATTGTTTTACTTTTTACTGAAACAAGTGAATTAAAAAAAAAGTCTTGCGCAGCTAATTAAAACAGGTAAAGAGGGGATTCTCCCACAGTTTGACAGATTATGCATCACTTTGTGTGATACCAAGTCATGCAGACCAGGAAGGTTCCCAGTTCAAGACCGGCCTTGCTGGGTTAGATGATTAGGGTGGTGGTCGCAGCAAGGGGCTTCAATTGACTTCAATGTCCCCAAGCTAAAGAGTGGGGTGGAAAGGTGGGTGTTTGCACTTCTGATTGATATCGATTAATCCTTTCTGGAAAGTGTGTGTTTATGAATGCTAGATGAGAACAAGGTTGTGCTTGGCTGTGATGTGGTTGAATAACGCTTGCAAAGCGACTTAACACTGGTGTTTATTTAGTTTTGATTTTGGGAGAGTAATGTCCTGGAGTCAGCTGCCCATGTTCAGACTGCTAAATCCAGCTATCTTATCCTAGCAGCGCAATCCTAAGCCTAGTTGGTTTTTTTTGAGCCTGTGATTCTGCCTGGGATAAGGGACCTGGGTTAGCAGTGTAAATGCGGGGTGATGGCCATTTGACGGTGTCCCGGAATCTGAACTAAAAGAGGGCTGGTGTAAAAGAGCCTGTATGTGAAGGATACCCCGTCGGGCAAGGCACCCAAGAACTGCTAGGGCCCATAAAACTGCATCCTCGCCGGAGTCCGCACCTTCAGGAGAGGAGGGAAGAAATTTCTCAGTTGGCCGTTGTGTTGGAGCAACAGTGCGTGTTGGAGCAACAGTGCGTGTTGTCATGGGCTGGAAGGGCATGGGCTTGTGCCTGCAATCTCCATTCACTGCGATATGAAGCTCCGCCCTATCACTGTGGGAAGGCACAAAAGCTGAGACCAGTCAGGGAAGGAGGAGGAAATTGGAAGAATTTTCATCCCTTACTGAGCATCCCAGTGCAATTTCTAATTGCTAGTTCTGGAACAGGAGTGGCATGTGGGTGAACTGGTCAAGGTATGGTAGACAGTTCAGGGAAAACCAAATGAGCAAGCATGGGGCATAATAATCTGGGTAGAGGGAGTTTTACCCTCATTTTCTTAAAAAAAAAGATGTTGTGCCCTGATATAAAATCTGTATTCCAATGGTTTTTAAATTTTTGCTCATTTACTTCAGTTTTATTTGTACTTTAATTGTTCCTACAGGTGTGGTGTTGGGTAAAGAATTCAGTGAGTTACATTGCAAAGGATCCACATCTGAATGAATTAATAATTTGCATTATTTGCAGCAGTGGCTGGTTTTGGTAATGCAATAATTCTGAGGCTGCATTGAAAGAAACCTGGGGCTCTTTTCTCTAGGGTTGACCAGATAAAGGTATTTTAAAGTTATGAAGAGGTTTGATGGGGTAGATGTAGAGAAGATGTTTCTACTTGTGGGGAGTCCAAAACTAGAGGCCATAAATATAAGGTAGTCACTAAAAAATCCAATAACGAATTCAGGAGAAACTTCTTTACCCAGAGAGTGGTGAGAATGTGGAACTTGCTACCACAGGGAGTGGTTGAGGCAAGTAGCTTGGATGCATTTAAGGGGAAGCTGGATAAACACATGAGGGAGAAAGGAATAGAAGGATATGTCGATAGGGTGGGAGGAGGCTCGTGTGGAGCATGAACCAGTTGGGCTGAATGGCCTGTTTCTGTTCTGTAAACATTCTATGTAAAAATCTACAGAAACCCAAACTATAAAATATGCTGATTAATAAAGATTGGCCATAGTTGCAGGAAAACAGTATATTTTATGCACTATCAGCTAAAGAAAAAAGAAAGACTTGCATTTATATAGCGCCTTTCACAACCACCGGATGTCCCAAAGCGCCAGTGAAGTATTTTTGAAGTGTAGTCACTGTTGTAATGTAGGAAACATGGCAGCCAATTTGCGCACAGCAAGCTCCCGCAAACAGCAATGTGATGACGACCAGATAATATGTTTCTGATATTGATTGAGGGATAAATACAGGACACGGGATAATTCCAGCTCTTCTTTGAAATAGTGCCATGGGATCTTTTACGTCCACCTGAGAGAACAGACGAGGCCTCGGTTTAACATCTCATCCGAAAGACGGCACTTCCGACAGTGCAGCACTCCCTCAGTACTGCACTGGGAGTGTCCGCCTAGATTTTTGTGCTCAAGTCTCTGGAGTGGGACTTGAATCCACAACCTTCTGACTCAGGCAAGAGTGCTACCCACTGAGCCACGGCTGACACTGATGTATTTACTTATTTTCTCTCTGTGGTGCTGATTGGTGTTTCACCTTTAATCTAGAGTACAATGGAATATCTTTTTTTTTTGCTTTTCTTTGTGTCCTGTATTATCTGTTATGTGTGCTTGTGGTATGTGAACATAATGAAGGCTTCCTTTTGTGATTTATTGTTTTAATCAGCACAACATGAACATTTAAAGGAGTAATCTTGGCGCACTGACAGGTTGTAGATTTGATTTAGGAATGCATTGTAAACAGAAGATGCATGGTGGGGAATCAGTGGTTTAAGGAAAAATAAATCAGCGAATCATGTCAATCCTCATAACCCACCAGCACCTCAGTCACAAGGGGCTTGTGAGGTCTGCATCCTAAATAGTTTATTTCACTATATACTATTGATCCCAAATAATGCGTTCAATTTAAACGGTGCCATTTTTTTAAAGCACAGTTATTTAAATGTGTTTATAAATTGCATTACCATGATTTTCTTCAGTCTCTAGCCACATACTTAAATAAAAACACTTAACCCCCTCCCTTCAGAGTATCCTTTCAGTCTATTCTCTAGTATGTGGTGTAAAAAAATTGCATTGCATAATGAGTTAAGAACATTCTAATTCTTGGACATACGATCTCGTTTATCTCACTGATGCTGCTGTGACACGTTTATCTTGCTGGGAATTTTAAATTTTTACTGATTTATTTGGAATAGAAGAAACCCATTACATTACAATCTCTGCATTCTTTTCAGCCACTTTTAACATTGTGTTCCACTGATGCCCGTCTACTGGATTAAACTTCAGTTTATAGCAGAAATTAATGTTGGTGGTAAAACTTAATGTCATGCGGTTTTTAAATTGCTCATGGTATTATATGATGGGAGAAACCGGTGCTTTTGGAAATAAGTTGGACGAAAGAAAATACTCGAGTGTTCCAGAACTGCTGTTGTGCGTTTATGACGATGAAATGCGACATTATCTCAGTCTTAAGCGTGTCACTGCTACCAGGGGCCTTTTTTAACGAGATCATACACCAGCCTGCAGACTAAACATTGCACACACACTGTTAATGCAGACACAATGGAGCATGTAAACTCATATTGATTGCTTGAAAAATGCTTCCTAAAAAAAGATTTTAATAACTATTAGAAACAGAACAAGCAAAACTGCTAAAGAAAGATGTCCCATATGCAAGATTGGGAAGCAATCTTCTGCCCTAGGAGACATTGAATAAGGGCAACCAGGCAATGAACCACGATGTTTAAAATGCACGACAATGTAAGCTGCTTATAGCAGACTCATCTGCCATCCTGTGTAACTGGACAAATCCGGTCCCTTTGATCTCCATTTACTTGAAAAACTGATGAATGGAGAGATTACAGTTAGTCTGAGGAATTCTATGTGGAATTTGCATGTTGATTGGTCACAGTCACGCATAGCTTCTCCCCTTGTAGCTCGACTGCAGTGAAATATTTTTTATTAATTTGGCGTCCCTAGAGCAAATGCAAAAGCAGTCTCCCAAATAAATGTACATAGGCCTGTCTATGTTTTGGCACCACATCTCCAGAGTAACCCTGGGACGTGACTAATTTTGCTTAACCTCTGGGGGCGGGGGGGGGGGGGGGGGCGGGGAGCGGTGGCGGGGGTGGTGGTTGGTTACAGCAATGCAGGACATCTCTTCCCCGGGTCATGCTACAGGAGGACTGAAGAAGAGGCGCAGGGCATCAGCGACTAATGCACCCTGTTGCCGATGTGCCTGAGCAAATTAACTGTACCCAACACCTGCATTACTTTTATTGCTTTTGGTTCAAGGGAACTCGGTCTGTCTGGTTTATCCAATTCTCCAGGCAGCTGGTGTCTGCTCGAAGTGAAGTGCACTGTAAACACGCAGTCCCAGTCCCCATGTTTTGGAACATTTTTTCTGTATTACAATTGGTTGACAAGCCATTTTTCCTCCCAATTTCTTTCTCTCATCTCTTTAGACTTGTGCTGGGGGTAATAGTTCCACAGGCACTAGCTCCCAATATGTGGAATGGACTCCCGAATGGAGTAGTGGAGGCAAAAAACCCTGGAATCATTTAAGAACCAATTGGATGCTGCCACAGGGGGACTTTAGAGCATTTCTGGATGATAAACTAAGATGGGCCAAATGGCCCCTCCCATCGGTAATTATCTTGTGAATTTCCCACGCAGTCTGCTTGCTCCGACATAGTCTGATAGTGGAAGGGTACAGGCCAGTGGTCTATTCCACTGATTTTTCCAGAAATGCTACTCAGCAACTCAGTTATAATAGGATTTCTCCTTCTCCCACTCTCACCCCTACCTGGGGCGCATTATTTTCCCCAGGTGTTTCACTGTTCCGTTCTTGGGTTATGCTCTAGAAATGTTTTCGGGGTTCAGTATCTCGGGGATTAAACAGAAAATGCTCATCACTGCGTTTTGGCTTATTGGTTAAATCACATGTCCTCACATGAACTTCCTCACCTTCAGACAGTGGTAGAATAAATAGTTCTCCACACTCTGGCATAGGCTATAAACTGCCAAACAGATTTATTAAACAGTAATAGGATGAATGAACAGAAGAAGTGACACAGTATAGATTTACAGTGGTTACAGGCTTAGTTATACCCTCTCGGAAGTTAGAAACCTCTTGTCTGCCGCACTACACTGCAAGTAAACTGGACTCAATATAGGGTCCCTGGATATTATATTGTTGATGAGTGTCCACAAAGCCTCCCTGGCCTATTTTTCTCTCTCTGATAGCTTCAAACGGACTAGCTAAGCAAGACAACCTGAGAAACACTTTTCAATATTTGACAGGAGGCAAAAGAAATTTAAATATGTCAATTCAAAAAAAGTTGCCAGTCAAAGAGAAAATCCACAAGATGCTTGTATTTGAATTGAATAGCTTGGCCCCTCCCTTTCTGTGGGTGAGCCAGGTTTTTAACTCCATATGTAACATGACGGGAGAAAGAAACCAACACCACATCGGGGAAAAAATGCTTTATTTCTTTTACACCACTTTGCAGACTACCTGAGAACTGGTTAAACGTAGCCCAGGTTTTGACATGGATTCAAGGCCAGGCAGCTATATGACTTAATACTGCAACCATCTGGCTAGGTCCACTGCTATGCCTGCTTCAAATTTATTTTTTTGTTAAATCTATTCTTGCTTTGCTCACCTCTTCCCCTCAATCTTTTTATACTCCTCCCTCCCCCCCCCCCCCCCCCCCCCCCCCAGCCTAACCACTGTTTCTCAATATATCTTATCTTGTTTCCTACTTTTCAGCCTGGAGACTCAGTTACTAAATCAGTACAATGTATAGTTGCTCATTTGCCTGTCTCTTAGGCCAGTTAGGGCAAAGCAAATAAGTCACAAAATTTCAGACGTCGCAGTTGCCCCTCTGTGGGTCAAGAAACTTTACTGTACTGGAGCAGTTCAGCCGTGTGTCGTCTTTTCCACAGGTCAGGTGCTACCATTACATTGCATGGCTGAAAGCTGTTGCATTGATGGGGCAGGCAGACTGAGATTTTCTTTCTGGCGTTCAGCGTCTTAACGATTGCAATACCGTGCCTATATATATAATCCAGCAAAGATAGTCATACATCATTTACAATGTGTTTGGTCTATGTGTTTCGAAAAATTACATTTCACAAGTTCGCTTCCTTTGCAGTGTTATAAGCACAAAGCGTATAGTACATGCGCGTGTGAGAGTGACATCACTAATATTCTGTTTGAATCTGTAGAAACGTAGTCTGTATGGCAATCCAAGCCTGTGTTGTCATGAGGTATATTTAGCATATTGGTCCCAATTTGCTGGAGGGAAAAAAAAAATCACCCCAGCCAATATGCTTTAATATTGGTGATGTGCGTTCTAGTCTATTACCAGTTCATCGCTGAAAGAGCTGTCACCACCAGTGACCAGCGGGTAACTATCGATATTTCATCCTAGTCTTGTATAGTTCAAAATGCTTGCTTCGGGTACAACGCAAGTTGGAGTGATGTAAACTAATTATACTGCAGAGCACTTTCCACCATTCAACATATTATGAAATCATAGAGACAACATTGATTTAGTGAATTGGCAGAAAGGGTAAAGATGAAAATCATGCTTGGTGTGGTATATCAGTCCTTTAATTCCAGATTGCCTGACTTGGTTTGTTTAAGCCACAAAGGATTTATTTTTCCCTTTGGCCACACATTCCACCATTCCCCATTTGCTAACTAGGTGTCAATAATGTAGGTAGTTTATAAGTACTTTGTTGCATCTATATTTCAAAATCCTGTCTGCTGTTGCATTACTTTCAGCACCCATTTGCAGGGGCAGTGTACTGGGCGATTCCAGCAGTGTAATATTGTGAGGTGTTGTTCTGAGACAGTGTGTGCTTGATATGTAATCTCTCTCACTAACTCCCATGCACCGAGAGTGCAGCATTGACATGAGGACCTTGTTTTGAAATTTTTTTTGCCTTAATCTTTTACGTCATTTGTGAAATTGAAGTTGGCTTTTGAAACGTGAGACAGGTATGTAATATCGTTTTCCAATGACCTTTGCGAAATTGAAATTTAGTTTTGAATGGCTTTATGTGCAGCTTATATTTTTTTTCTCTTTTTTTTCCCCCCCTCCCTGTTCCGTTTTTTAGAAAATGAAGAAAGAGGCTGCGAGGGACAACAGAATGAAAAAACTGTCCGAAGCACCTTGACTGCACTGAGAAACTTCAGAGAGTTCCTCCTTTCCAAATACCCACACGAAAACCGGGACATCCAAATCATACCATGCACGGAACTTGATGCCTATCTAGCTTCATTCTTTGTGGATGCCAGGCAGAAAGATGGCTCCGAGTACGAGCCCAACAGTTTGGCCAACTATCAGTGTGGACTTGAAAGGTACTTAAAGGAATACAAATATGGGTTCAGTATAACGAGGGATAAGGAATTCAGGCGCTCCCAGGAAGCACTGAAACAGAAGCAGCTTGAGCTGCGAGGCAAAGGAAAAGGGAACAAGCCACATAAGTCAATGAAACTCACCTTTGCCGATGAGCTCATCCTGCGCAAACGAGGCTTGCTGAGCCGATACAACCCCGAAGGGCTGCTCAACCTCGTGTGGTTAAACAACACTAAAGCGTTTGGGCACTGTGCTGGGTTCCACAGTTCCACGCTAAAATGGGGGGATATCAGGTTACACGTAACCGAGACAGGCTTGGAGTACCTGGAGTGGGAAATCATAGACAGCTCTGATGCACAAGGGAAGAGCCGGAGAGCGGGAACTGAGTGCAGAATTTACGCCACGCCGCATTCTCCGCAGACATGCCCAGTGCAGGACTACAAGGAGTACGCTCAAAGACGCCCGCCAGCTATGCGTTATGAAGACGCCCCCTTCTATCTGTCCATCAAGCCAGTCTGCAACCTGGCTGCACTTTACTGGTACAATAGCCAATCCCTCGGGAAGAATAAGCTCTCAAAAATGGTTAAAACCATGTGTGAAAAGGGGAATATTCCTGGAAGGAAGACCAACTTTAGTGTTTACCAGAGCTGTAGTTCCCTGTCTGAGGCACAAAGCAACCAGCTGGTGCTAATATGTAACAATCTGAGCCAGCAAGCTGCCCAGTCGATGTCGGGTCTCGCCAATACGGGGAACTTTATCATCTCTGGTTCTTTTGACTCTTCCTCGGATACAGCCTGACAGAAATGTGCTTTGGGATTTTTTTTAAATTATTCTCTATGTTCTTTCACATTTTTATGCAGTCTAATTATTCCTCAGCCACTGATAGTTATAGTTTTTAAACACAGCGTGTGAAAGGGTTATTGGCCTGAATTATGTCTCGAGAACAGGCACATTAAAACTCCAGTGATCAAATGTACAGGTTAATGAAGATTCTATAACACACTCGTTTTTTTTAAAGTATACAGATTTCAGTCTATGAAGTTTCTTTACAAGCAAGTCTATGGACATCATTAATCAAAATGTAGTTTTTGAAATGCCATAATTCTGGAAGTTATTCAAAAAATCCTGATTTTATTTTTAAATCTCCTCATGACTCTTAAGAACTACCAATTTTCCATACAGCTTTTCAAAATATGCACAATCTTTATTGTGCAATTTCTGCAAGGAAAGGACTGTCAAATGTTTAGGTGCTAAGCATTCAAGTAGAATTATAGAAATTATTCAGCTGCACAGCTTTTTTTTATTCACAAATTTCAAAATGGTTGAGACAGAAAATAGTATTTTTGAACAAACCTGCCATGGATTCCAAAGTGCGGAAGCCTCTTTTCACAGCTGCAGTATTACTGTAATTGTTTCACCCAGTGTTAATTGTGTGTTGTTTTAAGCCATTTCTCCTCTCGGTATTACTGTTTCTGTGTGTCCCCCCTACCACCCGGCCCCCAGATACCTACCACTTTGCATCCTTCACTGCAGATAATGACATTTACCCTCTTGCTGCCCTGAGTCTCTCGTCTGCGAGTGAATTCAGTGTGTTGTAAGTAGCTTGCCTTCTTTGTCAAGCCAAGCTTTTTGTAACGGAGAGTGATTAGCTGGCTCTGAGATCTTCCTAGGAGTTGTGTTTCTAATTTCCCTAACAGTTACAAGAAATTAGTGAGAAAAATATCAGATTACGGATTTATTTTAAAAATAATTTTATGATTGGTAACGATATTGAAATGTATTCGGAGTTTGAGGACCTGCTATTCATGTTGCACCCTGCTGTGCAGACCAGTGATCCACTCCTATTACTTTGACTGGGAAGCACTGATCAGGGTGTGTTATAGGACAAAATAGTTAGCCTGGGTAAACCCTGAATTGTATCAGGCTGGTATCTCACAATTCTGGATGTATGATGGTTGTACAGTACTTCATGACTAAAACCCTGAACCTTGCATCTTCTGGTTACTGAGGATGTCGTCTTGATACTGAGGAAGAGATTCACTGTCCTGGTTAACTCATTGTGTTGCAAATGCACAGTTTCTTATCCATTCATGTTGTATTTTAGTAGACTCTATTCCTGAAAGTTGCTTGTGAAATTCTACTAGCAATTTGATTTTGTTTAAAAGTTACTATTATTGGTGTCACAGATTTTGTATGTCATCATATTTATTTTAGTTTTTTTAAGATGACATTTTGTAATTAGAACTATCTGTATATGGCTGCTCGTACACAAGTACTGATATTTGTCGGAACGCAATTTTAGAAAAGTGCATAAGCTAAGTCTGGTGTGAGATTCAACAGTTAGATGCTGGGTTCACACCAATGAAGGATTGCAGCTCTGTATAGTCCGTCTGTCTTAACGGTCCAATTCCAAAAAATTCAAATGAAGTAGACTTCTGTGCAGGACACTGTGTTACTTCCTGTAGCGCTTTCTGGAGCCACGAGTGAGTGAGTGTATTTGAGTGTGTATTTTAATCATGTGTGTGTAAATTGGGCCCAATTTGCCAGCTCGTTCTCAATTAAAATAATGGAGAGTTCTAAAATTGTTGGAAGGAAAGATTTATATCAAAATAATGTGCCTACAAGAGCATGCTCCTCTAAATGAATGGTTAAAAATTTTACTTTAAAAAAAAAAGTAAGATCTGGGTTTGTTAAACGGAACTATTTGCTTAGTATCCAAACACAGTTTATTGCTTTAACAATATGCAAAGATATATTAGCAAGGAGACTGTTAGGTACTACTTTTTAATCAAAGGCTAATATATAGAAATTAGTGCGTTCGGCTAATTTAACCCGTTGAGCATCTACACACCAAAATTTGACTCAAATCATGAGTACTATGAATTAAGAACTGTGTGCAGAATTGTAATGCACTTCCTTCTAATTGTACAGAAAATGAATTTGCTCAGATGTGTTCTACAGAAGTGGTGCATGTATTTTGAAAGGTCGAAAGGCTTTTCAGTGCTCAAAGGGTTAAAATAACCTTGTTTTGGTTTGAGTCTTGAGGTCAATCTGATGAGAGTTCTGTGTGGCTCTAGGTTTCAACTTAGGTTGGAAATTCTTTAGAATACTGTGAAACTTTAAAATCACTGCCTGAAGTGTAGTAGTTGACAGAAATTACTATTCAATGTAGTTTTGTGGTTTTTTTTGTCTCATTTATATTAAAATACAGTGTTTAGGTACAGCATTTTCAAACTGGCCTTTGTAGACTCAGTTTTTTTTAAATCTTTCTCTTTTAATGAATGTTATACTGTTAAACTATTTCTGTTTTTTTCTTTCCTGCCTCAATGTACATTTTTGGAATGTGGTGCTTATTTTCCCCTGCAGACAGCCCAAGGCAGTACTAGTTAAAAATAAAAGCCTTTTTTTCCCCAGCCTGTGAACTTTCCACTGAATAAAAGGGCAAACTGTCAAGTGAAGAACAATGGCTGTCCAGCTTTGCTTGCCCTTTTTAAAGTAAAAGCTTGTTTGCTGGAAGATTAAGGCTCCCCGGGCTTCAGGCCCCTGCAGCCAACAATGTTTTCACAGAGAATGGGGATGGTCAGGACGGAGCCTTCAGGTGTTCTGCTATGGCTTTGATTCCCGATGATCCAAGCTAAACCTGTGGTCGTCACATTACTCCATAACTCGAAAGTTATTTTAAGCTCTTTGCAAGTGTCTGTGAGTTGATCCAGTTAGCAGCCAAGCCATACCAGGAAGATCCAGGCTCGATCCCTGATCGTTGCTGCATTACCCGATTTTAGAATGGTGGTGGAAGATAGGAACAGGAGTAGGCCATTCAGCCCCTTGAGCCTCCCACGTTCTACCCTCTGTAAACGTGAGGTCATCCAAAGCTCTGCTGCCCGTGTCCTAACGCACAACAAGTCCCGTTCACCCATCATCCCTGTGCTCACTGACCTACATTGGGTCCCGGTTAAGCGCCACCTCAATTTTAAAATTCTCATCCTTGTTTTCAAATCCCTGCATAGCCTCGCCCCCCCTCCCTATCTCTGTAATCTCCTCCAGCCCTATGACCCTCAAATATCTGCTCTCTTCCAATTCCGGCCTCTTGAGCAACCCTGATTTTAATCGCTCCACCATTGGTGGCCGTGCCTTCAGCTGCCAAGGCCCGAAGCTCTGGAATTCCCTCCCTAAACCTCTCTACCTCTCTTTCCTCCTTCAAGATGCTCCTTAAAACCTACCTCTTTGACCAAGCTTTTGGTCTTCTGCCCTAATTTCTCCTTTTGTGGCTCGGTGTCAAATTTTGTTTGATTATGCTCCTGTGACGCGCCTTGGAATGTTTTTCCATGTTAAAGGCGTTATATAAATACAAGTTGTTGTTCCACCATTCAATTAGATCATGGCTGATCGGTATCTTAACTCTATTTACCCGCCTTGGTTCCATATCCCTTAATACCCTTGCCTAACAAAAATCTATCAATCTCAGTTTTGACATTTTCAATTTAGTGGCGCTAAAATTGACCAACAGCGTTTTTGCATTGAGGGTGGGGGCGGTGAGGAATAGGCCAGGGTTTCCATTCCTGATTGTTAGCCAGCCCACACCCCCTATTGGAAATGCTCAGGTGTGGATTATCAGGTGAGGAAAAGTTCAGAAGCAAAACATTGCAGATGCTGGAAATCTGAAATAAAAACAGAAAATGCTGGAAATACTCAGCAGGTCAGGCAGCATCTGTGGAGAGAGAAACAGAGTTAACGTTTCAGGTCGATGACCCTTCGTCAGAACGGAAAAGTTCAGGCTCACTCCGGTTCCCTCCTAGAGTTCGACATTCGTTGTCACAGCTCGTAAGTGAATAATGGACACTTGGACAAGGTCCCAGAGATTAACTGCAGCCTGTGGCAACTGTGCCCCAGCAAAGAAGTAACAACTTCAGGAGGGGAAAGAAGGAAATTGGCCAGGAAAATCGTAGTGTTTTTAAGCACTGGGAAAGATTTTTGCTTGATTGCTGCCATAATTACTGTTGCTCACAGTACAGTATAATATTATTTCTTTTACTTCTTTCTTTAGAAAGTGTCTTTTTCAGTGCCCCAAATAGTTGTCGCTTTGTGTTGCATCCGCCTAGTGATGCATTACAACAACAATTTACATTTATATAGCGCCTTTAAAGTAGTAAAAAGTCCCAAGGCGCTTCACAGGAGCGATTATCAAACACAATTTGATGCCGAGCCACATGAGATATTAGGACAGGTGACCAAAAGCTTGGTTAAAGAGGCAGGTTTTAAGGAGTGTCTTAAAGGAGGAAAGAGAGGTAGAGAGGCTTAGGTAGGGAATTTGGTAATAGTTTCTTCTCCCCCCCCCCCCCCCCCCCCCCCTTGGACACCCATAATATAGTCCCCCCACCTCCTTACAAGGTGCACAGTTAGTTGCAGCTAGCTAGGCCTGGAACCAGGAAACTTCTTTTATTGATAAATTAGGATCGACTTTAAAGCCCAGAGGGCTGCTGTTATAAAAGGTGGAGCAGCACCTTTTTGGTTTGGGCACTGTTAATTTTACTAGGCTGCCTTTGCACTGTTGGCCTTCGTATTGGAAGAATAGATTTTTGTCATCCTCGACTGGGAAGGGGTTAAAGCAGGTTGTCCATGACCGATTCTGCTCTTTTTATGATCTTTCGTGTTTCTGTTTAGCCAAGTTACTATACTGTGATTAAAATCATGTTATTCACCATTCTACTAATGCAGTGGTTATATTATGCACCAAATCCAAAATGTGTACACTCTGCACTCTGAGCATTCATTTCACAAGGTACACCTTATAAAATCATGAACTTTGACCTTATGATTAATGCGAGTACTTTATTTGCAAAGCCTATGTATTTTGGCTTCACCCTGACATCTGTGATTTCTCTTTTTTTAATTATTTTCAAACAAAGACTAATCATTAATTCGGTTTTTTTTAAACGTCTAAATTCTAAACAGTATTTTGTCAAAATGAACACTTGCTGTCATGCCAAAAAACATGCAAATCTCTATGCATTTTGTAATCAAGTGGTATTGTTGCAGTGCAGACTAAGCATGTTTTGTAGGTGCTCTTATTTACATAAGTTGTCAATATTTTTTAGAAATGTTAGCATTTGCTGCTAATAATCAATTAGTTATTGATTTTGAAGAGCCTTCATTGTATATTTAGGCTCCCACCAATCAATTCTTTCATTGGCTGACTTGTTGGTATGCGTGATAAACCAAAAAAGACAATGAACAGAGCAAACCGTTTTAGAGTTGTTGGTTTCCTTCTATTTCTGGTTAAAGACCAGAAAGTTGTATGTGAGGGGGGGGGAGGGGGAGGAGCGGAAGAGGTCAGAAAGGATGATGTGCTTCAGCAATGTCCAGCTTCCGAGTCTCCTCCCTCCCCGTGTGCTTCGCCTCTTCACAAGTTAGTCAGTCAAAGTTTCAAGACGCAGTGTATTCCTCCGAATTAGTATGCCCACGTCATACAAGTTTCATTTGAATAATTTTTTTTGCGTGTGCACCGTCAATTCCCGCAGACTGTGTTAAATTATTCAGGTGCTTCCGTATTGTGCATTCAGGGGCTGCTGGGATGCGGGGGTGGGGGGCGAAACGTTTGGGGGGTGGTGGTGGGGTTGGGGTGTCATTTGCACATTTGGTATAGTACCGTACTCATACCCACACAACATGACTGAATTGATTGGTAGGCAAAAGTCTTTGATGTTCATTGCAAAAATATGTAGAGCTCTTTTTTTTAAAAAAGAGATAAAAAGACAAAAAAAACACACACTTAAAACTAATCTGTTTTTAAAGTTGTTAATAATTGTCTATTTGATTGCTGCATGCTATTTCAGAGTTTCCTCTGTGTATGTAGAAACTGAACTAGTTGCCAGATAATAAATGAATAAACCATGCTGTGTTCTCCATTTGGCTAGTTTTTAGTTTATTTTAATGTTGTGCCTCTGGGCTAGAAATCGTGCAGCTGAGGATTACAAAGGCACCTCGTGTCATGTGTCATGTCATCAGAAATCTGTCATTGAAGGTAACAAATTATACATTTTGATTGTGGCTCGATATAAGGATCACTAATAAAAAAAAATGAAGTTCTGTTTCACTGAATGTCCTTTTTTAGCAATCCCAAAGCAATTTATTTTCTACGGATGTCTTGTACTCTTTCTCATCTAGAATATTCAAGTTTTTATTTACTTGTCTGATCACTGTTCTGTGAAGTTGTGGTTCTTTAGCGCTTACTATTCATTATTTTTATTCGGGAAGGAGGAGGGGAACTGAAATATTATTTTTTCATGTCTTAACATTTAAATCAAAACATAAAATTCCAACATTACATTCAAAGAAGAAAGACCTCCATTTCTATAGCGCCTTTCATGACCTCAGGACATCCTAAAGCGCTTTACAGCCAATGAAGTGCTTTTGAAGTGTAGTCACTGTTGTAATGTAGGAAACGTGGCAGCCAATTTGCGCACAGCAAGCTCCCACAAACAGCAATCTGATGATGACCAGATAATCTGTTTGTGATGTTGGTTGAGGGATAAATATTGGTCAGGACACGGGGATAACTCCCCTGCTCTTCTTCGAATAGTGCTGTAGGATCTTTTACGTCCACCTGAGAGGGAAGACGGGGCCTTGGTTTAACGTCTCATCCGAAAGAAGGCACCTCTGACAGTGCAGCACTCCCTCAGTACTGCACTGGAGTGTCAGCCTAGATTGTGGCCCTTGATCCGCATAGCATTTTGATATAACTGACTGGTTTGCCAGGCTACTTCAGAGGGCAGTTAAGCGTCAACCATATTGCTGTGGGTCAGGAATCACACAGGCCAGACTGGGTAAGAACGGCAGGTTTTCCTTTCCAAAGGGACATTAGTGAACCAGTTGGGTTTTTACGAAAATCCAACACTACTGTTGCCTTAACCCCAACCTCGAAAGGGCAGGTTCTACTGTACCAATGTGACATTTCTATCTCCTACTTGTGGTTTCACTGATCAACATTGACAAATTAAGGGCTATTTTGTGCTGTGGCTTGCAGCCCATTAGGAAATGAACTGACTTGCCAAATTCATTTCACTGAAGTTGTGCAGCAAATGAAGAGGAAAGGCTTTTATTCTGTCAGTTTCAAATATATTCAAGACCAGGTCCCAACGATAAAAGAGCCATGTGCTGTCTCGGCAATAACGCTTCAATTTTAAAATTCTCATCCTTGTGTTCTAATCCCTCCATCACCTCATCCCTCCCTATCTCTGTAACCTCTTCCAGCCCTACAACACTCCGAGATCTCTGCACTCCTCCAATTCTGGCCTCTTGAGCATCCCCGATTTCCATCGCTCCACCATTGGTGGCCGTGCCTTCAGCTCCCTCGGCCCTAAGCTCTGGAATTCCCTCCCTAAACCTCTCCGCCTCTCTAACTCTCCTCCTTTAAGACGCTTCTTAAAACTTACCTTTTGACCAAACTTTTGGTCACTTGTCCTAATATCTCATGTGGTTCAGTGTCAAATTTTGTTTGATTACACTCCTGTGAAGCGCCTTGGGACGTTTTACTACGTTAAAGGTGCTATATAAATGCAAGTTGCTGTGCTGTGCTATCAGAAACATTACTGAAAACTGTTGCCTTCACACAATAACATGAACTTTATCCAATTTTACCCACTAATTGGAAAAGAATAATGAATATTTTGGGATGATTGCAAGGTAGTAAATTAATAAAGGGGCTCAGCTGACAATAGAAGCTGGGGAGTATTATAACCAACAGATTCTCAATCACTTTGATAACTCCTGATTAATGGTTCATCACTGTGGCTTCTGGCCACAGTTGATATAAGTAACGATATAATAAAGTTTAGGGTTTTTCACTTAAGTGTTGTTGAAATGATGAATTCAAGCTGCTATACAGCTGGGTCTTACAAAGTATCTTGAAACATTAAAAGTAATTCATACTTCATTTGGAGAAACTCAGCCCTGAAAAGGGGCTTTCTAAGATAATTCAAAGCTGCTTTGTTTGTTTCTGACCCAAGGATGTTTGCCTCCAATGAAGGACGTATCGAGTTTTACTCCTGCATTCTTCACACAGATATATCCAAGCCACATGCCAAGCAGCCAATTTGACACTTGGCCCTATCCCCTTTTACCTCTGGTTGACTGCAAGGGAGCACATGATAGCCTGTGGTGGACAACCTTACCCAGTTATCCGCCTTCTTGGCACAGCACAACTCGGAGTGGATTGGGAGATCATTTCTGCTTTTCCACTCTGTTGTGCCAATTTTAATTCTAAAAAATTGAAGTGAGAAGGCCTAGATTTCAACATAGTCACAGTTTAATATTTCCCATTTATTAAAATGTATGTTTCATTTTCATCACTCAAACGTTTTCTCAGTCACAACATGCAGCACAATGGTCACACTAAAGGTCACATAGGTCAAACCAGCAGTTGCAAGATTTGCAAAAATGGTGGATGGACCCAAGATTTTAGACAGCTAGACACATTTTGTCAGGGCAGGACCCCTTCTTGCATTTGATTGGTAGTTTCCAATAGAAATGTGGACTTAATTACATCTGTGCCTTAGTCCATTTATCCCTGGCTTCTAATCCTGTTTTACCTGAAAACTATACTTGACCTGTGTATGTATGTAATATATAGTTCTAATTTTTTTGTGAACAAAATTGGGACATTTTACTGGTAAAGAATTCAATGCTTTTTAAACTTAATATGAGTCCTATTTAAACATTAAACTCCCCGTATTTCTGAAAGATGGTAACGCTGTGTGTCTGGTTATCACAGTCCTTGCGATTAAGAGGTTGCTTGACTGAAAGTATACGAGCCCCACCCATGCTGTGTGGACTGTGCTTTTTAATCTCTGCTCTGTATTACACACGGCCTTATTGTGAAAATTGTCTCATTGACTTGCAAAGGCCAGATACCAGTCCTTATTTAAAGGGTTTCGACCTGAAACGTTAACTCTGTTTCTCTCTCCACGGATGTTGCCTGGCCTGCTGAGTTTTTCCAGCGTTTTCTGTTGTTATTTCTTATTTAAATAGTGCTCTGTCCCTAATTGAAATGAATGTGTGTGTTTAAATAAAAAATGGTGGATTCAATCCTATCTGGCAGCCTTTGAATCAACATGGTATTTTTGTAGAATCAGAGTTGCAATGTGATTGTCAGACTGCAGCCAACATGCAGCACAAGCAGGAAAGAAGCCACAATGCTGCAAGTTTGGCATAGTTTCTGTCCGTTTGATTTCTTTTGACCTCCTCTAGCCCTACAACCCTCTGAGATCTCTGCGCTCCTCCAATTCTGGCCTTTTGCGCATCCCCGATTTTCAGTGCTCCACCATTGGCGGCCGTGCTTTCAGCTGCCAAGGCTGTCAGCTCTGGAATTCCCTCCCTAAACCTCACCGCCTCTCTCGATCACTTGCTCTTCTCCTTTAAGACTCCTTAAAACCTACCTGTCCTAAAATCCTCTTATGAGTCTCGGTGTCAAATTTTGTCTGATAATCGCTCCTGTGAAGTGCCTTGGGGACATTTTACTACTTTAAAGATGCTATATAAATGCAAGTTGTTGTTATAAACCTTGACCTCCAAGTGAAAGGTTTGCATATTGTTCTTAAACTGAGGAAGTGCAAAGTTCAAATGTAGCAATTGGCGCAGGATGGGCAGTAACCTCTGGATTAGTGACAGGAATCGTAATTAAGTTTTCGTTTTTGGTGGAAATCATATTTTCACTTCTCGGGATTTTTTATTGATTATCATTGCCCAAAATATTTTCAAATTGTGAAAGCGCTTTGGGGCATTTTTCTACATTAAAGGTACTGTATAAATGCTTCTTGTTGCTGAAGTATATTCTTGTCACTACTATTTCCACCCACAAATGCTGGGAATGAAACCACCCAGAACCCAGATGAAGTACTGCATGACTGCGGTAGGACTGAGGGCTGTTGAGAGCAGGTGTATTTATCTTGGCGAGTCTATGCTTTAACACCACAGAGCTCTCTCTAAAGGCCTACTAAAGTGGAGAATATGATCAGGCAGCAAGACTGCTGGTTGAACCTGACCTTGACACTAAATAAACTTTATGGGTGCCATGACTGAAACCTACTGCAATGATGCACAGTTTAACTACAAGAGCTTGTCTGTGGTTTTTCTCCAAAGTGCCTTGCTGTCATTTCTGAAGGGCTCCTTTGTGTAACACTGCTATTTAATCTGTACAGACTCTTTCCCCCTCCCCCCCCCAAGCATGCAGAACTCCATGGGACGCAGTTCTCACTACTCTACTGGGGGCATTGCACCTCTGTAATCTAATAGCATGTGAAGTATATAAACTGGATCAAGAGCAGCTCTCCAGAAGTGGCTGAGAATGGTTTCATGGGCTTAAATCCACTGCTCTATTTTTAAGTAGCGGCAGTTCTCCTGGCACGTACTCAATAATAAATAGAGCTGTGGATGCTCAGTAGTTGAGTATATTCAAGATGCGGAGACTGAGATCGACAGATTCTTGGGCACCAAGGGCCTAAAAGGATATGGGGATAGTGTGGGAAGGTGGAGTTGAGGTAGAAGATCAGCCATGATCTTATTGAATGGCGGAGCAGGCTCGAGGGGCCGTATGGCCTACTCCTCCTATTTCTTATGCTCTTATAAAGCGGGAATTGAGAACAGAGGATGAATCCTCCCAATTTGTTTCATTGCCTGTCTCCCTGTGTGTGATACAGCCTGTCATGAGGATAGAATTGTGTCTAAGTAATGTCATTCATGCTCTGAATTTCTGTACAGAGTTTGGACAATCCAAGCTTTGCACTACAGTAGAATAATTCATAGATCTAAATTAAATGCATTCAGCTTCCAGCTTTGAGATTTGCTTTAGGGCCCAACTCGGCTCACTAACGTAGTTTTACTTCAATTTTTTTGTTGTAGTGAAGTGAAACAGGTATTAATAAAGCTGGCGGGGGGGGGGCACTGCAAGTCATGAGAAATCTCCAACCAAGAAATATTACGGGATACTTCAATAATCTCCCAATAGCTCAGTTAGTTAATCCAGTAAATAGGTGAGCCACATCGACCAGGAAGGCTCCAAGGTCAATCCCCCCCTCCCTCCCCTCTCACACTGTTAGTTGAGCTAAACGTGAGTGCCGGTAGGAGTGCTCCAATTGGTCTCATCACTCCTGGGTGAGGAAGAGAAATATCCAGGATCCCTTCAAGAAGTGCAAATCTGTGGGTGTTGCATAAAAGTTATAGCACAGAAACAGGCCATTTGGCCCAACTGGTCTGTGCCGGTGTTTATGCTCCACACGAGCCTCCTCCCACCCTACTTCATCTCGCCCTATCAGCATATCCTTCTATTTCTTTCTCCCTCATGTGCTTATCTAGCTTCCCCTTAATTGCATCTATGCTATTCAACCTCAACTACTCCCTGTGGTAGCAAGGTCCACATTCTTGGGTGAGGACAGGGTCAGGCTCAGCTGTGACATCCCCTTCAATCAAATAATCTGCTGATACCCTCTGTCGAGGGTCACCTGTGAGTATTGGCCACTTGTGTGAGGTACACCTATCCTTGGATCTGTTCCCCATCGAGGAGTCCACACTTGCAAAAGAGGGAAATGGAGAAAACAATGTCCCATTCCATATAATCTAATGAGAATTGATGGCACAGTTACGGCATTTTGATTTATGAAATATAACCTGAAGCTTCACCTGGATAAAATAGATGCCCACCAAATATTACGGATCACATCTGATGACACTACATATGAGAGAACCTCCTGAAGCACACTCCTTTTTATTTGTTCTCGAGATATGAGTTGACACTGGCACAGCCACATTTATCGCCCATCCCTAGCCGCCCTGAGAAGGTGTTGGTGGATCTTCTCCTTGAACCACTGCAGCCCTTATGGAGCTGGAACTCCCACACTGGTGTTAAGTAAGAAATTCCAAGATTTTGACCCAGCATTGATGAAGGAGCAACAGTGGATTTTTACAGTGGTTGAACATTGGCTGTTATCTCACCTTGACTAAAAATGGCTTGAGTTTAGGGTGGCATGATGGGGCGGTACATTGATGTCCCAATGCATGGTATCTGAGTGGTGGGGTTTAGGGCACAGCTAACGGCTGCACCAGTGGTTTCGGACATGGTGTAGTAGCGGCAGAGTGGAGGCAAGATGCTTCTGTAGAGAAAGGGACATTTGGCAGGCATCTCACTCCCAGACCAATCTAACAAATGTACAGAAAGGCAGCTTAAGCGTATTTGTGGCACATCTGGGATCAGATTGCTGGTCCGATGGTTTGTGATCCTTGTAAAAGATGGAAAAAATGGTGGTGGGGGGCGGTTGCAGCAGGAGGTGGTGATTGTGTCTTTTAATTCGTGCTGTGTACACTTGAAGCCCACTTGTCGTATGAGAACATACTGGTATTTTGTTCTTGGAGAAAGGGGCAAGTAGGAAGAAAGGGAATCGATCTCTGGCGGCTTGCCAAGTGGCCTTCATCATGTGCTAGCCCAGGTAATGGATTTCACTAGGCTGCTTGACTGGTGGGGAGAGGGATAATCGGGCTTGATGCTGTCCTGCCTTAGTATCCACTCATTTCTCAGCAGGGGTCACCAGATAGTGATCAGGAATGGGATGCGTGGCTGAATGTTGGGAGGGGCGGGGGGTGGTCACAGAGGCCAATGTACCATCTCAACCTCCAGCCTGACACATCAGCTAGTTGAGCACAGACAACAGCAATTTCTGTAGCGCCTTTAACGTAGTAAAACGTCCCAAGGCGCTTCACAGGAGCATTAGCAAACAAAATTTTGACACCGAGCCACATAAAGAGATATTAGGACAGGTGAGAGGTATGTTTTAAGGAGCGTCTTAAAGGAGGAAAGAGAGGCAGAGAGGTTTAGGGAGGAAATTTCCAGAGTTTAGGGCCGAGGCAGCTGAAGACACGGCCACAAATGGTGGAGCGAAGGAAATGGGGGATGCGCAGAAGGCCAGAATTGGAGGATCGCAGAGATCTCGGAGGTTTGTAGGGCTGGAGGAGGTTACAGAGATAGGGAGGGGGCGAGGCCATCCTCCTCTTAGTATTCCTGACTTCAGTCTTCTACTGTCTAACATGAGCATTCAAAACCTTGAGCTGTCGTTATTGTGTACAACAAAAAAAGTCATTGGCTTTCAAACCAGAAGGTGAAAATGTTCTTAATTTCCCAGTGACCCATATTCAGAAAGGTGAATGGTTCAGAAACCTAACTGCCTAAAGTATCAACATTTTCAACCTTGCATTGTATGTTTTATAAATATCGGTCCTGGAGTCTTTGGGTGAAATAGATATTGGGTGGTAGCGCAAAATGGGCGATGGCGAATCGGCACTCTGTTTTACACGCTGCCCAATTTTCTCTTCCATTTAAATCAGGCTGCTGATTGGCTATTGCACCGAAATTTCACCCCCTTTGTTCCTACAAGCCACGGTGGGATTGGTTCGCATGAGTTGGAAACGGGATTATTTCTAGGTGCTATGGGGGTCGGACGATGCCCGCATTGATTTTATTAGATAAATAAAATGCAGTGATTGAACTGCTTTGGGATCTTCATGAAAAATATTCAATGCTGTTACTGCAATCTGTGTTTTAGATGTTCATCTGTGGGAGATATGTTGTGTGAACAATAGAATTGCAAGTTAATTCCATCAGCCAGTTGGATCTGGCAATCTAGAAGCTGCAACATTCTGTTCACACAGCAGTGTAAAAATAGATCTTTTTAAATGTCTTAACATTTTGTTTTAATGGGGTTTCATTAAAAGCACAGAGAATACTTTGATAGTCCTCATTATTCCTCGTAGGACTTGACAACATCTTGGAAATCCCCATAAAAGGGAGTAAGTATTAAATTCATGGGGCTATTTCTGCCCCATCTCACCATAGAATCAGCAACTGAATATGAATATTTACTTGACATAAACTCACAAAATAAACCCTGAATATCTTTCATATTTACTGTGTGCCAAGCTTTATAGTAGTAGTGTGGGCTGCAGAGGCGCTTCTGGTTACTGTGCAATATATTTGGTAGAGCATGGCGGTATGATAATGGGGTGATCATAAAGAAATTATGGAGGTATATGTTGTGTAAGAGAGCGATGTGGTCTATTTGCATTGTGCTGGGGATTGGTAAGAAGTGAGTTTATAAACTGGTGAGTTCCCAATCTCGGCTGTGCAACCAAGGGAGACCAGACACTTCTCAATCACCTTCCAAATTAGTGGCCAGTTACAGAGAAACATGGGCGCATATAGTGACACTACTATTCCCGGCCAGAATGGTGATGATTGGGTAATTTCCCCCGTCAATCACGCCTGGAGACCGCACTGCTGTAAGTGACTGGGATTGATTTTACGCACAATTTGTATTATGTAACTATCCTCCATTCAGTACATTTTGCTGGAGAAATCACCCTGCTTTTATCGGGAGACTTTGCTGTAGTTTCCGTCATGAGCTCTGTTTGCTGTAGTTTGTAGAGACTCTTTTTAAATAGACTGTCAACTGTTTGCTGCAGTGCGCTGCTTAAATTGACTCTGCTGTAAAAGAGACTGTTTATGTAAGTCCCGCCCCGCCTCCAACTCATTGGCTGACACAGTGTTGTCAGTAGAGACACTGGAGAGAAGCATTGGCAGAGGCCTCAGAGTGGCTCTCCTGGCCCTCTAGAGATGCTACATGGTGTCAGGAGAATAAAAAGAGGGGGGAGAATCGATAATTTAACAATGAGGGCATAATTTATAGAGATATTTAACAACCTGAGGCCATTTAGTGTATGCTCTCAATTTATGCACAGTCATTATTGAGGATTAATAGGACCCAAGGTGATGATGGTGTTGGAAGATCAATTTGTTCCCCCCCTAGGCCTGGCACAATCTGAATCAAACCAGCACTTTATTTTGAATAATGTCTCATTCAGCTCCTGGGCATCCTTCCCCTCCAGAGGGGTTTGTTGTTCGTGTAATGCACTGTTCCTTTTGTAAGTAACCAATGCTGTCACCTGTGGGGTTTTTTTTGTTTTATATAGCCCTTTCTGGAAAACTCAACAGGTTTCCGACGTTTGATGGAGAACTGAAGGAGCTCTGCACAAGCGCTGTAAGTGCCAACACCACAAAGGCGACGCTGTATTCACTGAATGTGTGGAGATACTGGTGTGTGACGCGGGAGCTAAAGCAATACATGGACATTACCAAGGTAGGTCATACAAATACTGAGATAGAATGACATTACATAGAATGTACAGCACACAAACAGGCCATTCAGCCCAACTGGTGCTTTCATTAAGACGAGACACTCCCAAGTGTTTTGTTAAATACTTGAAGGGAAAAAAATTTGCAGGACTATAGGGAAATAGCAGGGGAGTGAGACTAAATTGAATGGCTCTTTCAAAGATTAATATTCACTTCAACCTTTTTTTCTTCGCCTGCTTGAATTACAGAAGGGGACTGATTCAGAGGAGCCTGAATTGAGTGGTGAGAATGTGGAACTCGCTACCACAAGGAGTGTTTGAGGCGAGTAGCATAGACACATTTAAGGGGGAAGCTAGATAAATGCATGAGGGAAGAAGGAATAGAAGGATAGGCTGATAGGGTGAGATGAAGAAAGATGGGAGGAGGCTCGTGTGGAGCATAAATACCGGCATGGAGAGTTGGGCCAAATGGCCTGTTTCTGTGCTGTGCATTCTATGTAATTCGATGACTGTGAGCACGGTGAATTAGCATAAGGAGTGGGAGAACATGTCCTGAAGTCTGCATATTTCGGTTTCATTCACCTTCATGTGGGGACGTGGCGCGTGGAGGCAAGTTGTCAACCCAGAGAGAGGGAAGCTGCTCGATTTGTGTAGGTAGGGTTGCCAACTCTGGTTGGACGTGTTCCTGGATGTTTCATCACATGAACGCCAGTCTCCAACCGCCCCTCCCTGTCAAACAGCCTTTTTCTCCATCTCCAATATTTTAATAAATAAAAGTGTTCAAAAAAGGAGAAAACATAGAAAAATAGGAGCAGGAGTAGGCCATTCGGCCCTTCGAGCCTGCTCCGCCATTCAATATGATCATGGCTGATCCTCTATCTCAATACCATATTCCTGCTCTCTCCCCATACCCCTTGATGCCTTTTGTGTCTAGAAATCTATCTATCTCCTTCTTAAATTTATTCAGTGACTTGGCCTCCACAGCCTTCTGTGGTAGAGAATTCCACAGGTTCACCAACCTCCTGAGTGAAGAAATTTCTCCTCATCTCAGTCCTAAATGTCTTACCCCATATTCCGAGACTGTGACCCCTCGTTCTAGACCCCCCAGCCAGGGGAAACATCCTCCCTGCATCCAGTCTGTCTAGCCCTGTCAGAATTTTATACGTTTCAATGAGATCCCCTCTCATTCTTCTAAACTCTAGTGAATACAGGCCTCGTCGACCCAATCTCTCCTCATACGACTGACCTGTCATCCCAGGAATCAGTCTAGTGAACCTTCGCTGCACTCCCTCTATGGCAAGTATATCCTTTCTTGGGTAAGGAGACCAAAACTGCACACACTACTCCAGGTGTGGTCTCACCAAGGCCCTGTATAACTGCAGTAAGACATCCTTGCTCCTGTACTTAAATCCTCTTGCAATGAAGGCCAACATACCATTTGCCTTCCTAACTGCTTGCTGCACCTGCATGTTTGCTTTCAGTGACTGGTGTACAAGGACACCCAGGTCCCTTTGTACATCAACATTTCCCAATCTATCACTATTTAAATAATACTCTGCCTTTCTGTTTTTCCTACCGAAGTGGATAACTTCACATTTATCCACGTTATACTGCATCTGCCATGTATTTGCCCACTCACTCAACTTGTCTAAATCACCTTGAAGCCTCTTTGCATCCTCCTCACAACTCACAATCACACCTAGTTTCGTGTCGTCAGCAAACATTGAAATATTACATTTGGTTCCCTCATCCAAATCATTGATATATATTGTGAATAGCTGGGGCCCAAGCACTGATCCCTGCGGTACCCCACTAGTCACCGCCTGCCACCCCGAAAAAGACCCATTTATTCCTACTCTGTTTCCTGTCTGTTAACCAATTTTCAATCCATGCCAGTATATTACCCCCAATCCCATGTGCTTTAATTTTGCACACTAACCTCTTTTGTGGGACTTTATCAAAGGCCTTCTGAAAATCCAAATACACCACATCCACTGGTTCTCCCTTATCTATTCTACCAGTTACATCCTCAAAAAAACTCCAGTAGGTTTGTCAAACACAATTTCCCTTTCATAAATCCATGTTGACTTTGTCTAATCCCGTTGATATTTTCTAAGTGTCCTGTTATCACATCCTTTTATAATAGACTCTAGCATTTTCCCTACTACTGATGTTAGGCTAACCGGTCTGTAGTTCCCTGTTTTCTCTCTCCCTCCTTTTTTAAATAGTGGGGTTACATTTGCCACCCTCCAATCTGCAGGAACTGTTCCATAATCTATAGAATTTTGGAAGATGACAACCAATGCATCAACTATTTCCATGGCTACCTCTTTTAGTACTCTGGGATGCAGATTATCAGGCCCTGGGGATTTATCAGCTTTCAGTCCCATTAATTTCTCCAGCACTATTTTTTTACTAATACTAATTTCCTTTAATTCCTCCTTCTCACTAGACCTTTGGTTCCCTAGCATTTCTGGGAAGTTATTTGTGTCCTCTTCCGAGAAGACAGAACCAAAGTATTTGTTTAATTGCTCTGCCATTTCCTTGTTCCCCATTATAAATTCTCCCGTTTCTGACTGTAAGGGACCTAGATTTGTCTTCACTAATCTTTTTCTTTTTACATACTTGTAGAAGCTTTTACAGTCCGCTTTTTATGTTCCTTGCAAGTTTACTCTCGTACTCTATTTTCCCCCTCTTAATCAATCTCTTGGTCCTTTTTTGCTGAATTCTAAACTGCTCCCAATCCTCAGGCTTGCTACTTTTTCTAGCAACTTTATATGACTCCTCTTTGGATCTAATACTATCCTTAATTTCTTTTGTTAGCCATGGTTGGGCCGCTTTTCCTTTTGTGTTTTTGCGCCAGAAAGGAATGTATAACTGTTGCAATTCATGCATTTGTTCCTTAAATGTTAGCCATTGCCTATCCACCGTCATGCCTTTTAATGAAGCTCCCCAATCTATCATAGCCAACTCACTCCTCATACCTTCATAGTTTCTTTTGTTTAGATTTAGGACCCTAGTTTCGGATTGGACTACTTCACTTTCCATCTTAATGAAGAATTCTATCATGTTATGGTCACTCTTCCCTAAAGGACCCCGCACAACAAGATTATTAATTAACCCTTTCTCATTGCACAATACCCAATCTAGGATAGCCTGTTCCCTAGTTGGCTCCTCAACGTACTGGTCTAAAAAAACATCTCGTACACACCACAGGAATTCATTCTCCACAGTATTATTGCTAATTTGGTTTGGCCAGTCTATATGTAGATTAAAGTCACCCATGATTACAGTGGTACCCTTGTTACATGCATCTCTAATTTCTGTTTGATGCCGTCCCCTACATTACCACTACTGTTTGGAGGCCTAAGGACAAATCCCACCAATGTTTTCTGCCCCTTGGTGCTTCTTAGCTCCACCCAGACTGATTCTACATCTTCATTTTCTGAGCCAATATCCTTTCTCACTATTGCTCTGATTTCATCCTTTACTAACAGCGTCACCCCACCTCCTTTTCCTTTTTGCCTGTCCTTCCTAAATATCGAATATCCTTGGATATTCAGCTCCCAGCCTTGGTCACCCTGCATTTTTTTAATGATTTTCTCCGAGATTGTTCTCTGCCGTGTCCAGGCTATTAATCTTCAAACCCTGGAGACTCCAGGACATTCCTGGAGGGTAGGCAACCCTATGTGTCGGCTGATACCTCTCTCAAGATTTGATCTCATCCTACTACAATACCAACCCTATCATCTTCCCGCTGTTTTTCTTAGGCAACGCATTCCAACTATTCATCTCCCACTGTGTAAAGAAATACTTCTTGTCGTATATCCTAAATTATCCTTTACAACCCTGAATCTTGCCCTTGAGTATCTGAAAGTACTGTTTCAAGTTTACTTTCTCTTTGTCGTTAAGTATCTCGCATACTTTTTGAGGTCCCCTCAGGGTCGTCTCTTTACGACACTGAGCCCTAGAGTTCCTCATAGCTCCCCGTCTGTCACCCACGATCAGCCTCATTGGTAAAGAGAGGCAGTGCGGAAGAGAGCAGTGACCAGCAATGTACAGGTGTAGTCTGACCAAGGATTCTGTACAGCTTTCAGTGTGACCTCTGGCAATTTGAATCCAGCTGATGGGGCAATATAACCAGCATCCTATTTGCTTTGTTTCCTACCACCTCATAATGTTTAGATGCGCTGAGCAATAAGACAAATCAATTTCCCCCTCCGCATGTCTTATCTCACGCATGGATTAAATGCACCTTCTATTTTCCAATGTGCACTTTGTCTGTATTGAACTTCATTTTTCACTGATCTCGGCTGTCTTGTCTGAGTTCATAGTTCACTCCCACCCCTACTGATGTAACCAGCATACAGTAAAGCTGCACTGGCAAAGGTTTGGAAGCAGTTCAGCCATGGGCGCTGTGACCAGGAAACAAAGAACGGGTAAAATGCCTTCAAAGAAAAAGTCACGACAAATATAACGCTCAAGAGCGAGCAGTGGGCTGTCCCGATGGCTCAGTGGGTGCGGCAGGACCCAGGTTTGATCCCCATTCTGAGCGGAGTTGCAGAGATCTCTGCAAGGGCACTGGACAGGGGTACTGCAATGGTGGAAGTATCCCCAGCCTAATGTGGGGAGTGGGGGGAATTTCAGCCCGTGTCCCTGCTCCTGACCAGTGTCTAGTGGCAACTGCAGGAAAGTGCATGGGCAGGGACTGGATCAGGCTTCACCATGATAGCCTCCAGGACCAAATGGCCTACTGACTGTCTAGACTGACGCTTAAAGACTAGGTACTTGGGCAAGGTGCTTGGAGGGTGGTTGGCACCGGTGGAACTGCATCCCAATCATGAGCCAGCACTTTCCAGGTCAGGAGGAGAGTTCACGAAAAGGGAAGGGCGCTGAAGGACCCTTGTGATTTCAGCATTTACTTACTTGCTGTTCTCTCTCCGTTAAAGATTCCGCCTGCGAAGCTCAACGAGCTACTGGAGGACTTCTACGTGACTGTGAGGAAGACCGACGGCTCCGACTTCCTGGCCACCTCCCTCCACGCCATCCGGCGCGGCCTGGACCGTGTGCTGAAGAACGGCAACGTGGGCTTCTCGATCGGCGACGCCGTCTTCAAGTCCTCCACCCAGAAGCTGAAGGACAAACTGAGGCTGCTGAACAAAGCGGGCTTGTCTGGCTCACGATCCCGCAACATCATCTACTTCTCCGGCCAGGACGAGGAGGAGATGTGGCAGGCCGGCTACCTGGGCGACGCAAACCCAGTGGCTTTGCTGAGCGTGGTGGTGAAGTTCAACAGCCAGTACTTCAACATGAGAACCTTGCAGGAGCACGTGGACCTCATGTACGGGGACATTGAGCTGCTGAAGGACGCGGAGAACAGGCCCTTCTTTGCCCGGACTGACATGGTCAAAAGAGAGAGCAAGGTCTGCAGCAACAAGCTGTGCTTTGGACAGATCTACCACGAGCACTCGGAAGGACTCAAGAGGTGCCCGTACTGCCTGCTGTATAAATACATGTACACCCACCGGCCCCCAAGCCAGCGGGATCCCAAGTCGCCCTTTTACCTCGTGGCCAGGAAGGACTTCTCCCAGCTGGACAATGTGTGGTTTGAGGAGCAGCGGATGGGCCTTCGCTCCCTCAGGGCCGTGGTCCCCAAACTAGCAAAGAAGGTCAGGCTTGAGCAAAGCGAAAGCTTCACCTTTGTGTCCTTCACTCAGGCTTCTCTTCTCAAACCAGGAAAGTTCCTTTCTACCAACAGCTGAAGGAAGTCTGCGTCCTTTGGACCAAAAGAGTGTTTTAAATGTAGAACTTCTAACAAAGGCGGGGGGGGGAAATAATGATACGGATAGCTGATAGAAAAACAACACAATGTGATTTTATTCGGAAGGGGGCAATAGATACTCATTTAATTATCCATAATCCTTTTGTTACAGTATTTTCATTACAGCTTCAAAAAAAACCCACCTTCCATCATTTAACCTCTGTAAAAAAACAAACTGTAAACTCCTATTGCTGCGGGAATTTGGTGAGAGTGGGAATTCATGGTAAGTAGTGGGTGAGTAGTGCAGAAAGTGTGTTTTTATCAAACTGAAATTTAACCTGGTTTTCTTACTTTTAAAAAAAAACTGCATGTCAGTGGCAGTTAACAGTCAATCAGGTGTAAGTGGGTCCCTGACTAGGTGTTAATTATTGGAGCTGAAAGTTGACTGACCAGTTGTAACTAGTGTATTTCTGAAGGGGTATCTGCAAAAGCACAGAGCTTGATGAGAGTTGGGTGAATCTGCTTAACAGAGTGGTTTGCTTAACAGAGTGACAACAGGAATTTGGTGAGAGTGGGAATTTGGTGCAGGGGGGAAGGAGGTGCTAAGTAATTTAAACCAAGGGGCAACGGTAAATAAGTAAATATATAAATAATCAGACGAATTAATTAGATCTAAGGGGATAAAATTAACTAAGCAGAGGATACCGACATTAAAGGGATCCGAATTGCATTAAATAAAAATCTGGTATACGTTAATAATACATAGGAACCAGGGGATACTAAACTAAAAACATATATACACGTAACACAAACATCTGAAAACAAGTCAAGTCCCACATGTACGCTGACAACACCCAGCTCTACCTCACCACCGCTTCTCTCAACCCCTTCACTATCTCTTATTTGTCAGACTGCTTGTCCAACATCCAGTACTGGATGAGCAAAAATTTCCTCCAACTAGATATTGGGAAAACCGAAGCCATTGCCTTCGGTCCCCGCCACAAACTCCGTTCCCTAGCCACCGACTCCATCCCTTTCCCTAGTCACTGTCTGAGACTGAAACAGGTCGGTCGTAACCTTGGCGTCCTATTTGACCCTGGGATGAGCTTCCAACCACGTATCGACTCCATCACCAAGACCGCCTACTTCCACTTCTGTAACATCGCCCGTCTCCGCCCTTGCCTCAGCTCACCTACTGCTGAAACCCTCATCCATGCCTTTGTTACATCTAGACTTGACTATTCCAATGCTCTCCTGACCGGCCTCCCATCTCCCACTCTCCATAAACTTGAACTCATCGAAAACTCTGCTGCCCATATCCTAACTCTCACCAAGTCCCGTTCACCCATCACCCCTGTGCTCGCTGACCTATATTGGTTCCCGGTCTGGCAATGCCTCGATTTTAAAATTCTCATCCTTGCTTTCAAATCCCTCCATGGCCTTGCCCCTCCCTATCTCTGTAACGTCCTACAACCCTCCGAGATCTCTGCGCTCCTCCAATTCTGGCCTCTTGAGCATCCAGTTTTAATCGCTCCACCATTGGCGGCCGTGCCTTCAGATTCCTGGGCCCTCGGCTCTGGACTTCCCTCCCTCTCTCTCTCTCTCTGTCTCTCTCTCTCTCTCTCTCTCTCCTCTAAGACGCTCCATAAAACCTACCTCTTTGACCAAGCTTTTGGTCACCTGTCCCTAATATTTCTTTATGTGGCTTTGTGTCAAATCTTGTTTGATAACATTCCAGTGACTATATAAATGCTTTTTGTTGTTGTAGATAGACTTTAAACAAAATGCTGGGACAGCTGAGACCCATTGCCTGCAATTCCTGTGCCATGTGGGAACTCCAGGACTCTTCATGTGTCCTGGATCACCACATGTGCAGGAAGTGCCTTCAGTTGCTCGAACTCAAGCTCGGGGTTTCTGAGCTTGAGGAGCGGCTGGAGTCGCTGCAGGGCATACGGGAGGCTGAGAATTTCCTGGAGCCAAGTTCCAGGAGGTGGTCACCCCGCAGCTGCAGAGAGTTCAGGAGTGGGTGTGGGTGGTCATCCGGCAGGGTAGGAAGAGGCAGGCAGTGCAGGAATCCTCCGGGAATGTGGCACTTTCAGTGCTGAATACTGGTGAGGGTGTCGACACCTCGGGGGAGTACAGTCCAGAGAACACCCACAGCACGTTGGGGCAATTGACTGCACAGGAGGACACAGCAAAGTGTAGAAATGCAGTGGTCCTAAGGGATTCAATAACCAGGGGGATAGACTGGCATTTCTGCAACCGCCTATGTGAGTCCAGCATGGTGTGTTGCCTCCCTGGTGCCAAGGAAAAGGACAGCACTGAACGGCTGCAGAACATTCTGCGAGGCGAAGGGGAACAGCCAGAAGTCATGGTCCATGTTGGAACCAACGACATAGGTAGGGAAAAGGGTAGAAGTCCTACAGACAGAGTTTCAGGAGCTAGGGAGGAAGTTAAAGAGCAGGATCTCAAAAGTAGCAATCTCTGGATTACTCCCAGTGCCACGTACTAGTGAGTATAGGAGGAGTAAGATAAGACAGGTTAATGCATGGCTGGAGAAATGGGGCAGGGGGGCAGGTTACGCTTCCCCCTCCAGTCTGAAAAACAACTATTCACCACTACTCTCTGCTTTCTGTCCCTTAGCCCACTGCCCCTTTAATCCCATGGGCTTCTATTTTGCTAGCAAGTCTATTATGTGGTACTTTATCAAACGCCTTTTGAAAGTCGCACATCATCAACCGCACTACCCTCATCAACCCTTTCCGTTACTACTTCAAAGAACTCAATCAAGTTTGTCAAACATAATTTGTCTTTAACAAATCTGTACTGGCTTTCAATTATTAACCCCTATTTTTCCAACTGCCAATTTATTTTGTCCCTGATTAATGCCTCTATAAGTTTTCCCACCACCGACATTAGGCTGACTGGCCTGTAGTTGCCGGGTTTTATCCCTCTCCACTTTTTTAAACAGCGGTGCAACATTCGCAGTCCTCTGGCACCACTCCCATATCTAAGGAGGATTGGAAGATTGTAGCCAGGGCCTCCCCAATTTCCACCCTTACTTCCCTCAGCAACCTAGGATGCATCCCATCCAGACCGGGTAACTTTTCTGCTTTGAGCGCTGCCAACCATTTTAGTACCTCCTCTTTATCTATTTTTATCCTATCCAAATTCTCTACTACCTCCTCCTTTTACTTTGACATTGGCAGTATCCCCTTCTTTATTGAAGACAGGTGCAAAGTATTTCGTACCTCGGCCATGCCCTCTGCCTCCACAAGATCATCTCTTTTTTGGTCCCTAATCGGCCCCACCCTTCCTTTGACTACCTTTTTATTACTTATGTTTATAAAAGACTTTTGGATTCCCATTTATGTTACCCACTAATTTACACTCTCTTTGCCCCTCTTATTTCCTTTTTCAGTTCTCCCCTGTACTTTTTGTATTCAGCTTGGTTCTCTGCTGTATTATGAACCAGACATTTATCATAAGCCTCCTTGTTCAGTTTCATTTTAATCTCTATGGGGGCAAAATTCGGTTGCTTTGCCCCCTTGGGACGCTAACAGGGCAAAGCAACTAGCGTCCGGTGCCACTAACACCTCCTGCGAAATTCAGCGGGCGGTTAGCGGTGGTAGCGTCCCGCGGCGCTGCGCCTCCAGCAATGATGTCCTCGCCATGCGCAGCGCCCCGGCCGCAAATTTGGGTCGTGACCCCTAATGTATCACCGGACGCTATGTCGGTCAGGGGGGCGTACGTGCGGCTGGGGCGGCGATATTTAAAGGGGAGGTGCCGGGCGGCCATTTTTTTTGCTGGCCGCCTGCCAGTACCTGCCCCCTTTGCCCTTCCCCTGCGGGGTGCCGGCCGCGATCGGGCTGCCTGGCACTCCTCTTGAAGTGCCAGGCTCTTTTGCTGGCACCCCGCTCCCTGGAGGCCCAGCTGGGCCCCGGTTCGCGCTGCGCAAGGCCCCTTCCCTTTAATAAGGGGAGGAAGGCCTGCAGTACCGTGGCGCAACGTGCCGGCGAGCATGGTGCTGTTGCACGTAGCACCGCGATATTGGGCTGGAGCGCCCCAAGTGGGAGGGGGAGTGCTTCCAGTAGCGCCCTGCCTCCTGCTTGGGGCGCTACCATCCAATTTCGGGCGCGGGGGCACTAACTTTTTTGGGGCACTAAAAGTAGCACCCCGGTGAAGTTAGCACCCTAAAGGGGGCGCGACTCAATTTTTCCCCCTATATCTTTATTCACGCCAGGGAGCTCTAGCTTTGGATGCCCTTCCTATAAAGAACTTTGGGACGTCCAGTGGTCGTGAAAGGCGCTATATAAATGCAAGTCTGCCTTTCTTTTAAATCTTTCTAAAACACTGGCTAGGCCCCAGCTAGAGCATTCTGTCCAATTCTGGGCACCACACTTTACAAAGGATGTCAAGGCCTTGGGATGGGTACAGAGGAGATTTACTAGGATGGTACCAGGGATGAAAGACTTCAGTTACGTGGACATACTGGGGTGGTTCTCCTTAGTGCAGAGAAGGTTAAGGGGAGATTTGATAGAGATGTTCAAAATCATGAAGGGTTTTGATAGAGTAAACAAGGAGAAACTGTTTCCAGTGGCAGAAAGCCCGGTAACCAGAGGGCACAGATTTAAGGTAAAAGAACCAGAGGCGACATGAGGAAAAAAATTGACACAGCTAGTTAGGATCTGGAATGCACTGCTTGAAAGGATGGTGGAAGCAGATTCAGTAACAACTTTCAAAAGGGAATTAGATAAATACTTGAAGGGGAAAAAATTTGCAAGGTTATGGGGAAAGAGCAGGGGAGTGGGACTAATTGAATAGCTCTTTGAAAGAGCCGGGACAGGTGTGATGGGCTGAATGGCCTCCTGTACTGTATCATTCTGTGATAATATGATTTCAGAGAAATGCCTAGACCAATAGAAAGTTTTCGTACTCTGTGTTCACTCAAACTGTTGTAAACTTGTTGTATTTTCCTTTTGATGCAAAATGCTACTGTAGTCCTTGACGGGTTCATGATTATTAAAGCTATTTTTTTCTCACTTCTCTTTCTCCTTTTCCCCTTCAGAGTTCCAACATAGATTGTACTTCTGCTATTTAGAGCTTGTAACTCAAAGTTGATCTGACATTGTTAAACCAGCAGAATGCTGTGCAGCTACTTTGTATAACAGTGGGGAATTTAAATACTGGGCAGTTTTCTAGTAAATGAACAGAAAAGCCCATAATACTCACCACTGCAAATAAGTATTCTCAAACTCGTGTGAGCTCTCTGCTAACTATCTTCCGCCCCAGGTCACCCCATGTGGCGTTTCTTACATGACTAGTGACAGGATTTCATTTTTTTCATGGACCTCATAGACTCCTGATTAATTAGCCCTGCCACCCCCCCCCCCCCCCCCCCCCCCCTCCCCCAGTCAGATTGGAGTCTTGTGAATTGGGGTCATGTGAGATCGCTGGGATTACATTATTACAAAAATAAAACCACGTGAAAAGTCCAGCTTGTCCATCCCCGTGTTGTGTGTGTTCTTTTCAACGTACCACAGCTGTGCACCTAATAAAATGTCTGGGTCCCCTTTTAAGTTGTTAAAGTAGCAACATTTCCATCCACCTCCTGTAGCCCTGGGGATGATTCAAGCTTTAGATTTGTTTTCTAAAGGCTGTTTGATCCTTAACCAGTTAATTTGTAGCACCAAAGTATTATATGAACCCAGGTTGTGTATTTTCAGCAACATTGATGCATACATTTTTACACGTACTGCAGAATCATTTATTGCATTCTCAGCCTCACTTTTTTTTTAATAAACTAAACCCTCCCACTCTCTTGTGAGCAAGTGTTCATCTGCTTGACATTCACCAGTAAGTTCAAAAAAACATTTCACCGATTCTCCTGAAGGCACTGATCCTTGTTAGGACAGTTTCATGGTCACCGGCACATTCCAGTACCTTGCCCAAGTTGCATTTCACACCTGAGCCTAAGCAGTGAATGTCGGCGGGCAATTCGACTTTGTGGGGGGGGGATTAATGCCACAGGTGAGCCTAATCCTGTCCATGCCCAACCCCCGCACGTGCAGATTTTCCAGATACTTCAGCAACTGAAGAAACGTCTCCTCTGATGAGACACTTGGTTCTTCGTGAACGCAGTTAACCTCCGAACCATCTGCCTGGTCTCTTCACACAGCTGGATGAAGTGGCACCACTTCAGTAACAAAATGAGCCTTCTGATTTATAAATCCCTGGTTAGACCTCAGAATTGTGTCCAATAACGGTCAAGGCCTTGGAGAGGGTGCAGAGGAGATTTACTGGAATGTTACCAGGGATGAGGGACTTCAGTTATGTGGAGAGACTGGAGAAGCTAGGGGGGTTCTCCTTGGAGCAGAGAAGGTTGAGAGGAGATTTAATAGAAGTGTTCAAAATCATGAGTAAATAAGGAGAAACTGTTTCTGCTCGCAGGAGGGTTGGTAACCAGAGGACACAGATTTAAGATAATTGGCAAAAAAGCCAGGGGGGAGATGAGGAGAAATTATCTGAACGGCAATAGATTGGGAAAAGGGGAAGTGCAACGAGATCTGGGAGTCCTTGTGCACCAGTCGCTGAAGGTAAGCATGCAGGTGCAGCAGGCGGTTAAGAAGGCAAATGGTATGTTGGCCTTCATAGCGAGAGGATTCGAGTACAGGAGCAAGGATGTCTTGCTGCAGTTGTACAGGGCCTTGGTGAAACCACACCTTGAGTATTGTGTGCAGTTTTAGTCGCCTTATCTGAGGAAGGATGTTCTTGCCATGGAGGGAGTGCAGTGAAGATTCACCAGACTGATACCTGGGATGGCAGGAATGACGTATGAGGAGAGATTGGGTCGATTAGGCTTATATTCGCTAGAGTTTAGAAGAATGAGAGGGGATCTCATTGAAACTTATAAAATTCTAACAGGACTAGACAGACTAGATGCAGGAAGGATGTTCCCGATGGCGGGGGAGTGCAGAACCAGAGGTCACAGTCTAAGGATAAGGGGTAAGCCATTTAGGACTGAGATGAGGAGGAATTTCTTCACCCAGAGAGTGGTGAACCTGTGGAATTCTCTACCACAGAAGGCAGTTGAGGCCAATTCATTAAATATATTCAAGAAGGAGATAGATATATTTCTTAAGGCTAAAGGGATCAAGGGATATGGGGAGAAAGCAGGGACAGGGTACTGAATTTGGATGATCAGCCATGATCTCATTAAATGGCGGAGCAGGCTCGAGGGGCTGAATGGCCTACTCCTGCTCCTATCTTCTATGCTTCTAAATGTATTTACACAGCGAGTTATGATCTGGAAGGGTGGTGGAAGCAGATTCAGTAGTAACTTTCAAAAGGGAATTGGATAAATACTTAAAAAGAAAAATTCACAGGGCTATGGGGAAAGAGCAGGCAGAGTGTTGCTAATTGGATAGTTCTTTCAAAGAGCCGGCACAGGCATGATTGGCCGAATGGCCTCCTGTGTTGTAAGATTCTATGATTCTTCTATCATTTCCTGGCCCCCTGAAAAAGAATAAATTCCAAAATTTTGAGTTACACCTGATCAAACCAACAAATGTCTGCATAATGTGACGTACACAACCAATTTATCTGCTTGGTGTAGGGAGCATCTCAAATGAACAAATTTGCCTTCATATAACACCTATCACACTCAAACATCTCAAAGCAGCCGATGCAATGAATTCCTTGCATGTAACACTTCATCTCTTTACCAATGGTCAATGCTGACGGAAGGTGCTCCCTCAGTTGAATGTTGCACACGTATAACAATGGAGAAGGAGGCAGTGGAGAAGTTGCTCGGCCAATCCTTTTAACATTGTGCTTTGTAAAGACAACTTTATGTGATTATTAAAGTCATTTATTTCTTCCAAAATTGTTTTGCTGAAAAGTCAGCCAACATCACTTTCATAAAAAAAATTATCTGGTAATTATCACATTGCTGTTTGTGGGACCTTGCTGTGTGCAAATTGGCTGATGTGTTTCCCAACATTACAACAGAGACTACACTTCAAAAATACTTCATTGGCTGTAAGTGCTTTGGGACGTCCTGAGGTCATGAAAGATGCTATAGAAATGTAAGTCCTTTCTTTCATTGTATGCTTGTACTTTCCAATGTTGTTGTTTTCTCATCTCATTCCTTTTTGTTATTTATGACTGTATAAAAAGCATATACTTGCTCACAGCTGATTTTACTTTTTTTAAACTCCAATTCAGGGAAACTAAAACCTAAATACAGAAAGCCCGTTTAAAAGCTTTGGTATTTTAATGATAACGCACAAGTGACTTATTTGTCCAACAGATTCCTGTTAGAAACATGGGAACCATCAACATTGTCTGACCAGGAACATTCTGCAGTTGAATCGTTTCATTAGAACGTAAAGCATCGAATGACAAATGACCATTCAGCCCTCGAAAGACCAGGTATCATCCATTCGATCACTGCTGCTACCAAACTCATTTAATCTCATCCACTTCACTCAAGGGGAAATCGAGGAAGAACTCCTAACCTCATCTAACGCAATCTGACCTCGCCTGCCTTGGCTCAACTGTGTTCCCGTTAAATGAGATGAATGACAATGGTACACACCTGGTGTACATGATCTAATTTGTATTCCCATGGTTTCGTTTATGTTGTGAGGCAGATGGGAAAGGGGATATCAGGTGAGTTATAAGAAAGAGAAGAAACAGTAACAAGGCAAGGATACAAGGTTTGTCTAAAGTGTATAAATGTAGATACACCTGGGATATGAATGAAATGGAGGGTTGCAGCCATTCTGTACCAGTGAAAACCCCCTCCCCGCAACCAGAGGAAATAGCTTCTCTCGATCTACCCTATCAAATCCTTTAATCATCTTAAAACACCTCAATTAGATCACACCTTAATCGTCTATACTCGAGGGAATACAAGCCTAGTTTATGCAACCTGGCCTCATAATTTAACCCTTTTAGCCTTGATATCATTCTATAGACTCTAATGCAATCCTGGTTTATTTTTGCATCAGAAACATGCTACACATGTTTAAATGAAGTATACCACGGGCAAGTATACCGTGTAACATGATAAATATTCTACTCTTTAGTTTGTCATAAGTTGTGGAGATATTTGTTATTATGCTTCTGGTTATACCAGGATAAAATATTGTTCATGATTTTATCAACATGATTTTTGGATTTCAAGTGGAAAATTTATTTCTGTGTATCCTTTCACCAGGCAAGGCACAACGTGCCAGTTGATTAATAAAGGTAACTTGCAGTTGTTATGATCTGGAACGCGCTACCTGAAAGGGCGGTGGAAGCAGATTCAATAGTAACTTTCAAAAGGGAATTGGATAAATACTTGAAAAGGAAGAATTTGCAGGGCTCTGGGGAAAGAGCAGGGTAGTGGGACTAATTGGACAGCTCTTTAATGAATTAGCACAGGCACGATGGACCGAATGGCCTCCTTCTGTGCTGTATGATTCTATAACTTCCATGCAAACATATAGAGCTGCTGTGGGACACATGAACTGGGCCCCGCGATGGCGGCTCTCCATGAAGGAAGGAATGAGTTATAGAAACAACGAGATACCTTGGTGTCAATGTTCCCGCTAAGCTGTGCGGCCACGCAGCCGTCTGCAAGGTCCCACGCAGGCCACGCAATGGCTTTTATGTTGTAGGTACCACGCACACGCAAAGATTTGAGTGAGCTGCACATTGGGGGAGCCCGGCCGTGCAGGAGGCAGTGCGGCTTACAGAGGACGTTGCTTGGAGTTATAAAAAAATATATAAAAACATATGGGGCATGTTTTGGACAGAAAGCTCTTGGCCTAAACTTTCCCTTGTGTTGTGTCTGCCACTTCACCTCATCAAACTATAAACTGGGGTAAAAGTTTCCATGGGGGTTCTCCCTCGAACGTCTGCAGTGTAACTTTGGCGGAAGATCGGCAGAAACTCCGGAGAAACGGTGTAGAGGGCTGTTTAAGACAGCTCTCTGGGGTTTCCACCTCAGTTACAGCAGGACATGGGGATAAATCCCCATGGAAATTTTACCCCAGTTTATATTTTACAGGCCATTTGACCATGAGGGGTAGCACCGCTGAGCCCAATCCTGTCCTCACACACCAACACACATGATTTGCAGCGGGATCGTGATTAGGAACGGGATCCTTTTCCCCCTTCCCAGCCTTGGGCCAGAGGCCAAATTAAGTACCTCATCCCCACAAGGTCGCTGAGATCAGGGTGGCGAATCTCCCATGGGCGCTCTGTGACTAACCCGGGGAAATTACGTAAACAGCCTTACTGCGCTTCTACACCTCTTACACTATTTACTGGTGTTTTCACACCTCTGACACTATTTACTGGTGTTTTCACACCTCTGACACTATTTACTGGGGGTTTTCACACCTCTGACACTATTTACTGGGGTTTTCACACCTCTGACACTATTTACGGGAATTTTCACACCTCTTACACTATTTACTGGTGTTTCCTCAAACCTTACACTATTTACTGGTGTTTTACACCTCTTACACTATTTACTGGGGGTTTCACACCTCCTACACTATTTACTGGGGGTTTCACACCTCCTACACTATTTACTAGGGTTTCCATGCCTCTTACACTATTTACTGGCGTTTTCACACCTCTTACACTATTTACTGGTGTTTCTTCAAACCTTACACTATTTACTGGTGTTTTACACCTCTTACACTATTTACTGGGGGTTTCACACCTCCTACACTATTTACTGGGGTTTCCACGCCTCTTACACTATTTACTGGAGTTTTCACACCGCTTACATTATTTACTGATGTTTCCTCAACCCTTACACTATTTACTGGGGTTTCCACATCTGCCACACTATTTACTGGTGTTTTCACACCTCTTGCACTATTTACTGGGGTTTTTACACCTCTTACACTATTTACTGGAGTTTTCTCAACCCTTACACTATTTACTGGAGTTTTCACACCTCTTACACTATTTACGGGAATTTTCACACCTCTTACACTATTTACTGGTGTTTCCTCAAACCTTACACTATTTACTGGTGTTTTACACCTCTTACACTATTTATTGGTGTTTCCACACCCCTTGCACTATTTACTGGAGTTGTCACACCTCTTACACTATTTACTGGTGTTTCCTCAAACCTTACACTATTTACTGGGGTTTCCACACCTCTTACACTATTTACTGGGGTTTCCTCATCTCTTGCACTATTTACTGGGGTTTCACACCTCTTACACTATTTACTGGGATTTTCACACCTCTTACACTATTTACTGGGGTTTCCACACCTCTTACACTATTTACTGGTGTTTCCACACCTCCTACACTATTTACTGGGGGTTTTCACACCTCTTACACTATTTATTGGTGTTTGCACACCCCTTACATTATTTACTGGGGTTTCCTCATCTCTTACACTATTTACTGGGGTTTTCACACCTCTTACACGATTTACTGGTGTTTCCTCGAACCCTACACTATTTACTGGGGGTTTTCACACCTCTTGCACTATTTACTGGTGTTTTCACACCTCTTACACTATTTACTGGGATTTTCACACCTCTTACACTATTTACTGGGGTTTCCACACCTCTTACACTATTTAGTGGTGTTTCCACACCTCCTACACTATTTACTGGGGGTTTTCACACCTCTTACACTATTTATTGGTGTTTGCACACCCCTTACATTATTTACTGGGGTTTCCTCACCTCTTACACTATTTACTGGGGTTTTTACACTTCTTACACTATTTACTGGAGTTTTCACACCTCTTACACTATTTACTGGTGTTTCCTCGAACCTTACACTATTTACTGGTGTTTCCTCAAACCTTACACTATTTACTGGTGTTTTACACCTCTTACACTATTTACTGGGGGTTTCACACCTCCTACACTATTTACTGGGGGTTTCACACCTCCTACACTATTTACTAGGGTTTCCATGCCTCTTACACTATTTACTGGCGTTTTCACACCTCTTACACTATTTACTGGTGTTTCTTCAAACCTTACACTATTTACTGGTGTTTTACACCTCTTACACTATTTACTGGGGGTTTCACACCTCCTACACTATTTACTGGGGTTTCCACGCCTCTTACACTATTTACTGGAGTTTTCACACCGCTTACATTATTTACTGATGTTTCCTCAACCCTTACACTATTTACTGGGGTTTCCACATCTGCCACACTATTTACTGGTGTTTTCACACCTCTTGCACTATTTACTGGGGTTTTTACACCTCTTACACTATTTACTGGAGTTTTCTCAACCCTTACACTATTTACTGGAGTTTTCACACCTCTTACACTATTTACGGGAATTTTCACACCTCTTACACTATTTACTGGTGTTTCCTCAAACCTTACACTATTTACTGGGGTTTCCACACCTCTTACACTATTTACTGGGGTTTCCTCATCTCTTGCACTATTTACTGGGGTTTCACACCTCTTACACTATTTACTGGGATTTTCACACCTCTTACACTATTTACTGGGGTTTCCACACCTCTTACACTATTTACTGGTGTTTCCACACCTCCTACACTATTTACTGGGGGTTTTCACACCTCTTACACTATTTATTGGTGTTTGCACACCCCTTACATTATTTACTGGGGTTTCCTCATCTCTTACACTATTTACTGGGGTTTTCACACCTCTTACACGATTTACTGGTGTTTCCTCGAACCTTACACTATTTACTGGGGGTTTTCACACCTCTTGCACTATTTACTGGTGTTTTCACACCTCTTACACTATTTACTGGGATTTTCACACCTCTTACACTATTTACTGGGGTTTCCACACCTCTTACACTATTTAGTGGTGTTTCCACACCTCCTACACTATTTACTGGGGGTTTTCACACCTCTTACACTATTTATTGGTGTTTGCACACCCCTTACATTATTTACTGGGGTTTCCTCACCTCTTACACTATTTACTGGGGTTTTTACACTTCTTACACTATTTACTGGAGTTTTCACACCTCTTACACTATTTACTGGTGTTTCCTCGAACCTTACACTATTTACTGGGGGTTTTCACACCTCTTACACTATTTACTGGGGGTTCCACACCTCTTACACTATTTACTGGGTTTTTCCACAGTTCCTCTGCCTAAGTTTCATCAGATGAGTGGGGGAATCCTCATGGAAATCCATGCCCCGGGCAACTCTGCACGAATCAGGGATCAAACCTGGGGCACTCTTGGTTTCAAGGCCCTGTCGTGAAGCACGTTTCCCCATTCTGCCATCAGGGACAACATCCAGTATTTTAATATAATGCCTATGTTACATAGGGAAGGGATATAATCTTAAAATTAGAGCCAGGCCGTTCATGTGTGATGTCAGGAAGCACATCTTCACACAAAGGATAGTGGAAATCTGGAAAACTCTCCCTCAAAATGCTGTTGAGGCTGGGGGTCAATTGAACATTTCAAAACTAAGATTGATAGATTTTTGTTAGGCAAGGGTTTTAAGGATTATGGAACCAAGGTGGATAGATGGCGTGGAGGTAAGATCAGCCATGATCTCATTGAATGGCAGAACAGGCTCAAGGGGCTGAATGGCCTCCTCCTGTTCCTGTGCTTCCTATATCTCCTCCTTTGCTAAAGTTTTTAATTCATTCTTTCTCAGAATCTCAAAACTGTGGAACTCATTGTCCTCCTTAGTCTTCACAGAATCCCCACAGTGCAGATAGAGGCCATTTCGGCCCATCGAGCCTGCACCGACACATATCCCACCCTATCCCCGTAACCCCACGTATTTAATCCCCCCTAACACTAAGGGTCAATTTATCATAGCCAAATCAACCTAACCCGCACATCTTTGGACTGTGGGAGGAAACCGGAGCACCCGGAGGAAACCCACGCAGACACGGGGAGAATGTGCAAACTCCTTCTTCCTTTAATCTTCAGTCTTTTAAGACCCAACCTTGGTGTCCTCCAGTCATGACTTCCTGATGTGACTTGTCTTCTATTTTGCTCTTTTCAACCGTGGTGGTGGTCTGTACAACGGAGCCTGAATCTTCAGCGTGGTTTCGCAAGAAAAATATTAAAGGTGTCTGTCTGCCTTGTCAAAGTAATTGTAAAGCGTTTGTCAACATGGTACTGCACAACCGAGCTCTTCACAATTATTACCTTAGTGGGAGCTTGCTGTACGCAAATCACAACAGTGACTACACTTCAAAAGTATTTAATTTGCTGTAAAGCGCTTTGGGACGTCCTGGGGTCGTGAAAGGCGCTATAGAAATGCAAGTTCTTTCTTTCTCAGTGTAACAGAAAATCATGCAACCAAAGTTACTCCACCCTTTTGTAACAGAATTGCTCAACTAACACCACATAATTTTATCAAGCAGTGCCCTGGGTGTAACACTGTATAATCAAAGATATGAACCTGCAATTGCACCTATAAAACCTGACAAACCCTGCTTCGTGTTTGATAATAGAGCTTGTTCCTTGGCTGCCTTGCCCTGCAAGTTGATGAAATCAGGTGCCGTGTGTCTATTCACCTCCGATAACAAATGTGAGGAGCTCATGAACTTCTTTGTCTCTAAGATTGAGACCATCCGTTCAGCTGCCTCTGCCACTTCCCTTCCTTTCCCTAGCCCACTGGGCCAAACTTCCTCTAAGGTTCCCCCCTGCCCTAGCCCTGAACTCATATCTTTCTCCAGTTTCTCTCCGATCTCCCCTCATGACCTCTCTGCGCTCATCTTGTCTATGAGACCCACCTACTGCTCCCTTGACCCTATTCCCAGCAAACTGCTGACCACCCAACTTCCTTTTCTGGCTCCCATGTTAGCTGATATTGTTAACCGTTCTCTCTCCTCAGGTACTGCCCCCCTCTCCCTCAAATCTGCCATCATCACCCCTCTCCTCAAAAAACCAAACCTTGATCCTTCCGTCCTTGCAAATTACCGCCCCATCTCCAATCTCCCTTTCATCTCCAAAGTCCTTGAACGTGTTGTTGCCTTCCAAATCCGTGTCCATCTTTCCCGCAATTCCATGTTTGAATCCCTCCAATCAGGATTCCGCCTTTGCCAAAGTACCGAAACGGCTCTCATCAAAGTCGCAAATGACATCTTTTGTGACTGTGACAAAGGTAAACTATCCCTCCTCGTCCTTCTTGACTTGTCTGCAGCCTTTGACACGGTTGACCACTCCATCCTTCTCCAACAGCTCTCCACCGTCATCGAGCTGGGTGGGACTGCACTCGCCTGGTTCCATTCTTATCTATCTAATCGTAAACAGAGAATCACCTGCAATGGCTTCTCTTCCCGCTCCCGCATCGTTACCTCTGGTGTTCCCCAAGGATCTATCCTTGGCCCCCTCCTATTTCTCATCTACATGTTGCCCCTTGGCGACATCATCCGAAAACACAGCGTCAGTTTCCACATGTACGCTGACGACACCCAGCTCAACCTCACTACTTCTTCTCTTGATCCCTCCACGGTGTCTAAATTGTCAGACTGCTTGTCCGACATACAGTTCTGGATGAGCAAAAATTTTCTCCAGTTAAATATTGGGAAGACCGAAGCCATTGTTTTCGGTCTCCGCCACAAACTCCGTTCCCTAACCACTGACTCCATCCCTCACCCTAACATCTGTCTGAGGCTGAACCACACTGTTTGCAACCTTGGTGTCATATTTGACCCTGAAGTGAGCTTCCGACCACATATCTGCAGCATAACAAAGACCGCCTCCTTCCACCTCCGTAACATCGCCCGTCTCCACCCTTGCCTCAGCTCATCCGCTGCTGAAACCCTCATCCATGCATTTGTTACCTCTAGACTTGACTATTCCAACACACTTCTGGCTGGCCTCCCACATTCCACCCTACGTAAACTTGAGATCATCCAAAACTCGCACCAAGTCCCGTTCGCCCATCACCCCTGTGCTCGCTGACCTACATTGGCTCCTGGTTAAGCAGCGCCTCGATTTCAAAATTCTCATCCTTGTTTTCAAATCTCTCCATGGCCTCGCACCCCCTTATCTCTGTAATCTCCTTCAGCCCCACAACCCCCCCCCCCTCCCCGAGATATCTGTGCTCCTCTAATTCTGCCCTCTTGAGGATCCCTGATTATAATCGCTCAACCTTTGGTGGCCGTGCCTTCTGTTGCCTAGGCCCTAAGCTCTGGAATTCCCGGCCTAAACCTGTCCGCCTCGCTACCTCTCTTTCCTCCTTTAAGACGCTCCTTAAAACCTACCTCTTTGACCAAGCTTTTGGTCACCTGTCCTAATTTCTCCTTATATGGCTTGGTGTCAAATTTTTTGTCTTAAAACACTCCCGTGCAGCGCCTTGGGACGTTTTACTACCTTAAAGGCGCTATATAAATACAAGTTGTTGCTGTTGCAAGTTTATGAAATCAGGTGCTGTGTGTCTATTCTGCAGACAGGACAAAACTACCTACAGATCCAGACCTTCACTTTGGCATTAGTAGCATTTCTCATTCTCCCACCCCACCCCGAACCCCCCAACCACCACCCCACCCCTACTGAGGAAACATTTTAATAATTCAGCAGAAGAGCTTCACGATCCCACATAGATTTTATATTGTGCATACCATTATTTTATTGAAACAATGATATCCAAATGAATAAAAGTTTGGCCGCGTATTTCGAAGTCAGTCTATTCTAAAGGTTTTGCATTAGATGAAAGAGACATTCGACCATCGTGAGCTTAAACGCTGTTAGAGATTTTGTAGTTGTTGAAACAGGTAGTGGCACAAGTTCCGAATTCAATCACGCAGCGAACATCCAGTATCTGCCTCTCCTCCTGAACTATAAAAGAAATAAATTAAAAGATATTTTTACCGATGTGAATTCAAGAAAAGTCAACAACTAATCCTGATAAGTGTACAAGAGCAGTGGGGGGAGATGATGGGATTGGTTATGTGAAGAGACATCATCAATACATCCACAAAGATTCCTTTGATTGGTATTCTAGTGAAATGATTTGAACAACAACAACTTGCATTTATATAGCGCCCTTAACATAGTAAAACATTTCAAGCGCTTCACAGGAACATTATCAGACAAAATGTTGACATGGAGCCATATAAGGAGATATTAGGACAGGGAGGTAGGTTTTAAGGAGCGACGTAAAGGGGGAGAGAGAGGTAGAGAGGCAGAGAGGTTTAGGGAGGGAATGCCAGAGCTTAGGGCCTTGGCAACAGAAGGCACGGCCGCCAATGGTGGAGCGATGAAAATCGGGGATGCGCAAGAGGCCAGAATTGAAAGAACGCAGAGATCTCAGAGGATTGTGGGGCTGGAGGAGATTACAGAAATAGGGAGGGGCGATGCCATGGAGGGATTTGAAAACAAGGATGAGAATTTTAAAATCAAGGCATTGCTGGAAAGGGAGCCAATGTAGGTCAGAGAGCACAGGGGTGATGGGTGAACGGGACTTGGTGCGAGTTAAGAGATGGGTAGAAGAGTTTTGGATAATCGTAAGTTTACAGAGGGTGGTAGGTGGGAGGCTGGCCAGAAGAGAACAATCCAGCATCCACACATCAGTAGTCTTTCCCATCACAGTATCCTGCTGTATTCTGAACAACTTCAATGTTTTTCGCCTATTACCTGCCTAGCAAATTATTTCAAATGTTTATCACTCTTTAGGGTCAACCCTCACCTGGCATTAAAGGGACGGTAATGGTCTGAAAATGGGTTTGGTCATCTTAATGCCCCCTTAAAACTATCTGGCTCAATTATTGAAAGGGGCCTAAGGGTGTCCAAAGTGCCTGCCTGATTCAGGCGATAGGCCCCTTTTAATATGGAAATCAGGGTCCTACCACGTCAATAGGGCCCCAGTTGTTATTTTAGGTCGAGGCTTGATCGGGCGTTGGAATCGGAGAGTCCTAGCCAAAGGCAAGTGTCCAAATTTTTCTGGGCTCAGAGGAGCTACTCCGAGCCCCGCAAAACGAATCTGGGCTGCTGCCAACCCAGGACTCCCACCTTTTCACGATCGCAACCCACTCTCCGCCACCCCTCCCCAAGCAACTTACTTCACTGGCAGCCGCCCTGGCCTGATCTTGAGGTCTCAAACCGGTGAGATGCATTGGGAGACCTGTTTGGCATCCCACAGCACGCCTACCAAGTTTAAATGAGGCCAGGGCCTCAAAATGGCAGGGAGCCTCTTCACCGCCAGAACAGGAAGTCAACCAGCGCTTTCCACCAGTCGGTTACCCAAAGGTCAAAATCGATCCCTTCGAGTTCAATGCGGTTCCCCCTTTACCATCCTCTTTACAGACTGTAAATCTTAAACAACTCTAATCTTTCCTCGTAGGACTTCTCTTATAGAATCTCACAGCACAGAAGGTGGCCATTCGGCCCATCGTGCCTGTGCCAGCTCTTTGCCATCTAGAGATCATTCTTGTTGCTATTCTCTGTATACCACCTTGCTACACTCTTTTCATTAAAAGTAAAGAAAAAGGGCCCATGTGAAAATGTAACATCCTTAATCCTATTGAAGATATTTTCCCATTCTCCGTTTTTTTTTAAGCTGTCTGTCTACCTGTTGGGAGGGCAGGGAATCGACTCCAAGGCCATAGGGTAACTCAGTGTCTGGATCTCTCTACCAAGGTTCTGGGATGTGCTTGGCCTCTGCTGGTGGTGTAATCAAGCTCTAGAACTTGGCCTAAGAGGAGTTGTCAGCATTAGCAGCCGTTCGAGTAATGTTTTAGTGATCAGAGTGACTGCTGCCAACCTACCAAGAATTCTGTGCATAAATGTTAACTTTCATAAGCCGATAGAAACACCAATTCAACTTTTAATATTTATTTTCTTTTCGGCTCAGTTTGGCAGTGCAATAATGTTAACTTTCTCTCTCAGCTCAGTTCAGCAGCAGCGATCTCTCTTCCCCACCCCCTCCCCTCCTTTCTCTCTCGGCTCAGTTCGGCAGCACATAAATGTTAATTCAACTTTTAATTTTAATTTTCGTCTCCTGCCGCACAGCGATCAATTTTCCTTGACGCATCGCAGTTCGGCAGCAGCGATCTCTTTTCCCCACCCCCTCCCCTCCTTTCTCTCTCACCAATCTGTGGGAAGTCCGGTGAGAACAACCAAAAAGCCATTGAAACGGCACATGTGCAACTACTTTATTTCAATGGCAGCAGTCGCGTCCTTTAGTGATGTTGGTTGAGGAATAAATGTTGCCCAGGAGACTGGGGATAATTGCCTTGCTCTTCCTCAAATAGTGCCATGAGATCTTTTACAGCCACCTGAGAGCGCAGACGGGGCCTCGGTTTAATGTCTCATCCGAAAGACGGCACCTCCGACAATGCAGCACTCCCTCGGTACTGCAGTTTCTGGTGTGATTCTTGAACCTACCATCTTCTGACTCAGAGGCGAGAGTGCTCCCCACTGAGCCATGGCTGACACCTACATTACAACAGCGACTACACTTCCAAAGTACTTCATTGGCTGTAAAGCGCTTTGGGATGTCCTGAGGTGATGAAAGGTGCTATATAAATGCAAGATCTTTCATTCTTTACTGTCACGTCAGTCAATGTTGTTGCTTCCATTATGGCGAGACTGTTCACACTGGCCCCGTAATAGGTCAATGTAAAGACATATGGAGTTTACTGTTCTCTCCCTGCAGCTCAAAATCAGTAAATGAATACCAGAATGAAAAGACGGTGTACATATTGAATATGATAAGATTCCGATTTATGTATCCTGTATGTTCCTTTGTCTTTTATCTAGTTCAAAATTGAACATTGGATTTTTGGTTACCTTCTGGCAGTAATCGACTAATTAAGTGTAATACTCTGCCACAAGGATCATTTCATTACAGGAGCAGTACCTGTAATCCCAAATCTTGTATTCGTACATGTCTTCAAACGTGGAAAGCATCGATTAACAACACACCCTAATTAAAAGGAAAAACAATTAAGAAAGAGGATGTCAACATTCAAACAGAAACTGGAGTTATAAACAAGACATGTTATGGTAATTGGCAAAAGAACCAGGGGGAAGATGAGAAGTGTTTTTACACAGCGAGTTGTTGTGAGCTGGAATGCACTGCCTGAAAGGGCGGTAGAAGTAGATTCAATAGTAACTTTCAAAAGGGAATTGGATAAATACTTGAAAAGGAAAAAAATTGCAGGGCTATGGGGAAAGAGCAAGGGGAGTGGGACTAATTGGACAGCTCTTTCAAAGAGCCAGCACAGGCACGATGGGCCGAATGGCCTCCTTCAGTGCTGTAAGGTTCGAGGATTCTATGGGCAGCACTGTGATACAATTGTCTTTACAATGAGACTGGTCAGTTAACTCGGGAAGTGTGACACCTCGATTGAAACAGTCTCACTTGACTCTTCGTAACATATTCTAGTTACTTAGCTCTCCAAACATGGCAATCACATCTATGGAAGCAGTGGATCTGCTCCTAAAAGTTCCTCCCTCAGTGATACCACCAAACATCCGAGCAGTGAGACAGAGACCTGTTCTGACAGGTCTCCGTACATATTTTGAAAAAAGGATAATTTTTCTTAACATAGCCTTTGAAAGGAGACGTATTTTGACTCAAAGATACTTCACTTTGACTCCCCATTTACTTTAAATTACAACAACAACTTGCATTTCTATAGCATCTTTAACATAGCAAAACATCCCAGGGTGCTTCACAAGTATGATAACAATCAAAATGTGACACCGAGCCACATAAGGAGATATCAGGACAGATGACCAAAAAACTTGGTCAAAGAGGTAGGTTTTAAGGAGGAGAGAGAGTTGGAGAGGCTTAGGGAGGGAATTCCAAAGATTAGGGCCTAGGCAGCTGAAGGCACAGCTGAAAATGGTGGAGCATTGAAAATTGGGGATGTGCAAGAGGCCAGAATTGGAGGAGCGCAGAGATTCTGAACAACCTCCGGCCCATGGAGGTAGGACCCTTTATGATCCCCTTCCTGTTCACCATCATCAATATCATCATTATCATCATCAAACAAACAAGAACAACTTACTAGTAGAAATAAAATATAAAAGGCTATTCTGACCTGTTTTGATGATGGGAGTTCCTTCTCTTTCAAGAACATTATATTCTATTTACTAGTTCAGCTACATAAATAGTGAAGAGATTATTACTTTCCGGTTCCCATTGTTATCCAGCATTAGTAAATATATTTTGTGCCTTTTCTATCGTATTGATGGACTGCTCTTTCTCCTTGATAAGGGTGTGCATATCTCTCAACTTCCCAACCAGCCAATCAGGGACATGGCCTACAAAAGTAAGTCATCAATGATCAAAATCATGGGGCTGCATATAGTGACCCCACTATTCCCGGCCAGAATGGAGATGATTGGGTAATTCCCCCCGTCAGTCACGCCTGGAGACCGCACTGCTGTAAGTGACTGGGACTGATTTTACGCACAGAATCTGTATTATGTAACTATCCTCCACTCACTGCATTTTGCTGGAGAAATAATCCAGCTGTACTCAGGAGACCCTATTTGCTGATTAAATAGACTCTGCTGTAGTTTATGAGTAAATTAAAACCACAAGTTCCGCCCCGCCTCCAACTCATTGGCTGACACAGTGGTGTCAACATTCACTCCATCAGCTTAAATCTCTAGCAGCGATTGTGATTCTTATATTACACCAGTCATAGAATCATAGAAAGTTACAGCACGGAAGGAGGCCATTTTGGCCCATCGTGTCCGTGCCGGCCAACAAAGAGCTATCCAGCCTAATCCCACTTCCCAGCTCTTGGTCCGTAGCCCTGCAGGTTAGAGCATCCCAAGTGCACATCCAAGTACTTTTTAAATGTGGTTAGGGTTTCTACCTCTACCACCCTTTCAGACAGTGAGTTCCAGACCCCCACAACCCTCTGGGTGAAGAAATTTCCCCTCAAATCCACTCTAAACCTTCCACCAATTACTTTAAATCTGTGCCCCCTGGTTTTTGACCCCTCTGCTGAGGGAAATAGGTCCTTTCTATCCACTTTATCTATGCCCCTCATAATTTTATACACCTCAATAAGGTCTCCCCTCAGCCTCCTCTGTTCCAAGGAAAACAGACCCAGTCTTTCCTCATAGCTAAGATTCTCTACTCCCGGCAACATCCTTGTAAATCTCCTCTGTACCCTCTCTAATACAATCACATCTTTCCTGTAATGTGGTGACCAGAACTGCATGCAGTACTCTAGCTGAGGCCTAACTAGTGTTTTATACAGTTGAAGCATAACCCCCCTGCTCTTGTATTCTATGCCACGGCTAATAAAGGCAAGCATTCCATATGCCTTCCTAACCACCTTATCTACCTGGCCTGCTACCTTCAGGGATCTGTGGACATGCACTCCAAGGTCCCTTTGTTCCTCTACACTACTCAGTGTCCTACCATTTAATGTGTATTCCCTTTCCTTGTTAGCCCTCTCCAAATGCATTACCTCACACTTCTCCGGATCGAATTCCATTTGCCACTGTTCTGCCCACCTGACAAATTTATTGATATCTTCCTGCAGTCTACAGCTTCCTTCTTCAGTATCAACCACACAGCCAATTTTAGTATCATCTGCAAACTTCTTAATCATACCCCCTATATTCAAGTCTAGATCATTGATATATACCACAAAAGCAAGGGACCTAGTACTGAGCCCTGCGGAACCCCACTGGAAACAGCCTTCCAGTCACAAAAACACCCATCAACCATTACCCTCTGCTTCCTGAGCCAGTTTTGAATCCAACTTGACACTTTGCCCTGGATCCCATGGGCTTTTAACTGCGTGACCAGTCTGCCATGTGGAACCTTATCAAAAGCCTTGCTAAAGTCCATATACACTACATCAAACACACTACCCTCATCTACCCTCCTTGTTACCTCCTCAAAAAATTCAATCAAGTTTGTCAGGCGCGACCTTCCCTTAACAAATCCGTGCTGACTATCCTTGATTAATCCGTGTCTTTCTAAATGAAGATTTATCCTGTCCTTCAGAATTCTTTCCAATAATTTTCCCACCAGGTTAGGCTGACTGGTCTGTAATTACTCGGTCTATCCTTTTCTCCCTTTTTAAACAAGGGTACCACATTAGCAGTCCTCCAGTACCACACCTGAAGCCAGAGCGGATTGAAAAATGATGGTTAGGGCCTCTGCTATTTCCTCTTTTGCTTCGCTTAACAGCCGGGCCTGGGGATTTATCCGCTTTTAAAGCTGCTAAACCCCTTAATACTTCCTTTCTCACAGTCAGGCACACACCAACGTGAATGCAGCACGCCATTACAAACTGGGCAACATTAGAAGGGGTGACTTCACACGAGTAAAGTCGGGCTCCAGCTGCTGTGCTCTCAGTCATTACAAATAGTTTGGCAGTGGGAGGCAGCGAGCAGCAATCCTTCCCTGTGGTTGGAGCACATCTATGTGAAGCTCAGCCTGCCACAATTTCACAGCAAGGAGGGGAGGAAGGAATTTTTGTGGTAGCTGTGTGCAGCGACATCGTTAATGTGTTCAGAAAGAATATGTTCACAATGTCATTACACATACCAACCAGATTAAGTCTTCTCCCATTGTAATTCTTCTTCATTGTTTCCCACTGAATGCTGTGAAAGTAGGGTCAATATTCCATCCTTCTGTGCAAGATAACTGCGGCATTTTCTCTGTTCTTGCTTCTCTTTTTTATTTCATTTTTTATTTCTTTCTCTTTTTCCATCTATCTTTTTCTCGTGTCTAGTATTTCTTTTCCTTTCTCACTTATCTCTGGCTTCCATCTGTTGCTGGAATTTCAAGTGTCCTCAGTTTGTTCTCCTGCCCTTCACACCTGTTAACCCGACATGCACGGAGCAGCAGATGAACCCAAAACTATCTGTCAGTTGTGTCAGCCGTGGCTCAGTGGGTAGCACTCTCGTCCCTGAGGTTGTGGGTTAGAGTCCCACTCCAGAGACTTGAGCACAAAAATCTAGGCTGACACTCCAGTGCAGTGCTGAGGGAGCACTGCACTGTCGGAGATGCCGTCTACTAAAACAATTACTCTCTCTCACCCTGGCCGTTCCCCCTGGTACGGCTCTCATTTTTGCTCCCTTAAGTCCAAGGGACGCAGACTTGAACGGATATGGCGGACAACTGGTTTAGCCATTCACCAGCAGATCTGACTGGACCGCATAAAGCATTATCGGGTCCTGCTCTCGTCTGCCAAAATTGCTCACTATTGCAGAATCATTCTGGAATGCAAAGATAAACCCCGGCTCCTATTCTCTACTGCTAACCGTATTCTCAAACCCCTCTCCACCGTCTCCTCCACCTTCACCTCCGACAAGTGTGAGGAGCTCATGGAGTTCTTTGTCTCTAAGATTGAGACCATCCGTTCAGCTGCCTCTGCCACTTCCCTTCCTTCCCCTAGCCCACTGGGCCAAACTTCCTCTAAGGTTCCCCCCTGCCCTAGCCCTGAACTCACATCTTTCTCCAGTTTCTCTCCGATCTCCCCTCATGACCTCTCCGCGCCCATCTTGTCAACGAGTCCCACTTCCTGCTCCCTCAACCCTATTCCCACCAAACTGCTGACCACCCAACTTCCTTTTCTGGCTCCCATGTTAGCTGACATTGTTAACAGTTCTCTCTCCTCAGGTACTGTCCACCCTCTCCCTCAAATCTGCCATCATCACCCCCTCCTCAAAAAACCAACCCTTAACCCCTCTGTCCTTGCAAACTACCGCCCCATCTCCAACCTCCCTTTCTTCTCCAAAGTCCTTGAACGTGTTGTTGCCTTCCAAATCCGTGCCCATCTTTCCCACAATTCCATGTTTGAATCCCTCCAATCAGGTTTCCGCCCTTGCCACAGTACCGAAACGGCTCTCATCAAAGTCACAAATGACATCCTTTGTGACTGTGACAAAGGTAAACTATCCCTCCTCGTCCTTCTTGACTTGTCTGCAGCCTTTGACACGGTTGACCACTCCATCATTCTCCAACACCTCTCCACCATCGTCCAGCTGGGTGGGACTGCACTTGCCTGGTTCCATTCTTATCTATCTGATCGTAAACAGAGAATCACCTGCAATGGCTTCTCTTCCCGCTCCCGCATCGTTACCTCTGGTGTTCCCCAAGGATCTATCCTTGGCCCCCTCCTATTTTTCATCTACATGCCGCCCCTTGGCGACATCATCCGAAAACACAGCGTCAGTTTCCACATGTATGCTGACGACACCCAGCTCTACCTCACTACCTCTTCCCTCAACCCCTCCACGGTCTCTAAATTGTCAGACTGCTTGTCCGACATACAGTTCTGGATGAGCAGAAATTTTCTCTAATTAAATATTGGGAAGACCGAAGCCATTGTTTTCGGTCCCCGCCACAAACTCCGTTCCCTAACCACTGACTCCATCCTTCTCCCTAACATCTGTCTGAGGCTGATCCACACTGTTCGCAACCTTGGTGTCATATTTGACCCTGAAATGAGCTTCCGACCACATATCCGCAGCATAACAAAGACCGCCTATTTCCACCTCCGTAACATCGCCCGTCTCCGCCCTTGCCTCAGCTCATCCGCTGCTGAAACCCTCATCCATGCCTTTGTTACCTCTAGACTTGACTATTCCAATGCACTCCTGGCTGGTCTCCCACATTCCACCCTACGTAAACTTGAGGTCATCCAAAACTCTGCTGCCCGTGTCCTAACCCACACCAAGTCCCGTTCGCCTATCTCCCCTGTGCTCGCTGACCTACATTGGCTCCCGGTTAAGCAACACCTCAATTTCAAAATTCTCATCCTTGTTTTCAAATCCCTCCATGGCCTCGCCCCTCCCTATCTCTGTAATCTCCTTCAGCCCCACAACCCCCATCGAGATATCTGCGCTCCTCTAATTCTGCCCTCTTGAGCATCCCTGATTATAATCGCTCAACCATTGGTTGCCGTGCCTTCAGCTGTCTAGGCCCTAAGCTCTGGAATTCCCAGCCTAAACCTCTCTGTCCTCCTTTAAGACTCCTTAAAACCTACCTCTTTGACCAAGCTTTTGGTCACCTGCCCTAATTTCTCCTTATGTGGCTCGGTGTCAAATTTTTTGTCTTACAATACTCCTGTGCAGCACCTTGGGACATTTTACTACGTTAAAGGCGCTATATAAATACAAGTTGTTGTTGTTGTTTTTGTCTTTCAGGTGAGACATTAAACCGAGGCTCCGTCTACCCTCTCAGGTAGACGTAAAAGATCCCATGGCACTGTTTTGAAGAAGAGTAGGGGAGTTCTTGCCGGTGTCCTGGCCAATCTTTATCCCTCAATCAACATCACTAAAAACAGATTATCTGGTCATTATCACATTGCTGTTTGTGGGAGCTTGCTGTGCGCAAATTGGCTGCCACGTTTCCTACATTACAACAGTGACTACATTTGAAAAAAAAAGTACTTAATTGGCTGTAACACACTTTGGGGCGTCCGGTGGTCGTGAAGCACGCTATAGAAATGCAAGTCTTTTTTCTTTATCTACTGGGAACTGGTGAACCAATTTGGCTTCTGAGTCAACCACTCACAACTGGCTGTTTCACCTCGCTCTTACTGTGCACCCAATCATCAGCGAGAATAGGCTTAGCCATCTACTGATTGACAGTGTATTAGATTGTCCCCATCTAGATACTGTAATAAAAACAGAAAATGCTGGAAGTACTCAGCAGGTCAGGCAGTATCTGTGGAGAGAGAAACAGAGTTAATGTTTCAGGTCGATGACCCTTCGTCAGAACTGGGCTTGGGAGTCCTGGAAGCTGAGGCTTTGAAACATCTCTCCCCGTGGACTGCAAGATTGGGAATTCCTGATGCATTCCATGTCGCAAGTAGCATCACTGCTGCGGAAATCAGGATGTGACAGATAAACCAGCACGCCTGAACTTGGAAGACGTGAATGATTTGGGCCATTTATAGTGGGCACCGTTAAAGATGCAGCTAAGTTGTAACCTTTAACACCAAACATTCTTGGTTTCCTGATTGAGAACAATAAAGGAATACATTTTCTTATAATACCATTGCTTAACTTGTGCATTTGGCTTAGCGTTAACCCAGACCAGTCAAGATAAGTAGAATCATTAACACAATGCAAGCACACGAAGTCAAAGTAATTCTGTTAATGTAAGAATAGAGGTAACCTCAGTGAGTTAAATTGCTCGCGGCTGTAACTCAATCGCCACATTAGAGTAGTTGACCTCAAGAGGAAAGAGGACACGGTAAGGTGCACCACTACAACTTACAGAGCCACTGACAACATATTTAGAATCAGTGTAGTGGGGGGAGGCGGGAGACAAGGGCTCATGAAAGAGTCACACACAGGTCTCCATTGTGCTACTTTCTTGGGGGGACTGACTGCACCCCTACCAAAAAGAACGGCAGGTACTCAAGGCAGTGGCACACAAACAGGTACGAGTGTCTGATCCTTTTCCCCAACAAACTTCCTCAGGTAGCACTAGCGTTTCCAGCTGTTCCACACTCTCCACATTGTGGATTTTTGATTGATTATATTAAATGAGAAAAAAAAATTGGTGAGAAATTGAATCCAATTTAGTATTCATTTGCACTCACACAAAGGTGTTAGAACAGAACTATTTTTATACCAGATCTCCACGTACACTTGATTCAATACACAAAATGTTGCAGCAGACTGAGATTACTGGGAGGAGAGGGTCATCACATTATCCTTTCAATTCTAGGACTTGGTTCTGGGCATCGCACCTCAGGAAGGATATATTGACCTTGGAGCAGGTGCAGCACAGATTCACCAGAATGATACCAAGGCGAAAGGGTTAAATTACGAGGACAGGTTGCATAGACTAGGCTTTTATTCCCTTGAGTATTGAAGATTAAGGGGTCATCTAATTGAGGTGTTTAAGATGATTAAAGGATTTGATAGGGTTTCGAATGAGAAACTATTTCCTCTGGTGGGAGAGTCCCAAACAAGGGGGCATAACCTTAAAATTAGAGCTAGGCCGCTCAGGGGTGATGTCGGGAAGCACTTCTTCACACAAAGGGTAGTGGGAATCTGGAACTCTCTCCCCAAAAAAGTTGTTGAGGCTGGGGGTCAGTTGAAAACTTCAAAATTAAGATTGATAGATTTTTGTTGGGCAAGGTTATTAAGGGTTACGAAGCCAAGGCAGGTAGATGGAGTTAAGATACAGGTTAGCCATGATCTAATTGATTGACGGAACAGGTTTGAGGGGCTGAATGTCCTACTCCTGCTCCTACGTTCCTATGTTGGGAGGTCAGTCCTGACTAACAGGATGAAATTCCTTCCCTCGCCAACTGTAAATGTTCTAAGCAAAATAAGTTGGAGCAGCCTCAATAGGGTTGCCAACTCTGGTTGGGCATATTCCTGGACGTTTCATCACATGACCTCCATCTCCAACTGCCCCACCCCCACTCCCGCCATTGGTCGCCCGACACATCTATCCTCACGGTGCCCCGCCTTCCCACGGCCAATTGTAAAGCGAACAAACTCTTCATTACCCGATTGGATGACTCTTGACTGTCAGTCAAACAGCCTTTTCCCCCCCCGCCAATATTTTTTATAACTAATAAACAAAAGTGTAAAAATAAAATTTAACATTTTTAAATGCCCCTATGACCTTTCTCCCAGGTTGCTCGCCATATCGTCCAGGAAATGAATCTTTAATTCCTGGAGACACCAGGACAATCCTGGAGGATTGGCAACCCTAAGCCTCAAACTGCTCCTTGTAGGCCCAGGCCTAAAGCACAAAACCGCCCATAATTGAACACAAATTGCCCCAGAGTCAGCTTGGCCGAGTGCAGCACTCTCACCGCTGAATCAGAAAACTCTTGGTTCAAGTCCACTCCAAGACTTGACCACATAATCTAGGCTGGCACTTCACTGCCGGACCTCAGGACTGAGGGGGCACGATATTGTTGGAGGGGCTGCCTTTTGGATGAGAAGTTACACTGAGGCTTCTGTCAACATGTTCAGGTGGACATGAGAAATTTCATGCACTATTCAAGAGCAAGGGATTGTCCTAATGTCATCCTCTTTGCAAGAGCTATCCAATTAGTCCCACTCCCCCTGCTCTTGCCCTATTGTCCTTCAATTTTTTTCCTTTTCAAGTATATATGCTTCTCCTCATTACCCCCATGGATTTTTTGCCAATTATCTTAAATCTGTGTCCTCTTGTTATCGACCCTCCTGCCACTGGAAACAGTTTCTCTCTATCTACTCTATTAAAATCCCTCATGATTTTGAACACCTCTATCCAATCTCCCCTTAACCTTCTCTGCTTGAAAGAGAACAATCCCAGATTCTGTAGGCTCTCCACATAACTGAAGTCCTACATCTCCAGTACCATTCTGGTAAATCTCCTCTGCACCCTCTTCAAGGTCTTGACATCCATCCTGAAGTGTGGTGCCCAGAATTTAACGCAATACTCCAGCTGAGGTCTAACCAGTGATGCATGAAAGTTTACCATAACTTTCTTGCTTTTGTACTCTTATGCCTCTAGACTGTCTAGACTTATAGGAGGAATGGCCATTTGGGCAACATACCAGAGAGATGTTGGTGCCCATAGCACTATATATGAGCATGAATCACCATCCTCTGGAGAGGAAGGATAAGGGTAATGGGATGTGGAGAAAATCCTTGATAAACTAGTTCTGTACTGCAGTACTTCTCCTTTTAATGGGAAGTCTTGGAGAAGTCTATAACAAACCTACAGAAAACGAGTTGGTGTTTAACGGGCAGCACTGGAGAAATGTATATGCTTGGGTGGCAGGTTTGCTCCCGCCAGGTTCAGATGTCCTTTGTTCAGTCACACTTAGAACACAGATAAAGACTCCACAATACCGTACAGAATATTACAAAACACTGAAACGTCACATCAGTAAAACATTTCAATCCTCCAGTCAGTTCCTACCATATTGTTCTTCAGTTGTACCATCTCCACTAATCAGTGGCACCGACCTTTTGGAAAAGTACACTAAAGTATTAAGAAAACAAAACGGAGAGATGACATGCAAGAGAATCAAGACATTACTTTAAAAGCCAATCTTTAGCTCACACAAGGGGAAGATTTTCTCAGTCCACAGGTGGGTCATACGGCCATTATCTTCCTAGGTGGTCAATCTTCCTTGGCTGATGTTATTTTTACCTCCCAAGACAGGGGTGCTGAGGCCAATTGTATAAACCCTCTCCCTACTACCATCCGGACCAGCCACATAAATACTGTGGCTACAAGAGTAGATCAGAGGCTGGGTATTCTGCGGCATGTGTAAAAAACTGGGGCCAATAAAGGAAAAAATACTCTGGAAAATTCCACTCCGACCTCCTTTCATAACAACAATGATTTGCATCTATGTCGTGCCTTTAATGTAGGAAAACATCCCAAGGCACTTACAGGGCTGGAGGCGGGCAATGTTTGGAGGTGGAACTATTCAGTGACGATGGGCTTGATGCTCAGCTCAGGATAGAGCAAAACACGGTGAGATTCAGCCTGAGCAAGCAGCTGGAGAAAGGGATGGAATCGGGAGGAAGGGAGTTTTCTGGCAAGATCCATGAATGGCTTCAGTCTTGCCGGATTTAGCTGGGTGATGTCAGGCAGTCAGTCAGAAAGTTCAGCTACAATCGTGGAGTCGAGGGTGGTGGAAATCCAAGGCTGGGTGTCATTGGAATACAGAACATAACGGGAAGCTTGAAAGCATACTAAGCTTTTGTGTTTGTGCATTTATACGGCATTTAATATAAGAGTTCTCCCCGGTGTCCTGGCCAACATTTATCCCTCAACCAACACCGGTAAAAAACAGATTATCTGGTCATTATTACATTGCTGTTTGTGGGAGCTTGCTGTGTGCAAATTGGTTGCTGCGTTTCCTAAATTACAATAGTAAGGACTGCACTTCAAAAAGTACTTCATTTGCTGTAAAGTGCTTTGGGACGTCCTGAGGTCGGGAACAGTCCTATATAAATGCAAGTTCTTTCTTGCTATTTGTATTTTTGTCGGGAAAGCTAAAGAAATCATGAGTTAAGCTTAATTTACAAAATAACATCATGCTTGGGCTTATTGAATAAAGAAAGATGTAATATCATACACACACCAGGTACCTGAAGTAATAATGATACAGTTCGGAATGTTTGATGGAAAAGCAAAAGTTGGAAAAAAGAGTCAACATTTTGACCTATGAGACAGATAGAAAGACGTTAATTTATTCACGACCATCGGATGTCCCAAAGTGTTTTACAGCAAATGAAGTACTTTTTGAATTGTAGTCACTGTTGTAATGTAGGAAACGCGGCAGCCAATTCGCACACAGCAAGCTCCCACAAACAGCAATGTGATAATGACCAGATAATCTGTTTTAGTGATGTTGATTGAGGGATAAATATTGGCCAGGACATCGGCAAGAACTCCCCTACTCTTCTTCGAATAGTGCCATGGGATCTTTTATGTCCATTTGAGAGGGCAGACGGGGCCTCGGTTTAACGCCTCATCCGAAAGATGGCACCTCCGACAGTGCAGCACTCCCTCAGCACTGCACTGGAGTGTCAGCCTGGATTTTTGTGCTCAAGTCTCTGGAATGGGACTTGAATCCAGAACGTGGTGGTTTGTTTTAGACCTGGTGAAACCCAGGGAAGAGACTCAACAACAAAATCCATTTCACCCTCAAATGTCAAGTACATTTTCAAGTTAAAGGCAATATAAGTTTTATTTAAAAAAAATCATAATGTCCAAAAATTACACAAATTAGAATAGGACAAAAAAAGTAAATACGTACAACACCAGTATTTCACCCTGCATTATAATAAACTTGAAAAAGTAACCATAGATTAATATTAATGAACAACTACAGACAACAGACTGTAACAGTAAGTAACAGATTGTATCTGCATCGAGAACAGCATGAACACAGACAGACAAGGACACGGTTAAGTTCTACCTCTCCTTATCCTGGACTTGAGCTGATCCTGAACACCTTCAGTGGGATCTATAATACAAATGATAGAACAAAGCGAGAAGGGATTTGGGGATGATGTCAGGTTAAGAACAGCTCCCATAGTTAGATACTCAAGAAGGAGACGTACCGGTGATGGAACTGAGGAGGAAGAGGAAAGCTACTGTGAGGAGTTGTTGCATTTTCCTCGTCATCTGCTTATTTTTCTCCTGTGATTTCACCCCTCTTCCTGTCAGTTGCTGCATTTGAGATAACGGGTGAAATAACGTATTTATAGGGAGGATCGGCAGGGCTGATTGTTAATTGGTCGCTGGATTGTGCGTAGTTTTAATGTCTTTTCAAAAATAAGTTGCACTTTTGTTAAAGAGGGCTCTGCAGGGAGACTCCCCCCACCCCAGGGTCCTAGAGGCCACCCTGTTATCGGCCATCTCAGGATCACTACATTGAACACCGACTGTAAACAGAAGAGGAATAAACACACCATGTGTGAAGGGATCATTTAGTGCTTCAGAACTGCTTACAAGCTGATGTTAAAGGAGCAAGCAGATTAATACGTCGGGAACACACTGCTAAGCTGCACTTCTATTAGATAACTAAAGGGAACAAGCAGAAAGCAGCAAAACTGCCCTGTTAGCCATAGATGCTATTATTAAGATAAAAGAAAGACTTGCATTTATACAGCGACTTTCACGACCTCAGGACGTCCCAAAACGCTTCACAGTCAATGAAGTACTTTTGAAGTGTAGTCACTGTTGTAATGTAGGGAAACGCGGCAGCCAATTTTGCGCACAGCAAGCTCCCAGAAACAGCAATGTGAACATGACCAGATAATCTGTTTTAGTGATGTTGGTTGAGGGATAAATATAGGCAGAACACCAGGGATAACTCCCCTGCTCTTCTTTGAAATAGCGTCATGGGATCTTTTACGTCCACCTGAAAGGGCAGACTCGGTTTAACGTCTCATCCCAAAGATGGCACCTCTGACAGTGCAGCGCTTCCTCAGTACTGCACTGGGAGTGTCAGCCGGGATTTTGTGCTCAAGTCTCTGGAGTGGGGTTTGATGATCTAGTCATTTATTTCATTGCTTTTTGTGGGACCTTGCTGTGCACAAATTTGCTGCCGCATTTCCTACATTACAGTGACTACACTTCAAAAATAAAAGTACTTTTGGGATGTCCTGAGATCGTGAGAGGCGCTATATAAATAAAAATCTTTCATTCTTTCACCTATGCTGGGCTTTTATGTTCTATAATGTGGAATTATAGGTAGCACCACTGCAGAAATCCATGGGGCACTAGTTCCTATGGTGATAATCCATATTTACTCCATGTTACAAGAAGAAAACAAAGCCTTCACAGATTTACATTTTCAAAAGCATCAACAAAATACACAGACCATATACGTGCATCCTCTAAACACCAAATAATGTGCGTTAGTTATGAGAGGACTTTATTAGAAGACATTTTATGAATTGCATACAAGTACAAACAGAATTAGTTATTTATCAGTGATGAAGGCAGTCAAGTGTTGAAATACTGTCTCTTCCCCACAGCCCGTATACATAAAGACACAGTGTTTGCCTAACACAGTGTTACCCATCACCCCTGTGCTCACTGACCTACATTGGCTCCCAGTTAAGCAACACCTTGATTTTAAAATTCTCATCCTTGTTTTCAAATGCCTCCATGGCCTCGCCCCTCCCGATCTCTGTAACCTCCTCCAGCCCTACAACCCTCCCATAAACCACCCCCCCCACGATCTCTGCGCTTCTCCAATTCTGGCCTCTTGAGCATCCCCGATTTTAATCGCGCCACCATTGGCGGCCGTACCTTCAGCTGCCTGGGCCCTAACCTCTGGAATTCCCTCCCTAAACCTCTCCACTTCTCTCTCCTCCTTTAAGACGCTCCTTAAAACCTACCTCTTTGACCAAGCTTTTGGTCACTTGCCCTAATTTCTCCTTATGTGGCTCGGTGTCAATTTTTGTTTTATAACACTCCTATGAAGCACCTTGGGATGTTTTACTACGTTAAAGGTGCTACATAAATGCAAGTTGCTGTTGTTGAGTGACATTTCTGCATGCACTTACAGGTAAAAGTACCAGTTATTACTTTGCATTTCTTTTTTTCTTTAAACTGCCTGCTGTAGACCCACACTTTATTTTACATATTTGTTGACACTATCAAGAGTAGATACGTTATTCCCAATGTCTAAACACATCCTAACACAGGTTAATAGTCCATGTTACAAACAGATCCCCCACAGGAAATAGAAAGCACTTGTTTAAATGTTGCTTAATACCAGAGAATACTGACTATTTGCAGATACTTTAAGTAGGAAGGTTGGCACAATTTCTGAGGCATCAAAGTTATAGCTTTTTGTGCAAGTACACCTACTGTAATGTTTTAAAGATATTTAAAAAGTTGCTATGCTTTAAACTTGTAGAAGCTATTAATTTTAATTGATTGCAATCAACAGAAGCACTTTGTTTTTAAGAATTACATTCTGTAAGTTCCTGCAACCATTAAGCATTTCAAATCATTAATTTGGTGAGAAACTGCAATGCGTTTACCACCTCATAGTATTGTTGACAGAGTTTGAATGGTTATTTCTGGAGGGGCAGATGTGCAGCAGTGCTGAAAGGAGAAAAACTATTTGGCCCATCAATCTCACTCAGTTATCCAGGATCTCCTTCAGGGCCCATTCTGACTATTTTTCATCTCTCCCTAACTCTTTAACCTCCTCCAGCCTTACAAGTCTCGGAGATCTCTGGGCTCCTCTAATTCTGGGCTCTTTCGCACCCCTGATTTTAATCGCTCCACCATTGGCGGCCATGCCTTCAGCTGCCCAGGCCTCAATATCTGGAATTCCCTCCCCAAGCCTCTCCGTCTCTCTACCTCTCTCTCCTCTCCTTTAAGACGTGCCTTAAAACCTATCTCTTTGACCAAGCTTTTGGTCACCTGTCCTAATATCTCCTTATGTGGCTCGGTTTGATAACGCTCCTGTGAAGTCATTTGAATGGAATCGAGGGGTAAACTCAAGTGCTACTGTACTACTTGAATTAGAGACTGGGCCCATGCTAGCTCCTTTCAGTGAATCCCTTTCTCCGAGTTGTAAACTTGGTATTGTTTGATTATTTTTAAATCTATATATAAATTGGCTGCAGTGTGTACCATCTACAAGATGCACTGCATTAACTCGCCAAAGCTTCTTCGACAGCACCTCCCAAACCCGAGACCGCTACCACCTAGAAGGACAAGGGCAGCAGGCGCATGGAAACACCACCACCTCCAACTCCCCCTCCAAGTCACACACCATCCTGACTTGGAAATATATCGCCGTTCCTTCATCATCACTGGGTCAAAATCCTGGAACTCCCTCCCTAACAGCACTGTGGGAGTACCTTCACCACATGGACTACAGCAGTTCAAGGCAGCGGCTCACCACCACCTTCTCAAGGGCTACTAGGGATGGGCAATAAATGTTGGACTTGCCAGCGACACCCACATCCCATGAATGAATAAATAAAAAAGGTAGTTGAAGAGAGTTGAGGGGCTGAACGGCCTACTCCCTGTTCTTATGTTTTTATAGTTCAAATTAAGTGACTTCAGTTTAAGAGTAGGCTGCGACACATTTGTGTTTTTGCTAGCAAGTTATGAGACACCTGTGATTAAGACAGAGGGAGGTATTAAACTACACTTCAAATTTGATGAAGACAGTATATCTGGCACCATTATACAATGGAATGATACCAGTTTGGTTGAAGAGAGTAACACTTTAGTTATTGCCTTAATTAGCATCAATTGTGCTATTCTTTTTCATACTTTGCACTTTGAAAACAACTGGTTGTAAGATATGACAAAGAGATGTCTTATAAGAAGCTGATAAAAAGAAAAGTAACCAAATACTAAGATATATCTTTTGAGCAGCTGACTCGCAAGTCATACCTGACCAATGTGGCCGGATTTGAGATATTTTGTGCAATCTTGGGAGCCCTACCTTTAAAATATCAATAATGCACTGGAGAGGATTCATAAAAAGGGCAACAAGGATGATTGTAGGGTTCCAAATGATGGGAAAAGACTCACAGAACCAAACTCATCATTGGCGATAAGAAGATTGAATGGAGACATGAACCAGGTAGTTAACATAATGATAGCCATAGATAATGTAAATGTATGAAAGTTATTGGACTTTGTGCTGAGACTACAAATTCTGGTGTAAGTACAGACCGAATCCATAGTCAGGCCTAGCTTAACACCAGAGCAAAGTGGAGCGAGACTGAGGTCACAGGTTTAAACATAAACAAGCATTAAAGTGGATGGCAAGTCTGATCAAATGATATTTTCTTCCCACCTCAAACCCTCTCGACAAAAATCAGAGAACCAATATATCTCTAACCATTAATAAAATATTTTTCTAGGCTCCTGCCATTTTGGGTGGGTGGGTGAGCCTGTCTGTCCTTTCAGAACCATCCTGAAGGTGTCATGACACCGAGGTGCTACCTGGTTTGTCCTCAAACATCTTCAGAGTGTTTAGAGGGAGAGCAACAGGTTGCCTGCCCCTCTCTTGATTAATGTGCAGTGCCTGATGTGGGGAGACCGTAAGTGGAAAAAATGGAGAAAAAGTATAGATATTGGGCCGGATTTTGCTATAGAAATAATACTGAGGCTAACAACGCTCACCGTTATTAAGGTGTAAATCAGACAGCAACTTCCAGCGACCGCACAGTTGCAGTCAAATGCGGAAATCCAGAAGCTGCTGTCCGAGTTGTCCTGCTCCTCCAAAAGCTTCGCTAAGAGACTCACCATTGAAATACATTGAACAGTGTTAAGTCCCTATAATTATCTCATAGATACGGATTAAGTTCACCAGAAAAAGTTAGCGTTTGTCCATTCCAGTCTAAGTACCCTTTTAACGTCGTGATAAGTCTTAATTACTGCCAAACAACCTCTCTGGCACTGAAAATTAACTTTAACAGGTGTGGAGTCTTGTTCATTCAGCTTTTAATTATTGTTGGAGACTTTTACCTTTTCTTTCTGTCTCTTTTATCTCTCTCTCTTAGTTCAACTTTCATTCCCTCTCTTTATTTCGTTTTCTGTACCTGATTTAACATTGAACTCACTATTCTAACTGACACGTCCTGGTTCAGACTCTGCGCTGCTCATTAACGATTCTTTGATCTGATTGGTAAAGCAGTTGCTTGCCCTGTACAAAGCCGCGCTTTTTGGATAGTTTGCCGTGCAAAAGCCCATAGAAAATCTGTGAGCAAGTGCAACTGTAACGAACAGCTGGCACCATTTGTTCACTGCTTGAGCAAAAAAGCCCATGACCTCAAAAAAGTTTCCTCCTTCATCTTCTCATATGGGTAGATAAAATGTGACAGTTTATGTCCTCCAGTACATTTTATATTTATGCTCCTGTCAAGTATATAAATAACTAGTATCCACTTTATTCCCATGTGACTGTTACTAAGCAATGCATATCAATTGGCATTACATGGGTCCATGCTTCACAGTGCCAAGTTACCAGGAATTTCACTAAATATTTCAATGCATTTCTTAGCTACAATAGTGCATTTCAAAGGTTAAAAATAAACAATAAAACTCTAAAACAACCTGACTTCCAACCAGCTTTAAGGTTACCTGCCAATCAGCTTTATCTGCTGAGAACACTGTCAGTTCTTAGCCACATTGATAGGGAACATCAATAAGGCAGTACATTTCCACCAAGTGTGGAAGTTATGTTACAGTTCTATAAAGCTCTGGTTAGACCCCATTAAGAGCACTGTGTTCAGTTCTGGGCCCCGCACCTTAGGAAGGATATATTGGCTTTGGAGGGGGTGCAGCGGAGATTCACCAGAATGATACCGGGGCTAAAAGGGTTACATTATGAGGGCAGGTTGCATAGACTAGGCTTGTATTCCCTGGAGTATAGAAGATTAAGGGGTGATCGCATTGAGGTGTTTAAGATGATTAAAGGAATTGATAGGGTTGATAAGAGAGAAACTATTTCCTCTGGTGGGGGAGACCCAGAACAAGGGGACAGAACCTTAAAATTAGAGCTAGGCCGCTCAGGGGTGATGTCAGGAAGCACTTCTTCACACAAAGCGTAGTGGAAATCTGGAACTGTCTCCCCAAAAGGCTGTTGAGACTGGGGGTCAATTGAAAATTTCAAAACTGAGATTGATAGATTTTTGTTAGGCAAGGGCATTAAGGGTTATGGAATCGAGGCAGGTACAGATCAGCCATGATCTCATTGAATGGCAGAACAGGCTCAAGAGGCTGAATGGCCTCCTCCTGTTCCTATCTCAGGAGAAAGCAAACATTAGCAATCTACTGCCAGGAGAAAGATGGGAACAGTCTGGACCGTAGACTTCACCAGCACGATCAATATCACTCTATAACTGTGAGTTGGAAATGCAGTTTGACTAGAGTTATACAGACATCAGTATTTGCCTCTTTAAGGCAGAATGCTTTGCCACAACCTGTTTGATACTGTCTAACCAGTTCAAGCAACAAGCAAGAGTCATGGGCCACAAGTACTATAATAAGCTCTAAGGCTGCATTTTTCCTCCAGTTTCACAACAGACCCCAGAGGTCATCAGAAATAAAGCAGAGGAAATCTGTACAATCCACTGCCGGTCTACCATTACTAGAATGATGGAAGAAAGAAAGAACTTGCATTAAGATAACGCCTTCTCATGTCCTCGGGACATCCCAAAGTACTTCACAGCCAACGAATGATCAATGACCAGTTAATCTACTTCGATGGTGGGATGTTGGCCAGGACTCCAGGAGAACTCCCGTGTTCTTCTTTGAGTAGAACAGGGGAGTTCTCCCCGGTGTCCTGGCCAATATTTATCCCTCAACAACATCATTAAAAATACAGATTATCGGGTCATTATCTCATTGCTGTTTGTGGGACCTTGCTGTGTGCAAATGGCTGCCGCGTTTCCTACATGAACAGTGACTACACTTCAAAAGTACTTCATTGGCTGTAAGACGCTGTGGGACATCCTGAAAGGCGCTATATAGATGCAAGTTCTTTCTTTCTCTCTTTCATTCCCATGCAATCTTTTATAACCACCTGAACAAGCAGACAACAACAACTTGTATTTATATAGTGCCTTTAACGTAGTAAAACATCCCAGGGCTCTATACAGGAGTGTTAGCAAACAAAATTTGACACCGAGCCACATAAGGAGATATTAGGGCAGATGAGAGGTAGGTTTTAAGGAGCGTCTTAAAAGGAGGAAAGAATATATTTAAGAAGGATTTAAGAAGGAGATAGATAGATTTCTAGACACAAAAGGCATCAAGGGGTATGGGGAGAGAGCAGGAATATAGTATTGAGATAGAGGATCAGCCATGATCATATTGAATGGTGGAGCAGGCTCGAAGGGCCGAATGGCCTACTCCTGCTCCTATTTTTCTATGTTTCTAGAGCGGCAGAGAGGTTTAGGGAAGGAATTCAGGAGCTTAGGGCCTAGGCAGCTGAAGGCATGGCCACAAATAGATGAGCGATTAAAATAGGGGATGTGCAAGAGGCCAGAATTGGAGGTGTGCAGAGATCTCAGAGGGTGGTAGGCCTGGAGGAGATTACAGAGATAGGGAGATAGACCTTGGTTTAAAATACCCAAAAGATATACCCTGTAATATTAAACCATTCTAATTTAAGGAGGGATCAATAGTTTAGGTTTATCTCATCAAGTAAAAAAGAGTATTGTTTGAATGTGTTTCTGTAGCAAGCCTTCTGGATGTAGCTGTATTTTCTTCTAGTGTTTACAGTGGGTCTGATCAGCATGTGACCGTAACAGTTATCAACTAGTTCTGTGATCCCCACACTATTCAAAGGCAGTCATTTTTCCTACTGTTCTCTGATGTCTTATGCTTAAACCGCAAAACGTCAGAAGGATGGTAAAGCCCCCGCTTGCACAGCTGTATTCATACTGAAAATCAAGAACAAGGGAACATAGAAGCAGGAGGAGGCCATTCAGCCCTCGAGCCTGTTCCGCCATTCAATTCCATCAGGGCTGATCTTTATCCTAACTCCATCTACCCGCTTGGTTCTGGAACCCTTAATACCCTTGCCTAACAAGGGTATTTTGGCAGGATGATGTAAAAGATTTGAATTTGAGATTATCACTGAAGAAATACAAATTGCTAATATTTTTTTTGGTTTCTATGTACCCAGAAATAATGACTTATTTATGCTTGTATAAAACATAACCTCACCGTATTTTTAATGTTTCTTTGCCCTGTGCGTAATGGACTTTTATTTTCATCCTGTTTGCAGCCATGCAGCGTTTCTGTGCAAAATATAAAAGTGCAGGCAGTAAATCCCTGCTTAAAGGAGCCTGTCAGCTCACAGTTTGTCAGGCGTGGCTCAGTGGGCAGCACTCTCGCCTCTGGGCCAGAGGTTGTGGGTTCAAAACCCCTTCCAGAGATTTGAGCACAAAAATCTAGGCTGGCACTCCCAGTCCAGTACTGAGTGAGTGCTGCACTGTCGGAGGTGCTGGCTTTTGGATGAGATGTTAAACTGAGGCCCCGTCTGCTCTCTCAGGTGGACGTTAAAGATCCCATGGCAATATATTGAAGAAGAGCAGGGGGAGTTCACCCATGTGTTTTGGCCAATATTTGTCCCTGAACCAACAGATTATCTGGTCATTATTACGTTGCTGTTTGTGGGAGCTTGCTGTGTGCAAATTGGCTGCTGCGTTTCCTATATTACAACACTTCAAAAGTACTTCATTTGCTGTAAAGCACTTTGGGATGTCCTGAGGTCGTGAAAGGTGCTATATAAATGCAAGTCTTTTTTCTTTACTCTTAATTTATGTAATCTAGTCTGGTTCACAACTATTCAAAGTGATCATTTGAGAAACCAACCTGCCTTATTTCTATGCCAGTGTGCTTTTTGACAATGTGTAATAATAAGGGTGCAGATGTAGGAATCTAGCAATGCTGGTGCCCTTGGAGGAAGACAGTGGAAGAGGAGTGGTGGAGGCAGATGGAGCGGCCAACTGCATTGAAAGTCATGGCGAGGTCAGGGAGGGGTCACTGGTTACTTGTTATATTATGGGTCCTCTCTACCCTTCTTACTCTGGATTATTTCAGCTCTCATACTTAGAACACTCTGATGTGCAAGTCCAACCTTTGAGAGGTCCTATCTTAGACTTGAGATCTAGTTAGCTTTCGTCAATGTGCTTGGGATAATGGACAGCAAACCTTTTTAAGCTGCTGAAATTTATCCTATGCCTCCAGAGCATCTCTCCAATCTTCAAAAATGGTAGACCATAATATGAGACCTTATTTAGGTTTAAAATTTTAAGTGAGTTTATTAAGCAAATATTCAAACAATGATATAATACAATTATATATTTACAGTAGAAAGTCTATTATCTAACCCCTAGAATGGATAAGCAATGAGTCACAATCTAATGCTAAACTATTGTTTTATAGATCACTTTTATCCTTAGAGCAGAGAAAATTAAGGGGAGATTTGATAGAGATGTTCAAAATCATGAAGGGTTTTGATAGAGTAAATAAGGAGAAACTGTTTCCAGTGGTCAGTAACCAGAGGGGACAGATTTAAGGTAATTGGCAAAAGAACCAGAGGCGAGATGAAAAGAAATGCTTTTACTCAGCGAGTTGTTGTGATCTGGAATGCACTGCCTGAAAGGGTGGTGGCAGCAGATTCAATAGTAACTTTCAAAAGGGAATTGAAAAAATGCTTGAAGGGGAAAAAATTTGCAGGGCAATGGGGAAAGAGCAGGGGAGTGGGACTAATTGGATAGCTCTTTCAAAGAGCCGGCACAGGCATGATGGGCTGAATGGCCTCCTTAGAGCCGGCACAGGCACAATGGGCTGAATGGCTTCCTTCTGTGCAGTATGATTCTATAGTCCTTTTCTGACAAGAGGAGCTACCTAGTCTGCCTTATGTTTTTCAGTGAAGATTCCAATCAGTTCGATTATTTTCTACCAATTCAGCTTATTGATCGGATCCAGCCACTTGTATACCCTCTCACCCGTCGTAGTGGATTGCTTTTCTTTCTATAAAGGACACTCAGATCCAAAAGTAATCCACCATCATGCATTTAACTGAACAAAGCATGCAGCCTGTATTTGTTCAAAAGTAACTTGGTTTCTCCCCTTATATAAATAACTGTAGCTTGCTTTAAACTCTCTACACATTGTGACTGGATTTAAAGGGACAGCCACCAAACCAAACCAAATCTAGTTGGGGAGGGCAGAAGGGTTGAGGAGAGGCTTTTTTTTGAGGAGGGGGCGATGACGGCAGTTTTGAAAGTGGAATGCACAGAGCCTCAGGAAAGGGAGCTGATGGCTGATGTCAACAAGCATTGGGTGAAGAACAGGTAGTCATTGTGTCAGGTTTAGGGTTGTCAACCCTCCAGGATTGCCCTGGAGTCTCCAGGAATTAAAGATCAATCTCCAGGACACTGCTGCGAGCAACACCAGGGAGAAAAAACATCACAGTGGTATTAAACAAAGTTTTTATTTTTTATTTTCTTTGAACACTGGTTTATTAGTTGTAAAAATATTGGAGTTGGGGAAAAGGCTGTTTCATTAAGTCATGATTAATCCAATTGGGTAACAAAGAGTCTGTTCCCTTTCCAATTGGCCATGGGATGGCACTGCGCCTGGAGGATGGACCAATGGCAGGAGTGTGGGGGCGGGGTGGTTCGAGGCGAGATGTCATGTGATGAAGAGGTCATGTGATGAAACCTTCAGGAATATGTTCAACCAGAGTTGGCAACCCTAGTCAGGTTGAGAGTTCAGGAGGTGGCAGGAGAAGATGCTAGAGTATGATAAGAGTTCGGGGTTGGGGTAGGAGCAGTGATGGAGATGGATAGTCTTGATCTTAATCTTAGAGATTACAAAATCCATTAATTCATCCCATGTAAAGATGCAAACATGCATAAAAATGCAACTGATTGATCAGACTTTACACTAACTCAACAGATTTCGAGTCTAACTACCCCTTCTAACTTTTACAATTACAAATGATAACTTATGAGAATTTTAAAATCATCATTCTTGTTTTCAAATTCTTCCCTGGCATCACCCCTCCCTATCTCTGTAACCTCCTCCAGCCCAACACTCTGAGATCTCTGCGCTCCTCCAGTTCTGGCCTCTTGAGCATCCCCGATTTTCATCGTTCCAACTTTGGCGGCCGTGCCTTCAGCTGCCGAGGCCCTAAGCTCTGGAATTCCCTCCCTAGACTTCTCCGCCTTTTCACCTCTCTCTCTGACCAAGCTTTTGGATCACCTGTACAACATCTTGTTATGTGGCTCGGTGTCAAACTTTTGTTTGATAATGCACCTGTGAAGCTCCTTGGGGACGTTTTACTACATTAAAGGCACTATATAAATGCATGTTGTTGTTGTTGAGGTAGAGGTTTGGGGAATGAGACAATGGAGGAAAAGAGGGAGGAGAAAGGATGGGGTGGTTTTGAGGTGTATCCGACCTCCAACTGCAAAAGGTTGAACATCTCTAGTTTATGGTATGAAGTTTATAAAGGCCCGGAATTTGCAGTCAGCAGCAAAGTGAAGGTGTTCGCTGCTGGCTCTGAAGTACGCTTGATCTCGCAATCCTTGTGTCGAGAACTTTGGGTTTTCCGACCTTCAATTCAAATCAACGAAAGTTAATGGGGATTCCCTTGTGCGAACTGCGGTGACATCAACAGGCTGCCTAAGCAGCCAATCAAAAGGCAGAATTCTCAGTGAACAAGGAAGTGAGTAAGCTCTTAAAATTCTAACTTTTAAAAAATGTTAGAGACAGCAAAACAAAGATGGGGCTCTCACATGGGGAAAAGGCAAACTTGAAATAAAGATGGACAAGCTTTATAAAAAAAATTAAAAAACAATGTTTTTGGAAATGTTTCTTCAAAATTTTTATTTTTATTTAAATGGACAAATTTCACACTGCATAGAATTAAAATTAGTTTTCCAGGCCCTTAACATTTGTTTAGCCGTAATAACGCTGTCAAAACCGCAGTTACCCTAATCCCTTTGGGTCTAACTTTTAGTGGGGAATTTAACAGCGTACTTACTGTGGAAGAGCTGAAGTTTGTCAGTTTCACGGATTTGGCTGATTACACAGGTTGCCGGCTCTGTGGGCAGGGGGGAGGGGCTCAGCTCAGCCTGTTTCGGAGCTGTCAATGACAGACCGCAACTTCAGGATTTCCGCACGCACCAAATCCCGAGGTTGCGGTCAGTTTCAAAGGCCAGTTGCCATCATCCCCACCGCAAATTCCGGGCCAATAAGATTTAGAGGGAATATATATGTAAAATATAAAAAGGGTACAGACTTGGATACTATAGACTCTTTTTTAAATAAAAGCATTTTTAATTCAGTTTAAGATCCATTAAATATCATTTATTTTCAGTAATGGTTACTGTTTTTTTAAAAAAAAAACTGTTCCCTGCATTGTAAATTATTGCAAAAATGTCCCAGCAGTATTCATTTTGATGGGTTTACAATCTGTCACTTATTTTTCTCAATCTCAGGTTTCAAAACTCTGACCTTGATAATACTGCAGTTGCCATGTGCCGAATAAAACATGCAATCATCATCGCTGCAATTCACTTGGACTCCCAGATAAAAACCTGCACAAGCCATAATATAACAAAACTCCACGCCATGTGGGGAAACTCTGACTTCCGGATTTCCCGCCGGCTACCGCCCCATCCCACCCCACCTCCAGGCGGGTTAGAAACTTCAAAATCCAGCCCATAGTCTTTAAACAACATCCACGTGTGTTAGGTACAACAGTACGGAATATCAGTTTACATGAAGACAGAATGCAAAGTATCACCAGAACACTGCTCCAACACTGCAGCACTCCCTCAGTACGTACTCCTGTCTCTAGAGTGGGGCTTGAACCCACAACCTTCTGAATGTGAACAACTGAACCACAGCTGGCTAAGAGAAATAAAGTTTGCTGCACTTTTGCTTGATCCAATGAGGAGTAGTGATTCCATGCAACAGTGATATTGATCTTCTTGCAAGATGTATGTGGGTTGGCATTACAGAGCCAACAATGACAAGAGCAGGGGAGTGCGTCCCGGCAATATTTCCACGCAGGTGGCTTGCCTGCTTTACAATAGGAAAAACCGCACATGCGTGGAAATTAGATTGGGCCGTGCAGCCCGTTAAAGGGGCCCCGCACCCGAAAAAAAACAAATTAGAGGGAACATTGCTCTCTGGTGTCCTGGCCGACATTTATTCCTCAACCAACATCACTAAGAGAGATTATCTGGTCATTTATCTCATTGCAGTTCATGGGATTGTGCTTTGCACAAATTCGGTGCTGCGTTTCCTACATTACAACAGTGACTACACTTCAAAAGTACTTAATCTTATTAACTGCTTTGGGACATCCCGAGACTGTGAAAAGTGCTATATAAATGCAAGTTATAATATATTAGTAATAATGGTTAGGGGAGATTTATGGTTTTTGCTCACATCCCCTCTAAAAAAATGTTACTTCCACAGCTTCCAGGGCTTTTTATAAAATGTTGCAAGACTCGGGCAGCGAATTATACTACACTTGGGAAGTGCAGGAATTTGCAACAGTTGATAGACGATGCTATGTGGCACAAAATCACCTACAGACAGGTGGTATGTGCTCACACTAGTCAACTAGTGGGTGCAAGTGGGTGTGGGAGAGTAGCCCAGGTTCACTTGTTCTTTTCCTTCCCATTTATGGGGAGACAGGTCAACAGATAGTTAAGCTTGCTTAATTACAAATGGGACATGGCAAACCTGCCGGTTACAGTAACAACTTGCATTTATATAGCACCTTTAACGTAGTAAAACAAGGCGCTTCATAGGAGCGACATCAAACAAAATTTGACACCGAGCCACAGACGGTGACATCAGGACAGATGACCAAAAGCTTGGTCAAAGAGGTAGTTTTTTAAGGAGGGTCTTGAAGGAAAGAGAGGTGGAGCGGTTTAGCAAGGGAATTCCAGAGCTTAGGGCCCAGGCAGCTGAAGGCGATGCAAATCAGGGATGTGCAAGAGGCCAGAATTGAAGGAGCGCAGAGCTTTGTAGGGCTGGAAGAGGTTACAAAGATATGGAGGGGCGAAGCCATGGAAGGAATTGAACACAAGGATGAGCATTTTAAATTCGAGGCGTTGCCCGACCAGGAGGCAATGTAGGTCAGCGAGCACAGGGATGATGGGTGAACAGGACTTGGTGAGTTAGAATCGGGGCAGCAGAATTTTGGATGAGTTACATATAGCGCATTAGTATACCAATATGATGTGGATCCAAGTCACCCAGATTCACATTTTTTTTTAAACACATAAGGAAACATTGTTAAAATACACAAGAGGTCTTTGACAATATAAAGTGGTGGTGTCTTATTTATTATGGAAAATTCGCCTACAATTCTCCAGCTTTGAGTTCAGTGGAAACAATTTACATTTGGTCCGAGGCTTGTACTCTTGCTAAAGTTGTCCTCTCTGGACCCTTTATGCTGTTGGATAAAAAACAATCAACAGGGTTCTCACACTTTTCGACCATAGTGGCGCCTTTGAGGGGACGCTGTACTGGAAGGGCTGACATTGGCGGGGAATGATACAAATCAGAGCTGCACAAGGAAAATGTTGCTCCCAGTTTCTTCGCAACCGATGGCAGCTAAGTGATGCTCTTAAGACAAATTACACAAGATTAATGAACGTTGACAACTGATTTCCCTTTGAATTTATTTAAATGACCCCCTGGGCTATTAAGAATCCAAGGAATTAAAAAAAAAAAAAAAAAAAAAAATCGCTAAACTCAGTTGAGGTTTATTTTATGGCTTGAATTACAGGAAATAACTGTATATTAGTTGGTGGAAGGAAGAGTGAATTCTAAAAATGAACATTCATCCACGGGCAATCATGCGCACTCCCTGAACTATTCTGAATAAGATCTTGGATGATTTACAGTTTAATAAATTACTATAGGGAAAACCTGTTAAATTAATCTTGACCAAGATCCAGCAGGGAAAACGCAATGGTGGTTCTCAGGGCTGGATGTTACTATAGTGCTTGCAGATAAAGAGCTTATTATGGCCATCTGGGGATTCAGCTACTTGGATTGGAACTGAGGTGGAGATTTTGTTACAGTACATGGATGACAGGATGACATTGTCTGTGATCATTACTTTAATTAAAAAAGGTCACTAGATTTAAAGATTAAAAAAAAATTACGTAGCACTGTATCACATTCTCAGAAGCTGCTAAAGTGCTTTATAACCAGAGGATTACTTTTGAAATGCGATGTGAATATGGCATCCATATTGTGCTCAAGATCCCACAAACAACGAATGAATGAATGAATGACCAGTTAACCTGTTTATGGTTGGTTTTATTGCAGAACATTAAGTATTCATTCAGGCTTGTAATAGTCACCCTTATGGCACAATAAAAATGCGATTACAAAAGAAGTTTAAAAAAAAATTCCCTTTAAAAATGGCTTTTCTCCTTTTTTTTTGAAAACCCTGCACCAAAGTCCCCTTCCCCAGACAAGTAGGTCTGCCTTTACTAATGTCAGTCTGTAACCAGCTACTAAGGTTTGCAACATTGTTGAGTCTTCAGGAATAATAAATCCTCTCACATAAAAGACGACAATTTAGGAGCTATTTATACTGGACAGCATAACTATGTAATCGTTTTTGTTACATCTCGAGGTCAGAGGGTAGAAAATCACATTGGCATAAACATTACTGTTAACTGGGTTTCAACCATTTCGAAAGGGAGGAGGAATACAAGAGGTGGCTTGCAAAAAATAAATGATCAAAAGGCATAGTTCACAAGGTCCATGCGCATCAATGGGATCGGGTGGCCATGAAATTAGTGCTTTATTTTGCGTAAAATAAACTTCTGAGGTGTTCGGTTTTTCTACATTTTTTACTTTAGTCCCCACCAATAGTGGCTGGATTCATGACCGGATTGTAGGATGACACGTTACGTTATCCTGTGAAGTGGTACAAAAAAGGAAATAAAGACGAAGTTACTGTTAGAACATTTTCATGGGAACAGGAGGAGGCCATTCAGCCCCTTGAGCCTGGTCTGCCATTCAATTAGCTCATGGCTGATCTGTATCTTAACTCCATCTACCCGCCTTGGTTCCATAAACCTCAATACTCTTGCCCAAGAAAAAAATTAACAAGCTCAGTTTTGAAATTTTCAATTGACCCCCAGCCTCAACAGCTTTTTGGGGGTAGAGTTCCAGATTTCCACTACCCTTTGTGTGAAGAAGTGCTTCCTGACATCACCCCTGAACAGCCTAGCTCTAATTTTATGGTTATGCCCCCTTGCTCTGGACTCTTCCCACCAGAGGAAATAGTTTCTCTCTATTTACCCTGTCAAATCTTTTAATCATCTTAAACACCTCAATTAGATCACCCCTTAATCTTCTATGCTCCAGGGAATACAAGTCTAGTCTATACAACCTGTCCTCATAATTTAACCCTTTTAGCCCCAGTATCATTCTGGTGAAATTATTTCCCCCTCCAAAACAAGAGAACAGGAATGGTGCCAGCAGCTTACAAAAAAAATGAAACCACTTGATAGTGGTTTAAATAAAAAGTTTAGATCGCAGCTCAGTGGAGACATAATCCAGAGAGTGAACTGCCATGATGAACCAAACACATGTAAATATTCTTGTAATACAGCAACAATTTGTATTTATATAGCACCTTTAACGTAGTAAAACATCCCAAGGCGCTTCACAGGAGTGCTATCAAACAAGATTTTGACATCGAGCCACATAAGGAAATATTAGGGCAGGTGATCAAAAGCTTGGCCAAAGAGGTAGGTTTTAAGGAGTGTGTTAAAGGAAGAAAGAGAGGCAGAGAGGTTTAGGAAGGGAATTCCAGAGCTTAGAGCCCTGGCAGCTGAAGGCACACCTGCCAATGGTGGAGCGATTAAAATCGGGGATGCTCAAGAAGCCAGAATTGGAGGAGTGCAGATATCTGAGGGTTGAGGGCTGGAAGGGATTAGAGATAGGGTGGGATGAGGCCATGGAGGGATTTGGAAACAAGGATGAGAATTTTAAAATTGAGGCTTTGCTTAACCGGGAGCCAATGTGGGTCAGCGAGCACAGGGGTGATGGGTGAACGGGACTTGGTGCAATTTAGGACATGGGGAGCAGAGTTCAGGATGACCTCAAGCTTACGGAAGTTTACGTACAATGTACTAGACCTACCTTGCTTGTATTAAATGTTTCATTTACCTTGTTAGCTGTGGTTTTGTGGGTAGCACTCTCGCCTCTGAGTCAGAAGGTTTTGGGTTCAGGTCCCAAGCCAGAGACTTGAGCACATAATCTAGGCTGACACTCCCACTGCTGTGTAAGAATATAGGTTTCTGAGGGTGTTTAGAGGGTCTAGGCTCAAAAGAGTTAAATGACCCCAAGCTTTTTGCTATAATGGCTGTTGTGCAAAATACACTGCTTTTGGACTCTCGGGCTGACTTTTGGCAGGTGCATGATGACGAATGGTCACAAGTATTCTTGTTATTGCAAACTAATTGTTATTGCTAGAAGGGAGGGAAGAACAGTTTGAGACTTGAAGCTATCTACAACATTATCTCTTACCTCTCTTCTCTGAATGTGGGTATGTGCACTAAGAGCTCTTTTTATTTGTTGAAATATAATCAAATATAATCCCCTTTTACTATTCTTCAGTATTAAGTTTTGCCAGATTGCAGTTTAATACTAAGTTTGCTAGTTTACAGTTTATTATTTTAATTTTATTTCTCCTGTTAGAATTAGGGAAAAGAAATGTTGGACCTAGGTTTTGTTTACAGTTAGAACCAACGTTTCCTTTAAGCTGCGCAGCTCTCTGCTGGTCCCGCACAGCCCAGGACCGGCTTTTCCAATGTTAAGTTTCGCGCATGAAATGGGCCACGCAGCCCCCAAAAATAATCAGGGGGAACATTGGTTAGAACTCTTGTTGTCTTCAAGGTCCATAGGATGCGTCATCAACTGCAAAAACAAAAGGAAGCTTGTGCTGAGGCTAAGGGGGGTTCACATGCAGCACACTTTTTAATTCTAATTAGCTGCTAGACCAGGTTAGCCTTGGCAGAGGCTCATTTAACATGTGTGAAGCTTAAAGAAACTAAAAAGTAATGCAGCGAAAATAGATGGAACACAATTCAGAATCCTTAAGTGGATCAATTTTAGGGGTTGTGTTACATACAGCCTTTATTGATATGTCTACCACTAAGCATTAGCACTTGGAGGCAAGATCCACCCATACAGCTACTCCAGTCCCCGCCCCACCAGATACAAATCTACAAATCTGAACTGAAGATCTTTTTTGTTTGAAGGCCCCTACGTTCTTGTATTTTTTTCTACACTGCATACATTTAAAAAGATTTGTCACTTCCTAATCTGAATTTGCTTTGTAGCTGAATAAATTATATTCAAAATAAATTGGCCAAGAAAAGAGATCAGGTAACATTCTAACTTTTCCCCAACCTGCTCCTCGGTGAAACAAGGGAGCATTGCAGATATTGCCCAACTCAGAAATGGTACAATTTTAACATCTAAAGGCTAGTTAGAAAACTTGTTCACACTACCCAGTGGAGCAACCAACATCACTAAAAACAGATTATCTGGTTCATTATCACATTGCTGTTTGTGGGAGCTTGCTGTGCGCAAATTGGCTGCCACGTTTCCTACAACAGTGACAACATTCAAAAGTACCTTACTGGCTGTAAAGCGCTTTGGGACGTCCTGGGGTCATGAAAGGTGCTATATAAATGTAAGTCTTTCTTTCCATTTACAAAGGTTGTGGGAACAGCCTTTACCAAGTTAGGTTGATTGACATGACCAACAGTATAGTCTACAATTGGGGAACGTGGAACCTTTTGATGCCCTATAGAGATCCGCTGTTACAAAACTTCACTGTTATGCTTCCCAATCTATAGAGATCGAACGAGGTTTTTTAATATGTTTTCTCCCATGTCAATATAAATCTCTTTAAGAGCTCTCTCAGCTCTGGTAAAGAAGATAGGGCCCAAGAGGTGATTGACCGTCAAACGGAGAAAAAAACATTCATATGGTAAGGATATTCATCTTAAATGTCACTTAGCACAGACAAAATTATCCAGCACTTCAGATTTATTTCTATACTCGTTCCTCTCCCATGGGACTTCTCAGACTGCAGAGCAAGGACTTATCTTCTCTAAAAGCAGCAGTCAACAAATCCTTGCAAATATATTTCTAAAGACTCACAAACTAAGACAAACCCAAGTGTTCATGTAGAAAAGCTTGAAAATTGTTGTTGTTTTTATTTTTACCACTTTGATTTTGCAACTTGTTTATGTCTATTGCTGAATGGAATGCAAGTAACTGCTGAAATTCTATTTTTACAGGGTAGCACAAACAAGACACAAACCATTGGGTTCAGAGGTTGGATACATGAAACAATTAAAAAAAATAAAAATCCACTGCAGTAACCAAGTAATTTTATTGTACTATTTAAAACATCATAAATGGTAGGCAATTGCATCAGCGTTTTAATGAATTGGGTGGACACAATACCTAGAAATAATGATTCAACTTGCCACTGAAATAATCACCCTTTTGTACCAGAACACATGGATGCGTGCTGGGCTCTGAGATAATTAATGTGCTGCGTTCTGCTTGAAGGCTCACACAATACTTTTTAAATCTATAATGAACCACAAACACCTGATGCCCAAGAGAAAGCTCATATACACAACAGGCAACAAAGGAACATGAACTCACCTTTCCACCGGCCATTCAAATCATAGTCAACCTAAATAAAAGTAGGCAAAATAAAATGACAATTTGAAATGGGTACAGTCACTTAAACATTTACAAGAAAAATGTTCCTTTGTGCTGCACCCATGTAACACAAGTCAACATTTGAAAAGGATCAGATGTGTTTACTCTGGACCTAGTGTGAAGAAACTGAATTATCCCTGTGGGATTTGCCATCTGTTTTACTAAGTTTTGTTCAATTTGTGTTCAAGACACATTGATAATTTCTAATGTTGTAAAACTGTAAAACAGAATGACATTTTCACAAAGAGGCACTCAATACTGTTGCTCCTTTAAAATGGATAGTTCTTCACTATATTGCACGAGGGTTTAGGTTGGGTCACACAATATTTTTATCAAATAGACTGGGGCTCTTTTCTCTAGAAAAGAGAAGGCTTAATAGAAGGGTGACTTAATAGAGGTCTTTAAAGATTATGAAAGGGTCTGATAGGGTAAATCTAGAGAAGATGTTTCCACTTGTGGGAGAGTCCAAAAGTAGGGGCCATAAATATAAGAGAGTCACTAATAAATCCAATCGGGAATTCAGGAAGAACTTCTTTACCCAGGAAGTGGTGAGAATGTGGAACTCGCTACCACATGGAGTAGTTGAGATGAATGACATAGATGCATTTAAGGGGAAGCTAGATAAACAAGAGGGAGAAAGGAACAGAAGGATATGCGGATAGTGTTAGATGAAGAGGGGCGAAAGGAGGCTCATGTGGAGCAGAGACAAAGTCATGGATCAGTTGGGCCGAATGGCCTGTTTCTGTGCTGTAAATTCTATGTAACACTGGCTCTAAAATCAGTACTGTGGCACAAATGCAGTTTTTAAAATGACACAAAGAGGAAAGAATTCCCTGCTACAACAAACGTGTGACAGAGCACATTAGTGAGAGGGTGGGGAAGAGGAAGCAAGTTGATATTTATAGCACACACACCCATCCATAAAAATAACAACAGCTACAAGATGAACATTTGGGTGGTTTTTTTCCCACCTTTTAACTGATTTTCTCTGAAAATGTTCTCCCCTCCCCTGAAGATCTTGACTCCTTGCTGAGGTACAATTACACAGTGCTATTTACCCTCTGGGATGTTGTTCAAGTAGCCATTATGCTTTGATGGTGATGGTGATGGCATCAGCAGGAAGAACCACAGCCATGCCAAATCCTGCCCTCACATGAAGACCACACTTTCAGCAAGGGTTGCTGGTTAATGGTCAGCAGTGGAAATCTTAGCTGTTTTTTACACCCTCTCCCTAACCAAGGCCAACTGTAGCACCTTCACCGCTGTCCCAGCTGGAGAACTCCTAACTGAGTGCAGACCAGGGATGAAACCTGGAATCGTGCTCGTTTGTAAGGCCAGCAATAAAATTGCTGAGTCACCAGGGGAGCTGTCCCTTTTCTTCCCCCCCACCCCACCCCATGTTGAACCTTCATTTTATTTGGGAATTCTTCGATTTCCCTGCAACTCACAGCATCTGTGACAGGCAGACCTGATGCCAGTCCTCCGCCATAGCCAGTCTATAGACAGCCATTAGGAGCATTGAGAGAGATGTCTGGATTAACTGGTCCATTGATTTTGCCCTTCTTGCATTTCTGGCGTGAACATGGAATTTAACACTCCACAGCAAGTTAGTGCTCCACCACCACGCCAAAGTGAAATGAGAAATAATTGGAGGAATAGTACCTCGAGTAACTAATACAAAAGCAAAATACTGCAGACGCTAGAAATGTGAAATAAAAACAGAACATTCTGGAAATACTCGGCAGGTCAGGCAGCTTCTGTGGAGAGAGAAACAGAGTTAACGTTTCAGGTCGATGACCTTGTATCAGAACTGAAAAAGCTTTTACATAGGATATACGGCACAGAAACAGGCCATTCGGCCCAACCAGTCCATGCCAGCATGTATCAGGTTTTTCCTCCCCTGCCCCCTTTCCCTGCCTCTGCACTTGCTTAAAACCAGTTACATCTCACTTTTTCCAGTTCTGATGAAACGTCGTCGACCTGAAACGTTAACTTGGGTAACTTGTTCTGTATGTGGCCTGGTGCAGCACTAAAAAACTATGGGTGGCCACACTCAAAAGCTTAACTGAAAATTTAAAAAAAAAATCTTATGCCATAGCAGGAAGTGGTGAACACTATGTTGACATTTCACAAAATACAACTAAAAAAACCTTCCTTTGCAGCAATTTAAAAAAATAGCCTTTCATCTTTAACAGGTTATTCACAAAAAAACATCCATTTCAGTGAGAGACTTCTGGGGAGGACAAGTAAAGGGTTAAACAGCTGAGCCACACAGCCAAATATATTATTCTAGCTAAAAGTGAATTACTGAATAGAATACATTTATACACAACCAAGATTTTTAGGACACAGCTACAGCAGATTTCTATTCATTACTGTATATTTCTAAACTTCCTCAATTTAGCACAATTCCAATTTGTATTAGCAGCATATAAAGGTTGAGGCCATATTTTCTGGGTGTAATGATGCAACCACATGCTGCATACAGCAACAAAGTACTGCCTTTCTCACAGCAAAGTCCTATTCAGAGAGTACATACCAGGGCCTTGCCATTTGTCAAAGTTCTGGCTATCCAAAATTGTGATCAATTGCTGTTAAATTGTTACAGAATGCTTGGCTTCTCTTTTGGTATTGGCAAATTTAACGCTGACCTAGGGCCAGTCACAAAAAAATTCAAAACAACATTTTCATAATGAGATGGTTAACTCAAATTGAGCATTTTTTTTCTCTCATACAAAATATCTGTGCACAAAATCTGCAAGATGAAATGTCATGGTCCACTGATCGATGAATGTTCACTTCCCTTTATTGGTGTTCTTTCAGGTGTGAAAAATGAAGTCCTGTTTATATTAAAAAAATGTTCCCATCAGTTTGATTGTCATTTTTTTTGGATGGTTATTCCGGATCCAAACGAGGCAACACAGGAAGAATAAGATTTCCAAAAGCAGAGTCCTGAGTTATGAAATATCCTGATGAATGCGCGTGGGCATGCTGAGGAACAAATGAAAGGATGCCGATTAGATTTTTTAAACAGACACGTTCAATAATGAAATATGAAATGAAGTCAATACAAGGCTCAATTTGTTTCCAACAAAAGTAACTTGCAAGTGGTTTAAAAGGAAACTGAAGGTTTATTTACAAATGATAAGCAAGTGAATATACCATTTATTACCAGCCCAAAATATTGAAACAAAAAGCATCACCAAGATTTTGAATCTCTCCAACAGGAGAAAACCATTACCAATCCAATCCAATCTGAAAATATATAAATCCCAATTCAGGTAAATGACTGAATAAGCTACTAATAAGCTTACACTTGCATCACCTGCACCTTTCTTAGTGAAAGATCTCAACGTGCTTTACACAATTAACTATTGAAGAGTAATGACTGTTGCTGTGTAGGCAAACACAGAAGCTTTTCTGTGCCAGCAACATCTCTGGTGTTGATTGAGTAAGCAGTGTTGGCCTGACAATGGAGAACTCTCTGCTCTTTTCTGATCTTTAATGCTCACTTGAACTAACAGATAGGGCCTCAGTTGAACATCTATAATAGGAGTAATGAATGGATATGAAGATCAACCGAATACAACGCAAAAAGTTTCAGACTTACTCTATAGCTATTAAAATTTTAATTTTTACATCTTTAGTACTTGAGCAGTAAATTATTCAAAAATCCAAAAGAATAAAGAGGAACAGCAGACCATCTGGTCATCATTCCTTAAATGTAGAAAAGTTAGCTCAGTACAGAAGTTACAGATTGCAAGGAACCTGCAGCCCTAATTATTTAAAACTAATCGAAGTCCATTGAAATGAGAAGAGGTCTTTGAGGTGAGGAAGCAAAGAGGTGCATTTAGGCTCATGACTGCAGTCTTGGTAGAACTGCTTTTGGAATCTTTGAGTGCAGCTAATCCTGTTTTCTTGCAGCTCCCTGCATTATCTACTGGCTGAGGCCAATCTACTCCCAAATCACAGTAAGCTGGCCCTAGGACAACTAGCCCTCCTCCCTGTGGAGTGTCACCCACTGGCAACAGAGGGGCAAAGAGGAAAATGTGCAGACCCCTGCCTTGATGCATGCACGTTGGCGATCTAACATCTTGCACACCACGTCCCTGATATAGTGAACTTTGTATCCCGACAGGGCACCACACTTCTTGACACAGGGCGCCATAGCTGGAGGAAGTCACATTATTAGCATAATAATTTATACTCTTATTAATGTGGCTGTATTAGTCGGTGGTAATTGCATTCTGGGCCTGCACAGTGCATTCATAGCATTGCAAGCCTGTTTTTGATGCAGGACAGTCACTATAACTGCTTAATCTTCGATCAATACCATTTCCGTTCTTTAATTAGTAACATTATTTTCACTAATTGAGACCACTGTATTTCAGAATGCTGCAAGATCTGCCTTCTTTACAAAACAAAAAACAAAGAATTTCTTTGTCTCTGTACACATAAAAGCTAACTACCAATAAAACCCTGGACATAGCTAATCTTTGAAAATCTCTTCTGTTACGACCACAAGCTCTATGATTCTCCCCCACCCTCCCAGGCAAAACTACCCATTATAGACCAAAACTTTTTGCTACTGAAAATGTGTCATGCTTAATTGCATGAATAGTTGTTAAATAACTAAAAAAAAATCATCTCTGAAATTTCATTTTACACTAGTTCATTCTAAGTTTTCTCTAGGGCAATTTTTTACAATTTCAAAGTTCAACACCATTTAAAATGCAAACATCATGACATAATGAGCCTTAATGCGTGTACTTGAGAAAATGTATATATGGAGATATTGCAATGTCTTGAATGTACCTATGCAGGTTCACAATGGAGCAAAATATCAATTCCCAACCTAACTTTTTTTTTGCTAATGATCTGACAAACAAAAGAGGGACTATAATTCTCAAATCATGAGCACAGGTAACTACTACCTGCAAGGCCGCTTTCTGTTGTGCTGCTATGTGCTGTTGTTCAGCGTGGTCCCGAAAATCTTTAGCAAAAGCAGGTCTTGATAAAGGAATACTGCAAGGAAGCAATGCAAAAAAAATGTTATGAATCCAAACCTTTCAGTTAACCAAGTATCCCTTCATACACTTTATACATAATTGCTATCTGTTAAAAGAACACCAAAATACCAAATGTAAATTAAATCTACTCAAAATATATTTATGGCCAAGAACTCAAACCTCCTCATACCAAAGTCATGGAGATACTACATGCTTCAATTAACTGGTGCATTATATTTGTACATACGCTGGAGATAAAACAATGGGGAAGGTATGATCAACCACAATCTGAATTCATCTCGTGAATGTCCACTGAATGGGTGCTCTATTGAGTACATATTTGTTCAAATTTATCCATTTTATGCTGCACAATTAACTTGAAAATAAATCTGACTGAGGATAGCAATGAGTACAATATTCCACAGAGATTTTAAGTGTGTTCCAGTGAAACAGTCACTGTATTACTGGTGGTGATAATAGAATCAGTGGTAATGCAATGCCTCACATTGTTTAAATGTTCAGAAAAAGGTTAAAACTAGAATTAGCATTTATTTTTACATTATAGATAAACACAGGATAACATATTGATTGGAGTGGACTAAGCCAAGTAACAATGAGGACCTCAAATTACAGCAACAAGAGACATACTCCAATTTCTGTTACAAGATAACATGAACAGTTAGATTTGGAAAGCCAGTTTAATTCTATTTTCACTAATATTCATGGGCCCTTACCAGCAGCACAGGTCCTACGGTTGAATTAAGCCATTTGAACTGTAGTATTATTATATTTTACTGCAAATTGTAGACCCCAAATTATCCCCAAACTATTATTCCCTTAAAACACATTTTAATTACAAAAACAAAAGCAAAAAATTGCTGGAGTTACACAATTGAGGAGTTTGCAGGGCCGTATGAGAGTGATTTCACTAGCGATTAAGCGCTGAGGTTATATTAACATCCATTTGGTAGATGGTGGTCAGAATTCTTTTAAACACACGTCACTACTATTACATATATGTGTATTTGTGGAGTATGATCTAGAACCTCATGGGACGCTAGTTTTTGTGATGTAGGAGCTACAGTACTGTACCACAAAACATCTGGTACCCAAGAGACATTCACTACGTAGCCACTACTAAATAAAAAAATGATTTTAATATTGAAAGGCTGATCCACTCCCTAAAGGCACTAACTTTGCCTCTACTTACTCTGCCCGCGTCCCCCCCACCCCCACCCAAAATAGATTTTTTATCTTTTTAAAACCATGCAGTGTTTACTAATACAACTGGAGACTGAAAAGGTGGAAATTTATGATATATCGTGAGCACTTGAGCATATTACTGAGAAAGCGTTGCAAAGTGAACTAACCATTGCTTCTCAGCCATATCTAATTCAGCCTTCAGCTCACTTTGAAATATACTACAGCAATGGTACACATTTTCCAACTCCCTTGCAGAGTCATCCAAAAGAACTTGTAAGAAAGATCTGGTGCACTATACCTGGCTCCAGGGTTGTTCATAGATGACTGATTCTGCATTATCAACTTTTTCTTCTCCTGTTTGAGCTCTGCCAGGATAGCAGCACGGTTTTTGTTCTGAAAGTCTTTGGAAAAAAAGATGAAATTTGGGAGTGCAAATGGTAAGTCAAAACAAGGGTCAGGATTCACCCTACACCACAGGTATCTGATTAAGCAGGAAAATTCCTGGCTTCACATAATTCACTCTGCAGTTTTAAAGAGACTGGTTAGCTTAACTTGGAGCCAGTTTCAAAAGAAAGACAGTCACCTGGAAAGCCAACTATGTGGTTTTCCTTGGTCCGAATTGCAAGGGATGTTTTAGTACTTACATACTCTGCAATAAGGATTGAAAGGTGAGGCCTGGAATAAAAGATTCACATTGTACTACCATACTGCAGCACAGACCAAGCAGGATTTTACATTGCAATCTTGATTGCAAACACTTCACGTTGGTGTGCTGGATTGGTACGATGTGGATTCACACCCGCGATTTCCTAATCTTGGCCAAGTCGAGAAAGTGGAGGGAGACAAGAGACCAGGCAGTTTTCCCAGGAGAAGAAACACTGTAAACAAGGCATGACACCGCATGTTACTTGGAGTTTTAGTGGCAGGCTCAAAAGCACCAGTAGCAGATGCCTAGGATTAAGTGGCGAGTTTTTCCTCTCAGCCAAGAAATAGTATACAGCACAGAGACAGAAAGAAAATGGGGGGGGGGGGGGGAAACGGAACAGATAAACGTAGACTCTTAAAATTCACAGGAAGCGAATTTAGCATTCCTCTCACTTGCCCATCCGTCCTTGATTTTTGAAAAACAAAGCATACTAAAGCAGATGTAGAGTCTACATCTTCCAAATACATTAATTTAAGAGACTTTCTGCACATTCAATTTCATTTTTCTTTCCCAAAATGTTTCATTGCAATTTCAGTTAAATAATAATTATTAGCTTTAATAAAAAGAGTTAGCTTGCTGGCAGGACAGACCCTGCTTGCTTACGGATGAGAACTAAATGCACAAACCTTTGAAAAGCTTTTTCCTTTCCAGATTTCCTTCATTCTTAAAATAAAATGCTACTACTGTACTTTACAAAGAATATGTGATGTTGTGGAAGTAGGATGAGAATTCATGGGAGTCATTTCAAAAGGTTGAAAACATTTCATTGTTTAAAGAAAAATAATTGAACGGAGTTATTCTGGCTGCAGTACGCCTGGGATACACAGGTGCTATATCTGTTCAAACAGACCCTTCAAAGTCATAATGCTTTTACGTGTAATGCTCAGTTCCTGCAGTTATCCTCCATTAATTCACTTATGTAGGAGTCAGAGGAAGCTTTAAGAGGTTTAAAAAAATCACTGCTTTATTCTTATATTTTGCTGGATCAGTAAAAGGTTTCAAACATACATTTCTATTCTTTGTATGAGGTCTATTTTGAGGAGAAGGTAGAAATGCACAACTAACCCAAATGTCTGAGCAGGTACTACAACTGAAGAAAGAGAGAAATTATAAAAAATCAATAACCACTTTGCCAAAGTTCATACTAGCCCAACACCCTAGTTCATAAAGAGAGGGAATAGCTGAACCACACAGACCAGGAAAGTCCAAAATTTGATGCCCTGTCTAGCATTAGTTAGTTGATCTCAGCCGGGACTGGCAATAAAGGTGCTATAATTGGCCTCAGTGTCTTGGACTGAGGGAGGGGTATATCAGTCGGGATTCTCACCCGTCATCAGTATCTAATAATCCCTGTGGAACAATTTGCACGTGTGGACATCGGATGAGGTCAGGATCAAACAACTTTGTAATGTGTCAAATAGTCTGTTAGCGAGCAGGGGAAAAAATTGGAGGGGGGTAAAAAAACCACCAAGGAATGTAAAAGTTTCTGCAACCCCTGCAGAAACTGACTGCAATACAAGCTTATCCACAGACAAGATACTTTTAGGGCAGCCCCTCAAAAGATTATACCAGCTTAAAAAATTCTCAATACAAGGACAGTGTTATTTAATTAAGTGCAATGATCTGATGACATACGACATGCATTTAAAAAAAAGTTGTTCTTCGATTCCATGCTGTAACTTTCTATGATTCTATGCTTTGGCTCCACTACTACCCCCAGCCAAAAGGCAGCCTGCTCAAAGTATTTGCCAATACTGCACTGTAACCAGTTATTTAATGGAGGATTCAGGTAATTTAGCCACTGATTTCCTTTTATCTCTACCTCTAGGAAACGTCTGGCCTCCGCTTATGGATTTCCTGAAGTTTTGAAACTCACCAAGTAGCGAATTACAATACTCACATACTTAATAAGTTAGCTCAAAATTGAAAAAAGATATGGCTGCATTACACCAGACGTACAGAAATTATATACACTCCTCCCCCGATAGTTTTTCTCCTCTCCTCGCTGGGCTAATTCCACAGGTGCCAGTTATCCTCCAGTATCTTGCCCAAGTGGCCATTTTGGATGCGTGAGCCTAAAATGGTGAATGTCACCAGGCTATTTGATCATGGAGCTCATCACAACAAAGGCAGATTCCATCCTCACCAGAAATCCACAATTTCAACTGGGGTTGTTTGATGGCAGTCAAGAGTGGGAATCCCAAGGCGGTTTTCCTTTCCCTAAACCAGGGCAGAGCTCACTTATAGCACTCTTACTACTTTCCTGCTTGAAACCATCTAACCCAGCATAGTTCCTGTACTGAACATAGGACCTTTCTTGTTTGTATAGCTCAGTTACTCACTGCCTTAACCAGCTAAACAATCAGAGATTTGGGGGGGGGGGGGGGGGGGGGGGGGGAGAGGGGGGTAGAATATTTAAAATATTTGCTCCTCTTCTCCCACTTCCATGCATATAACCATCAATTGGGATGGTCCAAGGAGAAGTCAATGGTTATCAGTTAATCTGCCAAGAGCCCCACATATACAATGTTGAAAGGTAGTCCTCCTGCAGCCATATTTTCTCACTCCTCTTCCACAAACGATCTGAGTAACACAGTAAGACATTGTCATGTGGAAGAAGGTCAAGAGCAAATGTCTGTTGAGACACTCATTTAAACTGTAATACCATAGCTACAGTCCAAAGCTGTTGCCTTATAGTTACTGAACCACTCTCTCACTACCCTAAAAATGATAACATCAATGTTTTGTATACAGGAATCCTGCCCTAACCGCAGTTTTGCCATACGTGGATTTCAAGTATACACTGTTTCCTCTCTGCGACAAATGTTGCCAACCACGGCAGTGAATTTTGTGTATACGCGGTTTTTAATTTTAAAGTTTCACGGGTTGCGCTTCCAAACACAAGACTCCATTCATCCGCGCCGCTCTTTTGAGCATATTTACTACCACGCGTGGTCTCGCTCCACTCGTGGAAATACCGTGTGTGTGTGTGTGTGTGTGTGTGTGTGTGTGTGTGAGAACGTCGTCTCGTTGCTACCCATTTTACCTTTAATTACAGTATTGTTCTGTTTAGCCCTTAAATCATGACCCCTAAGCGTAATCTCAGTGGTAAAGGTGAATCAATAGCGAAAAGGGCAAGGAATGTACTAACCTTAGATAGGAAATTAGATGTCGTTAATAGACTTGCCCGTGGTGAAAGTACAGCGTTGGTTGGACGACTAATGGGGGTTAACGAGTCCACCATTAGAACCATAAAAAAAAGTGAAGTGTCGATAAGGGCTAGTATTGCGGGTGGTGTTATTTAAAATAAAGCAACTTACTTAGGCTCTGACAAGTGTAAATGTGGCCGCGTTCCCCCTAACCCCATTTTTCCCATAAGGTCTTATATTTGCCAACCGCGGTTTTACCAACCACGGGGGTTTTCAGGGACGTAACCCCCGTGGTTGGGGAGGGAATCCTGTATGTATATGGTGCAACTTGAATATCAATCACAATTACCTCATACACATTTACCGGGTTGTTGTTTCTGGAAATAAAACACCCCAATCTTGTTAATAAATACAATCTATTGATTTTTGGATTCTAGATAACTAACTTATTTAAAAAGGTACTTTATATTTTGCAACAGTTCTAATCCAGCTGTGCCCACGTGCCCCTAGATCAATTGAGCAACAGATGCAGCAGTTTCATAGGCAGAGGATCAGCCACTAGGTCACCAGCAATGTACAGGCACAGTCTGCCTCGCTAGAGACTTACTCAAGTTAAAATATTTAATTAAAAAAAAATGTTTAAACATTCAAATGATTGATTCTACAACCAATGCTAATCAAGGAATAATGTACAATTGTTTAGTATTAACACCAGAGTGATTGAGTGTAAATATATATTAAAAAATGAAAATATGACTTTTATTTAGATCGCACTTTTCACGACATCAGGACGACCCAAAGCACTTTACAGCCAATTAAATACTGTTCATTGTTTGGAAAGGTAAATTATGAGCAGGTTCTGTCAGAGTAATTGATCGTAGTACCAAACAGTGATTCCAGCTGGCAATTCACAAATTTAAAAGGCGTCGTCCTTCTGGACCTGTCTGTAGCCTTTGACACTGTTCACACAAAATTCTGCTCCAACGCCTCTCCACCATCGTCCAGCTGGATGGGACTGAACTCGCCTGGTTTAATTCCCATCTTTCCAGCCGTAACTATAGAATCATCTGCAATGGCTTCTCTTCCCGATCCCGCACTGTCACCTCTGGTGTCCCCAAGGATCTATTCTTGGCCCCCTCCTATTTCTCATCTACATGCTGCCCCTTGGCGACATCATCCGGCAACACAACGTGAGTTTTCACATGTACGCTGATGATACCCAGCTCTACCTCTCTTCCACCTCTCTCGAACCCTCCACCGTCTCTATACTATCAGACTGCTTGTTCAACATCCAGCACTGGATGAGTAGAAATTTCCTCCAATTAAATATTGGGAAGACTGAAGCCATTGTCTTCGGTTCAGGCCACAAACTCCGTTCCCTTTCCACTGATTATATCTCTCTCCCCGGCAACTATCGAAGGCTGACCAAGTCTGTTCGTAATCTTGGTGTCATATTTGCTCACAAATTGAGCTTCCTATCTCATATCCGGTCTATCACTAAGAATGCCCATTTCCACCTTTGTAATATCGCCCATCTCCGCCCTTACCTCAACTTATCTGCTGCGGAGATCCTCATCCATGCCTTTATCACCTCTAGACTTGACTATTCCAACGCACACCTGGCCAGCCTCCCTAGTTCTACCTTCCATAAACTGGAGGTCATCCAAAATTTTGCTGCCTGTGTGCTACTCGCACCAAGTCCCGTTCACCCATCTCCCCTGTGCTCGCTGACCGACACTGGCTCCCAGTTAAGCAATGCCTTGATTTTAAAATTCTCATCCTTGTTTTCAAATTCCTCCATGGCCTCGCCCCTCCCTATCTCTGTAATCTCCTCCAGCCCTATAATCCCCCTCGACCTCTGCGCTCTGCCTATTCTGGCCTTGTGAACATCCCCGATTTTAAATGCTCCACCATTAGCAGCCGTGCCTTCAGCTGCCTAGGTCATAAGCTCTGGAATTCCCTCCCTAAATCTCTCCGCCTCTCCACTTCTCTTTTCTCCTTTAAGACGCTCCTTAAAACCTACCTCTTGACCAAGCTTTTGGTCATCTGCCCTAATATCTCCTTATGTGGCTTGGTGTCAAATTTTTTTTTTTTTGATAACACTCCTGTGAAGCGCCTTGAGATGTTTTATTACATTAAAGACGCTATGTAAATATAAGTTGTTGTTATTGTCGTCAAAACCCTAACTCTGAAGCTTTAGAATTATCTTTCGACATCCAAACTATACCTTCCACCTTTCAAGGATTTTTGTCTTGCTTTTATTTGGCAAAAATTGGAAGTTATGCTTTCAGTTTCCGACAAAGGATGTAGCTAACCATCAAGTCTGAAATTTATTAAGTGCATAATGTATAATGAAAATAGAAAATACATTAAACTTGAGACTTCGGATGCTTTATCCATATATATGAACTAAAGAGGAACATTAATAATGTAGACTAAAAATATTTGTAAATCCATCTACTTTCAGAATATTAAGCACTCATATCAAGAGCTTCAGAAAAATAGCAGTCCATTTATAACCATGGATACTGTGCCATACATGCTGACAAATGGTATGTGCATCGTAATCAGAATAATGTACTGGAGTGTTCAGTGCCAAACATGAGTGCTAAAAGGACGACCACAATGAACAACTGAGCAGTAGATACTTTGTGCAGCAATTGTGGAAGATTTTCCATCCTCCAGTAATGTTTGTTGCATGGATGATAAAGTGCAAAGCATCAATGGGGAGGGGTAAACTGCAAACATACATATGGACCAGTGTTTGTTTTAAGGTCATTTTGCTCTTATGAATCTAAAGCCACATAGCGCCATCATTGGCAGTACTAGGTTTCTGCAACTTAGGAGTCTGCTTAAGGCTCATTAAATTATGAGATTCAAAGAGCCATAGCAAAGAAAAACTTGTACAGAAACAATGTGCTGCATCTATCGAATATGCTAGTGACATCTAAAGCCATACAAGTACTTTAACAAGATTATTTTATTATACTGATAGACTTCCCAATTTGGATTTGTAATATTTAAGTGATCCCCTGCCACCGTCCCAGGTTTGAAGCCCCCTTTGATAAGCCCTCAGCCACCCTCTGACTCTCAAGGCATTTTCCGAGGGACACATTTATATGGCGCCTTTAACGTAGAAAATCGTCCCAAGGCATTTCACAGAGAAGAAATCAAACAAAAATGGATTCAAAGCCAAAAAAGAGATATTAGCAGGGTTACCAAAAGCTTGGTCAAAGAGGTGGGTTTTAGGAGAGGGGAAGGTGAAGAGGCGGAGTGTTTAGGGAGGGAATATCAGAGTGTGGACAGCTGAATACATCATACCCTCCCCACTTCCATATAAGACTTGAAACTTTTTTTTTAAATTCAGAGATTTGATTTCTTCTGAATTTCTTAGGGTTAACCTCACCACATGTTGTTCCCCGACTTGGTGAGCAAGTAGATTTCTGGATCCCGGGCATCTAACAAAATTAACTGTTTAACAACTTTTACATGCATAGCTTGATCCAATCTCCAATTAACCTCCCCCTTTCCCTTATGAGGAGTTGACCTCTACTTAGTGCCTCTACAGACTGTCTGGCCAAGATTAGGCACTGATCGTGTGGGGAAGCCCTGTTTCTACTGCTCAGTAGCGAGGCCTGACAAATGCACATTGCCACCAGGACAAGGAGTGATTTAAAAAAAACCTGCTGAAGCTATCTATCTCCATTTTACTGCAATCACATTGTACCACTTGTAACAATAAACAGAACATAGGAAAGTGAGTGATGATAAAGTGTATGGGGGGGGGGGGGCATGCATTTAAGAATCTTAATTCTAGCTAATTACAGTGGACTGCTTAATTATGTAAAATGCAATCTTTCATATCCAGCAAGATATTGCTCTTTGCCAACTTACTATTGCAACGAAATGTAAATCTAATTACTGAACAGAAAATCGATTTGCTGTACAACATTCATCACCACAGTGTGACTGAAGAGAAATTACATGATGAGCTCCTTTTGTGAGGAGTACAAGAGGTAATAAATAGCTCCTAAACCAATTAAAGAGGCAGTCTTCAATAAATATGCACCAAATGCTGAGCCAGCTTTTACTGCAATCTGGAAGCAAATTGCAAACACAACTGCAGCATCTATGTTCTATGTAATATGTAATCACCACAAATTAGACAGCAATTTATTTTTCCCACATTTCTAACTGTAGCACCAATACTGCCATCCTAGTTAAGGTAAGCTGACTCAGCACAGAGCTGTAATCAATCTTGGAAACCTTTGATCCTTCTGGATTAATGCTACTCTCAGCTTAGTGATTTGGGTGTTTTTTTATTGCAGTTCTCTGCTGTTGCGACTAGTTTACTTTGAACATTTCCCTTTGTGAATCTGATTGCACGTTTGCAAATCAAGAAGTCAAACTTGCAAGGCCTTCCCCTTTTCAATTACTCTAAATTCTAATCAGAGGGCTGGAGTATGGCGAGATAGCATGCAACATGTTCAAGACTGCCTTTTCGGATTTGCAGGGATCAATTTAAATGTAGTTTGGCTTGGCCTTTTCATGTTTTGTTTCTAACAACACAGATTGCAAACTAAAGCAGTGTGTATATTTACAGACTGCAGTCAGCACCACAAGCCACCTGTCAGCACCACAAGCCACCAGCCTGCAGTCAGCACGGGCCTGGTTGCTGGTGGTACTGACAGGTGACTGGTTGCTGGTGGCGCAGACTGAATGGCTGCTCCAGGTCTGTGTTTTCTGTTCTGTTGCTGCTGTAGTCTCTGCTTCAGCTGCTGCTCTCAGTCTCTGGACCTCATCAGGGACTGTAAGTTTATAGTGCAAATGGCCTACTCTGAACCTGTGGTGTTTTTTTTTTAAATCTAAAAATTGCTAGTACACATATCTTAAGGCACAAATACATGCAACCACTTTGTAACATGCTGCAGAATCTACATCCGCTTGCTGTAGAATTTGGTTGGGCTCGCCACAGAAATTTGTTCTGAGGTTCTGCAAAATTCTAGGAAGCTTGATTATAAAAAAAATCAGATTGGAAGTTCCCAAGAATACTTATTAAACATTAAGATTAGCGTTTGTCCTAGAAGTTAAGCTATTTACATTTCCAGCAAAGGCAAAAGTTACAGGACAAAGGCAAGATTTTAATCAGAGCACGTGTATAAATGTGATTACTGAGTGATAAACTACAAAAAGTATAAATACTGTTCGAGAAATTTGATAATCTAATACCAGAATATGGATTAGATCTGTCTTTATTGTTTTCTTTCAAATCAAAGGCAAAATAAAAACCATTACATTTGGTAGTAACGGAGGATAATGGATCAGTCTAAGCAAATTACAAAAATAATTCAATCAAGGAGTTCAAATGACATCAGAAACCGAGAGAGTGAAATTAAAGTTGTTCATGATTGTTATTTGAACCGTGAGATTGTATTAATGCCCTAAACTCATGTTAAAGTATTTCTTGTTTTTAATACAAGATATAATGTATCGTACTGTGTGTGAAGGCTTTCAGTAATTACCAGGCTACCTTTAAGCAGTGAATACATGGGAAATTTATCTTGTGTAGATAGTTTGGTTTAATTAACAACTGCAGAAGTATCAAACATACTGGAAAGACTCCAGTATTATAAAGGAGAAGCATATGGAAATTTAACAAATTAACAGGATTGCCCCACCATTTAGCCCCCATCTTGGCAGGTGCAAGGGATTAATGGCAGTCTTTATTAGACCAGGTCTGTACAGAACAACTGTTTACAAAATGTACAATTGTGATGGTAACTTGCAAGCATTTCTACAGTAAGCTAAAAACCATTACAGATGACCTTCAAACGTTGCTCAAAGGCAAACAATCCTTTTTATAATACAATCATACAATGTTACAGCACAGCGAGAGAGACAGACAATTTGGCCCATTATCTCTGTGCCAGCTCTCTGAAGGTGCTCCAGTCCTTTTAATAAGTAATATCATTTAGTGTATGTCATCACCTTATTCATCGGCCCCAAAAAACGTATCACCTCACATTTCTTGGTGTTAAATTTCATTTGAAATCTATCTGCCCAATCTATTAATCACGATGTCCTCCTGAAGTCATTTACAATCCTCTTCAGTTAACTCGCTCCCTAATTTTGTCATCTTCAGATTTTCATATTGTGCCATCATACTTTAATTTAATGTAATCATAAGCACTGTGTACAAGATTTTGAAGTGCAATAAATGACCATTTAACCACACCCAAGGTGAAAAGTACAGTCCCCACCGCTTATAAAGGGCACGTTGGTGTCACTGCGATTTGTCCGCGATAATTGGCTGCTGGTAAAACCAAGAGTACTTTACAGAAGTTGGGCAAAAAGATTTGTACAAAAATTATATAAATTGAAATATGTGTACTACAAACAGAATATACTCCGCTTTATTCAGATTTATCCCTCTCGCTGAATAATTAATTTGACATTTTAGCTCTTCTGTTACTTTGTTTTTCCACGTTTGCCCCAAGCTGTCATTAGGCAGTCCTACTTGAATTTACACAGGATGCTGACTTATCTGGGCAACTAAACTGTCATTCACAGCCAGGCAATTTTCTGCTCATCTCAGATGCTGGCAGAAAATAAATCACTAGCACTTACAAAATACCATGGAGTCGAGTATTTGAGTCATATTTTTTTAATTTGTAAGCAAATTACTTAGAAGTTGGGCTTAAAATTATGTGTTACAGTAAGCATATCACATAAGAAATGTAACATTGCCTAGTTTTGTACACAAAGCTCCTTTGTTCTCTATGGAAAACGCGGGGGGTAAACTGAAGTGGAAAGGACTTTTTTTTTGCTGAATGGTTTCAGAATACTAATAAGGTAAAAATGTAAATACAATACACTTGAACCAATGGCTGCAGTAACTGGTGGTGCTATAGCGTGGCAGGATATCCATCGAGTTCTTACTCTTTAATATCACTGTGCCACACAGGAGACAGGGCATGTGTGTACAGATCTATACAAGAAAATGTTGCAACATGAAAATGTTGCATCTACCATGCATTTTGTCTGTTAGATCACACATCAGGTGCCACGCATGTATATTTGCGAATTTTTTGCAGCTGATTCCAATGTTATTTCTTCATTTAAAAAAGCAACAAATCTTGCCTAGTGACTTGGGGAATGTAGAAGTCAAACGTGAGGAATATGGGTAGATAAACTTCCAAACAGGAACTACTAGAAACATATAAAAATAACAAATCAAGCATGAACAGTCAGCAAAATCTACCAATTAAAGGAAAAGGGGAATAAATTAAATTGCTTAAAATATTTTTTTTTCACAAAGTATTTACAGCACAGAAACAGGCCATTTGGCCAACTAGTCTATGCCGGTGTTTATGCTCCATACGAGCCTCCTCCCACCCTACTTTATCTCATTGTGTCAGCATATTCCTTTCTCCCTCGTGTTTATCTAGCTTCCCCTTAAATGTATCCATGTTATTCGCCTCAACTACTCCATGTGGTAGTGAGTTCCACATTCTCACCACTCTCTGGGTAAAGAAGTTTCTCCTGAATTCCCTATTGGATTTATTAGTGACTATCCTTTTAGTGGACACCTTGGTTTCTCCACTAATCTAAGCACTTACTACTGGAAATAAAGTTTGTAACATAATATAGACATTATAAAAATTTATGAGAAAATAATTAAACATACCTATACATTTCCAATGTTTTAAATACCTTTAACAATGCTTTCCATTGCAGGTCTGTGCTTGTTTGAGAAGCCAGAGTCTCAAATTCACACAGGTTCCCAGATGTATCACTCAACAAAGTATTAAGCTACAGTTTCCAGCGTACACCTGTACCTACAACTTCTAGACAGAACAACTAACCATTCAAAGAGTTGTATGGCAGAAGGACCTCTACCTGGCTGAGGTGGAGTGTCAACTATCTGACAATTTCTCCCTCTGGACAATGAGCCCACCAGACAAATTCCCCTTTACCCTACCTCGATTCATTCTTTCCTTGTCCAGTCTCTACCCAATTGCATCCATGATTCTTCTGATCCCCTCTGCCGCTTTTCTGATTTCAGGTTCTCCGGTCTCCAATCATTCCCTTTTCACCATGGACATACAGCCTCTCTATAGCTCCATCCGTGAGCAGGAAGAATCTCCAGGCCTTCCAGCTCTTCCTTGAACAGTGACTCAATCATTCCCAATCCACCACCAGCCTTCACCACCTGGCAGAACTGGTTCTCACCCTGAGCAACTGCTCTCTAACTCCACTTACTTCCTCCAAATGAAAGTTCTCACTAGGGGACCCCCATGGAACCCAGCTATGCAAGTCCTTTTGCAGGATATATGGAACACTCTTTGTTCCAATCCTATTCAAGCCCCCACCCTGACTTCTTCCTCAGTCACACTGACAATTGTGTTGGCACTACCGCCTGCTCCTGCTGTCATCAAGAAAATCATTAACTATCCTTCCAATTTCCACCCATCCTTCACCTTTACAAGGTCCATTTCACTGAGCCTTCCCTTCTCTTTCTGGACTCCTTTCCATCTTTGGGAATGGGTTTCCCACAAATATTCATTGCACAACTATCTGGATTATGCTTCTTCTCACCAATCTCCTGTAAAGATTCCATCCTTTTCGCTGTCGTATTTGCTCTGATGACTCCCTTTTTCATACCATGTTTGACATGCCCTTTTTTCTCATCCAAGGATTCTGCTCAATTATGGTCCAGAGGACCCTTAACTGAGTCCACTCCATTCCCAATGCCTCTGCTCTCACCCCATCATCCCACAACTATAGGGTCTCCCTTGTCCTTACCTTCCATCCCACTAGCATTTGGTTCACCCATGATCACTTTTTCACCACCCCAAATTACAGCTGTCCGTCCTGTGCGAAGATGTAACAGCTGTTCATTTACCTCCTCCCACACCAGCGTTCAGCTTGCCAAACAGTTCTTCTGTGTGAGATAGCAATTTACATGTCCTTCCTCCAACCTAATATAATATTCGTGGCTCATAGTGCAGTCTCCTCTGCACTGTGGAGACCAAATGTAGATTATATGACCGCTTTGCCAAACACCTGTGTTGTGTCCACAAGTGCCATGTCATTCTCCCTTGAAATAACAACAGAAAATGCTGGAAACACTCAGCAGGCTAGGCAGCATCCGTGGAGAGAGAAACAGAGTTAACGTTTCAGGTCTGTGACCCTTCGTCAGAACTGGAAAAAGTTAGAGATATAACAAGTTTTAAGCAGGTGCAGAGGCAGGGAAAGGAGGTGGGGAGGGAGGAAAGAACAAAAGGGAAGGTCTGTGCTAGAATGGAAGGCAGGAGAGATTAATTGTTGCAAATGGGGATGGCAGAATAATCAACAGCTGCCATGTGAAAAAATAGGGGCAGGGGTTATAGTCTGAAATTGTTGAACTCAATGTTGAGTCCAGAAGGCTGTAAAGTGCCTAATCGAAAGAGGAAGTGCTATTCCCCGAGCTTACGTTGAGCTTCATTGGAACACTGTAAGAGGCAGAGGACAGAGAGGTCAAAGTGGGAGTGGAGTGGAGAATTAAAGTGACAAGCGACCGGAAGCTCGGGGTCACCCTTACGGACTGAACGGAGGTGTTCCGCAAAGCGCCACCCAATTTGCGTTTGGTCTCCCCAATGTAGAGGAGACCGCATCGTGAGCAGCGAATACAGTATATTAAATTGCAAGAAGTACAGGTAAATCACTGTTTCACCTGGAAGGGGTGTTTGGTGCCCTCGACAGTGGGAAGGAAGGAGGTAAAAGGGCAGGTGTTGCATGGGAGGGTGCCGTGGGGAGGGGAGGGGAGGGGCTGTTGGGGGTGATTGAGGAGTGGACCAGGGTGTTGCGGAGGGAGCATTCCCTTCGGAATGCTGAAAGGGGAGGGGAGGGGGAAGATGCGTTTGGTGGTGGGATCACGCTGGAGGTGGCAGAAATGGCGGAGGATGATCCGTTGAATGTGGAGGCTGGTGGGGTGAAAGGTGAGGACAAGGGGAACCCTATCGTGGTTCTGGGAGGGAGAAGGGGTGAGAGCAGAAATGCAGGAAATGGAACGGACACGGTCGAGGGCCATGCCAACCACGGTAGAGGGATTTGGAGGACCACTTAATACAAGAGATTCTTTGTGCCTCTTTCTCAACACACAGGGCATGTAGTTAGCATCATGTAAATGACCTCTACAGTATTAAATTTCAAAAATCAAGCTAAGGGTTTCATTGTATACCTATGAAATGAATCTCCTATGGGGGCAAAAATTGCAAAACTCACTCATGCTCCACATGCTTTGTCATGGAATGGTGGGAAAATGCTTCATGACTGCCTACATGGCCAATTTGGATCAGATTGGAGGCCAGGTGTAGGAGACAACTCAGAAGGCAAGACAGCCTCAAACACTTTCTACTAGCCCATTACCATCCCTCATTGATAGGGAACCAGAAGCAAAGTAAGTATACCCTTCCAGCATGTATGCCCTTCCATCTTAAAGGTGTATGTTACGGTGAGGGGAGGAAAGCAAATCTTTTAAAATAAAGCAAAACAATGTGTTCTTAAAAAAAATTGAGTAGCTATTTTTGTTTTCTTTTGAGTGGTAGAGGGGTTGAGGGTTAATGATACTGATAAAATCAATTAGTCTTTGCTTGGAAATTCATTACGCTTTTGCAATCTGTTAATGAATATCTCCAAATTATTGTCACATCAATTTAGTGCATCAATTAGAGAATGAAAGCAGCAGCTTGGAATAATTGTTAAAGGGGAATTGTCATTAGGTGGCGAAGGTTGATAATGGCAGTTTTGAACAACAAGCCGCGACCATTAGCAGTGGGAACATTGAAGAAAGTGACAGAATTATACAGCATATAAAGATCAGGATGCTCAAAAGTGGTGCTATTAAAAAAAAAGTGAAGTGCACTTAGTTTAGCACATAGGATACTATCAAACAAGAGTTTCTTCAGTAACTACTATAAGGGCAAGGTTCCAATAATGTATCACAAGAAACTATTGTCAGTGCCAGCTTCGTTTCACCAAGAAACAGCATTAGAAAGGTTTAAATTTTTTTTATTTAGTATCACTCTTCGAAGGGATTGTTTTAAATGTTTAAATCAAATTCCAATATAATTAAGGTAATAGACCACACCCCTTCCCCTAAACTAGGCTGAAACCAACCTCTTTGCTTACACTGAAAGACCCCCATGATGGGGACAGACTTGGATATTATCCTATCTAGAAATATTTCAAAAGAAAGAAAAACACTTGCATTTATATAGCGCCTTTCATGACCTCAGGGGGTCCCAAAGCACGTTACAGCCAATGAAGTACTTTTGAAATGTAATCACTGTTGTAATGTAGGAAATGCGGCTGCCAATTTGCACACAGCAAGCTCCCACAAACAGCAATGTGATAATGACCAGATAATCTGCTTTAGTGATGTTGGTTGAGGGATAAATATTGGCCCAGGACACCGGGGATAAACTCCCCTGCTCTTATAGAGTCATACAGCACAGAAAGAGGCCCTTCGACCCATCGTGTCCACGCCGGCCATCAAGCCCTGTCTATTCTAATCCCATTTTCCAGCACTTGGTCCGTAGCCTTGTATGCTATGGTGTTTCAAGTGCTCATCTAAATGCTTCTTGAATGTTGTGAGGGTTCCTGCCTCTAACATCCTTTCAGGCAGTGAGTTCCAGATTCCAACCACCCTCTGGGTGAAAAAGTTTTTCCTCAAATCCCCTCTAAACCTCCTGCCCCTTACCTTGAAACTATGCCCCCTGGTTATTGACCCCTCTACTAAGGGGAAAAGTTCCTTTCTATCTACCCTATCTATGCCCTCATAATTTTGTACACCTCAATCAGGTCCCCCCTCAGCCTTCTCTGCTCTAAGGAAAACAACCCCAGCCTGTCCAGTCTCTCTTCATAGCTGAAGCGCTCCAGCTCAGGTAACATCCTGGTGAATCTCCTCTGCACCCTCTCCAATGCAATCACATCCCTCCTATAGTGTGGTGATCAGAACTGCACACAGTATTCCAGCTGTGGCCTAACTAATGTTTTGTACAGCTCCATCATAACCTCCCTGCTCTTATATTCTATGCCTCGGCTAATGAAGGCAAGTATCCCATATGCCTTTTTAACCACCTTATCTACCTGTCCTGCTGCCTTCAGGGATCTATGTACATGCACACCAAGGTCCCTCTGATCCTCTGTCCTTCCTAGGATCCTACCATTCATTGTGTATTCCCTTGCCTTGTTTGTCCTCCCAAAATGCATCAACTCACACTTTTCAGGGTTAAATTCCATTTGCCACTGTTCTGCCCATCTAACCATCCCGTCCATATTGTCCTGTAGCCTGAAGCTTCCCTCCTCGCTATTTACCACTCCATCAATTTTCGTGTCATCTGTGAACTTACTGATCATACCTCCTACATTCATATCTAAATCATTAATGTACACTACAAACAGCAAAGGACCCAGCACCGATCCCTGCGGTACACCACTGGACACAGGCTCCCAGTCACAAAAACAACCTTCGACCATCACCCTCTGCCTCCTGCCACTAAGCCAATTTTGGATCCAATGTGCCAAATTGCCCTGGATCCCATGGGCTCTTACCTTCTTGACCAGTCTCCCATGTGGGACTTTGTCAAAAGCCTTACTGAAGTCCATGTAGACTACATCAACTGCACTACCCTCATCCATACACCTAGTCACCCCCTCGCAAAATTCAATCAAATTGGTCAGACATGATCTTCCCCTGACAAAGCCATGCTGACTATCCCTGATTAATCCCTGCCTCTCCAAGTGGAGACCAATTCTGTCCCTCAGAATTTTTTCGAATAATTTCCCTACCACTGGTGTTAGGCTCACTGGCCTGTAATTCCCTGGTTTATCCCTACTACCCTTCTTGAACAATGGTACTAAGTTAGCTGTTCTCCAGTCCTCTGGCACCTCCCCTGTGGCCAGAGAGGTTCTGAAAATGTGTGTCAGAGCCCCTGCAATCTCCTCCCTTGCCTCACACAGCAGCCTGGGATACATCCCGTCAGGGCCTGGGGATTTATCCACTTTTAAGCCTGCTAAAACCGCTAGTACCTCCTCCCTCTCAATACTAATTTGTTCAAATATATCACAATCCCCCTGCCTGATTTCTATGCCTACATCGACCTTCTCCATAGTGAACACAGATGCAAAATATTCATTTAAAACCTCACCTACATCTTCCGGCTCTACACACAGATTGCCACTTTGGTCCCTAATGGGCCCTACTCTTTCCCTGGTTATCCTCTTGCCCTTAATATACCTATAAAACACCTTGGGATTTTCCCAGTGTTTTTCATGCCCCCTCTTCGCTCTCCTAATTTCTTTTAAGTACCCCCCTGCACTTTCTATACTCCTCTAGGGCTTCCACTGTTTTTAGTCCTTTGTATCTGCCAAAAGCCTCCCTTTTTTTCCTAATCCATTCTTGTATATCCCTTGACATCCAAGGTTCCCTGGGCTTGTTGGTCCCACCCTTGACCTTTATGGGAACATGTTGGCACTGTACTCTCTCTATTTCCTTTCTGAAAGACTCTCATTGCTCTGATGTGGATTTTCCTACAAGTAGTTGATCCCAGTCCATTTTGGCCAGATCCTGCCTTATCATATTAAAATCGGCCTTCCCCAATTTAGAACCTTTATTTCCAGTCCATCTTTGTCCTTTTCCATGACTACCTTAAATCTCACCGAATTATGGTCACTGTCACCAAAATGCTCTCCTACTGACACATCTACCACTTGTTCGATATAGTGCCATGGGATCTTTTACATCCACCCGAGAGGGCAGACGGTTTAACTTCTCAACCAAAAGACAGCACCTGACTGTGCAGCACTCCCTCAGTGCTGCACTAGAGTGTCAGCCTAGATTTTTGTGCTCAAGTCTCTGGAGTGGGACTTGAACCAGAGGTGAGAGCGCTACCAACTGAGCCACGGCTCACATGGCAACTGTCACTGCTTGGTTTATTTTTCAATGCGAAGTTTAATGGCATACATTATAAGGGCTAGAAATTGTCACATTATTGACTTTACCACAAATATGGTGCTGTAGCTTATGGATCTTAATAAAGTTTATTTTGTTTTTCCACCACATCAAAACGCTAATGAAATTGGCTTTTTAACAAACGATTGCTTCACCTTTGCTAAATACCTCCTGTAACAGATCAAGGAAAAGATAGCCTTACAGAAACTGACTATATATTTCCTTATACAAAATGCTACTACTTTACTGTAGCCCAATCTGTTCAATTGTTTCAATTACAGGAACAGAATCGCATTACCCTACATACACATTTAGATTGTTTACACTAATTGTGAGTCAAGAACATCACCACCTACTGGTAATTGTGAGAACGCAAAATAAGGTACACTATTTATAAGCTATTCTCAGATTACACACAAAAATATACACAATGCCTATTATTCCTCTGCAATACACAGCAAAATAGATCCTAATCTAATTTCTGGTCAAATAATTAAAAGAACCAAGACCTTTTATTTATACAGCATCTTTCACGTTCTCAGGACGTCCCAAAGAGCTTCACAGCCAATGAAGTACTTTTGAAATGTAACCACTATTGTAATGTACAGAAGCTTAGCAGCCAAATAAGAGTACAAAGGGAGCCTGCTTCAAATCCGAGCACTAACAGAAATACTAAAATGCGGTCAGAAATCCTTCAATTTGTGAATACTTTGAAAGACCACAGCCTGGACTATGTTCCAAAACTGGAGATTTGTTGCACAAGATTACAGAATAAACCTCAAGATTTATAGCATCTCAGCCATGTCTCACTGACTTGTAACTCATGATATCTTTATTATAAAAATGTTCTTGTGTTTGTCATGTGCAGCAAGCCAACTCATTTTCTTGTTTGTCACTGGTTAAGTGTTTAAGGGCTGGATTTTGATACTGGGGCGGGTTGGGGTCGTGTTATCCACCTGACTGCAATTGAGTTCCATTGAAGGTCTGCAAAGACTGCCTGGCCTTTGCTGCGAGAGGACCTGGATGCTAAATGAGCAGCAGCTCTAAGTCTGCTCCCAGATATGACCGACCGACCGACTGACGTGCTCCAGCCAGGTTTCACATTTGTGGTTCAGAACAGGCGTGCTTCATGTAGAAAAAGGATTAAAATCACAAAGGCCTTTCAAAATGGCATTATAGAGGCAATTTAGTGCTTGTTAAGGGCCTTAACAGCCTATCCCGCCTCTTAGAGGCGGGACGGAGTCGGGACCAGCAGACATGATTTAATGAAAATTGCGTGGAAGCGGGCTTGTGCCCGCCCGCCAGTTTTCGCAATTTTAACCCCCCACACGCCTCCAAACCCACCTCCACGGGTCAATGAAAATCCAGCCCTAAGTCTCTGCAATTTTCCCCGAATTGGTTATTTGCCACTTTCACGATATACCACGAAAACACAAAAATTATCTCCCCAATTGCATTCCAGCAAAAAGAAAATCGGCAAATACTTATGCCATGTCTATCCCTCAGCACCCACCCCGTAATAAAGTTTATCACATACACGCACACAAATTCACAGCATGCACAAGAACGAGTCGGTTAGCGTTTATTTTTCAGCCACCTGACTCTGACCCTCAGGACAACAATTTGCAGGAGCCACCAAATGCCAGGCTTCCACCGAGTGCTGCAGTATAAAAAGACAGCAAAACCCTGGAGCATCGCCCAATGAGATCATTCCCAAGAGCCATCGCACTCTCATCAAAAACATACCACACAGTAGCGTGAATGTTGTCGGATATTTGGGGGGACGTGGGAAGTGTTGAAGAAACAAAACAGAGGAGAGAGACAAAACAAAACAGGGAAAAGGGGAGGAAAAATTTAAATAAATATGTTCTCCTTTGGCTTGGTGTCTATTTTTTTATCATTACGCCTCTGTGAAGTGTCTTGAGACTTCTTTTCTATATTTGAGGCACTATATGAAAGAATCATAGAATAGTGCAGCACAGAAGGAGGCCATTCGGCCCATCGAGTCTGCGCCGGCTCTTTCAAAGAGCAATCCAGTTAGTCCCACTCCCCTCACTCTTTCCCCATATCCCTGCATTTTTTCTCGTTCAAGTATTTATCCAATTCCCTTTTGAAGCTACTATTGAATCTGTATCTACCACCCTATCAGGCAGTGCATTCCAAATCCTAACCACTCGTTGAGTAAAAAAGTTTTTCATGTCACCTCTGGTTCTTTTGCCAATCACCTTAAATCTGTGCCCTCTGGTTATCGACCCTTCAGCCATTGGAAACAGTTTCTCTTTATTTACTCTATTTAAACCCTTCATGATATTAAACACCTCTACCAAATCTCCTCTTGGCCTTCTCTGCTCCAAGCAGAACAACCACAGCTTCTCCAGTCTATCCACGTAACTGTAATCACTTATCCCTGGAACCATTCTAGTAAATCTCTTCTGTATCCTCTCCAAAGCCTTCACGTCCGCCCTAAAGTGCAGTGCCCAGAATTGGACACAATGCTCCAGCTGGGGCTGAACTAGTATTTTATATAGGTTTAGCATAACTTCCTGGCTTTTGTACTCTAAGCTTCTATTTATAAAGCCCAGGATCCCATATACTTTATTAACTGCTTTGTTAACCTGTCCTGCCACCTGCAAAGATTTGAGCACAAACACCCGAGGTCTCTCTGTTCAAGCACCCCCTTTAAAATTGTACTACTTAGCTTGTATTGTCTTTCCTCATTCTTCCTACCAAAATGAACCACCTATCATAAGATTTCGATTAGCAATGGATAGGAGCAAGGAACAATCTAGAGTGGAACTTCTAAACTGGAATAGGGCTAACTTCAATGGGATGCAAAAGGATCTAGCCAGGGTAAAATGGAACCAAAGACTGACAGGAAAAACTGTAACGGAACAATGGGTGATCTTTAAGGAGGAGACGTTCCAAGTACAGGCTAGGTACATTCCAACAAGAGGGAAGGGTAAGGGAACCAAAGCAAGGGCTCCTTGGATGATGAGGGAGATAGAGAAGATGATGAAACAAAAAAAAGAGGGTGTATGATGCATGTCAGGTGAATTCTTCAAGGGAGAACCAGACCAAATACAATAAGTTGAGGGGAAGTGAAGATGAAAATAAGATTGGCAAAGAGAGAATATGAGCATAGAATGGTTAACATAAAAGGGAACCCAAAAATCTTCTATCGGCATGTAAACAGTAAACGGGTAGTAAGAGGCGGGGTGGGGCCTATTAGGGACAAAGAAGGTGATATATGCTAAGAGGCGCAGTGCAAGGCTAGAATACTCAATGAGTACTTTGTATCGGTGTTTACTAAGGAGGTGGATGCTGACAAAATATCGGTAGAAGTGGAAAAGGTAGAAGCAATGGAAGGGGTGAAAATTGATAGACAGGATGTACTAGAAAGACTGGGTATGCTAAGAGTGGATAAGTCGCCTGGTCCAGATGGCATGCATCCCAGGTTCCTAAGGGAATTGGGGCAAGAGATAGCAGAAGGGCTTGCCATAATTTTCCAATCTTCCCTAGATGCAGGGGAGGTGCCTGAGGATTGGAAAGTGGCAAATGTGACACCATTGTTCAAGAAAGGGTGTAAGGACAATCCTAGTAACTACAGGCCGGTCAGTTTAACATCAGTGGTGGGTAAAGTTTTAGAAACAATAATCAAGGAAAAAATTAACGGGCGCTTGGAGAGGTTTAAGCTAATTAAGGAGAGCCAACACGGATTTGTAAAAGGCAGATCCTGTTTGACTAATCTAATTGAATTTTTTGATGAAGTAACAGGGATGATTGAAGAAGGGAATGCAATGGATGTTGTCTACATGGATTTTAGGAAGGCGTTTGACAAAGTACCACATAGAAGGCTGGTTAACAAAATTGAGGCTCATGGAATAGGTGGGTCAGTGGCAGCTTGGATAAGGAATTGGCTTAAGGACAGAAAACAGCAAGTTGTGGTAAATGGCTGCTTTTCAGACTGGAGGATGGTAGACAGTGATGTTCCCCAAGGGCCACTGCTTTTTTGGAGAGATATATATAAATAAATGACCTGGATATTGGAATAGAGTAGAATTTCTAAATTTGCCGATGACACCAAACTTGGGGGTGTGGCAAAGTGAGGATGATACCAATCGACTGCAACAGGACATAGAAAGGCTAGCAGAATGGGCAGATGGAATTTAATAGAGAAGTGTGAGGTGATGCATTTTGGCAGAAGGAACAGGGAGAGGCAATATACACTTAATGGCACAGTTTTAAAGAGTGTGCAGGGACAGAGGGACCTGGGAGTTAATGTGCATAGGTCCCTGAAGGTGGCAGGACATATTGAGAGAGTGGTTAGCAAAGCATATGGGATCTTGGGCTTCATAACTGGAGGTATTGAGTACAAAAGTAGAGAAGTTATGCTGAACCTTTATAAAGCGCTGGTTAGGCCACAACTGGAGTATTGCGTCCAGTTCTGGTCACCACACTTTAGGAAGGATGTGAAGGCCCTTGAGAGGGTGCAGAGGAGATTTACCAGAATGGTTCCGGGGATGGGGGATCTTAGCTACAAGGACAGGTTGGAGAAGCTGGATTTGTTTTCATTAGAGCAAAGGAGGTTGAGGGGTGATTTGATAGAGGTGTACAAGATTATGACGGGTTTGGATAAGCTAGACGGGGAAAGGCTGTTCCCACTAGTTGATGGTACAAGGACTAGGGGACACAGATTTAAAGTTTTGGGCAAGAGATACAGGGGGGATGTGAGGAAAAACTTTTTTACGCAGCGAGTAGTGAGGACCTGGAACTCACTGCCGACGGAAGTGGTGGAAGCGGAGACACTCAATGTTTTCAAGGGGAGACTGGATAGGCACTTGAGGGAAATAAACTTGCAGGGCTACGGGGATAGAGCAGGGGAATGGGACTGACTGGATTGTTCTACAGAGAGCCAGCACGGACTCGATGGGCTGAATGGCTTCCTTCTGTGCCGTTATGACTCTATGACCTCACACTTTTCTGCATAGAATTTCATCTGCCATGTGTTCACCCATTCCACCAGCCTGTCTATGACCTCTAGAAATCTATTACTATCTTCCTGACTGTTTACTACACTTCCAAGTTGTGTCATCTGCAAATTTCAAAATTGTGCCCTGTACCCCCAAGTCATTAACGTATATCAAAAACAGCAGTGATCCTAGTACTGAACCCTGTGGTACGCCCCAACACTGGAAGCCACAGACGAGACCAAAGAGGAATTCTACTCCAGCCTCGAACAATCCCTGTCTCGAGTCCCAACGCGCGACAAGCTGATCCACCTTGGCGACTTTAACGCCAGAGTTGGAAAGGACACAGACCTCTGGGGAGGTGTGATCGGCAGAGAGGGGGTAGGGAAAGCCAACTCCAACGGTACCCTCCTCCTGTCGAAATGCTTAGAACATAGCCTTGTCATAACCAACACCTTGTTCCGTCAGAGAGACAAGTACAAGGCTTCATGGCAACACCCCTGCTCCAAGCACTGGCATCTGCTGGAATACGTCATCGTCCGAGCGAGTGACCACAAGGACGTCCGCATCACCCGCGCCATGACAGGAGCTGACTACTACTGGACAGACCACCGCCTAATCTGCTCTGTCATCTCCAGCAATGTAGCCCCAAAACAGCGGCGGCAACAGAAACAATGCCGCAGGAAAATCAACGCTGGAGCACTCAAAGACCCCATTAAGAAAGCCCTATTCAGCCTGAGCCTCACAAACAACCTGACGACTCCCAGTGATGCAGAAACACAGTGTCCACAGCGCCTGGTCTGCACTCAAGGCCTCCATAATCAGCACCTGTGAAGAAACGCTCGGTCACTCGACCAGGAAACACCAAGACTGGTTCGACGAGAACGACCAGGAGATCCAGGAGCTAATAAGCCGCAAGCGCAAGGCATTCCTGATCTGGAAACAGCAACACAACTCGAGAGCAAGAAAGCAGCTCTACAGACGCCTGAAGGCCGAGGTCCAACAAAAAACTCGTGACCTAAAGAACAGGTGGTGGGTGGAGAAAGTGCAGGAAATCCAGCAGCTAGCTGACAACCACGACGTGTGTGGATTCTTTAGCACAGTCAAGATCATCTACGGCCCAAGCACCCAAGGTCCTACCCGACTGCGTGCCAAGAACGGAGAGGTACTCATCAAGGACAGAGAGGCAGTCAGTGCCCGCTGGAAGGAGCACTTCGAAGATCTCCTTAACCGAGATTCTGTCTTCGACGCGAGTGTCCTCAACTCCATCCCGCAGCATGCTACCCGCCACCATCTCAGCACAACCCCAGCCCGGCATGAGGTTGAAAAGGCCATCCGACAACTGAAAAACAACAAGGCCTCAGGATGGAATCCCTGCCGAGGCACTAAAGCATGGCGGAGAAGCACTACTGGCACGAATTCATGAACTAATTTCTCTTATCTGGAAGGAGGAGAGCATGCCATGGGATCTCAGAGACGCCGTAATTGTGACCATCTTCAAGAAAGGTGACAAGTCCGATTGCGGTAATTACAGAGGAGTTTCCCTGCTGTCTGCCACAGGGAAAGTCATTGCAAGAATCCTCCTCAATCGCCTTCTCCCATTGGCCGAAGAGCTCCTCCTAGAGTTGCAATGCGGATTCCGCCCACTAAGGGGCACAATGGACATGATCTTCACCGCACGTCAATTACAAGAGAATGCAGGGAACAGCACCAACCGCTGTACATGGCCTCTTTGATCTCACAAAGGCCTTTGACACGGTCAACAATGAGGGATTATGGAGTGTCCTCCTCAAATTCGGCTGCCCTCAAAAGTTTGTCACCATTCTCCGCCTGCTTCACGACGACATGCAAGCCGTGATCCTGACCAACGGTTCCACCACAGACCCAATTCATGTACGGACCGGGGTCAAACAAGGCTGTGTCATCGCACCAATGCTCTTCTCGATCTTCCTGGCTGCAATGCTCCATCTCACCCTCAGTAAGCTCCCCGCTGGAATGGAGCTAATTTACAGAACAAACAGGAAACTGTTCAACCTCCGTCACCTCCAGGCCAGATCCAAGGTCATCCCATCCTCTGTCGTCGAATTACAATATGCAGACGACGCTTGCGTCTGCGCTCACTCGGAGGTCGAACTCCAAACCATCGTCAACACCTTCACCGAAGCGTACGAGAGCATGGGCCTTACACTAAACATCCGTAAGACAAAGGTCCTCTACCAACCTGCCCCCGCCACACAGTACTGCCCCCTGATTATCAAAATCCACGACAAGGCCTTGGACAACGTGGATCACTTTCCATACCTCGGGAGCCTACTGTCAACAAGGGCAGACGTGGATAACGAAGTCCAACACCGCTTTCAGTGTGCCAGTGCAGCCTTCGGTTGCCTGAGAAAGAGAGTGTTTGAAGACCAGGCACTAAGCTCATGGTCTACAGAGCAGTAGTGATACCCGCCCTACTGTATGCCTCAGAGACATGGACCATGTACAGCAGGCACCTCAAAGCACTGGAGAGGTACCACCAACGCTGCCTCCACAAGATCCTGCAAATCCATTGGCAGGATAGGCGCACCAACGTCAGTGTTCTCGCTCAGGCCAACATCCCCAGCATCGAAGCTTTGACCACGCTCGATCAGCTCCGATGGACGGGTCACATCGTCCACATGCCCAATACGAGACTCCCAAAACAAGCGCTCTACTCGGAGCTCCGACACAGCAAGAGAGCCCCAGGTGGGCAGAGGAAACGCTTCAAGGACACCCTCAAAGCCTCCTTGAAAAAGTGCAACATCCCCACTGACACCTGGGAATCCCTGGCCCAAGACCACACAAAGTGGAGGAGAAGCATCTGGGAAGGCGCCGAACACCTCGAGTCTCTTCGCCGGGAGCAAGCAGAAGCCAAGCGCAAGCAGCGCACGTCAACCCAAGCACGCCACCCACCTGCCCCCCCCCACCTGTGACAGAGACTGTGGGCTGGATTTTGATACTGGGGCGGGCTGGGGTCGTGTAATCCGCATTTCGTGTTAACCACCCGATTCTAAATCGATGCGGGAGATTGATGCCATTTTAACCTAATTGGCCAATTGAGTTCCAACGTGTGGGAACCCATGGCCAGTGAGTTTTTCCAGTCTGAAAGTCGCCTCCGATGACATCATCATTGCTGCTGCATTTAAGGTCTGCAACAAGCCTTGCTTCTTCTGCAGACTGCCAAGCTTTTGCCCTTGCATGTTAGAGGCACCTGCAGGAAGAATGGCCAGCCAGAGACATAGGTCTGCACCCCGCTTTGATGAAGTTGCCCTGCAGGCTTTAGTAGAGGGAGCAAGAGCAAACAAAGAGGTGCTCTTCCCTTTTTCAGGGAGGAAGAAGCCTTCCCAGCAAACCAAGGCTGTGTGGATCCAGGTGGCAGAGGAGGTCAACTCAACTCTTTGTAAATAGCCCGCAGAACCTGGCTTCAGTGCAGGAAGAGGCTTCATGACCTTCTGCGCACTGGAAAAGTGAGTATGAATTTCCCATCACCCTCAATCTGATCCCCATTGCCTCTCCTCACCAGCACTCAGCTTTAGCAATCTCTTCCTCCACATCCCACTTGACACTGACATCCATGCACCCTTACCCATTCCCTCTCTCTATGGTCACATTCACCTAAGCAGCCCTCACACTCCCTATCACTGTGATGCAATTACAACTTACAACACACAGGGAGGGCCCTTGGTCTTGCCACCTCACTCCTTCTTTGTCTCCTTTTAAGCATCTATGCTATGGATTCTCTACACTCACTCCTTCATTCTCACTCAAACTCCACTTGTCTCCCTCATTGCAGGAAAAGAGAGCTCACAATAAGAGGGAAAGAGCGAGGACAGGAGGAGGGCCACCCTCAGTAGCCCAGCTCACCACCTGGGAGGAGGCGGTCCTGGAGCTGGTGGGAGTGGAGGAAGATTCCCAAGTGGGGGACGGACAGACGGGCGCATCACAGCAAGCTGGTGACAGAATAGTTTTCCATCTCTCTCAATGACATTGCATGAGTCGCTGATAATGATTCTGAAGCTCTAACAGATGGACTTATGATCATCTGCAATATGCAATGTGCATGTAACCTTGGCCTCACATCTCTGACTCTTTCCTTTACTCCCCCCCAGGACCATCGCAAGCACCCGTCCCCACTATCCAGGAGGAAGAGCATGAGCCTCAAGACTCCTCAGAGGAAGCTGCAACCTCTGAGGGCGCAGCGTCAGCAGAATTCAGCGCACCCAGCACCAGTGCAGACACTCACACCTCGGAGGGAACATCGCGAGATAGAGTAGTGTTGTCACCTGGTGTATCACAGCTCACAAGTGAGCATCAGCAGATAGTGGAGACAGGGACAGCAGTGGAGAGTCCTAGTCGGAGGGCGTAGGACTCTCCTAGCTCGGCTCAGCTGCATGTCGACCCTCTGCCTCTGGGTCCATCCATAAGATCAGCGGTGCTGGAACTCCAGGAACAGATGCAGGAGTCTCTGGCAGGTTTTGTCTCCAGGGTCGCTGCGAGTGTGGAGCGAATGGAGGAGTCCATTGCGAACATGAGCAGAGCCTTTGTTGAGTCATTGGCGCATGAATGCATCACCACGGAAAGGATAGCAACCTCTGTGCAAATGATGGCAACCTCCGTCGAAAGGATGGCTGCAGTAGACGAGAGGATGGCTGCGGCCATGGAGGAAATAAGTCGCCAGAGGGCAGAAAACATGGTGAGTGTTCAGAATAGAATGACATCTCTGGAGGAGCGATGGTCATCTATTGAACACAGAAACCAGACCTTCATGGAAGTCCTTCTGAGTAGGACTTCCAGTGCAGATACGGGGCACCATGGACCCCCTGATGTGCAGCAAGGTACTTTCAATCCACTTGCAAGCGCTGAGGTGGACCTGACCCATGAGAGGGATGTTGTTTGCAGAGAACAAGGAAGTGGGGGCTCCTCTCCAAGCGCTCACACTTCCATGCCACTGACAAGTCCTCGGTCAAAGCCCCACCAGAGTCCGCACCCAATTGAGATCGGCGTCTCAACCCCTGCACAGCCGCAGGAGCAGCAGACTGTTGGTGAGCCCTCAGAGGTTCGCAACCCCAGAGGACGCCCGCCAAAGGTGTCGAGACTGGAGCAGCAAGAAAGTGTGCAAGGGGCTTCCACATCTGCTGAAGCCACAGGGGAAGCACCACGTAGGAGCACGCGTAAGAGAAAGATAGTGCACAAATAGTAACAAGGGTAGTCACTTGGGTGAATTTTGATGTTTTATGTTAAAAAGCCATCAGATGATTACTGTAAATAAAAAATCTGATGGCTACTGCTGTAGTTGTGGCGTGTGTCATTTCACGAATGGGACTTCCACATTGAGGGCTTAGGATTACTTGCAATTGTCAGTATGGTGTTCAAATTGCTAGGAATCCACTGGTTCTTGGCCATTGTCGATGCTCAGGTAAGAAGCTGCGAGGCAAAAGTGCTTGATTGTCTTGGCTAAGCAAATCTGGCCAAGATGAGTGCGTTCCTTGCATCCCGGGCAGCAATGTTCTCTCATACTGCTGCCACTGGTTGATGGGCCTCTGCAAGATGTTCGTTTTCGCTCTCCTCCTCCTCCTCCACCTCCTCATCTGAGGAGGATATGTGACGAGCCACTTGGTCCTCAGGAATCTGCAAGCCACGACGCTGTGCCATGTTGTGAAGTGCACAGCAAACCACGACGATTCTGGAGACCCTGGCTGCTGAGTACTGCAGGGCTCCACCTGATCTATCCAGGCATCTGAAGCGCATCTTCAGCAAACCGATGGTTTGCTCGATTATGGCTCTGGTGGACATGTGGCTGGAGTTGTAGCTCTCCTCAGCTTCGTTGGATGGGCTCCTCAACGGCGTCATTAGCTACGTCTTCAGGGAATAGCCCTCGTCTCCAAGTAGCCATCCGTTAAGTTGGTCTGGCGGACTGAATAGCGGAGGCACACTAGACTGGCGCAGTATGAAGGAGTCATGGCAACTGCCAGGGTACTTGGCACAAACATGCAAAATTTCCTTCTTGTGGTCACACACCAGCTGAACGTTGAGGGAGTGGAAGCCCTTGCGGTTGACAAAAATACCTGGATTGCGATTGGGTGCCTTAAGGGCCACATGTGTGCAGTCAACGACGCCCTGCACCCTTGGAAAGCCTGCCAGATTAGCTAATCCAACCGCACGCGCCGTGACACTTGCTTGATCCTTGGTGAAATGGATGTGAGTGTGCGCGATGGCAAAGAGGGCATCGGTTATCTGCATGATGCAAGTGTGCGCGGCCACCTGAGAGATGCCGCTGATGTCTGCGGCTGATCCCTGGAATGAGCCTGAGGCGAAAAAGTTGAGTGCGGTGGTGACTTTGACGGCCACTGGTAAGGGTTGTCCACCTGGTCCTCTGGGCTCCAGGTCTTGTTGCAGCATTGCGCAGATGTCACCCACTACCTCTCGCGAAAGTCGGAGCCGCCTTTGGCACTGCTGCTCAGACATGTTGAGGTAGCTGACCCTGTATCTGTAGACCCTGTTTGGCGGGTATCTCCTGCGCCGATGGGCTTCCATGCGCTGGCCCCTTCTGGCCTGTGCAGCTTCAGGTGGGTGAGCAGCAGCTTGGCGCTCCTGTTGTTGCTGCTGCTGGTGCTGCTGCTGTTCATGGTTCTGCTGGTGCCACGGCTGGTCTTCGTCCTCACCTGATGTCCAGAAGGGAAGGAAATAAATGGCTCCCATGCTTCTGGTATATGCCTCAGTTGAGGAAGCGCTCAGTCAAGGTGGCGAGAGGGGTTTCCCAGGAGGTCACACTGGAGATGGGTGTCAGGCTCCAAACTTCCACAGCTGTGGTTATGCCTTCTAAAAGTTCCCCCAGACCTGAGACAGCAAAGTCCTGCCACCTGCAAATGATGGCTGATCAAATCTCCTATTTAATGGTTGAGCTGCAGCTGACAGTCAGCAATCCAATTGTGCTACCGCCAGATTTCACCGTCGTGTTTCAGAACAGGCGTGCTTCACGTGGGAAAAGGGTTAAAATCACAAAGGCCGATCAAAGTGGCATTATAGAGGCAATTTAGTGTTTGTTAAGGGCCTTAACGGCCTATCCCGCCTCTTGGAGGCGGGACGGAGACGGGACCAGTAGACACGATTTAATGAAAATTGCTTGGAGGCGGGATGGAGGAGGGGTTGGGCCTGCCCGCCAGTTTTTGCAATTTTAACCACCCACACGCCTCCAATCCCGCCTCAACGGCCCGATGAAATTCGAGCCCTGTAGGTCCCGCATTGGACTCATCAGTCACCTGAGAACTCATTTTTAATGTGGAAGCAAGTCATCCTCGGTTCCGAGGGACTGCCAAAGAAGAAGAACCACCCTGTGGAACGCCACTGTATACCTCCCTCCAGTCCGAAAAACAGCCATTCACCACAACTCTGTTTTCCATCCTTTAGCCAATTTTGTATCCATGATGCTACTGCCCCTTTTAACCCATAGGCTTCAATTTTGTTAACAAACCTAATATGTGGTACTTTTTGAAAGTCTATATACACAACATTAACTGCACTGCCCTCATTCACCCTCTCTGTTACCTCATCAAAAAACCTCAAATCAAGTTAGTCAAACACGATTTGCCCTTAACAAATCCGTGCTGGCTCTCCTTTATTAGTCCATACTTGTCTAAGTGGCTGTTAATGTTCTCCTGGATTATTGTTACTAAAAGCTTCCCCACCACTGACGTTAAATTGACTGGCCTGTAATGTAAGAACATAAGAAATAGGAGCAGGAGTAGGCCATTTGGCCCTTCGAGCCATTCAGTAAGATCTTGGCTGATCTTCTACCTCATCTCCACTTTCCTGAACTATCCCCATATCCCTTGATTCCCTTAATATTCAAAAATCTATCGATCTCTGTCTTGAATATACTCAATGACTGAGCATCCACAGCCCTCCGGGGTAGAGAATTCCAAAGATTCACCACCCTCTGAGTGAAGAAATTTCTCATCTGAGTCCTAAATGGCCGCCCCCTTATTGAGACTGTGAACCCTGGTTCTAGACTCCCCAGCCAGGGGAAGCATCCTCCCTGCATCTACCCTGTCAAGCCCTGTAAGAATTTTGTATGTTTCAATGAGATCAGCTCTCATTCTTCTAAACTCTAGAGAATATAGGCCTAGTCTACTCAATCTGTCCTCATAGGACAATTCCCCCCCATCCCAGGAACCAGTCTGGTGAACCTTCATTGCACTTCCTCTATGTCAAGTATATCCTTCCTTAGGTAAGGAGACCAAAACTGTACACAATACTCCAGGTGTGGTCTCACCGGGGCCCTATATAATTACAGTAAGACGCTTGTAAGGGACCCACATTTACTTTCACTAATCTTTTCCTTTTTACATACCTATAGAAGCTTTTACAGTCTGTTTTTATGTCTCTCGCTAGTTTACTCTCATATTCTATTTTCCCTTTCTTTATTAATTTCTTGGTCCTCCTTTGCTGCATTCTAAAATCCTCCCAATCCTCAGGCTTACTACTCTTTTTGGCAGCATTATAAGCCTCTGTAATTGCCAGGTTTATCCTTCTCCTGTTTTTTGAACAAGGGTGTAACATTTACAATTCTCCAGTCCTTTGGCACTACCCCGGTATATAAGGAGGATTGGAAGATTGTGGCCAGCACATTCACAATTTCTACCTTACTTGTCTCAGCAACCTAGGATGCATCCCATCCGCACTGGGTGACTTGTGCACTTTAAGTACTGCCAGCCTTTCTAGTACCTCCTCTTTATCTATTTTTATCTCATGCAGGATCCCGAGAACGTTCTTGTTTACCGTAAGAGAAAGGGAGGGCGAGGGAGAGAAGGAGGAGAAAAAGAAAAAAAGAGGAGAGAAGGAGAGAAAGAGGAGAGAAAGAGGAGAGAAGGAGAGAAAGAGGAGAGAAGGAGAGAAAGAGGAGAGAAAGAGGAGAGAAGGAGAGAAAGAGGAGAGAAGGAGAGAAAGAGGAGAGAAGGAGAGAAAGAGGAGAGAAGGAGAGAAAGAGGGAAGGAGAGAAAGAGAGAAGGAGAGAAAGAGGAGAGAAGGAGAGAAAGAGGAGAGAAGGAGAGAAAGAGGAGAGAAGGAGAGAAAGAGGAGAGAAGGAGAGAAAGAGGAGAGAAGGAGAGAAGGAGAGAGAGAGGAGAGAAGGAGAGAAAGAGGAGAGAAGGAGAGAAAGAGGAGAGAAGGAGAAGGAGAGAAGGAGAGAAAGAGGAGAGAAGGAGAAGGAGAGAAGGAGAAGGAGAGAAGGAGAGAAAGAGGAGAGAAGGAGAGAAAGAGGAGAGAAGGAGAGAAAGAGGAGAGAAGGAGAGAAAGAGGAGAGAAGGAGAGAAGAGGAGAGAAAGAGGAGAGAAGGAGAAAGAGGAGAGAAGGAGAAAGGGGAGAGAAGGAGAAAGAGGAGAGAAGGAGAAAGGGGAGAGAAGGAGAAAGAGGAGAGAAGGAGAAAGAGGAGAGAAGGAGAAAGGGGAGAGAAGGAGAAAGGGGAGAGAAGGAGAAAGGGGAGAGAAGGAGAAAGGGGAGAGAAGGAGAAAGAGGAGAGAAGGAGAAAGGGGAGAGAAGGAGAAAGGGGAGAGAAGGAGAGAAAGAGGAGAGAAGGAGAAAGAGGAGAGAAGGAGAAAGGGGAGAGAAGGAGAGAAAGAGGAGAGAAGGAGAAAGAGGAGAGAAGGAGAAAGGGGAGAGAAGGAGAAAGAGGAGAGAAGGAGAAAGGGGAGAGAAGGAGAAAGAGGAGAGAAGGAGAAAGGGGAGAGAAGGAGAAAGGGGAGAGAAGGAGAAAGGGGAGAGAAGGAGAAAGGGGAGAGAAGGAGAAAGGGGAGAGAAGGAGAAAGAGGAGAGAAGGAGAAAGAGGAGAGAAGGAGAAAGGGGAGAGAAGGAGAGAAAGAGGAGAGAAGGAGAAAGAGGAGAGAAGGAGAAAGAGGAGAGAAGGAGAAAGAGGAGAGAAGGAGAAAGAGGAGAGAAGGAGAAAGAGGAGAGAAGGAGAAAGGGGAGAGAAGGAGAAAGGGGAGAGAAGGAGAAAGGGGAGAGAAGGAGAAAGGGGAGAGAAGGAGAAAGAGGAGAGAAGGAGAGAAAGGGGAGAGAAGGAGAAAGGGGAGAGAGGGAGAGAAAGAGGAGAGAAGGAGAAAGAGGAGAGAAGGAGAAAGGGGAGAGAAGGAGAAAGAGGAGAGAAGGAGAAAGAGGAGAGAAGGAGAAAGGGGAGAGAAGGAGAAAGGGGAGAGAAGGAGAAAGGGGAGAGAGGGAGAGAAAGAGGAGAGAAGGAGAAAGAGGAGAGAAGGAGATAGGGGAGAGAAGGAGAAAGAGGAGAGAAGGAGAAAGGGGAGAGAAGGAGAAAGAGGAGAGAAGGAGAGAAAGGGGAGAGAAGGAGAAAGGGGAGAGAAGGAGAAAGGGGAGAGAAGGAGAAAGAGGAGAGAAGGAGAAAGGGGAGAGAAGGAGAAAGGGGAGAGAAGGAGAGAAAGAGGAGAGGAGAAAGGGGAGAGAAGGAGAAAGAGGAGAGAAGGAGAAAGAGGAGAGAAGGAGAAAGAGGAGAGAAGGAGAAAAGATTTGCATTTCTACAGTTTTTTACGACCCTGAGACGTTCCAAAGTGCTTTACAGCCAATGAAGTACTTTTGAAGTGTGGTCACTGTTGTAATGTAGGAGAAGCAAGTTGTTGTTGAAATGCACTTATATTTCTATAAATCTAGACACATGTATCTACAGAAACTATTCATATCTTACCTGGCGCTGAAGGGTTTGTTGTCATTTCTGTTGAACATCCAAAATCTACAGAAAAGAACAAGTGTGAAGTAATTATCAGGAATAGAAATTGTAGATTGGGTGACAACTAGGAGGGGAAACTTGGAAACAACTGCAATGAAGCCCTGTCCCTCATAAAATCAACCACAGAAGCTGCTGAAAACACAACTGATACGAGATTTTAAGCCGTGGTAGTAAATCAACACTTCTGCGTTGCCCCAATCACTGACAGCAAATTTTTCAACTCTGTGTTTGCTTGCAAAGATTTGAGACCCAAGCAACAAAACTGTCTGGAAGTAGAAACAGTGTATGAAGCTTCAGCACTGGTATTTCATATTGATTTTTTTGGACTGATAACAGAATTTGAAGTGCAGCTGGAGTGCTTATGTGCCAACAACTCTTCCACTGCTACAGACGTCCTGGCCATGCCTCCAGATGATCTCTGGCACTTTATCCAGTCCAGTGGTTGTACTAGCTCTGTACCATTTTGGTATCTCAGCTCGTCAAACCAAGCTTGAATATCTGCAGATACAGGCTTTATAAAACACTGAACTGCAACAGGTAGCACATGGGTTTTCTTCAAAACTATCACTTGCCTTTATCCAATTGTAGCTTGGATGCAATTAATTATCAACCGAGGTGGTAAAGAAAGAAAGGCATGCATTTATATAGTGCCTTTCACAACCTCAGAACGTCTCAAAGCGCTTTGCAGCCAATTAAGTATTTTTGAAGTGTGGACACTGTTGTAATGTAGGAAACGTGGTCACCAATTTGCGCACAGCAAGCTCCCACAAACAGCAATGAGGTAACGATCAGACAATTAGTTTTAGTGATATTGGTTGAGGAATAGCTATTGGCCAGGACACTGGGGAGAGCTCCCCTGTCTTCATTGACAGAGAGCCATGGAATCTTTTAGGTCCATATTTTTAGGTAGGCGCATGAAACGAAAGGAACTTTGATACCAATGTTCCCTGTAAGCTGCGCGGCTGCACAGCGCTCCAGGGGTCCCACGCAGCCGGTGAGCCGGCTTTTAAACTGAAAAAAAACCACGCATGCGCCGACTGTTGAATGGGCCGCATAGCCTGTTAAAGGGGCCAAACAGCCCAAAAAAGTTTTTACAGGGAACATTGCTCAATACCCTTTCACACTTATTTGTACCACCAGCAACAGCACCAACAAAGATGAACTTACCAGGTTTATGTTCAGCTGCATTGCAGACTCCAATTTAGTGGCTTCCAGAGCAACCAAGAATGACTATTACATTTGCAGCGTCACGGACTGAATGCATTTGTGGCCTGACATCAGGACATAGAGCAGCATCATGACATCAGTACAAAGATACACAAAACTGACTCAGTTGGTGCAATTATATCATAATGTGCTGCTTTTAGCCCTGCGTCGCTTTCAATGACCCGAGTTAGTGCTCGGTAATTCTTTCCCATTTAAATGGGAAACTAATTCCTGGCCAGGTATCATAGTTACACATGTTTTCAATCTACACAGCAACCAACACCACTTATTACACATAAACATGAGATAGTGGTGTAGATAGGTCATTCCTGCACAACCCAGAATAAAAGATATGTGTCCTTTGAGAGGAGCAACTGGAAAGTCACAGTCAAGCCTTCTCATCCGATTTAACTATATGGTCCTCTAAGCACAAAGGATGATACACCATTTGTCAAACCACTTTCCAATTTTGTACAGAATTTTTTGCAATTCAGATTTGCAGTTGCTAAGTTTTGGGACGAGTCCAGAAACACAGATATCACACAAATCACGAAGCAACGTCCCTTGGGTCTCATCACAGTTATTATGTGAGTAGGAAAGCCAAGCTTGTATCTGGAAGGAGCCGCCAATGTGAATTGCCAAAAAGTTAAGAAGTTGTTTGTCCTGGACCTACACGTCCAATATGCAAGTTAGGGCATTGGAAAATGGTTGCCAGGGTGCAAGCTACTTTACTAGAAGCAGACAACACTCAGTTTGCCAAGCTAAGCAAGATGCCATATGGAAAGCCAAGAACCATAGGAATGCAAACTGGAAATCTGACTTGTGAAGCTCTGGACTTGAAGGAAGTTGAGCAGATGAAAGTCTGAATTGTAGGGAAAACTAAACTTATCACAGAAATTTACGGCACAGGAGGCCATTCGACCCATCGTGTCTGTGCCGGATCTCTACAGAACCTGGATGCAAGCCAGGGGACCATAACATTTTAAGATTGGTTCCCAGGCCCATTGTTTGTAAATGGAGCTTGTAGACAGGCCACTTGGACCAGGCAGCTGGTGTACAATGGTGGGAATCGACCTCCAGACTTATTAAAAGGTAGATAGATGAAGGAATGGGATACATTCAATGTAAAGTGTTTCCTTTAAATCTGTCATTTTATTTAAATTTCTTGCACTGAAAGGGTACGTTACAACTTCAAGCAGACTTTTTAAAAATTCATTCTTGGGAGGTGGGCGTCACAAGCAAAGCCAGCATTTATTGCCCAACCCTAGTTGCCTGAGGTGGTGGTGATGGGCCACCTACTTGTACCGCTGCAGTCAGTGTGGTGAAAGTGCTCCCACAGCGCGGTTGGGTAGTTTTTGACCTGGCAACATTGAAGGAACAGCGATATATGTCCAAGTCAGAATAGTGTGTGAATTGGAGGGAAACTTGGGAAATGATGGCAGCGCCAGCTGCCCTTGTCCTCCTAAGTGGTAGAGGTCACAGGTTTGGGAGGTGCTGCCGAAGAAGCCTTGGCAATACTTTGTGAAAGCAGATGCATTCAGCTTAAGTGACTGATCTGTAACATCAGGTGGTCCTAAGCACTCTCACCAAAAGTCTATCTAAGGTACAGCGCGTCACTACTGGATTCACATTTTATACGGGTTAACCAGCAAACATAACCTGCAGGACACATAAAAGCGGAGTTCTGACCAAAGGTCATCAACCTGAAATATTAACTCTGTTTCTCTCTCCATAGATACTGCCTGACCTGCTGAGTATTCCCAGCCTTTTCTGTTTTTATTTCAGATTTCTAGCATCCGCAGTATTTTGCTTTTGACATGAAAGCAGTACTTCCCTGAGCCTCCCTCATTAACTAACAGATAGTGCAGTCCTGACAGAGAGAAAAACAAAGAGCACCACTTCACTACCACCAACGAGTGGCAGAATACTAAAGTATTAAAAAAAGGAAACTAAACTGCAAGTTGAACCCGTCCGATTGCAATACTACGGAGTGTTTCCAGCATTTTATGTTGTTATTCCCGTCCTATTGCAACTGGCAATGCTCAAGAGAAAGCAAGCAGCCAGAAGTGAGTTAAAAACATACATGTGCAAATATTTTTTAAAAACTGACCCATTGTGGAGATGGGCCGGTGCTGCCGGACCCTCCTCTTGCCCTGTCACTCAGCTTAAGGCGGGACAGTAGCTGCTGCCCAGGGATTGTCCTTCGCTTCCGGGACGGCTGACGTCACAATGCGCGCGCGAGGGGGGCGGGGCAGTTGGCTCCTCGCTCGAGACCAGGCCTGCGTCCGACCCGAGGGGCAAATAAACCACTTAATTAACCGGCAGCCGAGCCCTGCCTCCTATTCACAGCTACCGTCTTTCTTGCATGGACCTACCGAGCGACTCCTACTCCCTCCTCCTCCTTTGCTGCTCTCTATTTATTTAATCTCCTCTTACTCGGCGAAAGATGAGTTTTAAAAAAATATGAAGAGGCCGCCAGTCGCGCAGCCGCCTTGACGCCGGCACGCATGCGCGCGGCCGCCGTGACGCCAGCACGCATGCGCGCGGCCCGCCTCTGCGTCTAGGCTTTTGGTCTGCGCAGGCGCGAAGTGGCGTCGGTGAGAAGTTGTTGGCTGGAGAGGGAAGAGATGTTGTAGTGAAAGTCAAATCGGGTCCTGGAGTCTGTAGGAATTAAAGATTTATCTGGACACTGCTGTGAGCAATGCAGGAGAAAAATCATAGGGGCATTAAAAAACATTTTTTTTTCCATTGAACACTTTTGTTAGTTCTAAAAATATTGGAGATGGGAGAAAAGGCTGTTTTAACTGGGTGGGGTGGTTGGCTGCAGGAGGTTATATGATGAAACCTCCAGGAATATGTCCAAACAGAGTTGGCAACCCTTAAAAAAAAAGTATAAACATTGCTATGAGTGATAGTATAAGAACACTTAATGCACTTGTACCAAACATCTCCAGTTGCTCTCCTAGCTGGCAATTAGGAACTTAGGAATTGCTAGATGAAAAAACACCACGGTCTTCCTACCATTCTTATAGTCGTATGATACAATGATAATGGAGTTGTTGGCTTATCATAGCAATCAATCTCTATCAATTAGTCTACAACAGACCTAGACATGACAAGGAAAACCCCAGTGGTGGAGAGCTTTGGGAACCATTCGTCCAATGTCATCTCCCAAGCATACTACACTCATCACGTCATGTCTCAAATTACTCATACAATGTATCCCAAAATGTTACTTTCTGAAAGTCTAATTTGCATTTGAATGAATCAATACTAGCTGCTTCCAATTTCTCCCTAGAGAACCTTTCCATAGATTGACCACCTGCTCATTGAAATATTGTTTCCACAGATTAGTTTTGAATTTACCCCTCTTCAAGCACAGACCATGTCCTCTGGTGCAGTTCTGGACAAGGTGAAACAGCTCGTCATGGTCTATATTATATAGTTCCTTTCAAATCTTAAAAACTGCAGTCATATCACCTCTCAATCTCTTTTTAAGTGCCAAAATGCTCAATTTACATAATCCTCAACCAAAGTACAACTTTCTCCCTGAATATTACCAACCTCCTGGCTATAGCTGGCTCCACACTGAAGGTCATCATCTGGTCTAACCTGCATTTGTGTACTTTTATTGGTTATTTTATAATTAGTTTTGCTGGTAAAATTACCATCTGGTGACTTATGATCACAAGATAACTACAGATGAGGAAGGCTGTTTGACCCATTTTAATTCATCCATCGATAACAACCCTACATTCATCTATTGCTGGTCTAGTTTCTTAAATAATTCCAGCGTTTTAGCATCCACCTCTTTGCCTGAAGTCCCATTCCAAATGTTGATTATTATTTACGTAAAGAAGAACCTCCTGATATTAGTCCAGAAGCTGCCTTTACTAGTTTGAATCTTATCCTATTCCCACAATTTAATTTAATTCCAGATTAACCTTTATCCATATCATTTACTATCTTACACAAGATCAACTCTTAAATGTCTCCTTTCCAGGTTGAAAAACCCAAGTCCCTCCAGCCTTTCCCAATAACTCAGATCCCCGACAGTAAATATCGGGTTTTGCGGTTCTTCTGTGCTCAGTATTTGAATGTCTGCCTTGTTTTTCTGTGACCAGAACTAGGCACGGTACACAAAGAGTGGTCTGATCGTAGTACTGTACAGTTCGATCATGACTTCTTCTGACTTGTATTGCACAGTTTTGTAGTTCAACATTCTGCAGCGGGAACGGTAGCATAGGGGTTTATGTTACTGGATTAATGATCCGGAGAAGTGAGTTCAAATCCTACCACGGCAGCTGGGAAATTTTGATTCAGTTGATTAAATAAATCTGGAATAAAAAGCTAGCATCAGTAATGGTGACCATGAAACTATCAGATTGTCGTAAAAACCCATCTGGTTCACTAATGTCCTTTAGGGAAGGAAATCTGCCGTCCTTACCTGGTCTGGCCTATATGTGACTCCAGACCCACAGCAATGTGGTTGACTCTTAACTGCCCTCTGGAATGGCCTAACAAGCCACTTAGTTGTAACCAACGAAAAACAATAATAAGAATAAAACCGGACGGACCACCCAGCATCGACCTAGGCACCGGCTTCGGACATGACAAAGGCACACCAGGCCTAGTTGACCCTGTAAAGTCCTCCTGCCTAACATCTGGGGACTTGTGCCAAAATTGGGAGAGCTGTCCCACAGACTAGTCAAGCAATAGCCTGACAGTAATACTCACAGAATCATACCTTTCAACCAATGTCCCAGACTCCTCCCTAAGTATCGGCAGGACAGACCCACCAGAGGTGGCGGCACAGTGGTATACAGTCAGGAGGGAGTGGCCCTGGAAGTCCTCAACATTGACTCCAGACCCCATGAAGTCTCATGGCTTCAGGTCAAGCATGGGCAAGGAAACCTCCTGCGGATTACCACCTACCACCCTCCCTCAGCTAATGAATCAGTACTCCTCCATGTTGAACACCACTTGGAAGAGGAACTGAGGGTAGCAAGGGACAGAATCTACTATGGGTGGGGGACTTCAATGTCCATCACCAAGAGTGGCTTGGTAGCACCACTACTGACTGAGGTGGCCGAGTCCTGAAGGACATAGCTGCCAGACTGGACCTGTGGCAGGTGGTGAGAGAGCCAACACGAGGGAAAAACCTACTTGATCTCGTCCTCACCAATCTACCTGTCACAGATGCATCTGTCCATGACATCATTGGTAGAAGTGACCACCGCACAGTCCTTGTGGAGACAAAATCCCCTCTTCATACGGAGGACACGCTCCATCGTGTTGTGTGGCACTACCACCGTGATAGATGCAGAACAAATCTAGCAGCTCAAAAGTGGGCAAATATGAGACGCTGTGGGCCATCAGCAGCAGCAGAATTGTATTTCACCACAATCTGTAACCTCATGGCCCGGCATATCCCTTACTCTACCATTACCATCAAGCCAAGGGACTAACCTTGGTTCAATGAGTAGTGCAGAAGAGCATGCCAGGAGCAGCACCAGGCGTACCTAAAAATGAGGTGCCAATCTGGGGAAGCTGCAACACAGGACTACATGCATGCTAAACAGCAGAAGCAGCATGCTATAGGCAGAGCTAAGCAATCCCACAATTAACATCAGATCAAAGCTCTACAGTCCAGCCACATCCAGTCCTGAATGGTGGTGAACAATTAAACAACTAACGGGAGGAGGAGGCTCCATGAATATTCCCATCCTCAATGATGGTGGAGCCCAACATGTGAGTGCAAAGGACAAGGCTGAAGCGTTTGCAACCATCTTCAGCTGGAAGTGCAGAGTGGATGATTCATTTCGGCCTCCTCCGGAGGTTCCCACAATCACAGAAGCCAGTCTTCAGATTTAATTCCAGATTAACCTTTTGCATACCATTTTTTTTTATTATTTGTGTGGGCATCGCTGGCAAGGCCAGCATTTATTGCCCATCCCTAATTTTCTTTGAGAAGATGGTGGTGAGCTGTCTTCTTGAACCACTGCAGTCCGTGTGGTGAAGGTACTCCCACAGTGCTGTTAGGGAGGGAGTCCAGGATTTTGACCCAGCGACGATGAAGGAACGGCGATATATTTCCAAGTCAGGATGGTGTGTAACTTGGAGGGGAACTTGTAGGTGGTGGTGTTCCCACACGCCTGCTGCCCTTGTCCTTCTAGGTGGTGGAGGTCGTGGGTTTGTGTGGCGTGAATGTTACTTGCCACTTATCAGCCCAAGCCTGAATGTCGTCCAGGCTTTGCTGCATGCGGGCATGGACGGCTTCATTTTCTGAGGAGTTGCAAATGGAACTGAACACTGTGCAAACATCAGTAAACATCCCCACTTCTGACCTTATGATGGAGGGAAGGTCATCGATGAAGCAGCTGAAGATGGTTGGGCCTAGAACACTGCACTCAGGAACTCCTGCAGTGATGTCTTGGGGCTGTGATGATTGACCTCCAACAACCACAACCATATTCCTTTGTGCTAGATATGACTCCAGCCAGTGGAGAGTTTTCCCCCTGATTCCCATTGAATTCAATTTTACTAGGGCTCCTTGATGCCACACTCTGTCAAATGCTGCCTTGATGTCAAGGGCAGTCACTCTCATCTTGCCTCTGGAATTCAGCTCCTTTGTCCATGTTTGGACCAAGGCTGTAATGAGGTCTGGAGCCGAGTGGCCCTGGCCGAACCCAAACTGGGTATCAGTCAGCAGGTTATTGGTGAGTAAGTGCTGCTTGATAGCACTGTTGATGACACCTTCCATCACTTTGCTGATGATTGAAAGTAGACTGATGGGGCGGTAATTGGCCAGATTAGATTTGTCCTGCTTTTTGTGGACAGGACATACCTGGGCAGTTTTCCACATTGTCGGGTAGATGCCAGTGTTGTAGCTTTATTGGAACAGCTTGACTAGAGGCGCGGCTAGTTCTGGAGCACAAGTCTTCCGCATGACAACCGGGATGTTGTCGGGGCCCATAGCCTTTGCTATATCCAGTGCGCTCAGCCGTTTTGTGATGTCACGTGGAGTGAATCGAATTGGCTGAAGACTGGCTTCTGTGATGGTGGGGACCTCAGGAGGAGGCCGATATGGATCATCCACTCGGCACTTCTGACTGAAGATGGTTGCAAACGCTTTAGCCTTGTCTTTTGCACTTGCGTGCTGGGCTCCGCCATCATTGAGGATGGGGATATTCATGGAGCCTCCTCCTCCCCCCGTTAGTTGTTTAATGGTCCACCACCATTCACGACTGGATGTGGCAGGACTGCAGAGCTTTGATCTGATCCGTTGATTGTGGGATCGCTTAGCTCGGTCTATAGCATGCTTCTTTCGCTGTTTAGCATGCATGTAGTCCTGTGTTGCAGCTTCCCCAGGTTGGCACCTCATGTTTACGTACGCCTGGTGCTGCTCCTAGCATGCTCTTCTACACTCCTCATTGAAACTGGCTTGATGGTACTGGTAGAGTGAGGGATATGCCAGGCCATAAGGTTACAGATTGTGGTGGAATACAATTCTGCTGGTGCTGATGACCCACAGCGCCTCATGGATGCCCAGTTTTGAGCTGCTAGATCTGTTCTGAATCTATCCCATTTAGCATGGTGGTAGTGCCACACAACACGATGGAGGGTGTCCTCAGTGTGAAGACGGGACTTCATCTCCACAAGGACTGTTCGGTGGTCACTGCTACCAATGCTGTCATGGACAGATGCATCTGCGACAGGTAGATTGGTGAGGACGAGGTCAAATAGGTTTTCCCTCATGTTGGTTCTCTCACCACCAGTCTGCAGGTCCAGTCTGGCTGCTATGTCCTTCAGGACTCGGCCAGCAGTGGTGCTACCGAGCGACTCTTGGTGATGGACATTGAAGTCCTCCACCCAGAGTACATTCTGTGGCCTTGCTGCCCTCAGTTCCTCATCCAAGTGGTGTTCAACATGGAGGAGTACTGATTTATCAGCTGAGGGAGGGCGGTAGGTGGTAATCAGCAGGAGGTTTCTTTGCCCCTGAAGCCATGAGACTTCATGGGGTCCGGAGTCAATGCTGAGAACTCCCAGGGCCACTCCCTCCCAACTGTATACCACTGTGCCACCACCTCTGGTAGGTCTGTCCTGCTTGTGGGACAGGACATAACCAGGGATGGTGATAGGAGAAATCTGGGACATTGGCTGAAAGGTATGATTCTGTGAATATGACTATGTCAGCCTGTTGCTTAACTAGCCTGTGGGACAGCTCTCCCAATTTTGGCACACGTCCCTAGATACAGGGTTGACTGGGCTGGGTGTGCCGATGTCGTGTCCGAAGCTGGTGCCTAGATCAATTGCGGGTGGTCTGTCGGTTTTATTCTTATTATTGTTTCTCATAGTAGTTTGTTACAACTGAGTGGCTTGTTAGGCCATTTCAGAGGGCAGTTAAGAGTCAACCAACATTGCTAAGGGTCTGGAGTCACATATAGGCCAGACTAGGTAAGGATGGCAGATTTAGTGAACCAGATGGGTTTTTACAACAATCCAATAGTTTCATGGTCACCATTACTGATACTAGCTTTTTATTCCAGATTTATTTAAATAACTGAATTTAAATTCCCAACTGCTGTGGTGAGATTTGAACTCACGTCTCAGGATTCTTAGTCTAGGTCTCTGGATTACTAGTCCAGTAACATAACCACTATGCTACCGTTCCCCTAAATTTACAAGATCAACTCTTAAATGTCTCCTTTCCAGGTTGAAAAACCTAAGTCCCTCCAGTCTTTCCCAATAACTCAGATCCCCGACAGTAAATATCGGGCTTTGTGGTTCTTCTCTGTGCTCACTGCTTGAATGTCTGCCTTGTTTCTCTGTGACCAGAACTAGGCACGGTACACAAAGAGTGGTCTGATCGTAGTACTGTACAGTTCGATCATGACTTCTTCTGACTTGTATTGCTCTGTTTTGGCTATGAACATTCTATTGGATTTGTTAATTGCTGCTCTGCATTGGCTGGACATGTTGAGTGTTGAGACTCCTAAGCCACTTTCAACTTTATCCTTAGCTAGTACAGCACAGAAACAGGCCATTCGGCCCAACTTGTCCATGCCGGTGTTAATGCTCCACTCACACTTCTTTCCATCCTTCCTCATCTAACTCTATCAGCATAACCCTCTATTCCCTTCTCCCTCATATGCTTATCTAGCTTCACCTTAAATGCATCTATACAATTCGCCTCAACCACTCCCTGTGGTAGCGAGTTCCACATTCTCACCACTCTCTGGTTAATGAAGTTTCTTCTGAATTCCCTATTGGATTTCTTGGTGACTATCTTATATTGATGGCCTCTAGTTTTGCTATTCATGAAGTATACAGATTTCCCATTCCTTCCTATATGCAATACTTTACATTTGTCTCTATTAAATTTCATCTGTCATTGTCTGGCCCAATCGTATTTTGTTTCACTCATTCTGTCGTTTCTAAGCGGCCTCCTACTTTAGTATCATCTGCAAATTTAACCAATTTGCATGGAGTTTCAGAATCCAAGTCATTCATGTAAATTAGAAAGGGGACAGGTCTCCACCCTCAGTCCTGGTGCACCCCACACAGTACTTTCCCCCACTGTGACATTACCTCTCTAATCAGTTACAGTTAATTTCCACCCTACAGCCAGTTTCTTAACCATACCCAAGTTTTGCCCTGAAACCCCAAAGCTTTGAGCTTAATGATTAATCTTTAGAAAGAAAGAATTTGCATTTATATAGTGTTTTTCAAGACCTCAAGGCATTCCAAAATACTTTACAGCCAATGAAGTACTTTTGAAGTGTAGTCACTGTCGTAATGTAGGAAACACAGCAGTCAATCTCCACGCAGCAAGGTCCTCAAACAACAGTGAGGTAATGACCAGATAATCTGTTTTTAGTGATGCTGATTGAGGGATAAATATTGGCCAGAACACTGGGAGAACTCTCCCGCTCTTCTTAAAATAGTGCTACGGGATCTTTTACACCCAACTGAGAGGGCAGACAGGGCTTGTCTGAAAGACTGCACCTCTGTATTCCCTCAGTACTGCACTGAAGTGTCAGTCTGGATTATGTGCTCAAGTCTCTGAAGTGGGGCTTAAACCCACAACTCTCTCATTTAGAGACAAGAGTGGTCTCCTGATTGGAGACACCGGCAGCAGAGCATAAAACAGCGAGGGAAACAGCGCCGACCTGATTGGAGACGCCAGCAGCGGCCAAACCGTCAATGATTTCCGAAATAAACCGAAGAGTGGCATCACAGGACAGCAGGTAGATGACTGGTTGGTGAGTATTAAGGTTTTTTTCTCTCTAACCTAGGACTGTGGTTTAAACTAGGAGCGGGAAACTACAAAATACTGTATTAAATTTATAGCTTAACTAGTTAAACTATTTAATATAACTATAATTAATCATTGAATAAAGACTTTAATTAATTAAAGAAATAAAATAGTGCTAGACTAAGATATGGCAGGGCTGGTTGTGTGTCTGGACTGCAGTATGTGGGAGTTTGTGGACAGCGAGACTGTCCCGAGCGAACACGTCTGCAGGAGATGTCTCCGTCTCGAATCTCTCCAGCTCAGAGTCATTGAGCTGCAATGTGAGTTGGAGACACTCCGACACATAAGGGAGGGGGAGGAATTTCTGGACAGTTTTATCCAGAATACAGTCACACCCCAGAGGAAAGCACAGGTTCAGGAATGGGAGGGTGTGACTGTTAGGGAGATGGGTAGCGTGGATTTAGGAGAGGTTGAGAAGGAGGTCCCACAGACACTGGTCCTGTCCAACAGGTACGAAGTACTCGCTGTCTATGAGGACAAGGAGAAAGACTGCAGGGAGGACAGCCAGAATGCAGACCAAGGCACCATGGCTCAGAAGGCTGTCCAAGGTGGGGGGGGGGGGGGGGGGGGGGGTGGGGGGGGGGGGGGGCATGGGTGGAGAAGAGCAGAATAGAAATGTGGTAGTAATAGGGGACTCTATAATTAGGGGGATACATAGCATCCTCTGCAGCCAAGAACGAGAATCCTGAAGGGTGTGTTGCCTACCCAATGCCAGGTTAAGGGATATCTCACGGCAGCTGGAGAGGAACTTGGAAAGGGAAGGGGTAAATCTAGTTGCCGTGGTCCATGTTGGAGCAAACGACATAGTTAGGAACAGGGAGGAGATCCTGCTGAAAGAGTTTCAGGAGTTAGGCTCTAAATTAAAAAGCAGGACCTCGAGGATAATAATCTCTGGATCATTGCCCGAGCCACATGCAAATTGGCAGAGAAGCAGACAGATCAGGAGAATTAACACATGGCTAAAGGGTTGGTGTGGGAAAGAGGGGTTCCTTTTGGATGGGACCTGGGATGGGCTGGGACCTGTGTCCTAGTGGAAAGGGTAAATAGGGAGGTGGCAAAGGCTTTAAACACTAGTTTAAAGGGGGGAGGGATCTACAAGAAACATATGCAGCCTAAATATAAACAAAACAGGAAAAGTGAGCATAGGAAAGGGGGCTGGGAACCTAAATGTGGACCCAGAACAGAGAGAAACAAAGCTGGAAGTACAAGTTAGAAAAGTAGTCAACAAAACTAGTAGGGAGCAGAAACAAAGGCCAACAGTAAAGAGGGTCAAAGTGCAGAAAAATATTAAACAGGCAAAGTTGAAGGCACTTTATCTAAATGCACGTAGCATTCGCAACAAGGTGGATGAATTAATGGCACTAATAGAAGTAAATGGGTATGATGTAATTGCCATTCCAGAGTCTTGGTTGCAGGGCAACCAAAGCTGGGAACTGAATGTTCCAGGGTACTCAACATTTAGGAAGGACAGACAAAAAGGAAAAGGAGGTGGCGTAGCGCTGTTAATAAGGGATGAGATCGGTACGGTAGAGATAAAAGATCTTGGCTTGGCAGATCGTGATGTAGAACTGGAATCAGTTTGGGTGGAGCTAAGAAACAGCAAAGGGCGGAAAACATTGGTGGGAGTTGTGTATAGGCCACCAAACAGTAGTGGTAATGTAGGGCACTGTATCAAACAAGAGATTAGAAGTGCATGTAACAAGGGCAATACGGTAATCATGGGGGACTTTAATCTACATATTGACTGGGCAAATCAAATTACCACTAATGGTGTGGAGGACGAATTCTTGGAATGCATGCGAGATGGTTTCCTGGATCAGTATGTGGAGGAACCAACCAGGAAACAGGCTATTCTGGATCTGGTACTGTGTAATGAGAAAGGGCTAATCAATAATCTTGTGGTAAAGGGGCCTTTAGGGACAAATGACCATAATATGATTGAATTTTACATTAAGTTTGAGAGTGATGTAGTCCAGTCTGAAACTAAGGTCTTCAATCTAAACAGAGGAAACTACAAGGGTATGAGGGACAAGTTGGCCATGGTTGATTGGGAGACTACACTACAAGGTATGAAGGTGGACATACAATGGCTAACATTCAAGGAAATAATGCATAATTTGCAACAAACATATATTCGTCTAGGGCATAAAAACCCAAAAGGAAAAGTGATCCAACCATGGCTAACAAAAGAAATTAAAGCTAGTATTAAGTCAAAGGAGGAAACTTATAAAGTTGCCAGAAAAAGCGGTCAGCCTGAGGATTGGGATCTTTTTAGAAATCAGGAAAGGGGGACCAAGAAATTGATAAAGAAAGGGAAAATGGAATATGAGCACAAACTAGTGAAAAATATAAAAACGGATTGTAAAAGCTTCTATAAGTATGTGAAAAGGAAAAGACTGGCAAAGGTAAATGTAGGTCCTTTACAGTCAGAGATGGGAGAATTTATAATGGGGAATGAGGAAATGGCGAGAAATTAAATAAATACTTTGTTTCTGTCTTCATGGAGGAAGATACAAAAAACCTCCCAGAAATACGAGAAAACCAAGGGTGTGGCGAGAATGAGGAAATTAAAGAAATTATTAGTAAAAAAACAGTACTAGCAAAATTAATGGGACTAAAAGTCGATAAATCTCAAGGACCGGATGACCTACATCCTAGGGTTTTGAAAGAGGTGGCCATTGGGATAGTGGACGCATTGGTTGTCATCTTCCAAAATTCTATAGATTCTGGAACGATTCCTGCAGATTGGAGGATAGCAAATGTAACCCCGCTATTTAAGAAAGGAGGGAGAGAGAAAACGGGGAACTACAGACCTGTTAGCCTCACATCAGTAGTTGGGAAAATGCTGGAATCTATTATAAAGGAGGCAATAACTGGGCACTTAGAAACTAATAGTAAGATTGGGCAGAGGCAACATGGATTTATGAAAGGGAAGTCCTGTTTGACAAACCTATTGGAGTTCTTTGAGGATGTAACTGGTGGAGTAGACAAAGGGGAACCGGTAGATGTGGTGTATTTGGATTTTCAGAAGGCCTTCGATAAGATCCCACACAAGAGGTTGGTGAACAAAATTAGGGCACATGGAATTGGGGGTAATATACTAGCATGGATTGAGAATTGGTTAACAGACAGAAAACAAAGAGTAGGGATAAACGGGTCTTTTTCAGGATGGCAGGCTGTGACTAGTGGTGTACCGCAAGGATCGGTGCTTGGGCCCCAGCTATTCACAATCTATATCAATGATTTGGATGAGGGGACTAAATGTAACATTTCCAAATTTGCTGATGACACAAAGTTAGGTGGCAGTGTCAGTTGTGAAGAGGATGTGAAGAGGCCTCAAGGGGATCTTGACAGGCTCAGTGAGTGGGCGAGAACATGTCAGATGGATTATAATGTGGATAAATGTGAAGTTATCCACTTTGGTAGAAAAAACAGAAAGGCAGAGTATTTCCTAAATGGTGAAAGATTGGGGAATGCAGATGCTCAAAGGGACCTGGGTGTCCTTGTACATGAGTCACTGAAAGTGAATGTGCAGGTGCAGCAAGCCATTAGGAAGGCAAATGGTATGCTGGCCTTCATTACAAGAGGATTTGAGTACAGGAGTAAAGAAGTCTTACTCCAATTATGTAGGGCCTTGGTGAGACCACACCTGGAGTACTGTGTACAATTTTGGTCTCCTTACCTAAGGAAGGATATACTTGCCATAGAGGGAGTGCAATGAAGGTTCACGAGATTGATTCCTGGGATAGCGGGACTGTTGTATGAGAAGAGATTGAGTAAACTAGGCCTGTATTCTCTTGAATTCAGAAGAATGAGAGGGGATCTCATTGAAGCATACAAAATTATTACAGGGCTTGATAGAGTGGATGCTGGGAGAATGTTTCCCTTGGCTGGGGAGTCTAGAACCAGGGGCCACAGCCTCAGGATAAAGGGTAGGCCATTCAGGACTGAGATGAGAAGAAATTTCTTCACACAGAGGGTGGTGAATCTTTGGAATTCTCTACCCCAGAGGGCTGTGGAGGCTCAGTCATTGGGTATATTCAAAACAGATGTCGATAGATTTCTGACTAGTAAGGGCATCAAGGGATATGGCGATAAGGCCGGTGAATGGAATTGAAGCAGAAGATCAGCCATGATCTGATTGAATGGTGGCGCAGGCTCGAAGGGCCGAATGGCCTACTCCTGCTCCTATTTCTTATGTTCTTATGTTCTTATGAAAGAATAAAGTAAGGGAGGACATTGACGGTAAGGGAGCAAATAGAGTTATAGAACAGGAGTCTAAAAAGTTAAACATAAAGTGAGAGGAAATCCTATTAAAAATGAGTTAAACACTCTGTACATCAATGCATACAGTGTCCGTAATAAAACAAGGGAGCTGGAGGCAATCATATGTTGGTTGGAACCAGACGTAGTAGGGATTACTGAGACATGGCTACAGAAAAATCAGGACTGGGAATTAAACATTGCAGGGTATAACATATTTAGAAAAGATAGAGAGGGAAAAAGGGGAGGTGGAGTAGCTGTACTTATTAGGGATAACATAATGGCAGTAGAAAAAAGGGACGTAGATATCAGCAAGACAAAAATAGAATCCATATGGATAGAGATAAAAGATAATAAAGGATCAATCACACTAATAGGCATAGTCTACAGACCACCTAATAGTGGAAGGGAGGTGGAGGTAGAAATATACGGACAAATGAGAGAAATGAGTAAAAAACATAGAATAATAATCATGGGGGATTTCAACTACCCCGATATTGATTGGACAGAAGAGGTAGGTAAAGGGGATAAAGGAATGGAGTTCCTACAATGTCTACAGGACTCCTTTCTAACCCAATATGTAAAAAGCCCAACAAGGGAGGATTGGCTACTGGATCTAGTTATGGGGAATGAGCCAGAGCAGATAAGAGAAGTAAAAGTACGGGAACATATAGGCAATAATGACCATAATATAACACGCTTTAAGATGATAATAGAGAAGGACATAAGCATGACAAAAAAACAGGTTAATAGATTGGAGAAAAGCTGATTTTGAGGGGCTGAGAATAGAACTTGGGAAGATAAAATGGGCAACATTATAGGCAAACAACGATGTAGAACGACAATGGGAAACATTTAAAACGGTGTTGAGCAGAGTGCAGGAAAAATATATTCTGCTAAAAGGAAAGAACAAACTAAACACTAATGAGACTCCATGGATGAATAAAGACATAAGGGAACAATTGAGGGTAAGGAAAGAGGCATACATTAAATACGTAGACAGCAGAGGAGTGCATAATAAGAGAGAATATGAAGGGATTAGGAGAGAAGTCAAAAAAACTATTTGGAAGGCAAAGAGGAACTATGAAATTAAATTATCAAGGGACATGAAACAAAATAGTAAAATATTTTACAGGCACATCAATAAAAAAAGGAAGGTTAGGATGGGAATAGGGCTATTAAGGGATAGACAGGACAATACCACAGGTAACGATAGGGAGATGGCAGAAATATTAAACCATTATTTCGCTTTGGTATTTACCAGGGAGATAGAACAGGTGGACATGAAATTGGATGATGAGAGGAGTAATGAGATAAGTGCATTTAAAATAAAAAAGGGGATATATTAAATAAACTAATCAAACTCAAAGAGGAGAAAACCCCTGGTCCAGATGGATTGCATCCACGCATTTTAAAAGAATCTAGGGAAGAGATAGCAGAGGCATTACTACACATATTTAATAATTCGTTAGAAAAAGGTGTAGTGTCAGAGGACTGGTGGACAGCTAATGTAATACCTATATTTAAGAAGGGGGATAAAACATGTCCAAGGAATTATAGACCAGTCAGCCTAACATCGGTGGTAGGAAAAATAATGGAATCCCTACTAAAGGAGAGAATAGAAGACCATCTAGAAACAAAAAGTATAATAATGAATAGTCAGCATGGATTTCAAAAGGGAAAATCTTGCTTGACCAACCTTATTGAATTTTTTGAAGAGGTAACAGAGAGAGTAGACAATGGTAATGCAGTAGATGTAATTTATCTAGATTTTCAAAAGGCCTTCGATAAAGTACTCCATAATAGACTAATGAATAAGGTCAGAGAATGCGGAGTCAGGGGACAAGTAGCAGAATGGATTGTTAGCTGGCTTCAAGTCAGAAAGCAGAGAGTGGGAGTAAAGGATAGCTATTCACAGTGGCAGAAGGTGGGTAGTGGTGTTCCACAAGAATCAGTGCTGGGACCACTGCTGTTCCCAATTTACATTAACGATTTAGACTTTGGAATCAAAAACACAATTTCTAAATTTGCGGATGATACCAAATTGGGGGGGATAGTCAATACTGAGGAGGACTGCAACAAATTACAGGAGGATATTAATAAACTTGCAGAATGGGCAAATAATTTGCAAATTAAGTTCAACACAGATAAATGTGAGGTATTACATTTTGGTAGGAAGAATAGGGAAGTCACTTATCACTTGGAGGGTGTGAGTCTAGGTGGGGTAGAGGAACAAAGGGATCTAGGAGTACAAATCACTAAAAGTTGCGCCACAGGTTAGCAAGGCCATAAAAAAAGCAAACCAAGCACTCGGGTTTATTTCCAGAGGGATAGAATTGAAAAGTAGGGAAGTTATGCTAAACCTGTATCGAACCTTGGTTAGACCACACTTTAGAGTCCAGTGTGCAGTTCTGGTTGCCACATTATAAAAAGGATATAGAGGCACTGGAGAGGGTGCAGAGAAGATTTACAAGGATGATACCAGAAATGCGAGGGTATACATATCAGGAAAGGGTGAACAGGCTGGGTCTTCTTTCTCTTGAAAAAAGGCTGAGGGGTGACCTAATAGAGGTCTTTAAAATTATGAAAGGTTTTGATGGAGTGGATACAGAGAGAATGTTTCCATTGTGGGGAAGAGCATAACTAGAGGCCATCAATATAAGATAGTCACCAAGAAATCCAATAGGGAATTCAGAAGAAACTCCTTTACCCAGAGAGTGGTGAGAATGTGGAACTCGCTACCACAGGGAGTGGTTGAGGCGAATAGTATAGATGCATTTAACGGAAAGCTTGATAAGCATATGAGGGAGAAGGGAATGGAAGGTTATGCTGATAGAGTTAGATGAGGAAAGACGGGAGGAGGCTAGAGTGGAGCATAAACGCTGGCGTGGACTGGTTGGGCCGAATGGCCTGTTTCTGTGCCGTATATCCTATGAGTGCTACCACTGAGCCAAGGCTGGCACCATTCTTTCATGTGGAATGTTGTCAAATTTCTTACGGAAGTCTAAGCATACACCGTCATAGGGTTTATTACAATCGACTTCAAGGAGAAATCAAAGAGTTTGTTCAAGCAGAATCTTCCCTGACTAAAGCTGTGTTGATTGCTGTTTACTAGGTTGTTGTTGCAGTACAGAAAATCATCAAGTCAAATGCTTCATTTCTGCTTGCTGTATTTAGTTGCTTAACTATTACATGTGTGTGCTGGTTGGGTGTTTTAGATTACTGCCAGAGTAAGTTTGGCTGCATTGTCACTGTCTGGGCAGTAAGTGAGAGCAATTACCCCTGGATAATGAATAAAGTACCTTCATGCCCACACATTGTGATGTCGCTTTAAATATATCATCATTCAGAGCTGCTGAAATAGTGGCATTCACGAACACATCTCTGGCTGTGAGTACCAAGGCACAAGCTAAACTTAGGAACATAGGCCATTCAGCCCCTCGAGCCTGTTCCACCATGCAATTAGATCATGGCTGATCTGTACCTTAACTCCATCTACCCACTTTGGTTCCGTACCCTTAATAGCCTTGCCTAACAAAAATCTATCAATCTCAGTTTTGAAATTTTCAATTGACCTCCAGCCTCAACAGCTTTTTGGGGGGCGGGTTCCAGATTTCCACTCCCCTTTGTGTGAAGAAATGCTTCCTGACAAGACCCCTGAACGGCCGAGCTCTAATTTTAAGGTTATGCCCCCGTGTTCTGGACTCCCCACCAGAGCAAATAATTTTTCTCTATTTACCTGATCAACTCCTTTAATCATCTTAAACACCTCAATTAGATCACCCCTTAATCTTCTGTACTCAAAAGTGTACAAGCCTAGTCTATGCAACCTGTCCTCATAATTTAATCCTATTAGCCTGGTATCAGTCTGGATAATCTGTGCTGCAGCCCCTCCAAGGCCAATATATCCTTCCTGAGGTGTGGTGCCCAGAACACAGTGCAGGAGTCTAACCAGAGCTCTGTACAGCTGTAACATAACCTCCACCCCTTTGTATTCCAGACCCCTTGAGATAAAGGCCAATATTCCATTAACCTTTTAAATTATTTTTTGTACCTGTCCCCGAGCTTTTAGCTTAATAACGGGCAACACGGTGGCATAGTGGTTAGCACTGGTGCCTCACAGCGCCAGGGACCCGGGTTCGAATCTGACCTCGGGTGACTGTCTGTGTGGAGTTTGCACATTCTCCCCGTGTCTGCGTGGGTTTCCTCCGGGTGCTCCGGTTTCCTCCCACAGTCCAAAAATGTGCGGGTTAGGTTGATTTGGCTATGATAAATTGACCCTTAGTGTTAGGGGGGGATTAAATATGTGGGGTTATGGGGATAGGATGGGATATGTTAGGGGGAATTAAATACGTGGGGTTACGGGGGTAGGGTGGGATATGTGTACTGTGGGGATTAAAGCAGGGACAGGGTACTGGATTTGGATGATCAGCCATGATCGTATTGAATGGCGGAGCAGGCTCGACGGGCCGAATGGCCTACTCCTGCTCCTAGATTCTATGTTTCTATGTTTCTATGTTTCTATATAAAATCTTTTTAAAAATCCAGTTTGAAATTGGTAGACCTCGAGAGTATCAGTATAAACAAATGAAATCCATCACATTTTAGAGTGAGATTAAATAATCTCAAACAGCTGGTATAATGGCAAATTACTTCAGCAGCACTCTGAAGGAATTTCATTGTTCTAAAATATATATATTTTTTTTAAAGGCTTATGCAGTTCAAGAATCTTTGAACGTTAAATGTCTTTCTTGGTCACAGGTTATAAAGCACACTGGCTGACAGTGCTATAAATTATTTCTGCCAACCACCTGTTAAATTCACACAGAGACTTTACAATCCATGGAAAATGTGTAATGTGACAGTCTCTCAAGCCTGTGCCAGCCCTTCAGATACTTTTGCCAAAAACGTTCTGAAGGGTTCGTTAGATTCATGTGAGCTCCAGCTATTTTCTCCGAATAATTCAAAAAGGTATGTACTTTGGCGAGAAAAAAGCAGGATTACCAGTGATTGATGAAGTAGCCTTGGATTTTAATTTCAAGCTTTGGATTGTAAATTCTCAACATATTTCCATTTGGCGAGCACCCCTGGGATCTACCCACCTTTCATCCACCACAATCCCAGGCCAAGGGGGCCTTCTCATCTTGGCCATATTTTCCCTGCTTCCCTCCCTCTCTGCTTTCTGCTGCAGCCATTAACATCTCCTCTGGGCCCATCTTTTGGTTTTTTACTTATCCCATTATTACCCCATTTTGCCTTGCACCATCATCCCTTTTGTCATTTAGGGGACATAACCTAAAAATTAGAGCCAGGCCTTTCAGGAGTGAAGTGAGGAAACACTTCTACACACAAAGGGCGGTAAAAGTTTGGAACTCTCTTCTGCAAACGGCAATTGATGCTGAGTCAATTGTTAATTGTAAATCTGAGATGGATGGCTTAAGGTATTAAGGGATATGGAGCAAAGGTGGGTGTATGGAGTTAGGTCACAGATCAGCCATGATCTCATTGAATGGTGGAACAGGCTCGAGGGGCTAAATGGCCGACTCCTGCTCCTATGTACCTAATCACTCTTGCCCTCCACCCTATCATAGACCTTCCCTTCTGTTCTTTTCCTGCCCCCCTTTTCCCTGGCTCTGTACTTGATTATAAACTGTTTCTTTACTAACATCTTCCAGTTCTGATGAAAGGTCATTGACCTGAAATGTTATCTCTGTTTCTCTCCCCACAGATGCTGCCTGACCTGCTGAGTGTTTCCAGCTTTTTCTGTTTCCATTTGGCTAATAATTTGGTAAAGAAGCACGACATTTTTCCCTCCTCCAGTTGGGGTACGGCCCCACAGGTGCTGACACCCCTCCAATATCTCACCCAAGTGGCCATTCTCACTGGGTGGATTCAGATAATGGCCCGAAAATTAAACCTAATACGGGAGATTACGCACTGTGTACTCTCGTGTATTAGGTCCCGAAGTGCCGGTTTCCTGCATGCACTGCGCATGCGCGGGAAACCGGCACTTCGGGTATTGCGAAGGGGGCGGTTCCTAAGTGAACCGCGTGCGCGCTACAGGTTGTGCGCACGCAGCACACTTAGTTTTTTTTTCAGGTTTGAACGCGAGGGTAAGTGTTGAAGATTTTACACATAAAGAAAGCAGGCGTAAGACCCCCTTTTAACAAGGTAAGTAGTTAATTAAGTATTATTTTAAATTTTTTTCAACAGCTTTATCTTTTTTAGAGACTTTAAAGAAAGGTAAGTTTATTTTTATAACTTTTAAAAAGAATTTAAATTTTTTCAAAAATTTAAATTTTTGTTTAAAGTGGTTAATTTATTTAACTATAGTTATTTTATTAATGTGATGGCTTTTTTTAAAATTTAATTGAGGTTTAGCTGTTCTTTTGGGGGCTTGTTGTATTCATAGTTTTGACAGCTCTTCCTGTCAAAACTATGAATGAAAGATGGTGTGCTGCCATTGGCTCTAACTGGCCCACGTGATCCCAGAGGTCGCATCGCACTAACTGCGCTTCTGGGACACGCACACACTGCGCGCCGGCACCAGGGAGAGGCCCAGGAACTGAAATTCGTGTGGGCCAAAACCATAAAGGTAGGCGCAGAGTGCGATATCGCGGGGGATCCTTACCCCCGCGGCAACCATCGAACTCCAATTTCTGGGCCATTGTGTAGCATGGGTTTAGAATGGTTCCCCTTTGCACATTCTCTCATTGTCTTGAAATTAATTTTTAAAGGAAAAATTGCTGCAATAATTTGAATATGATGTGATGCCACTACATAAATATTAACGAACGTGGGGAGTGAGCAGGAGCCCACGTTTGGCAAATGGTATTCAACGTAGACGAGTGCCGTGTTAATGCACGAGAGCAGAACTAATGCTAAAACATACATGTACCCTACAAGGAATGGAACTGAAGCCATTGGTGAAAGATACAGACCTGGGTTTTCTCGGAGGGTCGTAGAGCTGGAGGAGATTACAGAGATAGGGAGGGGCGAGGCCAAGGAGGGATTTGAACACAAAGATGAGAATTTTAAAATCGAGGTATCGTCGGACTGGGAGCCAATGTAGGTCAGCAAGCACAGGGATGATGGGTGAACGGGACTTGGTGCGAGTTAGGATACGGGCAGCAGAGTTTTGGATGAGTTCAGGTTTACGGAGGGTGGACGATGTGAGGCCGGCCAGGAGAGCGTTGGAATAATCGAGTCTAGAGGTAACAAAGGCATGGATGAGGGTTTCAGCAACAGATGAGCTGAGGCAGGGGTGGAGTTGGGCAATGTTATGGAGGTGGAAATAGGCGGTCTTGGTCACGGAGCGGATATATGTTCGAAAGCTCATCGAGGTCAAATACGACACTAAGGTTGTGAAAGGTCTGGTTCAGCCTCAGAGTGACCAGGGAGAGGGATGGAGTCGATGGCTAGGAAACGGAGTTTGTGGCGGGAAGCGAAGCCAATGGCTTCAGTCTTCCCAGTGTTTAACAGATTTATTACGTGCTATAAAACATCAGAAATAGTCACTTAGGGTCCTGCTGCGCCTAAACACTTGGGTGTAAATTTATGCTCATTCATAACTGGCGTAAATATAGAAAACTCACGGTATCTGGTCTTCTGCATGGGGCGGAGCAATGTTAATGAACTCGGTGCGGTTTTGGCAGATGCAACCCGAGATCAGCGTAAATGATCGAGGAAATTTGCATGTAGTGAGGTTCTGGTGTAAAACCAGTGTAAGGCGCTTAAGCGATTTCCTCGGAAAAACCCAGCGGTTCGCAATTCTTATGCTGTTGTTGCACCGAAAATTAGGAAGAAATTCTGGGCCATTTCGAGTTAAGACAAATTCAATCAAATAATAAAGTGTCATATTTGGATGGTACCAAGTACAATAGTTAGCAAATATTATGTAGACCTACATAATTAAAAGTTTTGCATCTAGCATATGTCTGTCACACTTTAAAGTGTCACATGTCAGACTTGAAAATGTCACGCATGCAAAGTCTGTGTCACACGTCACAATTGATTGGGTCAAGTAACCACTATCTGTTAAGTTATCCAAATTGATTCAGCCAAATCTCAACAGATAAGGAAACCCACCAATCACAGACCAGTAACTAGGTAGAAAAACCAGCCAAGAACCATTACCCCTTATAAAACCAACCAATAAAAAATCACTCAATTTTTTAATTGTCCAATCAGGAGTCAGCAATTGCAGCAAAGTGAGCGAGTCAAATTGTTCAAACAGTTTTTGCAGATTTCTCTAGGCTGCCATATTGCTTTCTTGGCCATTTAACTGTACACAGGTTAAAGAAAAAGACAAATAATTCCATAGCAAACATTTAAAAACTTAACTTGCAATATATATTTAAAATTAGCATAAAGTTGTGCAAGTCTGGTTGGAAATCATATAGAATTACATAGAATATACAGCATAGAAACAGGGCATTTGGCCCAACTAGTTTGTGCTGGTGTTTATACTCCACATAAGTCTCCACCCATTCCATCCACCTCATCTCAGCTTTTCAGCATATCTTTCTATTCCCTTTTCTCTCATGTACTCGTCTAGTTTCCTTCTGAAAGTATCTAAACTATTTGCTTCAACCACTTCCTGTGGTAGCGAGTTCCACATTCTAACCACTCTCTGAGTAAAGAAATTTCTCCTTATTTCCCTATTGGATTTATTAGTAACTATCTTGCATTTATGGCATCTAGTTTTGGATTCTCCCACAAGTGGAAACATTCTCTCCACATCTACACTGTCCAACCCATTCATAATTTTAAATATCTCTATCAGGACACCGCTAAGCTCCAACCTGTTCAATCTTTCCCGATTAATGTAATCTCTCAGTTCTGGTACTACCCTTGTAAATCTTCTTTTGCACTTTCTCTAGTGCTTCCATGTCTTTTTTATAGGTAGGATGACAACCTTTCACCCATCCTGCCCCTCAGTACTAACAATGGACGCAGCTTCTCACCCTGCGTTAGTCTGCTCCACTTCCCATTATGGATTGAGCTCAATCACTTAAGCAAATGCACATGTGGTCAATAATTGGATAAATACTTGAAGGGGAAAAAATTTGCAGAGCTATGGGGAAAAAGCAGGACAATGGGACTAATTGGATCGCTCTTTCAAAGAGCCGACACAGGCATGATGGGCTGAATGGCCTCCTGCTGTGCTCTATGATTCTATGAATAATTTTTTGCCCCAGAAGCCTAGTTTCTCTTAGAGGCCTGGGGTTTGAGTTTTGCTCCTTTCCTGGAGTTTGCCTTCAATAGTGACCACGGTTGCTATCTGCATTTCCGGTAGAGTCATGGCTGCTTTCCACCCTCTGGTGTGGCTGCTGCTATTGGTACCCCAGCCATGACTGTTTCACCTCCCCTGTTGTGTCAGAAGTCGCTTTCTGGTATGCTCCCCCCAAATGGTCCCTAACCCCAGTCGGTTCCAAACCTCAGATCCCCATCCAGTAACGCAACACTCCAGGATCCTCCACCCCCCCACTCCGCGTTTCCCAGCTACAGATATTTTTTAACCCCTCCCCCACCCCGCAGTCTAGTTAAACCTATGGATCCCCTGAGATGGAGTCAACCCCCCAGGACACCTCCCAGTTCTACCAAACCCAGATCTGGCCAGTGTTGCCACACCCAGAAACCCCAATGGCTCCACATTACCCCGCAGGGCTTCCTGACTCTTGCCCAAGCCTGTGTATTCTTAAACTTCCCCACCTTACCTACTGCTTCCAGATCCTGCTCCACCGCCCCCCTTCCATGGAGAACTGACAGATCCCTTGCTCTAGCCTCCTCTGCCCCACCCTAGTTTGAGCCCAGACCATAACTCTTCCATTTCTTTCACCTCCCCTGTGCTCCCAGGTCCCAGGCTGCGTGTCACCAGATCTCATTCCCATGAGCACTCCCAGTAGGCAGCTCCATGTAGCCCCAGGCCTCCATCCCCTCAAACGTGTTGCCACCAGGACCTCCCGCCATCTGCTTCCTCCCAGCACCTGCCTTCCCACTTCTCCCAGGCTGATATTTTCTCTCTCACTGATATATGTGTTCTGCTTCCCCCCAGACAGCCTCTCCCTAATCCTGATGCCCACCTATATGTGTGTCTTACCTTCCTCTTTGTGCATGATGTGTGTTAGCTGTGGCTCAGTGGGTAGCACTCTTGCCTCTGAGTCAGAAGGTTGTGGGTTGAAGTCCACTCCAGAGACTTGAGCACAAAAATCTAGGCTGACACTCCAGTGCAGTACTGAGGGAGTGCTGCACTGTTGGAGGTGCAGTCTTTTGGATGAGACCCTAAACCGAGTCCCCCATCTGCTCTCTCAGGTGGACATAAAAGATGCCATGGCACTATTTTGAAGAAAAGCAGGGGAGCTATCCCCGGTGTCTTGGCCAATACTTATCCCTCAATCACCATGACTAAAATCAGATAATCTGATCATTATCACATTGCTGTTTGTGGGAGCTTGCTGTGTGCAAATTGGCTGCTGTGTTTCCAACAGTGACTACACTTCAAAAGTACTTAATTGGCTGTAAAGTGCTTTGGGACGTCCTGCGGTCATGAAAAACGCTCTATAAATGCAAGCCATTCTTTTTATGATTTTGGGATTCAAAATAAGTAAGACACAAAATTGAATAAATTCAATCAAGGCAAACATTGCAGCACAGTGTCGAGGGAATGCTACATTTTCAGATGTGTTGTCTTTCAGCTGAGACATTAAACCGAGGATGGATGGAAACAATCCTATAGCATTACTCAGAGCAGAGCTGGGAGTTGACCCAATGTTTTGGCCAACATTGAGCCCTCAACAAGTGCCACTAAAAACAGATGATCTGGTCATTCATTCACTTGCTGTTGCAAATTGGCTGCCGCATTCACATACAAAATAACAGTGACTGCACTGCAAAATAATTCTTTGGCTGCCAAGCTCTTTGGAACATCCCAAAGATATGAAAAACAATATATAGATGCATGTTCTTTCTTTACACAGAGAAAGGGGCTTGTGGGAGAGCCATTTAGAAAGAGCAAACAAAGGAGCGAACAAAGGAGCTAGACAAACAACGAGTGAAAGAAGTTCAAACAAAAGCTGATAGACCACACAATGAGAAAAATATCCAAGAGCCACGCAGAGAGAAAACAAGTGGGGACTTAAGTGACCCGTGTAACTATTCACCCAAGTCCGCACCTGTGGCTCAGTGGGTAGCACTCTCGCCTCTGAGTCAGAAGGTTGTGGATTCAAGCACCCACTCCAAAAACCTGAGCACATAATCTAGGCTGACACTCCCAGTGCAGTACTGAGGGAGTGCTGCACTGTCGAAGGTGCCGTCTTTTGGATGAGACATTAAACCGAGGCCCTGTCTGCCACCTCTTAGGTGGATGTGAAAGATCCCATGGCACTATTTTGAAGAAAAGCAGTGGAGTTATCCCCGGCGTCCTGGCCAATATTTATTCCTCAAACAACATTATTTTAAAACATTATCTGGTCATTATCACATTGCTGTTTGTGGGACCTTGCTGTGCGCAAATTGGCTGCTGCGTTTCCTACATTACAACAGTGACTACACTTCAAAAGTACTTCATTGGCTGTAAAGTGCTTTGGGATGTTGTGAACAGGTGTATTCCTTCAGTAAGGACTTAGTGTCTTCAGATATGTGAAGAGGGAAAAAAATATGATTAAATATTAGATTTTTACCATGAAATATTTTTGAAAACAACATATAGTTAATTATTGAACAATTAATTATTGTAAGATTATAATCAATAACCATGCACACTTTTGTCCAAATCGTACCATAAGTTTTCTGACTATATAACATGAAGTCATTAGGTTTTCAGCCTCATTTCAATGACTAATTCATTCCCTACTGAGAACATCAGCAAAAAATTGAGTAATTCTTAATTCAGTGTGTGTGAATAGATTTTCTTTCCAAAATGTTAACTTCTGTTGTTGATGTAGTCATTGAGCAAACAATCGAAGTTCTGGGCTCCCACATGCTGTACAGCCTCACCGTTAAGAACTCCAACTGCCCGCGCCAGCAGAAGATGAGGTAGTTTTTCCATGGGAGATTAGTGGCAGTTCAAACACCACCCATTTCAGCCAAGGGAATCTCCAGTGCCAGGGCTAGACACTTCATATTCTGCAATTACGCAACATATTTCTTTAAAAATTACCTTATTCAGTTGCTTTTTTTCCCGTGGATCTAGATTATCTCCCCTTCTTTCCTGAAGTCTAGTATGATTGTTAAATTGGAGATACTCATTTGTGTTTGTGTGCTTCCTGGGCACTGTATCCTGAATGGAACCAACAGCCTGCGTGACAAGCAGTTCTCTGGTACGATTCCTCGTATATGAGTCAATGTTGGTGGGCAATAAACTATCAAGAACAACAACTTGCATTTATCTAGCGCCTTTAACATAGTTAACCATCCCAAGGCGCTTCACAGAAGCGTTACCAGACAAAGTTTGACACCGAGCCACATAAGGAGATATTAGGACAGATGACCAAAAGCTTGGTCTAGGAGGTAGATTTTAAGGAACATCTTTAAAGAAGGGGAGAGAGGTAGAGAGGTGGAGGGGTTTAGGGAGGGAATTCCAAAGTTGAGGGCCCAGACAGCTGAAGGCACGGCCGCCAATGGTGGGGCGAAGTTGGCATAGCAACCAAGCCCAAACCCGTTCTCACTCAACAACAACAACTTGTATTTATATAGCACCTTGAACGTAGTAAAACGTCCCAAGGTGCTTCACAGGAGCGATTATCAGACAACATTTTGCTGCTCATGACAGTATGATTGTTAAGTTGGAGCTATTCATTTGTGTTTGTGCGCTTCCTGGGCACTGCATCCTGAATGGAACCAACAACCTACGTGACAAGGAGAATGCTTGGGAAAGGTTACTTTCGGTCTCCTTCCATTTCACAGGTGAACTGGATTTTGGGTGTGTAGATTATTTTGCTTTGTGAAGAACAGTTTTCTCTCCAGCAGTTTTAATGTGTGGCAGCCATAAATGTCCTTCACAATTTACTTGTAATCTTCTACAATACAGCATGCTTAAATTGCTGGATGTACATTTTTGCTACAAATGATGTTGGAGACCAAATTGTCATTTTGGTCTATTTGTAGTACACACAGGTAAAGCCGATAACCAAATTTGACTAATTGTAGAATAAATTCTGTGGGTATCTGTGTGATCAGTGCGTTTCCCCTAATTGTTGTAGATGGTCGTCCCATCCTCTGTCGTCGAATTACAGTATGCAGACGACGCTTGTGTCTGCGCTCACTCGGAGGTCGAACTCCAAACCATCGTCAACACCTTCACCAAAGCGTACGAGAGCATGGGCCTTACACTAAACATCCGTAAGACAAAGGTCCTCTACCAACCTGCCCCCGCCACACAGTACTGCCCCCCGATTATCAAAATCCACGACAAGGCCTTGGACAACGTGGACCACTTTCCATACCTCGGGAGCCTACTGTCAACAAGGGCAGACGTCGACAACGAAGTCCAACACCGCCTTCAGTGTGCCAGTGCAGCCTTCTGTTGCCTGAGGAAGAGAGTGTTTGAAGACCAGGACCTCAAACCCGGCACTAAGCTCATGGTCTACAGAGCAGCAGTGATACCCGCCCTGCTGTATGCCTCAGAGACATGGACCATGTACAGCAGGCACCTCAAAGCACTGGAGAGGTACCACCAACGCTGCCTCCGCAAGATCCTGCAAATCCATTGGCAGGATAGGCACACCAACGTCAGTGTTCTTGCTCAGGCCAACATCCCCAGCATCGAAGCTTTGTCCACGCTCGATCAGCTCCGATGGACGGGTCACATTGTCCGCATGCCCGATACGAGACTCCCAAAACAAGCGCTCTACTCGGAGCTCCGGCACGGCAGGAGAGCCCCAGGTGGGCAGAGGAAACGCTTCAAGGACACCCTCAAAGCCTCCTTGAAAAAGTGTAACATCCCCACCAACACCTGGGAATCCCTGGCCCAAGACCGCACAAAGTGGAGGAGAAGCATCCGGGAAGACGCCGAACACCTCGAGTCTCTTTGCCGGGAGCAAGCGGAAGCCAAGTGCAGGCAGCGCAAGGAGCGCACGTCAACCCAAGCACCCCACCTACCTGCTCCTTCAACCACCGTCTGCCCCACCTGTGACAGAGACTGTAGGTCCCGCATTGGACTCATCAGTCACCTGAGAACTCATTTTTAATGTGGAAGCAAGTCATCCTCGGTTCCGAGGGACTGCCTAAGAAGAAGAAGAGTGGTTGTGCACATTTGTATTGGGAGTATATTTGTGTTCAGTGTAGTTTGTTCACAAGATAAATACAGATGAGGAAGGTCATTCAGGCCATCTTAAAACACCCATCCAAAAGCATCTTAAAGTTCCCCATTGCAGTATCTAATTGTTTCTTAATTGATTCTAGGGTTCCCAACTCCACAACGTTGTCTGGAAATCTATTTTGTACGTTGACCACTCTTTATGTAAAGAAGATTTTCCTGATATTAGTCCTAAAGTTACCTTTTATGAGTTTGAAACTGTATCCCCTTGCCCTACTCCTACCATTTACTTTAAAGAAAGAAGAGAACGAAAGAGGAGAAAGACTTGCATTTATCTAGCACCGTTCATGATCTCAGGATGCTTTACAGCCAATAAAGTACTTTTGAAGTGTCGTCACTGCTGTAATGTACGTTCCTCTACAGGATCTCCTCTCATACACCTACTTTCTAGGCTGAAAAGTATCTCCAGCATTTCCTCATAACTCAGACCCCTGACAGTGGGGATCAAACTTGTGGCTCTTCTCTGCACTGCCTCCAGCACTTGAGTGTGTCCCTTATTTCTTGGCAATCAGAACTGGTCACAGTGCTTAAGGTGCAGCCTGACTAGAAACTATGAAATTTGATCACTCTGTCCTTTGACTTTTATTCTACTGTTTTGACGATGTAGTTCTACATCACATTGGCTTTGTTGATTGCTGCTCTGCATTGGTTGCATATCACAGAATCACAGAATCCCCACAGTGCAGATAGAGGCCATTTCGGCCCATCGAGCCTGCACCGACACATATCCCACCCTATCCCCGTAACCCCACGTATTTAATCCCCCTAACACTAAGGGTCAATTTATCATAGCCAAATCAACCTAACCCGCACATCTTTGGACTGTGGGAGGAAACCGGAGCACCCGGAGGAAACCCACGCAGACACGGGGAGAATGTGCAAACTCCACACAGACAGTCACCCGAGGCCGGATTCGAACCTGGGTCCCTGGCGCTGTGTTCGGGGAGAGTCTAGAACAAGGGGGCATAACCTTAAAATTAAAATTAGAGCTCGGCAGTTCAGGGGTGATGTCAGGAAGCACTTCTTCACAAAAAGGGTAGTGGAAATCTGGAACTCTCTCCCCCAACAAGCTGTTGAGGCTGAGAGGTCAGTTGAAAAAATCAAAACTGGGATTGATAGATTTTTGTTAGGCAAGGGTATTAAGAGTTACAGAACCAAGGTGGGTAGAATGGAGTTAAGATACAGATCAGCCATGATCTAATTGAATGGTGGGACAGGCTCGAGGGGCTGAATGGTCTACTCCTGTTTTTATGTCCCTATATTTTTCATTGAGAGTTCTAAGGCTCCTAAGTCTCTTTCAACTTCATCCGTAGCTATTTCAACCCCCATTCGTAGAGTATGTGTGTTGTATATTTTTTTCTTTCTATGTGTTATGAAGCAGTCATCACATTTACTAGCTCTGACTCTAACCCGCTTGGGTTTTCCCAGTGTATAATAGGTTGATTGAAGTCTCCCATTAAAATAACTTTCTATTCTCACATACCTGTCCTATTTCCCTCCTTGTCCTTCTTATGCTGATGTGATGCATGATTGCTTCATGACCTAATGCAGTCGCAAGAGGCAATGCTCATCTTGATCTGATATTTGTTAAAGGCTGTAGCCAGTCCTGCAGCAAGAACGCACTTAACTTAAGTGAGAAGTCGCACAACACCAGGTTATAGTCCAACAGTTTTATTTGAAATCACAAGCTTTCGGAGCTGCTGCTCCTTCGTCAGGTGAAGTGAAGGAATACAAATTGGCAAAGCATATATAGACAGAGAACAATGCCTGTGCAGAGTACAATGTCAGACGACTACAGTTAATCTTTCTGACTGCCTTTTATCACACCTCGGCAGAGAGACAATCTGCCGAGGTGTGATAAAAGGCAGTCAGAAAGATTAACTGTAGTCGTCTGACATTGTACGCTACACAGGCATTGTTCTCTGTCTATATATGCTTTGCCAATTTGTATTCCTTCACTTCACCTGACGAAGGAGCAGCAGCTCCGAAAGCTTGTGATTTCAAATAAAATTGTTGGACTATAACCTGGTGTTGTACGACTTCTCACTTTTGTCCACCCCAGTCCAACACCGGCATCTCCGCATCATGGGCACTTAACTTAAAGTAAACCGACATTAAAGGGTTAAGCGGCTGTGCTGTAAAGGCAGTTTTGTAAATTGACCAATCATAGGAAATTGACCAAGCTTCATCTCCCAGCATGCCTCGAGGAACCAATGGGACTTTTAAATGAACTTTTAAAACAAGCCATGAGCTGAACGGAATGCAGGAGGAAATTATTCACACAGAGACACAGACACGATTGATTGACTTTATGAATATGCTAACCAAGGAAGTAGCTGGAGTAATCAGGCCACACAATGACATGTGTTTATTTAAATGTAACTGACTGTCCGGTCCATTGAACTCCTATGGTCAGGCTGTTAACAAGACTTACAAATCAACACGACAGGTAACGACCATGGTTCCACCGAGTCTGGATTGTTTCTCTCATCCTTTGGAGAGATTAATATCAAAATTGTTGCTGGAGTAAAACCCATTCGCCAACCTTTCAGAATACTGATAAGCCTGGAACTTTTCCCCATCAAAACACCTTTGTGTGATAATGGACTATTCACTGACCCAGGATGAAGAAGTGATCAAATCAAGTACTCTATAGATTTGCAGAAAGAGACAAGATTAAGATGGTACAATCAAAGGGTGGGGGGAGGGGGGGGGGGGGGGGGGGGGTGTTGCGTCAATCAATTGTCACGGGTATGATCTTTGTATTATAAAAAGGGTGTGTTTAGGGACAAACTTCGGCAACTTGCAAGGGAACTGTGGACGGATTTGATCACCCGAACAGATGGAAACACACTCCTCTGAGTGATCGCCGGGGTGAGTGGTGTTTGAAATTAAAGAGAGTTAAAGGGAACAGTGTATGTGAGTACTGTTTGAAGTTAAAGGGAACAGTGCATTGACGTTTGTCTGTTATCCGTAGTACAATAAACAGTTAAAAAAATATTGAGTTGTACTGAGTTGTGAGCCTTGACCATTTTACCCCACCCGGACGGGTTCAGGTCGGATTCTGGAATTAGAGTATAAGAGGGAAGGTGCGGGTTCATCTACCTACAAGGCCTAGAAAATGAACACAACTTAGAAGTCGTAGCACTCTTGAGAGACAGCAACCACAGAATGATCAAGTTTAACAGGATCTGGGAGTGAGAAATACCTAAGACCAGCAACCAGGCATATTATTTTAAAGGGCTAAACTTAATGGAATGAGGGAACAGCTTAAAACAAGTGGTTTGGGCAAGGATGTTTGACAACTTCAGTAGAAACAAGTGGAACACCTTTAAAGGTATAACAACAGAAAACGCTGGAAAAACTCAGCAGGCCAGGCAGCATCCGTGGAGAGAGAAACAGAGTTAACGTTTCAGGTCGAAGACCTTTCGTCAGAACTGGAAAAAAGCAGGAAATGGCATAGATTTTAAAGCAAGTTTAGGGGCTGGGAAAAGGGGGAGTTAATCAAACACGAGAAGGGAAACTGAAAGCAATGAAGATGAGCAAGGTTGAAGAGACAAACGGAAATCCCGTCGAAGGGATCAGTTTAAAGGTATAATGCTGAGCCTGCGGGATGAATGCATATTAAGTTCAGACTAAACAAACTGACTCTAAATGGACGAACAAACAACTTAAATGTGCGATATAGAGAAAAACTGATCTCTACAAATCCTGCAGGGGGAAGGTTCACTGGGATGAATACAAAAAAATGCAGAACAAGTTGAAAGGATGATCAGGGGGCAAAGAGAGGCATGGAAAAAAGGATAGCAGCAGAGGCTAAACATATTAGTAAAACTGACGAAAGGTTCTGACGAAGGGTCCCAGACCTGAAACGTTAACTCTGTTTCTCTCTCCACGGATGCTGCCTGGCCTGCTGAGTTTTTCCAGCGTTTTCTGTTGTTATTTCGGATTTCCAGCATCCGCAGTATTTTGCTATCGTATTAGTAAAACATTACTTCAGTATCACAACAGCAAAAGAGAAGTCAAAGAATAGGTGAGAACCGCAGATGTAAACGGGCTTGAAGCTGAGGATGAGCAAACAATAGTAAATGCTCTGAATGATCACTTCCTCCAAGTTTTTACAATGGAATTGTCTGCTGCGTTTCCCTACATTACACCAGGGACTGCACTTCAAAAATACTTCATTGGCTGTAAAGCACTTTGGGAATTCCTGAGGTCCTGAAAGGCGCTGTATAAATGCAAGGCATGAAGAAAGGTCATCGAGCTGAAACGTTAACTCTGTTTCTCTCTCCGCAGATGCTGCCTGACCCGCTGAGTATCTCCAGCATTTTCTGTTTTAATATTATATTACATAAATGCAAATCTGTCTGTCTTTCTTTCTGAAACATTGGTGCTTGATTGGCAGAGTGTCAGCCGTGGCTCAGTTAGTAGCACTCTTGGCTCTGAGTCAGAATGTTGTGGGTTCAAGCCCCACTCCAGACACATGAGCACAAAATCATGGCTGACTCTCCAGTGCTGCACTGAGGGAGTGCTGCACTGTCGGAGGTGCCGTCTTTCGGGTGAGATGTTAAACTGAGGCCCTCTCAGGTGGACGTAAAAGATCCCATGGCACTATTTCGAAGAAGAGCAGGGGCGTTATCCCTGGTGTCCTAGCTGATGTTTATCTCTCAACCAATATCACTATAAAAAACAGATTATCTGGTCATTATCACATTGCTGTTTGTGGGAGCTTGCTGTGTGCAATTGGCTGCCGCGTTCCCTACATTACACCAGTGACTACACTTCAAAAGTATTCCATTGGCTGTAAAGCGCTTTGGGACATCCCGAGGTCCTGAAAGGCGCTATATAAATGCAAGACGTGAAGAAGGGTCATCGGCCTGAAACGTTAACTCTGTCTCTCTTGCCGCAGATGCTGCCTGACCCGCTGAGTATTTCCAGCATTTTCTGTTCCAATATAATAATATCACATAAATGCACGTCTGTCTGTCTGTCCTTCTGAAACCTTGGTGCTTGTTTCCTCATCATCCCCTTGCTGAGTGTAAGTGCACGGAAGCGGCATTGATTGATAGCAACAGGTGCCCCTGCAGCGCCACCTGGCGGCGGAGAGCCAGCGTCACACGCCGTGTGCAGAACGATGGAAGCAACAACAAGCGCCCTCTGCTGGTACCGCCCAGAAAGAGAGAGAGCGCGCGCCACCTAGTGGCAGGAAGACTGAACAGACAAGCAAAGTGGTGGGGGGAATGAAGACAATCATAGGGAGCAAAACAACGGGAGCGACCAGCAAGAGGCGACAGTGCGGACGCGGCTGAGGCAAACGCGGCTGCAGCGTCCCCCCCCTGCCGGCGGGGAGGAGGGAGTGCGCGGTGGAGGCGCTGGTGCTGAAGCGCAGACTCCGAGAGAAGGAGGGGGGCGGGGTGTGGTGGGCACGGCAAGGGGGAGGGGCTCGCTCGGTGTTTTTTTTAAAAATGGAGGCGGCAGAGATTCGGGGAGAGGCCGGGATCGCGGTGGCAGCAGCAGCAGCAGCAGCAGCAGCAGCAGCAGCAAGAGGCGAAGGAAGCGGAGAGTCGGCGATCATGAGCGCCACGTTGTGTAAAATGCTGCCGTCCTCGGGACCCAAGTCCATTCGCGATATCCCGCACCCGCTGTCGGCTGAGGAGCTGCTGTCGCCCGGGCTGGACACGGCAGCCAGCGGCGGGGACAAGGTGAGGGGGAGAGAGAGAGAGAGAGAGAGAGCGAGCGAGCGAGAGGAGGAGGAGGGAGCGGGCGGGGCCCCGGTAACCAAGGGAGACGGCTCGGTAACCAAGGGCGACGGCTGGTGCTGGGAGGGGGAAGGGCTGGGCTGCCAACTCACCCTGGGGAGACACGCGCCCAGTCTGCTCCGACTTAAATAGGGACAGGCTGACTGTAAGAGTTGCTGCAATTACTTTAATCTTCATTTAAAAGAAAAGACGTGCATTTTTATACTACACCTTTTCACCACCTCGGTACCTCCCCAGGCAGCCGATGAAGTACTTTTTTTTTCCTTAAGTGTTGTAATGTAGGGAAGCCAATTTGCGCACAGCAAGCTCCTGCAACGACCAGATTATCTTTGTGATTATAGTTGAGGGATAAATTTTGGCCCGGGATGCTGGGGAGCACTCCCTTACTCTTTGAAATAGTGGTCGTGGAAGTTTTATGCCTGCCCGAGAGGGCAGACGGGACACCTGTTTAATGTCTCATCTGAAAGATGGCACCTCTGACAGTGCAGCACTCCCTCAGTACTGCACTGGGGTGTCAGCCTAGATTTTTGTGCTCCAATCCTTTTGAGCGGGACTCAAACCCGTGACCTTCTGACTGAGGCAAGAGTGCTACCAACTGAGCCACGGCTGTACGTGCTGTTTAATATTAAATGTCCAGCACTTCTCTCCTAGCTGCTTCTCTTGCATCCTCATGATGGGAAGTGAGTAATATAGAATGATTTGCTGTTAAAAGCAGTTATCTGAATATAACTTTTCATCAGTGACTAGTGGCAAGTTTGCAGTGGGCAGTGCGATAGGTGCTTTTGTTGGGAGTTCTGCTACCTGCATCTCTGGTGCGGATGTGTTGTTGCTGCTTCCAACTCTTCAGCCTGTTTGCACAGAGGGCTGTTTGTTGTGTAAAGTTACACGGGTTTGTAAATATGTGCTATTCTAGACCAGGGTGCTGTGATGGATGAAGTCTGTTAAATTTATATGATGTGTATCTTGAATTAAGTACTTTGAAACTGCCACACCCCCCTCTCCCTCCCTGTAATACGTTCCTTTTAACCTACCTCTTTGACCAAGCTTTTGGCCATCTATCCTAATATCCCCTTGTGTCAAATTTTGTCCGATAACGCTCCTGTGTGGTGCCTTGGGATATTTTATTATGTTAAAAGTGCGATATAAATGCAAGTTCTTTACATTGGTAGGTGCTGAGTGTTTATTGCCCTTTGTTTTTAAGAAAAATGATGAACTAGTTTTTCTTGTATTTGTTGTAGTAATTTAATGAAACTGTGAAGAGAATGGGGTGTTAAGGTAAAGCGAAGCATTTCATGTATCTAGAAGTGACATTTTTTTTTCTCGTACTCTCATCCTGTTTCTATGTCTGTTTTCTCATTGTAACTGTTCCCATATATTCCAGGTGTTTACTTCTACCAAAGGTCGACACCATTCCTTTCTGAAAATAACTCTTCTGGTTATTCCGATGGATCAGTTTTTTTTTTCCTTTCACATTTTGTAATTGTATTCATTACTGATCTGTTTACTCCATGGCCTCACCCCTCCCGATCTCTAACCTCCTCCAGCTCTACAAGCCTCAGAACTTTGCACTCCTCCAGTTCTGGCCTCCTTTGCCCCACTATTGGTGGCTGTGCCTTCAGCCATCTAGGACCTAAACTCTGGAATTCTCTCCCTAAACCTCTCTGCCCCTCTACTCTCTACTTTTAAGACGTTTCTTAAAACCTACCTCTTTGACCAAGCTTTTGGTCACCTGTCCTAATATCTCCTGAGGTGGCTCGGTGTCAAATTTTATCTGCTAATGCGCCTGTGAAGCGCCTTGGGATTTTTTTTTACTTATGTTCAAAGTGCCTTCTAGGATGCCATAATGCAGGTTGTCCAAATACATAATAGTTGATTATGCTGCAATAACTGGGAAGTTAAAATGTCGTTATAATTTTGGCAAAGTGTTCTATGTATGCTCTTCACTGACCAAAACAAATACTAGCAGGATATACAGTAATACTGCAAAATACTAGCATCAGTGGTAGCCCTGTGTTAATGGAGTGCAGTTGAAGGTAGACATGCAGTTCTCAAATATAAAGCTAGCACTTCTGGAGACCCAAGTTTTTGAGTCTAGTGAACTGCCATCTGTTTGCACTTACTTTTATTTAATGGTAAGAATTTTTGGATGTGGTACGAGTATTTATAAATAGTAGAGTTCCTACAGAATATCTCCAGGTTCATCAGTGTTGTCTAACACACAATGTATGTGAAAAGTTTCATACTAACAAATACCTGTGTATATAGACTTTGTTATTCCAAACTTGGGTTGTGTCTGGCAATGGATGTATTTTTTGCATTGACATTGTTTCAGCTGATGAGTTAAAAAGGTTTCAGATGTCCCTTTTTTAATTAGTTGTAGACGTGATGGAATGATCTATTGCTCGAGTAATATACTTGTAATTAAATTAATGCAGTTTATTACTATGCTGCTCTCCATGTTGGTATCAATGTGGTAAATGTATGCCTAATGAAAACATTGGGGCTAGTTGATGTGTCTCAAGTGCAGTGTATGATGTTACGACATCTCGGTATCTGTTTTGAAAGCTTTTTTAAAATCTGTGATCCTGCAGTTGTGTTGAGACAGCAAAGCAGAGAGCAATGATTTTTTCCCCCTCTACTTTGACTTAATCTTTCTTGTCCATTTGTATATTTAAAAAAAGGCAACACTTTAAATGTGTTAAGCTACTTCCAGACAAATTAGCCATGCTGGCAAGTTACGTAAGCCACAAAGTGGATGTTGCTGCATTACATTGTTTAATAACATTCTGCACACGCAAGTTAGCCCAGTGAGTAGCTAAGCCATACAGACCATGCAGATCTTGGCTGGTTTATGCTGAGTTAATGTGTCTCAGCTTGGGGGGGAAATTGGTCAAAGTTCCTGCTTCTGATCACCATGCAGTCATTCGCTAGAATTGGATGTCGGATGACAACTGGATTGGGTTTGGCTGCAATATACTCCTGTGGTTGAATATTGCACTGCCATGTTGTCGAGGCTTGTGCATGGAAAATGTCAATTACAGGAGGATGCCTGGTGCATGTGACACCCGTACAGCAGCAAGGAGTCAACCGGTTGAGGAGAGGGGGAGAACTAAAAATACTGTGGCAAGTGGCCAAATGAATGAGACGGGTAGAATTGAACTAGGAAATTCATGGTCCGATGAGGATTTTTATTGAGGCCATAAAGTGGGGGAAAAAAAACTTGTGCACTACATACTTTGCATCAGAAACCACTTTGCATTGGTAATCCTGTTGTGTGCAGTTGATTTTCCAGCTATTTGACTGCTAGCGTATACTCGGCAACTCGGGTGACTTGCTGGCTGAATTTCCCTGGTTACCCAAGATGGCGAGCTGGCTTGTACCAGCACAGTCCGAAGGTACCTCTCTCCATGTGCTGCTGCAATTGCATTTTTATAAACTTTTTTTTTAGATGCTTGTGTTGAGGTTGATGTCCAAAGGCATGATGTCTTTTTGGTTAGCTTAAGAGTATATTGTTGGATCCCTCTTATTTGTTTTAGCATACCCAACCCAATTGGTTCTGCATCCGTCACTGTCTCACTTGCTGCCTGGGGAACTGGATCATGGAAGCGGATGGGTGGCAGCTGTAGTCTTCTCACCCTGCCCACATGCAGAATACGCAAGTACTGGTTTGTGAGTTTTCTGTTTTCTGTCCATCTCCAGTAGCTGGGCAAGGTTCACACAAGACAGCAAATGGAAAAGTGCTTTACTCCTCAGTTGGCTGGAGGTGCCAGTGAAAACCACCTCAAGGTGTGTCTTGGCACCTCCAGAGGCCACAACGGCATCTTGTTTACTATGCTGTGCGGTTGTTGGGAGTGCTGCAAGGTAAATGCTGCATTAATTTACAGAACAGTAATTCTACTGATTTGCAGATGTGGTTAGGGTTGCTGATTGGCCACACCTCCACAGGTGGTTAGGGTTGCTGATTGGCCGCACCTCCACAGGTGGTTAGGGTTGCTGATTGGCCGCACCTCCACAGGTGGTTAGGGTTGCTGATTGGCTGCACCTCCACAGGTGGTTAGGGTTGCTGATTGACCATACATGTACTGCAAAAGATAAGTATAAATTAAAGGCACTTTTACTGTTGGCTTTTCTATAGTTGCGGTTGAGAGGCAGAAGTCTGTGCACCGCCTCATTGTATTTATATTGCTAAATCTTGCTCCCTTATCCCAGTGTCAGCATTGTAAGAACATAAGAAATAGGAGCATGAGTAGGCCATTTGGCCCTTCGAGCCTGCTCCGCCATTCAATAAGGTCATGGCTGATCATCTACCTCATCTCCACTTTCCTGCACTATCCCCATATCCCTTGATTCCCTTTAATAGTCAAAAATCTATCTATCTCTGTCTTGAATATACTCAACAACTGAGCATCCACAGTCCTCTGGGGTCGAGAATTCCAAAGATTCACCACCTTCTGAGTGAAGGAATTTCTCCTCATCTCAGTCTTAAATGGCTGACCCTTTATTCTGAGAATGTGACCCCTGGTTCTAGACTCTCCAGCCAGGGGAAACATCCTCCCTGCATCTACCCCCTCAAGCCCTGTAAGAATTTTGTTTGTTCCAATGAGATCGCCTCTCATTTTTCTAAACTCTAGAGAATATAGGCATAGTCTACTCAATCTCCCCTCATAGGATAATCCCCCCCCATCCCAGGAACCAGTCTGGTGAACCTTCGTTGCACTCCCTCTATGGCAAGTACATCCTTCCTTTTGGTAAGGAGACCAAAACTGTACACAATACTCCAGGTGTAGTCTCAGGACCCTATATAATTGCAGTAAGATGTCTTTGCTCTTGGCCTTTATTACAAGAGGATTTGAGTACAACATACAATTTGTTTTCCTAATTGCCTACTGTACCTGCATGTTAACTTTGTAGATCCAAGTTTAGAAACTACAGAAGTATTAAACAGAAAACATTAAATCTTTTAAGTGCCAGCTGTCTTAACTAGAGGAACTTTCATTTGACAGTACAGACGGCACTTGAATCCACGCTCCAAGGATGAATGGACAGTATTCTAATGCACTGTGCCACCCAGTCCCCTCTCTTTCCTCCCCCCCCTCCTCCCTGCCCTGGCAGCTGTACTGTTCTGTTAGTGTTATCTGCAGTATTTCTCTGATCAAAATTGGCTCCATGAAATTTCTCTTAAAGATAATGTCCTGGAAATGCTGAGATATATCCTTCCTGTCTTGTGATACATTATAGCAGAGTATGTTCTTCACAATATCTGCTAAATGTGGCAAGGTGTGTTGGCTGCAAAGGCATATTTAACAATTAGAAGCAAGTTCCCACATTTTTATAGAAAGATGGCATGGGCTGTATGGTTGAACACTCTAGTGTAACTTGGTGTGGACCGAATTCTGGCCCTGAGAGCCTGCATTTGATCTGTAAATGCTCTGATCTCATTGCTCCCAATCAAGCAGAGTGAGCATACCAGTTTAAGACTAGTAGCGTATAGCGTAGCATATTGGTCACACTTGAGTGATGTGGCTTGATGCCATTTTTTTGACTTTGAGATTCCCTTTATTGCGTCCCCGATTTTAATCGCTCCACCGTTGGCGGCCGTGCCTAGGCCCTGAGCTCTGGAATTCCCTCCTGAAACCCCTCCGCATCTCTCTTTTTTAAGACGCTCCTTAAAACCTACCTCTTTGACCAAACTTTTGGTCACCTGTCATAATATCTCCTTGTGTGACTTGTCAATTTTTGTCTGATAATTGCTCCTGTGAATCCCCTTGGGATGTTTTACTATGTTAAGAGCTATAGAAATACAAGTTGTTATTTAAACTGAAAATAAAAAAAACTCCACTTTAAATATTTGCAGCATATGTGTATCATGTAGTGTCAGCTGTTTGTAATTTAATTAAACAACTTCAGCTCCCCAGACCCCATTTGTGTGTGTTCACTTTTTTAATTTTAAAATATTGGCTGCAGATTCATTAAATTTAATTTCTGCAAAGCACAAAGTAACAAATAGCACTTAAACCACCAATTCTAACAAATTCCTTCGGCACACTTTTATGTTTAAATGTTTTTCCTGTAGGATGTGGATTTCTTTTTCTTTTTAATCTCTCAGATTAGATACTAAGCAACAAATGCTGGCAATACAGTGGTGTCAGTGTCTGAATGTAGGCCGATGCTAGTTTTTTTTCCCCTGATGTTGAAGTGCCTGCTGTGCATTTTCCTAGGACTTTTTGTTTCTATTTCAACATCTAATACTGTTCTCCTGTCAGGTGCCATGAGGCAGTACAGTGTGGTCAAGAGTAAAGCAACAGATAATGTATCTGAAAACCTATCCCTGTACACCACAGTTGGTTAATTAGTGCATTATAGACATGCTTTAGTTAGACCAGTTAATGGTGCTCCAGGTTAATCAACTTGCCGTTTCTCAATCTCGCCAACTTCTAGCTATCAAAAAATAACGGTGTGTGTTTTAATACCAAATATTTCAAGGTAATAATGTAATCATTTTAACTGTTTGATTTTTAATAATCTTCCAAAAATATTTGTATTTGGCAGTGAGATGAAATAGAATGATCCAATGTGTGGTGGGATATAGATTCCATGAGTTGATCATGGCTATGCTGTCAAGTGGTGTATGGGTGGATTTTGGTAGGTGGTAGGGACAAAAGGAAAGGAGGTTTATTAAATGGTGCAAAATTAATAGTTAAATATGTATAGTTCTGAAATTGCCCTGTGCCCATTGCATTGTTCCTTCTGGTATTCTGCCTTGAATCGGGCTCCACAGCATGCTCTAGTCTTCTGAGCAGTCTGCTTTTAGCCTGTCTAAATAAAGGTGCTTTATAGTCAGACCTTGTCATGTCTTTTCTTGGCATGTGGGTGGGGCACAAGATGAAATGTTGCCCATATAGTAGGAAAAACCTCATTTGGGCATGCTATCCAGGCATGTGATGATGGAACTGTCTTTTTTTAGGAAATATTGACAACAGCTTCTAAATGTTTGCCAAATGACATCACTTAATTGGGTATTTAATACAGTTGTTTGGCTTCATATGAAATGTGGGCTTGCTGCTGGAAGGTGACTTTAGTGGAAAGCACCGATAAATCGTATTGGGAAGTAGCCTGAATTGTAGCATTGACAGACCCTAACCTGCTGTGTTATGTGCCGGGTTTCCCAGGAGAAATCGGCTGAAGTCCTGAATGAGCCATTGCCAATGGCCTCCTGCCATTTCCAGCTTTGTGCTTTATTCCAGGTGTATTACTCTAGCCTGTGGTTAATTCAGTGCAGGAACTGAAAGTCTTCAAAATCTGGGGAATTCCACTGTAGCATTTAATATATTAAACTGAAAATTTCACAGAAAAACTCAAATAGGTTGTGGGGGAGGGTGAAGCAAGTCTGTCAAAGTTCCTTTTCTATAATTTGATTCATTCATATTTATCAGGGGGATGAATAATCAACAGAAAACCAAAATCAAGAACCTTCAAGCACTGGATCACTCAAACTTGTTTATGGTTTTTGGCTGCCATTTTCCTTCCTTCATTCAAATTTAAGGGTTGCCGATTTGTAGCTCACAAAATACTGGCGGTATTTAATACTTTGCATTGGTCTTTCATAACGAGAAGGATATCAGAGTTGAATCTGGAAGTGATGGAGTGAGATGAGCAATATTATAATAGAAACATTTTAGATGATGGGCTAAAGGAAGACAAAGTACCCAGGCCTGACCAAATTCAATCTAGGATCCTGAGGGAGGAAACTGCAGAGGTTGTAGAAGCTATATTTCAGGGCTCTATTCCAAGTATGCTGGAAGATTAGAGTGGCCAATGTAGTACCCCATTTTTTTTTCTTTTTTTTTAGAAATAGAGATGGACATAATCCATGAATTTCAGGCCAGCTAGTTTAACACCTAATTTGACTCTAATTCACCCTATTTCCTTCTCCGTCTTTCCCTGTGTTTATTTATCTTATCCTTAAATCTCATTTGGTTAAGGAGATAGACTGTTGGTCCCGCCATTCACTAAGGCCCCAGATGCCCCGTTGCCCGTTATCAGCTCGAACTTGCAGGGCAAAAAAATTTCGAGCTGAAGGGTGCAGGAAATGTCTAACTAATGGGGCACGGTGCGCGATGCCCCGCTGCAGCAAAATCTGGGCCAGTGTTTAATAGGGACCCAACTAGTAGGCAAACTTTACTGATGCATTCCTTAGTTACATTAATCAGACAAGTTTGCTATGAATGGGTACTGATTTGTGGTAAGGATTGTATGGGGGAGGGAACTGTTTAAATCTGGTCTGTGGTGTTCCCAACTGGCACCCAACTTGTAAAATTGATGAATGTAAACATGCTTCAAAGTCTAACTCTTTGAGCATGCATCAGGTTTTTTGGGTATTTCTTGGACATCTATATTTTTGCTTTAAAACAAAGGGGGAACGACTTCTAAGTAGTTGGGGAGAGAAGAATGTTCTTTCTGCTATTGGAATAGGAATCTAAATGAGGTTTAACATCCCCTAATGTTTCTTACCCCGTAATCTTTACAGCAAAGCAGTTTCTGTTTTTAATTCCTTGTTGAATGCTAAACTTGTTTGTGCTAGCATGCGGAGACTGATCTAGCTGAGCGGAAGTGTATCCTTAACCAATGAGATTTATGCTACTTTATGGCTCTGCCTTTGAAACAAGATTTCACTTGCCCTTGTTATCGTGTTATTTGTGGTTGAAAGGAGATGATTAACTTGTCCCTTTTTACACAGCCAGGTTAAACAGATTTTTTTTTTGACTAGTGTTCTTGCCTGTTCTATGATTTTTGAGGATAGCTGGAGCTGCCTTAACATTAGAAGCATGTGTTTTAGAGCTGTAAGGTGCTGTGGGATGCATGTTCCATGTTAAAGGCACTACATAAATGTATGCTGTAGTAGTCCATTAAGGATGGAGGGAGAAATCAGGAAACTACAGACCTTTCAGTTGTGAGGAAGTTACAACAACTTGCATTTATATAGAGCCGTTAATGTAGTAAAACGTCCCAAGGCACTTCACAGGAATGTTATCAATCAAAATTTGACACTGAGCCACACAAGAAAATATTAAGATGGGTGAGGTAGGTTTTGAGGAGCGTCTTAAAATAGGAGAGAACAGTTAGAAAGACGGGGAGGTTTAGGGAGGGGAATTCCAGAGCTTGGGACCGAGGCAGCTGAAAGCACGACCGCCAATTGAGCAATGAAAATCGGGGATGCTCAAGAGGCCAGAATTGGAGAGGTCTTTGGCAGATCAGTTCACAGTCGTTGTTTGGGCTTCTATGCAAGGGCCTCTTTAAATTTGTGATACTTTAGTATATGGTAGGGAGGGGTGGGGGTGGGAGCAGGGGCAGAAGAGACTGGGTGGGATAATGCAAAGCACTGCCCATCCCAAGTCTGGTACCATCAGTTGGTTCTCCAATGTGTCTCTAAACTACTGATGATCCACTTTATTACCCATTGTTCATTGTCTGCTTGTTTGGTTTATTATCCAATGTCATCTTAAACTGGGAGCTGGCAGTGGTGCTAAGCATACAGCAGAACCAAGAATTCAGCAGATCTGATTGAATATGTGTGCACTTGCAGTAGTTAATTCTTTTACTATGACTGTTTCAGTACAATTTTTGTTAGTGTAATTTTGTTCTTGAGTTGGATAAAATCTACAGAATGTTGATTGACTTGTTTGTTTACTTCAGTCTCTGGTTCAGTAGAGGAGTTGTGCATTTTATATTCAGGATTATTACAAATCTATAAACTGGTGCAGAACATGCTGTTTGATAACTGCCAGAGTCCTCTCCTGTTTTCCTGCAGTTTGGGGATACTGTGCCCTGGGTTTATTAAGCTCTCTACCTGTAATTGTGTAGCCTTGCAGTCAGTGTTCTCATTTTTTTTTGGTGTGGCGCCTTTAACTTACCCATTCAAATTTCTGGGCATGCGCGGTTTTCCATTGTAAGGCCTGCGTGGGACCTCCAGACGGCCACGCAGCTTAACAGGAACATTACTCAATTCTGTTGGATTCCTGAGCCTTTGGATAAAGTACTTTTGAACTCTTGCATCCATTCAGTTCCCAGATTCTTTGCCTAATTATTCCAAGTATAAGAAGCATTTTGTAAAACTTAAAATGCTGTAAACTAAGGAATGATCAAAAGCTGCCCACAACTGGGCATTTGCTATTTTTTAAAATAAAGTGCGTCCTGTAATGGAAGTCCCAGTCTAAATTTTTTTTTTTTATCATGTGCTCTAGCAAACATTGCTGGGAGGTCAGCAGTCGCATAATAAACTGTTGCAAACTTTTCACTTTCTGCACCCATTGCACTGAAGTCTGGTTATCTCGTTTCCTGTGCGGAGCACTTGATGAGACATTTCGGGGGAAAAATTCAGTTGGTTAGCGCCTTGAGGGTGCTAATGGGGTGCAAAGCAACTAGCGCCCAGTCGCGGCGATGTTTACGCCGCTCGTGAAATTGACCAGACATTTTGTGGGGGCGCTAAACACTATCGCCATGATCTCCTGCGCCCGCAGATCGTGATGTCAGTCAAGCGTGCAACGCCCCAGACCAGATATTGAGTGGCGCTGCCTGCCGCTAGCAACGACAGGTTGAAGGGAATGTTTTGCAGTTGGGAAGGGACTGGGGAAGCGCTATTTAAAGGCGACCGCTTCCTGCCTTTTTTTTTTGTCGGTGACATTTTTGCACCACGCATTGAGTGAGTTCTGGAGATATTCAACTGGAGATATTGAGGAGTTTTGGGTACCGAGCAGCACTTTGCAGGTTCATTTTGATTTGATCTTGCATCGATTTAGAAGAGACTATGGGAGCTGCACTCTGAGCTCTTTCCCTGGGCGCCTCCATTGTTCTTTCCAGCAGATTTGATGTACAGGTCTCCAGGCCGAGATTCAAGGCTGCAATGAGCAGGGTGTGGATGAAGCGCAAGATCGACCCTCCCCTTTAAGAACTGGCCAGTGCCAGTGTGTCTGTTCCATTGCTGACTGACAGCACATGAGCTTCGCCAGCGCTCTGAGGTAGCACCTCGCTCCTCGGTGTTAGCGCCTTGAGAGGTGTGTAGTGCCTGATTTAGCACTCCAATTACCTCCCAGGGGCGATAGAAGTCAAGTTTGCAGTCGGAGGCAATAATTAGCGGCAGGCGCTAAACTTTGCAACGGGACAATACCGAATTTCTCCCCCTTGGGCTCCATACTATTGGAAGGATGTTGAGGCAATAGTGAAAGTACAGTGCAGATTCACTAGGATGCTGTCTGGTATTAGGAAATGCAAATGCAAGGAAAGACTCAAGTGTATTTGTTAGAACAGAAGAGATAATGGAGTGATTTGATAGTGGTATCTAAAATTGTGAAGGGATGGGATAAGGTAGTTAAAAACGGACAGTCTTTTCAATGTTTAAAGGGCCCAGAATGAGAGGACATAGATTTAATAAATTTGAAATTTAGGACAACAAATGAATTGCGCAAGGTTGTGAGGCTGTGGAATGCACTACTGGAGTTTGGGATTGAAGCAGCGACCATGTCAACGTTAAGAATAGATTAGATAGGTGGTTGAAGGAAAGTTTGGGGGGGTGGTGGTGTAAAGAAGTATGGGTACATGAGATTTAGATGACTGTGTGCATCCATGATTTTCTTCGCTGCACCATTGGTGGCAGTGCCTTCAGCTGCCTAAGCTCTGGAATTCCTATTCTAAACCTCTTTACCTCCTTTATGACGCTCCTTAAAACCTACCTCTTTGACAAAGCTTTTGGTCATCTGCCCTAATATCTCGGTGTGGCTCAGTGTCACATTTTGTCATAACACTCCTGTGATGCGCCTTGGGATGTTTTACTAGGTTAAAGGCACTATATAAATGCAAGTTATTGTTGCTCGTGTCGAGGACAAACCCCAAACTGGATTAATTGTGTTGGACAGTTTGTTTCTGTGTTGTCATTTCTATGTAAATGAGCAGTCAGCCCACTAACTCACCTCATTATTCATGTCCATGTATAGGAAATGCTCTTTGTCGCCTTGGTACAAAGGTTCAGCTGAATTTTGCATGTACTTGTTCTGATTTACTGTGGCAGTCAATGTCTCTTCCCCCCCCCCCCCCCCCATAATTTTTTGGGGTGCACGGTCCTTTTTATGGGGGCTGCGCAGCCCGTTCACAGTTTCGCGCATGTGCAAAATTTAACATTGAAAAACCGGTCCCCAGCTGCACGGGACAGGCAGAGACCCCTGTGGCAGTGCAGCTTCGAGGGAAGGTTGATGGCAGTGCTTACTTTTTAAAAAGAGGGGGTAACATTTTACCTTGCTTCCCATTTTGTTTGGGTTGCTGTGTAACTTTCCTGGCTGAGAATGGGTGCACGATCGGCGAGCTCGTCAACCTGCCAAAGTAAAAAATCATAACTTTTACATCCTATGCCTTTTTCATTAACTGCATCCATTTTACATATTTAGTTGTCTTGGTGTCCAAAAATTGAGGGGCTTAAGGGAATCGAGGGCTATAGGGATAGTGTGGGCAGGTGGAGTTGAGGTAGAAGATCAGCCATGATTTTGTTGAATGGTGGAGCAGGCTCAAGGGGATGTATATCCTACTCCTGCTCCTATTTCTTAATGTTCTTTAATTAGTGTCCAAGTTTTGCCTTTATGGACTGTGTTGGTGTGTATCATGGAACTTCAGTGACACCAATCAATGTTCCCATTAACTTCCATACATCTCAAATTGTTGACCTCAACTGATCTTGGTATTCTAGGATTTTATTCCACCCAGCAAGGCAACAGTACCAAGAGCAGCCCTTTTGTGTGACCTCCACACCCCAAAAGTCAAAGGGACAAACCAGCAAATAAGGAATACAAGTGCAAATAGGACTGCGTTGCCTGGGCTTTGAGGTGGATACAGGGACTGCAGCTTGGACCTCGAGTGATCGATCAGCAGCTTTAACAGTGGGGAATGAAACCTGCAGCCAAGGAATGTCAAGTGGAGTAATTTTACAATATTCTTGCGTGTGGGGGTGGTGAAAGGGGCTGGATGTGGGTGTGGGTGGGACGTGGTGTCTCTGGGCAGTTCTGCTCCTGTAGAACCAGAGTAGTGGACATGGCTTGGAAATCTCACTTTGCAACTGGCTGTCTTTCCTTGTCCATGGATTTAGAATCTACAATACCTTTAATGGCAGTCCTTGACTTTTGGTATTTATAGGATTGATATCCCTATTTGATATTTGAAGGGGTTTAAAAATTTGAAACTTTATTCCCCAGTAATTCATGTTTGAATGTATTGCTTGAAAGTGTGGTGGAAGCAGATTCAATAGTCCCTATCTAAAGGAAATTGGATAAATAGTTGGAGAGAAAATTGCAGGGCTATAGGGAAAGAGCAGGGGGAATGGGACTAATTAGATAGCTCTTTCAAAGAGCCAATCATGCTATGATTCTAAATGCTGTTGGAGGTAGGGAGAAACATTTTTTAATGTTGAAAATTTCATACTAAAATGTAACTTTTAAGCAGATAAGTGAGTTGCAGAAAGAGAGGCAGCAGATTGAGGATACAGTACAGTGATTGGGTTCAGTGACCAAGGAATGGAAATGCCAGCATGAGGAGGAAAGATCAACCACCTTTTTTGAATGACAATACTAGAAATAAAAATATTTAAATTGCTTGAGGGTGTTCTGAGATGCAATCCACATGTTTTGCACATTGAAAGAAATGCCCAATATTTAATATCAAAGATCTCAATTTGGTGTTTTTGATCAAATCGTGATTGACAAATTATGATTCGTGCAATGTAATACTGGGAGTTGCAGGACTGGATTAGTTCTGTGACTCTGCTGTTGATTGTGGAAGGTGTGCAAGAGTGGATCAAAGTAATCCCATATATTTTTCCTCTTCCTGAACGTAAGGCCTTGAGATAATAATTAATCTTTGGTCTAAATGTGGACATGATGCCATGGCTCAGGATGGACATTTTACAGTATGATCAATTAAGTGCAAGCCCATATCCTATCAATTTGTGACACTGGGACTTCAATATGATTCCTAAAGTTATCAATACTGAGTGACCTGGTCATAAGGGAGCATTACAGTAATAGGGTATCCAATTTAAAAGAATGTGAAGTCACCTCTGTGTACACTGCAATCCTAATACTTTCTCTTACACACCTGAACTACTGTGTACAGTATGGTCTCCTTACCCAAGGAAGGATATACTTTGCTTGAAGGGAGTGCAACGAAGGTTCACCAGACTGGTTCCTGGGATGGGTGGGGGGAGATTTGTCCTAATGAGGAAAGATTGAGAAGACTAGGCCTTTATTCCTTAGAATTTAGAAGAATGAGGTGATTCCATTGAAACATATAAAATTCTTAACGGGGCTAGACCGGGTAGATGCTGGGAGGCTGTTCCCCTGGCTGGGAAGTCGAGAACTAGGGGGGTCACAGTCTCAGAATAAGGGGTCGGCCATTTAGGACGGAGATGAGAAATTTCTTCACTCAAAGGGTTGTTTGGAATTCTCTACCCCAGAGGTCTGTGGATGCTTAGTTGTTGAGTATATTCAAGGCAGAGATCGATAGACTTTTGATATTAAGGGAATCGAGGGATATGGGGATAGTGTGGGAAGGTGGAGTTGAGAGAAAAGATCAGCCATGATCTTATTGAATGGCAGAGCAGGCTCGACGGGCCAAATGGCCTACTCCTGCTCCTATTTCTTATGCCTCTTCATACCAAGGAGTTAGCTTTGTTACAAAGAGGTTACTTAAGTAGGCCTGCCATGCCTAATGTGAGCTATCCACCTCCAGTAAAGTGTCAAGTGATTGACTGCCTTGGTAATCTGGAATTAAAGATTTGTGCTGTCTACAGGACATGTGTGTGATTACATAGCAGTTGAGTGAAACCAGACACCCACTTATTCACTTTGCACCTACGATAGGGAAAACTCTCAAATGGAAAACTACACAGACCTGGTGTACAATAGCAAATATCTGAATTAGAGCCTATTAGAAGAGCAAACTGGTTCCAGTTTTGCAAGGTATCTACTGAAGAGAGAGTTCCATTCTTTGCATACAGGTGCTGTATAAACTGTCTTTTTTTATTAATGCGATCTATAATCCATCTTTTATATTTGTGCAAATAATTTTCTCTCATTTGGGCATGTTTTATAGATTTCCTTTTATAGGCTATTTGATGCTCCTGATCCAGTTTGCTATAACCTTATGGTCAACTCGCCAAGCTAATTACAGCCTGCCTTTTGAGGCTTGCTCAGTAAGTGCATTTATGCTGTTTGAACCAGATAGCAAACGTTTTGTTTATACTTTGGCTGCCAACTGTGTGCCAGTTTGGAATTTACAACAGATTTGTGTACAAATGGCTGACAAAAATGTTGAAAATCTTCTATCCAAAGTCCTATATTACATTTTGTCCTAGCTATGGCAGCATAAACTTTCCACTTCCCCACAATAATCCCCTTGACCTCTAACAGTTGAGGAGCAAGTGGGGGAAAGAATATTTTGATGATTTATACAATGTGGAAGAATCTGTTCTGTCCTGTACAAATGGAGGGGAGTTGATGGATTTTTTTTGGAAGACATAGTGAAAGATTTCTATTAGTTTGGAAAGAACAAGAATCCTGGTATCGATAATATAACTGCAGAGTTGTTGTAGGCAGGTGAGGAACAGGCTGTAGAAATGATGCAAAGGCCGTTTAACAAAATTCGTGAAGAGCAAGTAACTAAAGAGGGAAAAGTGATAATACCACAAGACCAGCGCAAATGCAGCATTTAGAGGATTCAGCTTAGTTTACCCAGAAAAGTACTAAGACGCTGCAGAGGAGAATGAAAAGTGGTACTGCACAAAGAACAAACTGGTTAAAGACCAGGATGTAGTACAGTAGATCAACAGTTTGTGATGTGACAGATTTTGGACAAATTTAGAGAACACACAAGGCCTTCTGTATAGTGAAGGGATATGGCGTGTCTTGAGGATGTGGTATTCCTGCTAAACTTGTCAGACTGATGGAAAAACATCTAACGCCCCTGAGTGCTGTTAGTGGACAGGAAACTTAACAATGTTTTAGATCAACAGTAGTTGGAGTGAGACAAGGATGCACACTGTTGTCTGATTTATTTAATTTTGTACTGGAAGCAGTAATGAATCTTGCTGTAAAAGATGGTATTGACGGGTGGCAAGAATTTAAACCATCTTCAATTTGCTGATGACATTGACATTTTATCGCACCATCTATAACAGATTTGCAGAGATTAATCGATGAGGTGAACGTGTAGAGTAGAAAATTTGGATTACCCGAATATAAAGACAAAGGTCATGCAGTTTGGGAAGCATCAGGAAGATATGCACATTATAGCTGGCGGGGATGCAGTTTAACAGGTAGAAAAGTTTTTGTACACCGTGGTGGATTAGTGTCTGAGAATGGGAGTTGTGAAGACTACATCAAAAGGATTAGACCTGCTTTTGGAGGATTAAGCAGGATATGGAAGGCTAAAGATATTTTTGTAAAAACTAATATGAAGTGCCAGTTATCTCCATATTATACAGGTGAGTGTTGGAGAATGAGAGAAGTTGATGAGCAATAGATACAAACAGCAGAGCTGAGTTGGTTGAGAGAAATGCTAGGAGTATGCAGGATGCAAAGAATCGTATAAGAATATGGCTTGGACAAGAACCAACGCTTATACAGAAGTTCCAAGATCGACGACTGCGATGGCTTGGGGCACATTTCAAGAATGGAACCAGCTAGAATGCATTTTGTGGCCCTGCACACAGAGGTACATGGAACAAGAAGACCATGGAAGTGCTGATAGACGATGTTAAGGATACAGATGACTGAAGCAGCCAGGCTGGTTCAGAACCTACAACAATGGAGTGAATTCATTCGGCCCCATCGTCACTGCTGAGCTGACAAGACGGGAATTTAGTAGTAGTTGTATTCCATCATGGAGTGATCCTGAAATCAGCTGGACTGGTGCCAGTCAATAACCGGAGACAGGACAGTTTGTGTTTGTTTTGTTTTACCAATTGTTTGTGTTGGGTTGGTTCTGTGTTCCCACTTCAGAATATGCTTTTGTTTTTTTATCCAATCTCTGATGTACCTTGTATCGCAGCCTCTGTTTGTGTGGAGGTCCAGATGTTTCCTTCCCAACAGATTTTCTGCACAGTTTAAGTGTGCTTCCTAGCAAAACGTTGTGTTTTGAGGTACAGGTGTCCAAGCTGCACTACAATTTTGCCCAGTGGCCAAAAAAAAACTTTATTTTTTTCTTTGCAACTTTTCTCCCCTTTTTTGAAATACTAACTCCTGCTGGCAGCCGCGAGCACTGGCAATCATCCCATATCATGCTTGTGTGGGTTTTCTTCATTTTGTGAACTTAAATGCTGCATGCGTTATGCCATTTCACCACCTTTCCCCCGCCCACCCCACCCCACATAGATAAATGGACTGGGGCGTTCCACATCTGCAGTTGCTAGCCCATAAATTTCCATCCATTCATTATAATGGGTGGAACATTTTGAACAGGGAATGCAGAAGTGGAAATCCCCAGCAATGCACTTTCCAGTTGGCTCACTGGCTCAGCAGGTTTCAACCCATTATGAATTTTTAAGTTAATAGCTCAATTGTAACAGCAGAAAAAATACTTTTTAGGATTAATGTATAATGGATTGCTGTTGGGTTACCTAGCTTGTCTTATTGTTTAGACTCATACAGGAGCATGGCAGAAAGACCTAGCTGTTCCTTGCATGTTCTCCTCCTCTTCTCCTGTTGGATTGTAACTTTCAGATTTCTTCCCCCCCCCCCGCCCCCAATCTTGTTTTTTAATTTTAAGAAACAAAAAAACTGATTCCCTTAACTTCCATGTAGTTGTACATTTTATTTGTATGGTAATTTTCAGTATTGATGGTGTGCCTTTTTGAGGAATTAATTTGTATGGAGTTGGTGGCTGTGGCATGGTGCTCACAACTATCTTTATGTAAAATAGTAATGTCCCAAGTCCCTTCGCAGGAGTGTTACAAAACAAAATTTGACACCAAGCCACTTCAGGAGATTTTAGGGCATATGACCAAAAGCTTGGTAGGTTTTTAGGAGCGCCTTAAAGGAGGAAAGGGAGGCGGAGAGGTTTAGGGAGGTAATTCCAGAGCTTAGGGCCTTGACTGAAGGCACAGCCACCAATAGGTGAATGAGTAAAGTCGGGGATGCTTGAGGCCAGAATTAGAGGAGCGCAGATATCTCTGGGATGGGGTTGTAGGGCTGGAGGGGGAGATGGTGGGGTTGTAGGGCTGGAGGGGGAGGATGGTGGGGTTGGGGGGGAATGGGAGGTTGTAAGGCTATTGGGGTTGGAGGGGGGGATGGTGGGGTTGTAGTAAGGCTGTAGGGGGGATGGTGGGGTTATAGTAGGGTTGGAGGGGGGATGGGTGGGGGGAGGATGGTGGTTGTAGTAAGGCTGGAGGGGGGGATGGTGGGGTTTGGGGCGGGGGATGGTGGGCTTGGGGCAGGGGATGGTGGCGTAGTAAGGCTGGAGGGAGGGATTGTGGGGTTGTAGTAAGGCTGGAGGGTGGTTTGGTGGGGGGAGGATGGTAGGGTTGTAGTAAGGCTGGGGGGAGGATGGTGGGGTTGTAGTAAGGTGGGATTTGAAAACGAGAATTATAAAATCAAGGCGTTGCTTAACCGGGAACCAGTGTAGGTCAGCGAGCACTGGAGATGGGTCAACAGGACTTGGTGCGAGCTAGGATACTGGCAGCAGAGTTTTGGATGAGCCAAGTTTATGGAGGGGAGGCCGGCCAGGAGTGCGTTGGCATAGTCAAGTCTTAGTATGCGCATGTGGCGGATCGCCATCTAAACGGGCATTATCCACTTTTCTGTCCGTGGACAATAATTTGATGCACCTTCCCTTTAAGGCACCTTACCTTTAAGGCAGGAGTGGGCGGGGCCTCAGGATTTTTTCCAGAGAATTCTGGGAGCAGTGTCAGCCATTTTGGACCATGCAGTTGCATTAAAGTCTCTCTTTCCACACATAGATTCAGCTTTAATTCGTGTTTCGCGGCAGCCTCAACACGCATGCATTTACTGATTTTAGTGGATATTTGCCTCAGTCAAAATTTTAAATGTCCCTTCTGTTTTAAGTCCCCTAGATACCTTTCATGGTAGAGCACATCGATGAAAGATCAGCTTTCTAGCTCCAGCTATTGCTATTCTTCCCTATCTCATGACAGTCAACTGTAGGAGTGGCTTAGGGTGACCAACATTCCAAATTTAGGTTCAAATTCACTATCTGCTAAGATAGTTGTAGACTGTGGAAAGTAGTAAATGTAATTAAACGTAGTTGAGATATTTGTGGGGTGGATGGGAAGTTTTTTTTTTACAAGTTTGGGGTGTGTATTGGTAAATATTCATGTGTAGCTTTATATCTTTATGACTTTCTAGTATTGGCAGTGTGCCTTTTTGAGGGGTTGTATATCATGTTGTGATGCTTACAGGCATTGAGCTTGTCTTTTGAGTACTGTTATTGTGTCAACAGTGTATTGTGAGCATTTGTTTGCTGTGACAGTAGAGTCACAAACAACACATGAGGTGGTAGGGAGCTGGTTGCCATTACTTCAAGGAAATGTAAAAAGCAAAAAAAAAACTTTGTTGCACTTTTAGATCTCTCTGAACATGCCAGTGCTGTTTCACATCTAATCTATATTGAAGTGGAGTGATTGTGTATGAAAACATGGCAACATAATAGCCTGGCACCCATTTTGTGCACTGGAAGACTGCACAAACAATTAATGACTGGTTAATCTGTTTTTTTGGAGTTGAGGGAAGAATATTGATCAGGACACCAGGTGAAATTCTCTGCTCTTCAAATCATACCATAGGATCTCTCATGTCAACCTGAATAGGCAGATTGTATCTTGGCTTAACATCTATCGAGTATGGCACCCACAACAGCGCAGTACTCCTTCAGTAATTCCCGTTAAGTCATTTTCTCCCATGTGAAATGAACTTTGCAGCCTGTGATGACATGAAAGTCATGATTCAGAGATGCTGGTGTTGGACTGGGGTGGACAAATGTGAAGTCGCACAATACCAGGTTATAGTCCAACAGCTTTATTTGAAAGCTTGATTTCAAATAAAGCTGTTGGACGATAACCTGGTGTTGTGCGACTTCTCACTTTTTTATCATGAAAGTGGCTGCGATTTTTATAAATTGGCTTGCCCTGTCGTGACCGAGCTGATTTTGAGCTAGAAGATAAGAGTGTCTGAGAAACAGGAAGAGGGGGTCGAGGAGATAATTAGTTTCTTGCCCACTTCTTTTACATTTAACATTTAGCCTTTTTGTCATTAGGTTCTGAATTGATTTATTTTACTGTAATGCTGTAACTTTAAACCAAATCCTATTGCTCCCTTGTTCTGGGTTGAGTGGGGTACTGAAGCAGAATGTGAGTGGGGTTTTTGAAGTTGCTTGCTGTGAATTCTTGGTGAATTGTCCTATTAACTCCTGCAGGAATATCATCTGTGTGTTGTATTTGGGAATTGCTGAGATGAGTTTGCAAATGAGCAAAGATGACCGACAACTGACTGACTAGCTGGTATCTTCTACAAGTGCTACATTGAGTTTCTACCCAAAATTCTTTGAAACCATGGTACTTGTCGCTGCATATGTGCTGTTTCATTATTTAGGGCCATCTATAACTCTTGCTGTTCTGCTCATCCTAGTTCTCAGTATTGGCTGTTGGCTACATTGTGATAGGCAAGAGCTAAGAGTGGAAGCCCGCCTTCACATTATATAGATGCATTGTATCTTGTGCATAGTTTTCTGTAGAACGCTGTGCTGTGATTGACTATTTCCAACCTGATACCTTGCATGCAGTCCCAACATTTGAATTAATGTTGTGTGCATCTTGTCTTCTAGATTGGGGGTTGGGGTGAGGGTGTAAACTAATTGGTGGGACTGTCTGCAAGTATTCTCTTTCCCCCCCCCCTCTTTCCTTCTCCCCCCTCCCAATGTTCAAACACAACCACTTAATGCACATTATCATTGCTATTTGTAGGAGTTTGCTGTGTGCAAAATGGCTGCCATTTGTCCTACATTACAACAGTGACTACACTTCAAGTGCTTAATTGGGAGGTTGTGAAAGTTGGTATATAAATGCAAGGTTTTTTTCTTCCTTGCTGCTTTTTCACTCCTTCCCTGCTAACCTGTTGAGCAATCTGGGCTGACTACTTTTTCTTCCTCCCTTTTCACCCCACCCCCTCTTTAAATGAAATGGCAACTGACATCTGTTTGATACCTACTAGTGGTGTGGCTTACGTTCGCTCTTGTGGTGAATCATGGGTGTGGACCTCTGTTCACCTTGCTCCAGCGTGCTTGGGGGGGGGGAAGACCATCCAGTTTACCACCCGTTGACTATCCAGCACCCTGTCTCCTCCCTCCCCCTCTTTCCCTATCCAATTTGGCTGGAATTGGATGTTTTCCTGTCGGGTGAAGACAGAATTAGGCAGTGCTGTGATGACTACCATGGAGGAATAGCTTTGCTTGCTGTACAGACTCGTGTGAAGAATCTCTACATGGATACAGTACAGTAATGCTGCTGCTAGCAATGGAATTGTGTCCCAGAATAAGTTGCTACCTTTAGAGAGGATATAAACGTAGAGAATTGGAGGTCTTAAAAATTAAGTATAAATTCAGTTGTACCAGATGAACTCATTAGTACTGCCTGAGCGACACTGGGTGGGGGGGGCCTGTAGATCTGTTAATACAATCTTCCTAGAAGTGTGGAACAAGTTGCTATATATGCACTATCTTAACTCTGCTTCAGTGACTAGATAGACAATGGTATAGGCAAAGTAACCTGTGAATCCATGAGGGTATGTGAACAGAACATTGTCATTCTAACATGAGGTATTTCCAGCTGGGGCGATCAGTGTCCAGAAAAGTTTGCTTCCAATAATTGGATGGGGAGATGCAAACACAAATCAAAAATTATAATTTTTTTTCTGCAAAAATGGATGCATTCTAAGTTTACCCCCCAACCCACCCAGTCTCCCTGTCCCCTGCACTGGTTGCCCTTGACTGAAGCCAAACTGGTGCATTTTCAGAAGTACAAAAGTTCTTGATGTAGGAAATGTGAATGGGGTATTGGCTGATTTACCAGGCTTGATAATTTCAATATAGCCAGAGAGTTGAGTGCAAAAGTCTAGGCTGACACTCCAGTGCAGTACTGAGGGAGTGCTACACTGTTGGAAGCGCCGTCCTCCGGATGAGATGTTAAACTGAGGCCCCGTCTGCCCTCAGGTGGACGTACAAGATCCCATGGCACTATTTTGAAGAGATGGGGCGTTTCTCTTTCTACCCCCCCCACCTCAAATCATGTCCTGGTCAATATTTATCGCACTACCGTCACTAAAAGCAGATTATCGGGTCATTATCATAATGCTGTTTGTGGGGAGCTTTGTGTGCAAATTGGCTGCTGCGTTTCCTACATTACAACAGTGACTACACTTCAAAAAAAAAAAGCGCTTTAGGACATCCGGTGGTCGTGAAAGGCGTGATATAAATGTAAGCTAGTTATAGACACAGCTAGCTTCAGACCAGCACACTTATACTTGGGTTTGTTAGGAGATGGGTAAGAAAGGGTTAAAATGTAGATTGCTAACTAGCGCAGTGGAACAGTGTATAACCGGTAGAAAGGTACTCTCTCCCAAAAGCACTAGACACAGATACAGAAAGGCCTCATTCAAGATGAGCACCGGTTTATCATGCTTGAGACTGAGAAGCCCTACATGGTACCTTTTAGACACTAGCCCATTGATACTTAATTGAAGCTGGTCTGGTGCCCTTGGGAAAGGGGAGATAAAAGGGCTGAGGAAGTGGTGAAAAACAGAAGGGTTGAAGGTGAGATCACCTTGACCAACATCCATTAAGGGAAGTATTGTCACTTACACATTCACTACACTGCAGATTAAAATTGTAAAGCTTTACACATGAACAAGATTTTATTAGACCTTGTAACTTGCCATACATATTTTTAGTAAGAAACTTGTAGCTCAAAAGCATAAGTGGCAGACTGTAATGAGGATTTGGAATCTGGGTTTAATCAGCCTAAATGTTGAGCTGTAACATGTTGAGTTGCCCATTCATCAGGTGTGGTTATAAGTATTTTAGGTGTATGCTTAAGTGCTATTTGTGTACTATAATAAATCCGCATGCTTGACTCCAGTGTTTCAAGAATGTTATTGATTTTTCAGGAACAGAGCATGTAATCATAAATACATCCTTTTGTAGGATACATTTTTGTTGCCTCCTCTTGGAGTTTTAGATTGAGGGGGTAAAATGTTTCCGTGTCAGTAAGCTGACAACGGATGACTTTTTGTAATTAAAATACTAATTCTTATTCTCCACTGACTTTTTTATAATGGTTGGTGATAGATTTATATGATGACAAAGCATGTGCTCATTGTTAGGTTGACCATAATCCTATCTCTTTAATTTAAAAACCACTGAGAATACAGTTGGAGTGTGCAGTCCTACAAGTTGAGGGAAGGCTGTTTCTGGAAGACTGAGTGTCCACTTCACTGCCGCAACCCCCCCTGCTTTTACTTGAGTGCTCAAATTAATACAATTTTGGTTAGTTCATCTTCGGTGACTAAATGCTATTTTCATGAACAGGGCTGTTGAGAATAGGGACATACTGAGGCATACGTGGGGTATTAAACAAATGTGGATTTACTGAGGTATTAATTCAATTTCATCCCTAATTTGTTAAACTTGCTGTTCATTAAACATTCATGGAGTTGTATTTGAACTATTTTAATGAGCATCAAAATAATGGTTACTTTAAAAAAAAAAAAAAATTCACTTCAGTTTTGCAATATTACAGTACTTGCGTGGATAAATTGTGAAATTTCAGTTCCCCAAATCCCATTGTTCCTCCACAGTGCTTGATCATTAGTAAAATATTCCGTTTTGTCTTTCTTGGAACAGAAGTGGTTGACCTCACACATTTTCCCCCCACCCCTCACATTGAACTCCACCAGTTTTGCCTGCTCACTTAATCTGTCTGTCCTTTCATAACTTCCTGCTCTCTTCTACACAACTTACTGTACCTCCTAACTTAGTGTCCTCTGAGCTCGCTCTCCTGTTTTCTACCTCCCAACCCATGTCACAAGGTTTCCTCCAATTCCATGCACTCATTTTTGCTGATAATCTCTTGTGCGGAACCTTATCAAATACCTTCTGGAAGTTCACATAGACAACATCTATAGACGCCCCCCCCTATCCAACATGTTGGTGAACACCTCCGAAATTAACTGGCTTCATAATTTGACCTACCTTTCACAAATCCGCGCAGACTTTCTTTGATCGACCAGTTGTTCAAGTCCTCAGATGCTCTGTCTCCAGTAACTTCCCCACAACTAACATTAAACTGACAGGTCTGCACTTTGCTGGTTTCTCCCTGCCTAATTAAATAATGGAGTGAAATTTGCAATTTTCCAATCCAAAGGCGAAATTCCTGAATCGAGAGCTTTGGAAAATTTAAAAACAGAAAAGCTGGAAATAGTCAGCGGGTCAGGTCGCATCAGTGGAGTGAAAGAGTTAATGTTTCAGGTCGATGACCTTTCGCATTGGTGAGACCACACCTGGAGTACTGTGCAGTTTTGGTCTCCTTACCTAAGAAAGGATATACTTGCCATAGAGGGAGTGCAGCGAAGGTTCACCAGACTGATTCCTGGGATGGCAGGACTGTCGTATGAGGAGAGATTGGGTTGACTAGGCCTGTATTCACTAGAGTTTAGAAGAATGAGGGGATCTCTTTTTTGAAAGGTATAAAATTCTGACCGGGCTAGACAGACTGGATGCAGGGAGGATGTTTCCCCTAGCTGGGCGGTCTAGAACGAGGGGTCACAGTCTCTGAATATGGGGTAGGACATTTAGGACTGAGATGAGGAGAAATTTCTTCACTCGGTGGTGAACCTGTGGCATTCTCTACCACAGAAGGCTGTGCAGGCCAAGTCACTGAATATATTTAAGAAGGAGGCAGATAGATTTCTAGACACAAGGCATCAAGGGGTATGGGGAGAGAGTGGGAATATGGTATTGAGATCGAGGATCAGCCATGATATTGAATAGCCTACTCCTGCTTCTATTTTTCTGTCACAACTGGAAAAAGTTAGAGATCTAATGGGTTTTAAGCAAGGAGGGGCAGAAAGAACAAAAGGGAAGGTCTGTGATGGGGTGGAAGGCAGGAGAGATTAAATGACAAGAGATGATGGTGCAAGGCAAAAGGAGATGGTAATGGGACAAAGAAGAAACAGATGGGTCTAGAGTTGTAAATGGGAATAGAATCAACAGCAGCTGATGTCTGAAAAAGAGGGCAGAGGTTATGATTGTAAAGTTAATGCACCTGCAATTTCCCCACCTGTTTTAATACCCTAGGATGGAAACCTGGAGATTTGTCTCGAGTCTCTTTTTTTATTTTCTCCACTGCTATTTTCTTTCTTGCATTTAATCTAATGTGTTCCTCCCATGACTTATTTTGTACCTTGTACTGTTGGTATTTTGTCCTCTTCCGCCACTGAGAACCGATACAAAGTATTTGACGAGTGTTCCATTTCCTTTCTAATCATTGTATCGCCTGCCTCTATTTTTAACGGGCCCACATTGCCATTCTTTTAATACATTCACAAAAACCTTTACTGTAGTTAGCTTTGATGTTCCTTGCAAGTTTTTTTTCATGCTCCCTTTTGCACCTCATTAAGATGTGAGTATCAGTAGAAGCAGTTCTGTGACATTAGGACAGTTGGTGCTGTTGATTCTGTTGCATTTATACTGTGCAGTGCTTTATCTCCTGAGGTTCTTTGGTCTTTAAATGGTTTTGTAATATACTGGGGATAAGCAGTGACCAGTGGTGACTTTTTAAAAACTCATTACCCGGCTTTCTTTCCTTTGCCACCATTCCCCCTGTCCTGCTCTTGCCTGTTGTGCTCCACTCCTTGACTCAGAATGGGACTATGCTGAATGATGCAACTATGTTCTGGACTGTTAATCGTGGCTCAATGGTGTGGCACTCGCATGTGCCAGAAGGTTGGGGGTTCAAGGTCCCATTCGAGGCATGAGTACATAATCTAGGCTTCAGTGCAGTACTGAGGGTGCTGCGCTGTCGGAAGTGCCATTTTTTCCAGCTGTTAAACTGAGGCTTCATCTGCCTCCATGGCACTATTTCGAAGAGCAGGGAAGTTCTCCCTAGTGTAAACCGATGACTTAAAAAAAAATCTAGCCATTATCATTGTTTGTGGGAGCTTGCTGTGTGCAAATTGGCTGCCGTGTTTTCTGCATTACAACAGTGACTGACTACACTTCTACAGTACTTCATTGGCTGTAGAGCAATTTGGGATGTCCTGAGGCTGTGAAAGGTGCTATATAAATGCAAGTCTTTCTGTTTTTACTTGCAAGCAATGCCATTGGAGATCAGCTAGCTTCGATAAATTTCTTGATCAGTGTTTTTATACCCTCCGGCTACAAGCAATTGAGTTTTTGATAAAGCTATCTTAAAACTGAGTTACCAGATTATACTTTTTTGTTCAGCATGATCTGCTAAGGTAAAATTCAAAACCAATTCTAGATGCTGATCAAGTAAAGTATCTTTACTATCTTTTAGGATCTAATGTTGCCCAATGGGACACCAGTGGAGACGTCCAGTCCTGCCTCTTCCTCCTCTCTCCTGAATAGACTACAACTGGATGATGAGTTGGATGGTGAAACCAGAGATCTCTTTGTTACAGTTGATGATCCAAAGAAACATGTGTCTGCGATGGAGACTTATATTACATACAGAGTTAGCACGAAAGTATGAGCAAAATTGAACTGTTAAGAATTTCCTGCTATACTTCTGTTTCAAAAAGTGTATATTCTTGATTTTAGTTTTAAGGTAGTGTCTGATCTCCCTAGATGTTGCTCACGTTGAGTTGGAGGATATGCAGAGATTTGCTGCAGCGTCTTGTGTGACGTGGACAGTGGGAGTATGGGCATGGGACATGTGACAGGGGAGAGTCGGAAGTGTAGGAGTGGCAAGAGGCAGGGTCAGCCAGTGGGTAGAAGGTGATGTTATGGACATTCTTTATGGATGGGACTGGAAGCAGCAAGTTTTAGAAAAGACCTTTCCGGCACTGAGCCTGGGGAAAGCTGTTTGTTTACAGGAAGCACATATTGCCTAGTACGTACTTTTAATGACCCTGGCTTTCCCAGCTGAAGCAGAGCCCTGCCCAGCAGAGAGAATTCCCAGTCTTGATTGAGAACTGGGTTTGCATTGTTTAAGGGCTGAAAGGGATGGATACAAGTACCCCTGGTCGGGTGGTGTTAGGAAGCACAGTGCCACCTGCCTTGGAGCAGCAACTAGGATGACTCGATAGAAAGTAATATAATGGGGATATTTGAAGGGTGATGGGTAGGCATGATGGAAGTAGCATTAAAGGGGAATGCACTTTCTTCCCTGCCCCCCCTGCCCTACTAATGTCCTGGGGTGGTTAAAAAGACTGGGTGTGGGGGAAACCTCCTTGGCCAATTTCAGGAAGATCCAGGAGAGTGTTTGCCCATGATCACTAGATGAGCTTAACTATCCTTCCAGCCAATAAGCTGCAATGTCCTCCTCATTCCCCTTTAATTTGGCAACATATCCAAAGCCTTATTTGCTGCCTCTCTACCTAAAGCTACTTTACGAACCTTTAGTGATGGTGGGCTGAAATTGTATAAAGAGTTGAATAGTCTACTGAAGGAGTGCTGAAATAATCTTGCCAATTTAAAACTCTTGCCATTGATTTTTTTAAAATTATGCTTAATTTAACTTTATACATTTTTGTTTTTGAGTAGTGATATGGGGGGCAAAAACTGATCCCAATTTTGACTGGTGCCAACCTGCAAGGTTGAAGCACTTTCTTCCAAAAATGTGCCGCCTTGATCGTGGTTAATGACTGATTTTTGATTATCTGTTGGTGTTTTCTGATTCCTCGCCTCCCTTTCTACACAAAGTAAACTATATAGCTGTGTAGTTTTTTCCAGCAATTCTTTTCATCAATGCTACTTTAAAAAAAAAAAAATTTGAAAGGGCTATGACCAAAAAAAACCCAGTTTTTTTTTTTTGTAACTTATTTCTCAAGTGAGGTAGTTTTAAATGAATTCTTAATGTTAGAATTGTACATTTTGTTCCTAGTTTAGATGTACCAAATAGATTTCCTCTGGTGTCCTGAACACACTCTTGAAATGTAAGTTAATTTTCTGACCTGACAGTCCCTGTTTACTAATTGTTTCAATTACTTTCAGACCACCAGAAATGAGTTTGATTTACCAGAGTACACAGTACGACGTAGGTACCAGGATTTTGATTGGTTGAGGATTAAACTGGAAGAATCGCAGCCAACTCATCTTATTCCAGTAGGTATCAGATAAATGTGGTCTTCAAGTGCATGTATTGCTGGGATATTTGGTGTTAAGATTCCTGTCCATGCAGTGTATATAAATACCATGTGCCTGCTCTGTTGCCATATCTTCTATTCACCTTTCAACCACCTATCTAACTCATCCTTAAATATTGACGCAATCAGTACCTTGATACACAGCCTCACAACCCTTTTAATAGATTAACAATTGCATCAACTTTTATATCTTGTATCTCTTGCCACAAAACCAATGTCATTTTTTTTATGGCCTTTGCCATTTGAGGTGTGAATCTCAACCCCAAATCCCTCTGCTCTTCCATGTCACCCAGCCTGTCCCTATTCAAAATATAATGACTTTTTTTCCTACCAAAGATGTACCCTCACATTGACTGACATCATATTCATTTGCCACTCTTTTTTGCCCATCTTATTACTATCCCCTTGCAGCTTCCTTTGACTGTCAAATAATTATTACGCCTCCTATCTTAATATCGTCTGCAAATTTGAACACCAATCCCGATAGCCCGAATCATTGAGGTGCACACAAAATAGAAGTGGTCTCAGAACAGAATCTCTTGGAACACTGATGCACGCTTTCAACAGTTTCCCAGTGTTCTTCCAACAGTGGGAGAGCTCAATACTGAAGTTTAAAGATGTGTGTGGGGTGGGGGATCTATAGTTGGTCTAAGCTCTCTTTTTCATCCCTTGGAAGTCCTTTTCCCTCGCCTGAAGATGCTGATTATCCTAGTACCAGTCAACAACAAACCAGTAGTCTCCAGTACCTTGCCCAAGTGGTTATTAAAGTGTGAACATAGACCATGAACGTTCACAGGCTACTTGAACATGGGCTTCAAGGCCAAGCCTGATCCTTTTCTTGTACCTGCACTCACTTTCATGCAGGAGATACAGGACAGCAAGCAGGAAGTCTTAGTCTTTTCTGCTTGTTATCATTTTCTTTACCTTTCCTTCCCCTTGCAGCCCCCCCCCCCCCCCCCCCCCAATGAGACCCAGGGACAAAGGTGAGTTGTAGTTGCCACAGGGACAGAGGGGAGTTGTAGTTTTCCTATCTTCTGACTTGACTGAGCTGTGCTCCCTGCACAGAATGGTAATTTAACATGGTGCTTTTTGGTCTGTGTGGCTTAGAACAACACTGGCAGTCCTTTACCCAAAAGGGTGTTGGATGAGGGAAATGTGACCAACTTGTTCACAGGAAGGTTAGGAGTGTCCTGTAACAATGTTGTATGTACACTAGTCTAATGTTAATTCATTTGTTTGCTGCAGAAACTAAATACAGAATTGAGTTAGAATGGAATGCATCATCTAGGACTAGGGATCCAAAAGTAGGCTTGGAGGCCCAGTAAGATGAAAAGCATGTGCTGTGCGAAGTTATAGAAACTCCGATAGCAGCTGCAGAATCTCAGAACTCTTTCAAAACAGTATCAATGTAAACAGTCAGGCCAAAGCAAGCATGTTTTTAATAGAATGGCACATGCTGCCCTTTGGTTGAATGTTAAGCTTGGTACAGAATGAGTGTCAAGGTAGTCCTTAAAAGATGTTGCTGTCCTTAATATAAAATGTTCTCCACATGTACAGAAAGAAAACAAAGTATGTGCTTTGTGTCAGATGTTGTATCCTTGTTTCCTTTTCCATTTTTGAGTAGTCAAAAATAATCCAATCCTTACACTCTTTCCCTTTTATAAACCCATTTTAAATTGTTTTTGTTAATAAAACCAGCAGTGGCTCCAATGAAATGGGAGCATTTATTACTTTCTTTAATAATCCATGCTTATCTTGCCTAAAAATGATCTAGGAACTACTAAAGTGTATGTGCGAACTGTTCTAAAGGAGGGAAGAAAACTTTTGGAATGGAGGGGGGGGGAAATTTATTCCTTGGCGAGTCTTGTCAATGCTGGAGAAATATTTTCTCACGTTAAGTAAAGCATAGCCAAGAATTGCACACCCTACTATACAGGAGAGACTTTATTTTTCACCCAATGTATCTTTGCAGATGTGTTGCCAATTCATTGCTAAATTGTAGGCAGTTTTATGATTTGTGTCTACTAGAACTGGATTGAGAATGCTTCAAGCCCTTTCACATAGGAGCTGTGCAAATACCAAGAGACATTCATCCCTGGAGTTTGAACTGGATTTAAACATGGGCCCTATTGGTCATAAGGAAATTGTGCTGATCTGCTGTATAATGCTCTCTCCTAAATTTCTCACCTTACACTTACTCAAATTTTAAAAGTACCTGATTCGCTCTACAGTCCTGTCTGTCTGGATTGTAATTTTTAAGTATGAGACCTATCAACCTTTACTTCATTGTCCATTTCTGAAGCCACATTATTAAACACTGTCTTAAACAATATAGAAGTTGATTTGCTCAGTGTTGCAAATTGGCATGTGGATATTCTCTTCTATTAAATTGTACATGATGATTTATAGCATGTTATCCTTTACCTTGGTCCTGTAGGATTAGATCAGGCAACGTGCACTAAATTGAGAAGTTCCCCACTGCTATTTAGGGGCATAAAGCTAATAGCATCAGTAAATCGTTTTGTAGTTCTCTTTTTTGCAGGGTTGTAGAGGAGCATATTTAAAATGCTATGTGTAAAATAGCTTACTGTTGGCTCAAATTTAGTTTAGAAGGAAATCTTTCTGGCAATCTCCCAAAGACTCAGTATCTTAACGATAATCCCTCTTGTAATAGATTATAAATCCTCTCCATAAGTTACAGATGAGGTATTTACACATTGAGAGTGCAAGCCTAGCAGCAGCTGGGAAATCCATTATCTGGCTGATGCTGGAGAAAATCTGTTCACTGGCAAACCCATTTTAAAGTAAAATATTTTTTGAGCAGAATTTGTTTTCCTTTCCACCCCCTCAAGTAGAAGAAAATGGTACACTTGGCCAGTTAAAAGATATGCATTAACTTTTTAAACTTTTATTTTGGTCTCTTGAAAGGGTGGGGTTACATAACACAACACTAGGATATAGGTGGCTGACATCATCCCAAACTGCTGCTTATGCACTTGTGCAAATTCTAATCATAGAATGGTTACAGCATAGAAGGAGGCCATTCGGCCTGTCGAGCCCGTGCCGGCTCTCTGCAAAAGCACATCAGCTAGTCCCACTCCCCTGTCCTTCTCCCTGTAGCCCTGCAAATTTTTTCCTTCGGGTTCTTAACCAATTCCCTTTTGAAAGCCACAATTGAATCTGCCTCCACCACCCTTTCAGGCAGTGAATTCCAGATCACAACCACTCGCTGTGTAAAGTTTTTCCTCCTGTCGCCTTTGGTTCTTCTGCCAATCTCATTAAATCTGTCCTCTGGTTCTTGACCCTTCTGCCAATGACAGTTTCTCTCTATCTCCTCTGTCCAGACCCCTCATGATTTATGAACACCTCTATCAATTCTCCTCTCAACCTTCTCTGCTCTAAGGAGAACAACCCCAGCTTCTCCAGTCTATCTACATAACTGAAGTCCCTCATCCTTGGAATCATTCTTGTAAATCTTTTCTGCACCCTCTCTAAGGCCTTCACATCTTGTGCGGTGCCCAGAGTTGGACACAATACTCCAGTTGAAGCCGAACCAGTGTTTTATAAAGGTTCATCATAACTTCCTTGCTTTTGTACTCCTTATGCCTCTATTTATGAAGCCCAGGATCCCATGTGGTTTTTTAACTGCTTTCTCAACCTGCCCTGCCACCTTCAGCGATTTGTGCGCACATACCCCCAGGTGTCTCTGTTCATGCACACTCTTTAGAATTGTACCCTTTAGTTTATATTGCCTCTCCTCGTTCTTCCGACCAAAATGTATCCTTTCGCACTTTTCTGCGTTAAATTTCATCTGCCACGTGTCAGCCCATTCCACCAGCCTGTCTATCTGTCTTGCTGTCTATCACTATCCTCCTCACTGTTCACTATACTTCCAAGTTTTGTGTCATCTGCAGATTTTGAAATTGTGCCCTGTACACCCAATTAGAACATAAGACGTAGGAGTAGGTAATTTGGCCCCTAGAGTCTGCTTCGCCATTCAGTAAGATCATGGCTGATCTAATCTTGGCCTAAACTCCACTTCCCTGCCTGCTCCCCATAACCCTTGACTCCCTTACCATTCAAAAATCTGTCTCTCTCCACCTTAAATATATTCAATGACACAGCTCTCTGGGGAAGAGAATTCCAAAGATTCATGACCCTCGGAGGAAATTCCTCCTCATTTCTGTTTTAAATGAGTGCCACCTTATTCTGAAATTATGCCCTCTAGTTCTAGATTCCCCCACGAGGGGAAACATCCTCTCTGCATCTACCCTGTCAAGCCCCTTCAGAATCTTCTCTTTCAATAAGATCCCCTCATTCTTCTAAACTCCAATGAGTATAGGCCCAACTTGCTCAATTCCAAGTCATTAATATATTTCAAGAAAGGCAGTGGTCCTAGTACCGACCCCTGGGGAACACCACTGTATACCTTCCTCCAGTCTGAAAAACAACCGTTCACCACTACTCTCTGTTTCTTGTCACTTAGCCAATTTCGTATCCATGCTGCCATTGTCCCTTTTATTCCATGGGTTTCAACTTTGCTGGCAAGCCTATTATGTGGTACTTTATCAAATGCCTTTTGGAAGTCCATGTACACCACATCAACTGCATTGCCCTCATCAACTCTGTTACCTCGCAAAACTCGATCAAGTTGGTTAAACACGATTTGCCTTTAACAAATCTGTGCTGGCTTTCCTTAATTAATCCATACTTATCCAAGTGACAATTTTGTCCCTGATTATCGTTTCTAAAAGCTTCCCCACTACTGAGGTTAAACTGACTGGCCTGTAGTTGCTGGGTTTATCCTTGCACCCTTTTTTTGAACAATGGTGTAACATTTGCAATTCTCCAGTCCTCTGGCACCAGCCCTGTATCCAAGGAGGATTGGAAGATTATGGCCAGTACCTCCTGCAGTTTCCACCTTTTACTTCCCTCAGCATCCTAGGATGCATCCCATCTGGTCCTGGTGACTTATCTACTTTAAGTACAGCCAGCCTTTCTAGTACCTCCATCAATTTTTATCCCATCCAGTATCTCCACTACTTCCTCTTTCACTGACTTGGGCAGCATCTTCTTCCTTGGTAAAGACGGATGCAAAGTACTCATTTAGTACCTCTGCCTCCATGCGTAGATCTCCATTTTGGTTCCCTAATTGGCCCCACCCCTCCACTTACTACCAGTTTGCTATTTATATGCCTATAGAAGACTTTTGGATTCCCTTTTATGTTAGCTGCCAATCTATTCTCATACTCTTTGCCCCTCTTATTTCCTTTTTCACTTCCCCTCTGAACTTTCTATATTCAGCCTGATTCTCATTTGTATTCTCTGCCTGACATCTGTCATACACCCCCTTTTCTGCTTCATCTTACTCTCTATCTCTTTCGTCATCCAGGGAGCTCTGGCTTCGGTTGCCCTACCTTTCCCCCCCCCCCCCCCCCCCCCCCCCCCCCCTCATGGGAATGTACCTCGACTTTCCCAAACCATCTCCTCTTTAAAGGCAGCCCATTGTTCGATTACAGTTTTGCCTGCCAATCTTTGATTCCAATTTACCCGGGCCAGATCCATTCTCAACCCACTGAAATTGGCTTTCCTTCAATTAAGTATTTATTTTTGCTCTAGATTGTTCCCTGTCCTTTTCCATAACTAGTCTAAACCTTATGATACTATGACCACTGTTCCCTAAATGTTCCCCTACTGACACTTGCTCCACTTGACCTACCTCATTCCCATGAACCAGATCCAGCAATGCCTCCTTCCTCATTGTGCTGGAAATGTACTGATCAAGAAAGTTCTCCTGACCACACTTCAGAAATTCTTCCCCCTCTCTGCCCTTTACAATATTGCTATCCCAGTCTATATTAGGATAGTTGAAGTCCCCCATTATCACTACTCTATATAGCTCTTGCACTTCTCTATTTCCCTGCAAATGTATTCCTCTATCCTTCCCACTAGTTAGCAGCCTATAGAATACACCTAGTAGTGTAATGGCACCTCTTGTTTCTCAACTCTAACTGAATAGATTCTGTCCTTGACCCCTCCAGGACATTCACTCTCGCACTAACATTCTCCTTAATTAATACTGCAACCCCACCTTCTTTCCTGAACACCTTATATCCAGAAATATTTAGTACCCAATCCTGCCCTTTTTTGAGCCAGGTCTCTGTTATTGCCACAACAACATATTCCCGTGTGTCTATCTACACCTGCAGCTCACCAACCTTCGTGCATTCACTGTAAACCTATCTTAGACCACCTTGTATTCTCTTAGCCTGACCCCACCTAATACCGTACTATTTCTTACTCTAGTGCTATCTGTCTCAATCCTTTGTGCACCTTATTTCTCCTTTCTATTGCTACATCCTGGTGCCCATCCCCCTGCCAAATTAGTTTAAATCCTCCCCAACAGCACTAGCAAACCCCCCCGTGAGGACGTTGGTCCCGGCTCTGTTAAGGTACAACCCGTCCGGCATGTACAGATCCCATCTCCCCCAGAACCGATCCCAATGTCTCAGGAATCTAAAGCCCTCCCTCCTGCACTATCTCTCCAGCCACTCATTCATCTGCTCTATCCTCTTATTTCTATACTCACCTAGCTCGTGGCACCGGGAGTAATCTGGAGATTACTACCTTTTTTGAAGTCCTGCTTTTTAATCTCTTTCCTAGCTCCCTAAAATCTGCCTGCGGACCTCCTCCCTCTTTCTACCTATGTCATTGACAGATATGGACCATGACCTCCTGGCTGTTCACCCTTTTTCCTCCTCTTTCTCTCTTTCCTCCTTTCTACCCCCCCCCCCCCCCCCTCCCCCTCCCACCAAATGTTCTGCAGCCGCTCAGTGACATCTTGATCCCTGGCACCAGGAAGGCAACATACCATCCTGGAATCACATCTGCGGCTGCAGAATCGCCTGTTTGTTCCCCTAACTATCGAATCTCCTATCCCTATTGCTTTCCCGCTCATCTCCCCTCTTTCCCCACTTTTACCCTCCCCCCACGTGAGCCACCCGTGGACTTGACTCTGGCTGTACTCCCCAGGGGAACCATTGCCTGTACTGAATACTGGTTGGAGAGCGAGATGTACTCTGGTCTCCTGCACTACCTGCCTGGTCCTCCTTGTCTGTCTGACAGTCACCCATTCCCCCTCTGCCTACACACTCTTACGATGCGGGATGGCCACCTCCTGTAACGTGCTATCTGCGTAGCTCTCAGATGCACCGCAGTGACGCCAGCTGCTGCTCAAGCTCTGAAATCTGAAGCTTGAGCTCCTCCAGCTGACAGCACTTCCTGCGCATGTGGTTGTCCAGGACATAGGAAGTGTCCTGGAGTCCCCACATGGCACAAGATGTGCTTTCTACGGGGCTGTGGTGCCCTGCCATGCCTCTACTTAATAGACTATTAAGTAACTTAACAGAATAAACTTAAGACTTAAAAAAAAACACCAACAATCACCAGCTACTCACCAATCAGCTCCTTCCCTTGCGCTGATGTCACTTACCTCTGCTCCCTCCGTGCTCTTGGGCTGACCTTTATCTGCAGGCCGCTCCTCTCGCTCTCCTGCCGGTCTGCTCTCATGTCTATTAACGTAGAGACCTTGGGTTCTGTGGCTCCACTCCTCCTTTTTCAGTCAGACCTCTCCACCGAATTCCTGCGCTCACAAAATTCCTCCACTCTGCTTACGATGCACTCCATTTGCGATCTCCCAGCTCTGTCGCCAAGCTCTGTGCTTTTTCAAACTCTAGCTCAAAGTACAGTAACTTTAATTGTCACATTTTACCATCTCCGCCACCCCCCCCGCCAGTTTAAAAAAATAAATAAATAAATTTAGCTCGTATGTGATGGTCAAGATTGTAACTTGAAGGTGCATCCCACCTATGTTATGATACTGCACATTGGAGCTCTGTCATGTTGAATGAATGCAAAATTTATTTATTCTGTCCTAGTCTAAATATTATCTTATATTTATGGCCCCTAGTTGTTTTCCCCCCACAAGTGGAAATATCCCCATTACATCTACCCTATCAAACCGTTTCATAATTTTAAAGACCTCTATCAGGTTACCCCCAGCCTTCTCTCTTTTTGAGGCTCAGCCAGTTCAGTCTTTCCTGGTAGTTATACACCAGGAAAGTGAGTGACTATACAGGGCAGCTTATGTGCACTGTCCATTTTATATGTACTGTGTGTATTTAATATCTGACTTGGGGATAGAGGGTAGAAGAAATTGTGTAAGACCACCAATTTCATGCAGTAATTGAAGACTTTTTTTTTTTCCTTTTTTGTGCAGCCACTTCCAGAAAAGTTTGTAGTGAAGGGAGTCGTGGACCGCTTTTCAGAAGACTTTGTGGAGACTAGAAGGAAGGCACTAGACAAGTTTCTGAAAAGGATCGCAGATCATCCTGTTCTTTCCTTCAATGATCACTTCAATGTTTTTCTTACAGCAAAGGTATGGGAATTTAAATCTTGTTCTTGAGTAGTGTTGGGGTGGGGGGGGGGGGGGGTGGTAAGTTTGCTGCACAACCATATTGAAGTCACAGGCTGTGACATGTGGTTTAAAAGCAACTTGAGTGAGATATTTGAGCTAACTGTTATATATGGTCCAAAAAGTTGTTGCAGGAATATTCAACACTAATGCAGAACAGTCAGAATTTATTTTTGCCGTATCCATTATTTTGCAAAATACAGCTTTTTGTGATGGTGAACTGGTATGAAAATGCAATACTACTTTTTCTCTTTCTCCCCATCTGCCGCACACACACGCACGCGTTAATATTGAGGGATGTTCTTTTCTTTTAAGAGCAGCACTAATTTAATCTAGTGCCTCAAGAAGCACAACTCTGTTTATAAGATGGCTTTCAAGGGGCCGCTGGATGCCAAGGGCTAGATACTGCTGGTCATGGGCATACTGTCCAGCAATGCAGCTTTTGCATTGCTAACCTGTATGAACCTTTTTAGTATCTGTATGGTGAATTTGCAGTGCTGGCCGTCTTGAGCATTGCAGGAATGTTTAGAGTGGAAAATTTTTCTTCAGGGTAAATATGGCATAAAATGATACACTGCAGAATTCCTCAACATAAGTATGTTTCTACTTTAAAATGTTTTTTTACATGGGAACCTTAATGGGTGGGGTCAGTGCATTCTGAAACTACCACATACTATAGGAGTATGATTATAGCTTCATTGGTTCAAACACATATTTGCATGCAGATGAAAATGTGATGTTGCAGATAAATAATTCTAACTTTTGGCAACAAGGAACTGGATGCAAGGAACGAAGCTTTGAGTAAATCAGATTAAACAATATCCAACATCTTGTCCAATTAATCCAGCATGTTTCAATTTCTTTCAGGCTATCATGTAGCCACTGGGCAAAGAACTTCCAGATTAATATAGGAGACTGTACTTTTTCAGGATGAGCATATAAAAGGAAATGCAGGGCTGCTGAAATAACCCCAGTAATCAACCTGTGTGCTCTGGACAGCCATAAAGCTAATAAAGGATTAAGACACATGTTAAATACCATGCAAAATGTAATGTTCGATTTTATGATTGCCAATGCTCATGACTTGTTGAGTAAAATAAGCGTGTCCCAACGTACTCTAACTTGTCAAACTTGCTTCGGGTCACAAAATGCACCTGTAAAGAACAGCTTTGGGTTCATAGAACACATGCATGAGGAATGGCTGCGTTGTTAAATGTATTCATCAGGATAGGTTAACCAAAGCAAGCTAAGAAATCTTTCCATGACTTTGATTAGTGACTGGGATTGGCCAATGCAGATCACACCAATGTGATGCCATCAGCTAACAGGTGCCAAGGACCCTTTTATATCTCTCTTGTTGCTGAGTTCATTGTCAAGTATAGCATACTGAGACCTCACTAGCACAGAATTTTATTTAGACCTGAGGGCAGATTACACCTGCTCCCTCCAAGGAGCTACTGATCATGATCCCTATCTTATGTAAAATGATTTAATTTGGGCATCTGCTTAATGCTGTGGCTTAGTTGGTAGCACACTCGCCTCTGAGTCAGAAGGTTGTGGGTTCAAGTCCCACTCCAGGGACTTGAGCACGTAAAGCTAGGCTGACACTCCAGTGCTGAGGGAGTGCTGTACTGTCGGAGGTGCTGTCTTTCAGATGAGACGTTAAACTAAGGCCCCGTCTGCTCTCAAGTGGACGTAAAAGATCCCATGGCACTATTTCAAAGAAGAGCCGGGGGGGTTATCCCTGGTGTCCTGGCCAATATTTATCCCTCAACCAACATAAAAACAGATTATCTGGTCATTATCACATTGCTGTTTGTGGGAGTTTGCTGTGTGCAAATTGACTGCCGCGTTTCCCACGTTACAACAGTGACTCCACTTCAAAAAAAAGTACTTAATTGGCTGTAAAGCGCTTTGAGACGTCCGGTGGTCGTGAAAGGCGCTATATAAATACAAGTCGTTCGTTCATTCTTTTGGATCATTTAATCTTGGTGCTGTAATTAATTAAGAAACCCTATGGCAAAGTTACGAACAGTTTCTCCATCCCAAATCTCAATTAAGAGGATTGTCCTGAGGAGAGATTGAATAGACTAGGTCTATATTCCCTAGCATTTAGAAGAATGAGGAGATCTCATTTAACCATATAAAATTCTAAGAGCTTGACAAGGTAGATGCTGAGAGGATGTTTTCCCCTGGCTGGGGTGTCTAGAACTAGGGGTCACAGTCTCAGGATAAGGGGTCAGCTATTTAGGACTGAGCTGAGGAGAAATTTGTTCACTCAAAGGGTTGTGAATCTTTGGAATTCTCTACCTTAGAGCTGTGGATGCTCAGTCTTTATATTCAAGATAGAGATCGATAGATTTTTGGATACTTAAGAAATCGAGATATGGGGATAGGGTTGGAAGGTGGAGTTGAGGTAGAAGATCAGCCATGATATTGAATGGTGGAGCAGGCTCGAATGTCCTGCTCCTAGTTCTTTTATGTTGGAAAATTTTGGTAGGATAAATATGAATAACTGTTAATCAAAATGAATGTGTTGGGTAAAGTACTAAAACTTGTAATCCTTGTTAAGCCATTTGTAATATACTGAGTGCAAGGATTCGATCGCTGCCACACATTAACCTGACTTATTACAAGAGTCCAAACACAGGAATTGATTGCATACGTACCAGGGGCTTTTCCTTCTCTGCAGTTGTCACCAGCCATGATGCCGGTATTTTTTTTTTTATTAGTTAAAACTGAAAGTAAAAAGTAGCGATCGCTACCTGAGTAACCAGGTGATCATTCCTAATCTGGCAGCAAGTAGAATCATACAGCACAGGAGGCCATTCGGTCCATCGTGCCTGTGCCAGCTCTTTGAAAGAGCTGTCCAATTAGTCCCACTCCCCTGCTCTTTCCCTATAGTCTTGCAAATTTTCTTCCAAGTATTTATCCAATTCCCTTTTTGAAAGTTACTATTGAATCTGCTTCCACCACACTTTCAGGCAGTGCATTCCAGATCATTGTAACACATAAGGAAATAGCAGCAGGAGTAGGCCATTCAGCCCTTCAAGCCTGCTCTACAACTCACTGCATACATTTTTTTTCTCCTCCTTGTGCCTTGTTATTTTGCCAATTACCTGTGTCCTTTGGTTACTGACCAGAGTAAACACAAGTCTGTCTTTAAAAAAAAAAAGTTTAAAAAAAAATAAGTGTCTTGAAATTTTGTTCATGTGCAACTAATTTTGTGGTTTTTGGATTTCACTTGTGTAGGATCTGAATCCTTATAAAAAGCAAGGCCTAGCTTTTATCACAAAGATGGGGGAGTCTGTAAAATATGTTACTGGAGGATACAAATTAAGAAGTCGGCCTGTGGAGTTTGCTGCTATGGGGGATTACTTGGACACGTTTTCTCAGAAGCTGGGAACAATTGACCGAATTGCACAGAGGATAGTCAAAGAGCAAGCAGGTAAGATACAGGAAACCTGTCCTCCTGGAACTTTGCTGGATGCAAGGTTTTTGTACATGGATTTCACTTCGGTTAATTTTGTGGTCGGCTGCTTTATAACTTTAAATTCTTGAATGTTTGCAGCTCCCAAGATAAACGTTTCCTACTTGTTCAGACTTAAAATCATAGTTCTTACAGCTGAGATTTTTCTGCTCACCCTATTGTTATTGTCAATCAAAAAGCATTTGCCATTCAGTGGTGGTCATTGTGATGACCCATTGGTCTCTGATCAGTATCTTGGCTTTCCTAGAAGCCAGCAATCTTGCCACAAATGACACTTGGAGCCCTAGCTATTATAATTTGGCTTTGTCTAGAGTGATGCGGTCAGTCAAAATGCATCCATTCTTCGGTGTAGCACCAACTAAATTATTTAAAAAAAATTATTTTGACTTGGTGCAAATGGTATGTTGGCCTTCATTGCAAGAGGATTTGAGTACAGGAGCAAGGATGTCTTACTACAGTTAGACAGGGCCTTGGTGAGACCACACCTGGAGTACTGAGTGAAGTTTTGGTCTCCTTACCCAAGAAGGGATGTACTTGCCATAGAGGGAGTGCAGCGAAGGTTCACCAGACTGATTCCTGGGATGGCAGGACTGTCGTATGAGGAGAGATTGGGTTGACTAGGCCTGTATTCACTAGAGTTTAGAAGAATGAGAGGGGATCTCATTGAAACGTATAAAATTCTGACCGGGCTAGACAGACTGGATGCAGGGAGGATGTTTCCCCTGGCTGGGGGGTCTAGAACGAGGGGTCACAGTCTCAGGATATGGGGTAGGACATTTAGGACTGAGATGAGGAGAAATTTCTTCACTCGGTGGTGAACTTGTGGAATTCTCTACCACAGAAGGCTGTGGAGACCAAGTCACTGAATATACTTAAGAAGGAGATAGTTGGATTTCTAGACACAAGGCATCAAGGGGTATGGGGGAGAGAGGGGATATGGTATTGAGAGAGAGGATCAGCCATTATCGTATTGAATGGTGGAGCAGGCACGAAGGGCCGAATGGCCTACTCCTGCTCCTATTTTTCTATGTTCTATGTGCTGTTTGCAACCATCAAGGTCCATTTTTGTACGGCACTGATTTTTGTAATGCAAGTTCCATTGCCTTCAGCAAAGGTCTGTTTGGAATGAGGAATTCTATACCGCAGTGTCTATTAACACCGTTGTCAGCCAATGAGTTGGAGGCGGGGAGGGTCCTGTGGCTGGCAGGGCTTGCAGCCAAACAGTGAATTTTACAGCAAAGTAAACAAAGTCTATTTACAAAGTCTATTTAAAAAGAGTCTCTATCAATGGCAACAAACAGAAATTTATTTGCAGCAGTGCGGTCTCCAGGCATGATTGACGGGGGAGTTACCCAATCGGGCAAATTACACAAGCAAATGATAGCTTCTAGACCCCGGCTTGTGTAAAGATCCTCACCTGTAAGTGGCTTGCTTTCGTTGTCGTCTTTCCCTCCCCCCACCCAGCTTACATTGAGCGTCACAAACAGTGTAGAAGTCCAAGGACAGAGTGGTGGGAGTAGGACAGTGAGTTGAAATAGCAAACGAGAGAGTTCAGGGTCTTGCTACTGGACAGAATGGAGGTGTTCAGCAAAGCAATCACCTAATCTATGTCTGGTCTCCTGAATTGTAGAGGAGACTGTGTTGTGAGCAGTGACTATGGTATACTATGTTGGAGGAAGTACAAGTGAACCAGTCTCACCCAGAAGGAGTACTTGGCGCTCTAGATGGTGTGGGAGGAGGTGAATGGGTAAACATTGCATCTACTCCACTCGCATTGCAAGGTGCCAAGGGAAAGAGAGCAGGTGTTGGAGGTAATGAGAAACTTCACTGGGGTGTCATGAGGGAACAGCCCCTTGGGGATGCTGAAAGGTGAGGGAAAATGTGTTTGATGGCAGTAATGGTGGAAGATGATCTGTGAAAGGTGAGGATAACGGGCACCCTTATTGCTCTGGGAGGGCTAACAGCGGAAGTATGGAAAATGGGAGGAGGTGAATGGGTAAACATTGCATCTACTCCACTCGCATTGCAAGGTGCCAAGGGAAAGAGAGCAGGTGTTGGAGGTAATGAGAAACTTCACTGGGGTGTCATGAGGGAACAGCCCCTTGGGGATGCTGAAAGGTGAGGGAAAATGTGTTTGATGGCAGTAATGGTGTAAGATGATCTGTGAAAGGTGAGGATAACGGGCACCCTTATTGCTCTGGGAGGGCTAACAGCGGAAGTATGGAAAATGGGATGGACTTGGTTGAGGGCCCTGTCGACCATGTTTGAGGGGAATGCTTGGCTGAGGGAAGAGGACTTTTTGGAAGCTTTGGTTTGGAAGCTGGTATTGTCAGTCGATGCAATGGAGACTGCGAAACTGGGAGAAGGGAATGGGGTGGGAAGAACTACTATCTAGGTAGTTGTGGGAACCAGTAGGCTTGTAATGTTAGTAGACAACCTATCTCCAGAGATGGAGATAGAGCTGTCTGGAAAGGGAAGAGAGGGGTGGAAATTTTAAGCAAAGTTAAATGAAATTCTCCAGATCAGGGCAGGAGCAAGAAGCACCATTGACGCCCCTTTCAATGTAATGGAAGAAGAGATCAGGGAGGGGACCTGAGTCTGACTGGAACAAAGAATGCTCAACACACCTTACAAAAAAGTCAGGTATAGCTGGGACCCATGTGGGTTCCCATAACAACTTTTATCTGGAGGAAGTGAGTGGAGTTAAAAGAAATGTTGTTCAGTGTGAGAATAAGCTGAGCCAGACTGAGGAAGGTGGTGGATGGGAACTGGTTGGGCCACTGTCCAAGGAGGAAGCAGAGGGCCCACATGTCTCCTTGGTGAAGGATGGAAGTGTAGCAGGACTGTGCATCCATAGTGAATAGGAGGTGGTTATTACTGGAAAACTTGTAGGTAATTTGGCATGCTTCTATTCAACCGTACCGAGAATTTGCTCTGCTTGTAACTCCTCAAACTACTTTTTAATCAAAGGAAGAATTTGCATATTAAATGTGTTGCCAATGATGGTGAAAAATACATTAACATCCTCCCATGCCAACCCTATATGCACAGGACTCGACGTTACGCACAATTTCTATGCTTAACAATCTTGCAGGCTCTTGCGGGAATAGTTCTGCTGCATACCAGGTGTAGCAAAGTCAGAAACTCTTGTAATTACATTTAGCATTTTGCTACACTTGTTCCACCACTTAAGTTTGTGCTTTACCATATAGTAGTTTGTATTGACATGTAAGATCTGATCTCACTTACAAATTCTTGACTCTTTATTTCATATTTTCTTGTACTAACTTAGAGTACTTGGTGGAGCTTCGAGAGTACGGACCCATTTATTCCTCCTGGTCTGCTATAGAAGAAGAACTAAACAAGCCCCTCAACGGTGTGTCAAATTGTATTGGCAGCTGCTGCATAGCCCTGGAAGAACTGTCAGAGGACATGTCTGAAGATTTTCTTCCTGTGCTTCGAGAATATGTACTCTATATAGAATCAATGAAGGCAAGAGAAATTTCCTTTCACCCCTTTTTATTGAGCAGATTGTTATGTAGTATTTACGTGACTCACTTTTTAATGAGCTTTGAATCATATGTTTCTTGCTTTATTCCACTAGTGTAATAATAGGATTTGTTTTATGAAATATCAACTGATGTCTGATCCAATATTAAACAAATTCTCAAAAGGGGCCAGTAGAATCTGGGGAAATTCCATTGGTGTATTTCAATGCAGAAGTCTAACACTTCTCCATTTTACAAGTTGAATTATTTCACTTCCTGTTCTTTCCAAATCTAAACTTTTTTTTAATATAACTTGATATGCTGGTGATCAGTGAAGTCCTGTAATCTCAGTATTCCTTCTTGATTACAAGCTAGCCATGTAACTTGTAATTCAGATAATCCATGTGATGCATATTCTAGAAATATTACAAATTTAAAAACCTGTGTTGCACGTGTAAAAGCGACAAATGATTCATTTGGTTCTGCATTGAAATTTTTAGTCACAAAAATCTGGAAAACCTTGATCTTTTATACTTGCGATCAATAAATGAAAATTGTAATTTTTTTTGTTTTGTCAACCACCAGACTTGGATATAGAAAGTAGAACATTCCTCAGTTTATACACCTGGTGACCATATTCTTTTCTACTTGTTTGAAGTGTGCCCAGTGCCTTGAACTCTGTCAATGAATTTTGGCTGGCAGTATGATCAGTAAAGGTGTCCAAGTGGAGTGTATCTGCAAGCTAATCTAAATTTCAGCCTTGATGGTTGATGTACAGACCCATCCAGGAAACCTTTTTTTTTAAAAAAAAAAGCTCGTGATCTGAACTTTCAATATGTGGTGACCTTTTGATCTGTAAATGGCAGAAATTCATCAGCTAACAGAAGCTGTTTGCAAGGCTCCAAGTGTTGGCCAGTGCGATGCCATAGTGTTGTGTAGCAGAGGAAGGCATTACCTGAAGGATTGCTGTGGAAACTTGTGCATTTCCCATGGACAATACTTGCCTCTAGTTGCCATCAATTTTTGAATCTTCATTCACACCTTGGCAATTGTCATTGGCTGTTTTTCTGAGGCTTATTTTTAAGAAGTGAAATATAGGATGTTGGTTTGATATATTTTCCATATTACTAGTCCACAGATTCAGAGTCTCCTTTTTTTGTGCAAATTCCAGTTAACCATGTACATTCATCTGTAAATGCCGCTGAAGCTTTAGGTACATAATTCCTGACTTGTTAACATCTATCTGGAGAGTGTGATTTATTTGTATGTGCCATGATGACTTTGGAAGTGAAAAGGATTTGTACTAATTGTTAATTACTGCTCAATAATCAAATTTATGAAGCTTAACATAACTCTCTGAGTTATGGATTACAATGTGTGCAATGTTGATGCTAGGTCTTGGCAAAATGGTTGCTGACCTGAGGCCCAGATTCAAAGCCTGTTTTAATTTTTATTTAGAATGTGCTTAGGAAAAGAGATCATGTACAAGCTGAGTACGAGGCCAAACTTGAAACTGCTGCTTACAAGAAAGAAGAAAAACAAGGAGTGAGTACCATTCACTATTTACAGCACAGCATCAGGCCATTTGGCCTAACAGATCTATGCTAGTGTTTATTTAGCTACTGAGAATAGATGGAGCATTGGAACAACTGGGTGGCACAGTGCTTGGCAAACTTTCCTGTCATGTCTCTGGTGTGGGCTGAGATCCAGCTCCAACTGCTGAGATAGGTCTCCTTTCTGTTCCTAATGGGCCTAGGTTCACAGCCCCAAACTGTCTAAGCACAGATTGACGTTAACTTGCCTCGTGTTTATTTGGGGAGGCCACTAATGTCTGTTAACAAAAGTTGATGCTAGTGAGTAGTGGGTGTTCTTCTGATATTGGGAACGTAAGAACAGCAGAAGGCCATTCAGCCCCTCGAGCCTGTTCTGTCATTCAATTAGATCATGGCTGATCTTCTCTCCACTCCATTTACCCGCCTTAGTTCCATATCGCTTAATACCCTTACCGAACAAAAAGCTTATCAATCTAATTTTGGAATTTTCAATTGACCCCCAGCCGTAACAGCTTTTTGAGGGAGAGTTCGATCGAGACTTCCACTACCCTTTCTGTGAAGAAGTGCTTCCTGACATCACCCCTGAATGGCTAAGCTCTAATTTTAAGGTGGTTCCCCCATAAGGGGTAAGGGTACAATGAACAGACTAGAGAACTTTACTCTGCAGTCAGCCTGTGCTAAACCTGTCCTGAGGATGCTTGACTTTGACAACGGTGCAAAAAGTAAAAATGTTCTAACACTAAAATTCCTTGCCTTGAGTACAAAAATTCATCAAAATATTGTCAGATTAATTTAGAAAAAGCTTGAACACCTGCATTAATATCTAATGTTTGTGGGTCTAAATGATCAGCTAGTCAGTATTGTACTTGTGGCTGCCTTTCAACTTCACTGCTGGTGAAAATGGACCTGTTGGAATGCAGTAAGCATCCTTTCTGCTTAAAAAGGGAATTTCAACTGATAGCAAGATATTTTAATTTTTCTACCATTCATCGAAAGTTAAAATTGGACATCTTTTAATATCTAGACTCGAGTACTGGAGAGTTTTTGGATGATACTTGAACCAGCTACGGTTAGGAGTAAGCTGTGGCCATGTACCAGATAACATGAGCGCTGTAATGTTTAGCTTTACAGCAGTCACAACCTTTTACTTGAGGTTGTTCTTGGCAAAAGGCACTCTCCCTGGAACATGTTCAGTTTCTTGCTTCCAAAACATTGAGTGCAAATCTGTATTTTCCATCCATTTCAAAAGGCAGTTTCAACTGTCTGAATTCACTCTGGTTTTTCTCAAGTCTGTGCAGCAATGTCCAACCCTAATTTAAATGAGTACATTTCAAGTCTTGCTGAATCTTGAGGCTTGATGTGCACTTGAGCCTATGTTGGGCAGGTGACTTGCATTTATATCGTGCCTTTCAGGATGTCCCAAAGTGCTTTACAGCCAATGAAGTACTTTTGGAGTGCAGTCACTGTTGTAATGTAGGAAATGCCAATTTGTGCACAGCAAGCTCCCAGATAATCTGTTTTTTAGTGATGTTGGCCAGGACACTGGGATAACTGCTCTTCGAAATAGTGCCATGGGATCTTTTACGTCCACCTGAGAGACAGGGCCTCGGTTTAACATCTCATCCGAAAGACTGCACCTCCAACAGTGCAGCACTGGCATGTCAGCCTAGATTTTTGTGCTCAAGTCTCTGGAGTGGGACTTGAACCCACAACCTTCTGACTCGGGCAACTGAGCTACAGCGCAACTATCAATGTAATTAAATGGAACGGGCTGCTTAGTAGTATGAAAGTGTGAGGCGTTCTCCCTAGATGGTCTGGCCAGGGATAGGTGGGCAAAGTATGAATGCAAGCCCACATCCGGCAATTATGTACCTTAACGTACTGATCCTGTACACTATTCCAACAGGTTAACATCCCCAGTTATATTAAATCAATTTTTTTTTCTTCCTTTTTGGCAGTGTCAACTTCAGTGACTAGCGCACATTTAGAGAGATGGCATTACTGTTTACCTTTTCAAGTGATGGATAGATATAAATAAACATGAAAAGGACATTTGGTCCAACAAGCTCACTTCCTTCCACAGACCTTGTGCAAGTTGCCCTATATTGGACTTGAGGGAGATGCCCACATTTGGATGTAAATCTTCCAAGAAAACTCAACTTCTCTAGCTTCAGGGAAAATAACCAAAGCTATTTAGTCCAATATTAAAAACATTAATGAATTTTAATGTTCCCTTCCCCAGCTTCAAAGCCTTACTTAAAATCCAATAGTCTCTGCCTGAGGCAGAAATTGTACTTGCAAGAGACCCTGCTGGTTTAAATAGTCTTGCATCGGGTTCAGAGGGTGAATTTGATTGTGCACTACCGGGAGTGACTTGCCTACTGTGCATGTTCCTTCTGTAAGGTGTCTGGTGCATCTTCGCATAAATAAATTGGTGAGACAGACCATTAGGCTGCTGTAGATGTGTTTAGACATAGACCCAGGGTAGCTGCCAAGGGCATCCTTTTTTTGTGTGACTTGAGGATTTTGAGGAAAGTTCAATCAATTCTGCATAATGCCCATTTCTTAAAGGAACACTGTCCCTACTTCTCTTTCCTGGTATATGGTTGTTTAACTTTTCAGAATGAAGACCATACCTTCAGTAGGTAACATTTCTGAAAGTCACACCATACAAGGCAACAGTGCTGGACATGCAAAGTTGCAAAGGGTGTAGCTTGGGGTGCGGGGGGGAAATATTCCCATTCAAGAGAAGTGCATGATTTAAAAAAAAATAGAATCTTGCTTTTATTTAGAAAGTACAAAGGAAGTCCTTGCAAACCTGCAAAACTGAAGGCTGACTGCTTAACCTTTGATTGAAAACAGCATCTGGATTTGACTTAATAGTGCTCAGCAAAAGAATTTCCACATTGGAGGCAGGATGTGGTTTTAAAATCCATTAATAACTGCAAGGTTGTCTGCCCACTTGTCCTGTTATTTTTCACGTTCAATCCTGTAAGAAAATGCTGACCTCTAGAAGACAAATGTGCAGTTACAAGCTAGAACCAGTTTGCTTCCCTCACACCAAGTGGTGCTGTGGAACTGCTGCTGGGTATGGAGCTAGTACAGTCAGGCCCACTTAAACAAATAACTGATCAATTATAAAACTTTTGTGAAAATCTCCATGCACAAATCCCTTTTTCTATCTTTTCCAATCACAGCTGTCACTGTTAAATAAATAACTTAAATAAATAAAACATTTCAGTGAATTGCAGATGTCTGGATTTATTCATTTAAATGTGCTGCCTCTCTAAAGCCCATGTGTTAAGCCCTTTTTGCTAATCATTGTGTTTAAGCTCTTACAAGCGATGTTTAGCTAAGAAAATCGCCTAATACCCAATTCAATGTGTTTTCAGTCTTGTTCACCTCATCTAAGGTTCACGCACTTCTGCCAATCCATGTGAAAACTCTTTTGTTCAGGTGCTAATACTCCAGCTTTGATGCTTATAACTTGTGCATGTTTTAGTGCAACAACAACTTGCATTTATATGGGCAACACGGTGGCATAGTGGTTAGCACTGGTGCCTCACAGCGCCAGAGACCCGGGTTCGAATCTGACCTCGGGTGACTGTCTGTGTGGAGTTTGCACATTCTCCCCGTGTCTGCGTGGGTTTCCTCCGGGTGCTCCGGTTTCCTCCCACAGTCCAAAAATGTGTGGGTTAGGTTGATTTGGCTATGATAAATTGACCCTTAGTGTTAGGGGGGATTAAATATGTGGGGTTATGGGGATAGGATGGGATATGTTAGGGGGAATTAAATACATGGGGTTACGGGGGTAGGGTGGGATATGAGTACTGTGGGGATTAAAGCAGGGACAGGGTACTGGATTTGGATGATCAGCCATGATCGTATTGAATGGCGGAGCAGGCTCGACGGGCCGAATGGCCTACTCCTGCTCCTAGTTTCTATGTTTCTATATAGCACCTTTCACAGTTAAATGTCCCAAAGTGCTTCACAGGAGCGTTATCAAACCGAATTAGACACAGACACACAAGGAGATATTAGGGCAGACAGAGGTAGGTTTTAAGGAGTGTCTGAAAGGAGGAAAGAGGTAGAGGCGGAGAGGTTTAGGTAGTGAATTCCAGAGCTTGGGGCCCAGGCAGCTGAAGGCAATGCTGCCAATGGTGAAGTGATTAAAATCAGGGATGCGCAAGAGGCCAGAATTGGAGGAACGCAGATACCTCGGAGGGTTTTAGTGGGTTACAGATCGGGAGGGGCGAGGCCATGGAGCGATTTGAAACCAAGGATGAGAATTTTAAAATCGAGGCGTTGCTTAACTAGAAGCCAATGTAGGTCAGCGAGCACACGGGTGAAGGGGACTTGGTGTGAGTTAGGACACGGGCAGCCGAGTATTGGATGAGCTGAAGTTTATGAAGGGTGGAAGATGGGAGGCTGGCCAGGAGTGTGTTGGAATAGTCAAGCCTTAGAAGTAACACAGGCATGGATGAGAGTTTCAGCAGTAGATGAGCTGAGGCAGGGGCAGAGTCAGGTGATAGAGCTGGAAGTAGGCGGTCTTCGTGTTGGCATGGCTATGTGGTCGGAAGCTCATCTCTGGGTCAAATAATTAATTGTAAATATGAAATCAAAAGCAATGCATTCAGAGGGATGAATAACCAACAGAAGACCAAACCATCCACCTTGTATAATGCAGTAGCCGTTGGGTGAGTTTTGAAGGTGGTGCTAAATTAATAATTTGCTAATTACCCACACCTGAGTTTTCTCCAGTTCCAGGGTTGATGCATTTTTTGTTTAGCCTTTGACCTTTATTGCAAAAGGCCTGATCTGCACTTGTGGAGTCATTCAGCAATGACATTCCTTTCTCAGCACACACAACCCACCCCCTTCGCACCCTGCTGTGCTGAAAGCCTGTCTTTCTGAAGTGCGTTTTAACTTAACCGTACTCTAGCTCAATATTGTACAATTTTATATAATGCCAAGTAACTTTCTTATGCTAATTTAATAATGTCTACATACCTATCCTTACATTTGGTGCTCAGTATTGTCCGTCATATGGGGAGAAGATGCTAGTATTGTATAATGTAGGAAGCAATGTATGAAGGTAAATTAAAAATGATTTTTGTTTTTCTTCTGTATCCCAAAGACGCCAACAAATGTTGAAAAGTGCCAGGACCGCGTGGAGTGCTTTAATGCTGATCTAAAAGCAGACTGGGATCGATGGCAAAGCAACAAGAGACAGGACTTTCGGCAGCTGTTGATGGGAATGGCAGACAAGAACATCCAGTATTATGAGAAGGTATAGTTTTACTGAGCTGTTGTTTAGATGTGCGTGTGCGACCCACCAGACATGGAGAACCTGCAGTATGGACTTTTATCTCCTGCTCACTAGATCGATTCCTGGGATGAGAGGGATGTCCTATGAGGAGAGATTGAGTAGATTGGGCCTATACTCTCTGGTTCAGAAGAATGAGAGGAGATCTCATTGAAACATAAAATTCTGAGGGCTTGACTGGGTAGATACTGGGGTCGGCCATTTAGATGAGGAATTTCTTCATTCGGAGGGTTGTGAATCTTTTGAATTCTCTACCCCAAAAGTCTGTAGATGCTGAGTCGTTGCGTATATTCAAGGTTGAGCTAGATATAGATTTTTGGACTCTATTTGTGGAGGGGGGTGCAGTTGAGGTTGACCATCAGCCATGATCTTATTGAATGGTGGAGCAGGCTCGAGGGGCCGTATGGCCTACTCCAGCTCCTAATTCTCATGTTCCTCTCCCTGGTATGTTCTCCACTTGCTGGATTTTCAGTATACAGACTGTTGTTGTTGTTCAGGCCAGAAACTGTAGAGTTTGGCTGGATATGAACTGATTATCAGCAGGGCAATAATGCATCATGCTTCTGGGTATGTTAACCTGCACATTTTGGTCACTTGTGTGTCTAAAAGTACATGTAATCCAATACCACTCCAGTATCCACTGGTTCTTTCAGTAGCTCTTAATGCTACCTTAAAATTAGAGCCAGCCTGATCAGGGGCGATGCCAGGAAGCACTTCGTCACCTAAAGGGTAGTGGCAATCTGGATCTCACTTCCAACAAAAAGCTGTTGAGGCTGGGGTTAAAGTGAAAATTTCAAAACTGAGATTGATAGATTTTTGTTAGGCAAGGGTATTAATGGTTATGGAACCAAGTTGGGTAGATGGAGCTAAGATACTGATCAACCATGATCATAATTGAATGGAGGAACAGGCTCAAGGGGCTGAATGGCCTACTCCCATTCCTATGTTTCATAACTCTGAATCTGAGAACTCCAGGCACCACATAGAACAGTTACAAAAATATGTAGTGCTGAGCATTAATGCCCTCGGAGCCTAGATTCTAATGAACAACTCCTTGGAGCACTGGCAGTTAACTTGATGGGCAGTTCAATTTCTCCCTTCGATTATGAGCCTTTTTTTCCCCTCCCTTTCATTGCCCCCTTAGTGCGATTTAATTAGCAAAAATAGTTGAGTCACCATTTCTTCAAGCAAAACGATTGTGGAAAGTTTGTCAGCCAATTGTTTAAATTTAAAAAAAAAAAAACCTCGCACCAGGGTGCATAACATTTTGCTAACTAAATGCTGAGCACTTGACCTCAGTCCTAACAAAGGGAAGTGCCTTCCTAAGAGACTAGTTCAGTCAGGGCATTGCACTCTCTCCACCTTATGAAAGGTAAAGAACTTGTGAAGACCTTTTTGGATTGTGCATAACCCGCAGTCAATGTTCCCTGTAAGCTACACTTTGTTCTGCACGGCCTTTTTCTCTTAGTGCATAGTCCCTTTAAATTTCCGCGCATGCGCAGTATTTACAATATAACAGCCAGTGAACAGCCTGCGCGGGATCTTTCCCATTTCTGCATGACTTAGCGGGAACATTGCCCGTAGTGCCTCGTACCAACTGTGTCTTAACTCCACTGAGTGTCCTGAGCCTCTACCAATAATGGTCTGAAGATGTGTGGGAATGGCCAAAGGCTAGCTTATTTCCCTCTTTCCTTGCACAGCCCCTATTGGCGGCCATGTTTTCAGCTGCCAAGGCCCGAAGCTCTGGAATTCACTCCCTAAACCTCTCCGCCTCTCTACCTCTCTTCCTCCTTTCAGACACTCCATAAAACCTACCTCTTTGATTTAAGCTTTTGGTCATCTGCCCTAATATCTCCTTGTCTGTCTAATTTTGTTTGATAACGCTCCTGTGAAGTGCTTTGGGATTTTTATTGCATTAAAGGCACTATATAAATGCAAGTTGTTGTAGGAGGTAAATGGCTTGCACTTGGTGTGTCCCACAGTGAGGTGAGTACTGATTTGAAAGTGTTGTCTTAAAATTTAAGGTGGTACAATGTTTTGGATAACTAATTGGCTATTAATGTGGTGTACATTAGTTTCTGAATTACAGCTTATGTAGCGCTACAGAGGCCAATTTTAAGGTAATTGGCAAAAGAACCAGAGTCGACATGAGGGGAAAAACAATTTACGCAGCAAGTTGTGATCTTGAATACACTGTCTGAAAGGGTGGTGGGAGCAGATTCAATAGTAACTTTCATAAGAACATAAATAGGAGCAGGAGTAGGCCATACGGCCCCTCGAGCCTGCTCCGTCATTCAATAAGATCACGGCTGATCTTCGACCTCAACTCCACTTTCCCACCCGATCCCCATATCCCTCGATTCCCCTAGAGTCCAAAAATCTATCTATCTCTCAACCTTTGAATATACTTGATGACAAAAGGGAATTGGATAAATACTTGAAGGGGAAACAATTTGCATGACTATAGGGAGAGAACAGGAGAGTAGGACTAATTGGATAGCTCTTTCAAAGAGCCAGGACAGACACAATGGGCAGAATGGCCACCTTCTGTGCTGTACTGATCTCTAGCTACTTGAGAGACTGCATAATTCAAAATTTTCCTCTACTTTTTAAATGTGGTAAAGTTGTTTCTGTGATAGATCTAGTGTTTCAGTTAATTAATGTGTGTATATATATTTATGCTTGTGTTTTGCAGTGCCTTGCAGCGTGGGAGTCTGTTATTCCTCTCCTACAAGAGAAGCCGGAAGTTAAAAGTGAGGGCCACTCTTAGCTTCTCCTTCAGTGTTGCTCACTGGCTGTTTTCCCTCTTCACTTGCCCAGTTCACAGTACTGGAATATTGCACTTTGGGGGGGAAAAAAAAATCAACGACAGTTTTGTTTGTAGATGTACGTCAACGTCACGTTGTACAAGAACACTCAAACTGTCTGCGGAAGGTGTGCTCTCTTTAGTGAAGGTTTGTTCGTTTTGTCCGCACAGTGTTATCTAACAATTCACTTTCAGTGGTCTGCTGAGTACTGTCCATGCCCAGTACTCCAAATGGTGAGGGATACAACTGAGGCCTTTTGCCTGGTTAACGTGATTGTGCTCTTTCATATGCTGTACTTTTTTTTTTACACTTGTTACACGTAAACATTTGAGATATTTTGATAAATGCTTTTGAGCATCCTATTTAACCAATTGAGTGCACTCAGGTATGGGCTGGTATTTCTGTGGAGGTGTTTGTAGAGATTTGAGTAAACTTGCATACAGGAGAGCTCCAAGGGCTGATTTTAGGGGTTAGTGGAGATATTAAGGCCCTAGATGTAAGGGAAGAAAATGCAGCGTACTTGAGATTTAAGTTCCTTTCTATTCAGTTATTTTTATAACAGTAGTCAACACTTTAAAAGTGTCTTTGTTCCCTTGTGTATGTTGCAAAGACCATGGTAGCAGGATGCTAATTAATCCGGTGAGTCCACTACAGCACAGTATTGGTAACACTTTTTGAGACCAGCATTAATTGAACATTGACAGCATTCCACTTTTTGTAATATATTGACATACACTTATCACATGCTTCACTTGGGTCATTTGTAGAGTACTGTATCCTCCACCCATCATCTGAAACCATTGTCTAATTTATGTACTTTTTTTTCCTAATCCTAAATTTGGCCAAGTCTATTTTCACGCACACATTTTGTAAAATTTGACTTCTCGATATAGCATCTTATCTACGTGATGTTTTAGTCTGTGAAAATGAGGCTGGTTTATAAAATCATGCCCTATGATAAATGTATTCAGAACCAGGGCAAGGCAGGAAAGGGTCCATCACCCACTTGCTGCCACCCCCCCCCCCCCTTCCTGTTTGTTTGTATGTGACTTAAGTGAGTATTCCAGATATTATTAATTAAAGGCAGTGAGGTATTCTTAGCTACTGGATCACCCAGGGAACAAACAATAACCGAATGAATTGTGGGTATACAAAGTGCCTTTGTTGCATGAAATATTTTGTATAAGCTAATTTGAGTGTTTCTGTTGCACTAAATTTTAAGCAACCTTAGCTACTTTGTTCCCACGGCTGCAGTACACAAAACTCTTGGGAAAAGTAGCCAAGTTGCATGGTTGCTTTCTTGCCTGCTGTAACGGAATCGTCATACATGGTTAATTAATTTCCCCCCCCCCCCCCCCCCCCACCTTCCCAGGCCGCTGTGGTTTTTTTTGGTTTCAGTATTGTTCTTGTAAATTGAGCATTTTGGAAACTATTTATTTAAAAAAAAAAATCACTGAATTTTGGTTCTGAAGATACCATGTAGAATTAACGCTAGTACTAGATTAAAAAAAAACTGCTCATAGCTTTGGTTGTAATGTTGCTTCATGATATTTTATCCAGGGGGCCAAGTCGATTCATGATAACCCTGGCTTGATTACCTGCATTTTGAAGAAACTGCATTTGACCAAACCTATACCTGAACGTAAAACCGTTGTGAATATCGGGTCACAATTAAAGCAAGCAAAAGCTGAATTAAGTGGGGTTTTTTTGGCACCCAGGCAATTTTCCAAGTGGGGAAAGCTTCCAAGAGTTGAGGAATTTGCTGTTTTTTTTGCTGGTGAGCAATTCAGTGCATTAAACTGAGCCAGTGATTGGGAAAATATCCCACCCCTCCCTTCTTTGGGGTGTGACTGTGATGTCCAGGTTTGTCTGCAGTTTCAATTTAAATTGGAATGTTCCCTACTTTTAAAATTGATGTATCTCATTTCAAAACTGAGGTGAGATCTTCCAATTTCATGCACGAGTCAAGCTGCCATATCTCTTGGAGTTGAAGAGTTGGCTGGGGAAAAGGCCTAGATTTAAAAAAGAATCTTAATTAATACTCCTGGTTTCAGGGAAAGAAAAACTGTTGTCAGATGAGCAATACCAGAACATATTCAGCTGACTGCTTTGGTGGCACATTAGTGAATCACTCGGGTACATATTAGTCTGGCAAAGTTTAAAAAAAATTTTTTTTTAAAAATTCTTCTGAACCTGAAAATGGATCATTTGACAGTGGTGAAATTTATTGCTAGTCGTAGGTGATGACTTGCTTTAAGTGCCAAAACTTTATTGCGTTTTCATAAAGACTTTGTTGATGTTTCATGTGAAGAAACCAAGGTGGATGATTTGGTCAAAAACAGTCTTTCAGCAAGTTGGTGTGGAGCAAATGAACCATTGGAAGCCATTTGAAAATGATACACATGGCATAGGTGCTATGGACAAAGTAGCATTGTATGCCGTGCTCTGAATCATTCATTCTCGTTGGTTTTGCCTGGTGCTAAGTTCTGGAAAGTGTTGACTTTAGTGCTAGAGTTGTAGCTGAAACTGTAATGGTCTACACTACTGGTGCACACTTTGAATGTGGTTGCAAAGGTACATTTGTTCAGCAAAGAACAAATTTCAGTGCAATATTCAATATTTGCAGGTTTAGAGTTGAATGCAACTTGCACATTCTGTACAGTAAAGTAATTAGTGACCTATAGTAATTTGGCTGTTCCGACTGTCTAAAATAACTATGCATGTGAAATAATGAAACTAGCCTATAACAATCAAGTTTTGAGAGAGATGGTAGCCAAATACAAGTAACTGTTTTCATCATTAGCTTATTGGTGCTAATGGGTGGTGACCCTCCCAAGGAGATAGTCATGGGTCTAGTTTCATTGTATTAAAATGTAACTCTGCATTCTGAGACCTAGTATTGTGGATCATTACAGTTTTACAACATAGTAGTTGCTAGAAGTGAAACATTCAATATTTTGTTTAATCGCACCTGTATTGAAGCTGCTGGTGGATCTTGGGTTAATTGAAGTCATTGTAATCCTCAATTTCTGTTTGAGGCTAGGTGGATTTGTTTACTGTGAACCTTGAAGCATGAAGCTTTAAAATAAATCATGAAGGAGTTATTAGTTAGTAAAAATTAGTGTGGATTATTTAATCTGTTACACCCTTTCCCCAACAAAAGTTTGGTGTAATTATGCTAACGCCAACAACTCTTGCAACCCAACTTGTACCTGTGGATTTTTTTTGAACACTATTGAATAAACACTTGGGATAACTGTTTGCCTTTAAATTGTGTGCTCTTGCTGTTATGTTGTGCAGGATGGAGAATGAGTAGAAATTTCTTGTGTCCAGACACTAATTCAGTCTAGCCCTTGGAATGTTGTATGGTATTTAAAGGGGGACGAAATTCGAGGCACCAGCACTGGTGAATGTTAACGCAACCAGGAAATTGATGCACCTCATGCATGTGATCTGTTGGTTGACACCAGAAAAAGTGCCCACACTTTTGGTGCGAGTTATTTGTAGAGACGACCCTAAGTTGTGATTATTTCCAAGTTTATTTTTTGAGGGGGGGGGGGGGGGGCGGGTGCATGGTTTGAAATGGTACACATCTAGGGATAGATGCTCAACATTCACATTGCCTATATTTAGGCTGTTCCAATACAAGCATTTGAATAAAGGGAACATTTTTGTTTGCTGTGAAGGTTAGGAGGAGCATGTCCCCTGTCCTGTTTCTACTATACTCCGCTAACTTCTGATCTTGTGCTATGTGTCTTTCCAGGCAGACTGGAGAGCTACTCTCTGACCTCTGTCCATCACTAACTGATGAGACTAGTCTGTGATGATTAGTTCCCATTTCCCCTTTTCTGTGGAAGTGTGACTGGCTTAAAACTCACCCATGTGCAGAATCTCAAGCATCACATGTAATGCATTGCTTGGTTAACGTTGGTGAGGAGGGTGTTTTTGTGAGGGTTCAATTATTTGAAGTTTGGAACTTCTCAGTAAATGGGGGGCACACCCCTTAGAAGGTATGGAAGACAGTTATATTAAAGCTGTTTCCATGAGTGGAAGGACAATTTGCATAATGGGCATTGATTTTGAGTAGTTTAGTCAGTATTCTGTTTTATAATTTTTTATGGCACAAGGTGGAACACCATGCCGCTGTATTGCTTTCCTGCTTGGTGGCCCAGTTGAATTGGCTAAATTTCTCCTCCCTCCCCCCCCCCCCCCCCCCCCCCCCCCCCCCCAAACTAAACTAAGTGTACTTAAGTTAGCAGCATCCACATAACTCCATTCCTAATTCAGGAGATACTGCTTCAGATCGTGGCTGTACTCCATCTTTGGTCCAGGTGAACTTGGGAGTACAAATAACATGAAAATGGAGTGGTCTTTATTTCACAAGATGATGGTTATGGATGAGGAAGGCCATTTGGCCCATCTAAATGCATATATCCAGAAAGGTCTCCAGTTCTTCCCCCTCATTGCAGCATCCAGTTGTTAAATGATTCAACATTTTTTTGCCTCCTTCGTGCTATCTGGACATCTATTTCATATGTTGAACACAGCAGAATTTCCTGATATTTAAATAAAGTTATTTATTCATTCAAGGGTGTCACTGGCAAGGCCAGCATTTATTGCCCATCTTTAGTTGCCCTTGAGAAGGTGGTGGTGAACCGCTGCAGTCCATGTGGTGAAGGTACTCCCACAGTGCTGTTAGGGAGGGAGTTCCAGGATTTTGACCCAGCGACAATGAAGGAACAACGATATACTTCCAAGTCAGGATGGAGGGGGATTTGGAAGGGGACGTGTTCCCATGTGCCTGCTGCCCTTGTCCTTCTAGGTGGTAGAGTTCGCGGGTTTGGGAGGTGCTGCAGAAGAAGCCGTTCCAAGGTGAAAAGCTTCAGCTTCTCCCGTCCTTCCTCCTAGCCCTGACATTAGAAATCTGCCTCGTATCTTCTTTGCACGGCCTCCAATGCTAGAATGTCTCCCTCGTGTCTCTGACAAGAACCAGGCACAGTTCTCTAGGTGCAGGATGACCAGAGCCCTGTGGTTTGGTTATTCCTGACTGGTATTCAAATGTTTTGAACATGTACATGTATTGGCATTTCTGAAGTGCTCTTGAGAATTGGAAGGTTGCTCTCGAGATTTATTCCCTTGCCCACCTCTGCATGTTTCAATCTCTCCGAGCTGTAGTTGAGGTGTCAAGGCAGTTCTGCCTCTTGTACAATACTTTGAATCTCTCCAGATGTCCCCCTTGGAAGAACAATTACTGGTGATTAGTGTTGGATATTGTAGTTCCTCTTGCAGCTGTCTATATGGTTGCCAACCTCCCTGTTTTTGAAGTAAGCGTTTAAAATATTGTCATGGGCCTACTCTTCAATTTAACCTTGGCATTTGGTCCCCATTTTATGAATGCATCTGTGGAATAATCTGGCTGGGCCTCCTAATCTGGTTCATCAACATATGTCAGGATTCTTTAAAACACTTGATTCACAAGCCCTTATGGTGGAGAATTTTTCTTTCACAATTTTAAATGTTTGAACTTGGAACAGCATAAACTTTTCCTGAATTTTGTACATTTGGGTAATTTCTAATCTCAACAGGCTTTTGCACATTGTGTGTGATGGTGCATTTGCATGTTTGTTTCCCTCATGAACTATAAAGATGCTTGATTTATTTTTTTAAATGCACTACGGAAGGAAGAAAAAGAAACTTGTCAAGTTTGATATAATTTTGCTGCTGAGCTGAGGCCTTTGCTCAGTCAGAGCAGCTGTTTTATTGCACAAACACAGCTTTAAAATGCACAGATAAAAATCATGCAGTTTTGTTTTGGTTCATCTTTTGCTTTTTGTCAATGTTCCGTACACATCTCCTGTCAACGTGCTAAAGTGTGCTGCTGGTCAGAGGTTTCTTCGCTCTTCCTTGATGTTCTGTAGTCTTTTATATGCATGGATTAAAAAAAAAATTATTACCTTTTTTAATAAACAATAACAAAAATCCCATTCTGAAGGTGTTCCACTTCATTTACCAACCTGCCTTGTGATTCCTAAAACAGCCAGGCCCAGGATAAGAATGTATATTTTAATTTTTTGACCTTTGCAATGATGAATAATTATAAAATCACAATTTGTGGTATAAGTTGTATTGTTAGATAACTAGTTTATGTAGGTCAGTTTTTGCAAGGAGTCCATTATCACTGGGAGAAGCAGTAAATAATGCAGTTAGAAATAAATTTCTCTTTCACTGGCAGACCATTAATGTAGTCTTGGATACTGTTTAGCATTGTCTAATGAGCTTTATTGTATTAGTATACTTAATACAGCACTCATTGGTGTGGTAAAACAATTAAAGCTATAATATTCCTCCTGTCAAAAGATGATTTGATGGCTGAAACATTCCAACACCCGAGGAAAGACTGAAGTAACCTTGAGGGCACTAAGGCATCAGTGCTGTCTGTAGGGATGTGAAAGTCTCACTCACTTTCCTGAGTTTTGGTGGTGAGCACTAACCATGCATGTTTTGTCTGAAGCTCTACCTTTTTTCAAGTGAGCAAGAGGTGCTCTGCAATAGTTTTCTCCGATTTTCCTTGGGCGAGTGACCTCTCAGCCCTCGAGAGGTACAAGAACTGCATGGATTATGTGTCTTTCTTTTTCTCTCTCTCTCTCTCTCTCTCTCTGTGCGTGTGCCTCGCTGGATGTTGGTTCTCTCTCTCTCTCTCGTGCTGTCTCTCTGTCTTGCAAGATGTTGGTTCTCTCTCTCTCTCTCTCTCTCTCTCTGTCGTGTGTGTGTGTCTCTGATGTTGGTTCCCTAACATGCTGGCCCTAAATTCTGGTTTATCCAAATTGTTCCAATGAGTGCTTGTTTTGATTACTGGAACTACTCTCTCTTTCAGCTGAGAGTTCCAGGAGGTGTAGTGTTTAGCTAACTAACCCTGAGTCCAGCAAGTGACGGGAAGGTGGATTTACTGGAGGAATGGAATTGAGACCCCTTCAATACAAGGGCTGATTACATGTCAAAATGCTTGAGGGACTAAATATAGTGAGTTAGTTATTTTTTGTCCTGAAGCTGTGGTTTAGTCCACAATGTCTACTTGTCATTCTGGTTTCCTCACAGAATTTTGTTAAACTTGCAAAGTTCTGGGTATGCCCTTTCTATTTTGTACAGGTAGTTAAGGGTCAGTGTACAGCAAAGCTTGTAAAATGTACCTTTTTTTTGTAATCAATAAAATGCTTTCAAGAAGTAAGTGGTGTTTATGCATTATTTAATACCCTGTGAATGGTGTCAAATTCTTAACTTTAAAGAAGTGATCCTTTTTAAGAAATCCTGAATATTTAGCCATTCATTCTCACATATTATTAGTTGCTGTACTGCAGTTCAAACACACTTTCAGGGTAGTGGCACTATATAGGAGTTTTCATTCTCCATTGTTTAATATAAACCTGTGACAGCCCTAACTAAACTGAATGTACTAACTGTAAAGTACACTCCTCCCTCTTCCTCTGCACCTCCTCCTCTTCCACCCCCCCCCCCCCCCCGGCTTCCTCCTTTGGCGAATTGGGAGTTGTTGGCTTTGCACGGGATTACAACTACTGTTTTCAGCTGAATGCGTGCTTCGTTATGTTTCCAGCATTCTGCACAAGGCAGCAGTATATTAGTTTCGAGCCAAAAGTTTAGCTGATATAATACACTAACAATTAAAATTAGCACCAAGGATTTGGTAAGACTTTTTCAACATTGACCAGTAGAAATTGATGTGATTTAATAGTGTTAATGTGTTTATTTGGGGAGGGGTGGGGTTGCAGAAAGAGAATACATATCCACATCTGTAAATGTCAATATTTTGATTTCGACAGGTTTTTTAATTAAAAAAAAAAAATTTTTTTCACTAAATTCTTTGTATAAGGGATTGGCAATGCAGAGCTGCAAAATCCTGCCACTTTTTTGTGATAAGTAATTTAAAGTTTTAGCGGCATGCATAACCTCTAATTTTGAATCTGTACTAGATCATTCAATCTTGGCATGTGGCTGCCTTCCAGCTGTAGTGAACACTCTTCTGTAATAAAAAGCTTTGAACCCAAGCTAAGTCTTTCTTTGTGTATTGGCTGAATACACACTTTGCCTGCCTAGCATCACCATCTGCAGATCAATTTTTTGACCCTTGATGTACATGGTTGCATTAGTTTGCTATGGGATTCATGTGTAAAATGTGTACTGTATAAACTTTTCAAAAAGCTACCAAGGTTATAGTATACTGATTGTGTGTGCTATTTTGATATTGCATTTATCTTTACCTCAACTGATTTTAAATATTTGGACCAATAAAACTTAATGTATTTAAAAACAACATGGTATCATTTTCTGCCTAACTAGTGCCTACCACATAATGTGAGCTTTGGAGCTACCAAGTGTTTGAAATATCAATGACTGATCATGTTACATGCCTCATTCTCTTCACACTCAACACCACCCTGCTCTGAAATAAAAACAAATAGGCATAGTAGATGAATATAGATCCAGCTTTCTACACTTGCACATCATTCCTCAATTCTGTTCAAACTTCTATAAACCAAATACTCTACAGATCAGCCGTGATCAAATTGAAGGGGCTGAATGGCCTACCTATGTTCCCCTCCTTTTGATCCTTATTTTATCAAGAGTAAACTATTTGCCAAATTAACATATTAACCACTTGTAACCAAAGTGGGAGTTTCTAATAAAGCCATAGAAATGCAACTGGCCAAAATAATGTTTTATTTCTGCATGGTTTTATTAATGTAGCAATCTCCAAGATGTTGAGAATGATGGGATTTCCTTGCTTTAGCATAAACAGCTGTACTTTACAGTGCCATTATACTCCCACTTTGTTGCTGTGAAGTAGTTTCCAATGTGGTTTGATACCAAAATTAACATGCTTTGGTTCACACAGGAAGTCAGATCAGCTCCCAACTCAGTCAGGTGGTGTGTGACTACCTCAAGCAGGCAACAATGGGGAATTTCTAAAGCACCTTTTTTAAGGTGGAAGGTTCTTCAGAAGCTGAAAGGAGTGAGTGCTGAGCCTTTGGGATGGGGTTAGGGCAGGTCAAAGAAGTGTGTTTGAGGTGGGGGAGGGTGAAGAGACAGCAGGGTTTAGTGAGGGGATTTAAAAAATATTCATTCTCAGGATGTGGGACAAGGCTGGCATTTATTGTCCATTCAGAGTTTGATAGGTCACTTCAGAGGGCAGTTGGAGTTAACCACATTGCGGTGGGACTATAGGCCAGACCAGGTAAGGATAGAGGGTTTCCTTCCCTGAAGGACATTAGTGAGCCAGTTGGGTTTTAATGAAAATCCAACAGCTTCATGGTAACTTTTACTGATGCCAGTTTTTTTGAATCCTAGAATCATACAGAAGGAGGCCATTCAGGCCATTGTGCCTGTGCTGGCTCTCAGAACTACTCCAGTGTTCTTTCCCTATTGCCATGCGGATTTTCCCCCTTCAAGTATTTATCCAATTCCCTTTTGAAAGTTGGTATTGAATCTGATTCCACTACCATTTCAGACACTGCATTCCAGATCATAACTCGCTGAGTTAAAGAAAATTCTCCTAACCTCCCTTCTGGCTTTCTTTTTGTCAATTATCTTAAATCTGTGTCCTCTGGTTACCAACCCTCCAGTCAGTCTATTCCCAGATTTTTAAAACTGTATTCAAAATCTTAATCTGCCATGATGTGATTTGAACTCCTGAATCTGGATTATTACTCCAGGCCTGCTGGATTACTAGTCCTGTAACATAACCATTACACTACTATACTAATTCCAAAGAGTGGGGCTGAGGCAGTTGAAGACTCTGTCATGGAAGGTGGAGTGGCAGGAGAAATGCACAATACAGCAGGGCAAAAAGATGGGGGACGGGATAAGACAGTGGAAGACTCCAGTGGGCGGGTCAGGTGAGGCCATGGAGGGATTGTTAGATGAGCAATAGTATTTCAAGTTCGATCTGAGGGATGGTGGACCACTGTGTTGGTAAGAATGGAGGTTAATAGGATAAAGAATGCAGGAGGTGGAGTTTTGGATGACTTGGAGTTTACAGTGGGTGATTGGCAAGGAGGGTGTGGAGGAAGAATAGTCTAGAAGTGCTGAAGACATGGTTGAGTTTGGCAACAGTGGCGAAAGGTGAGGCAGACATTGCTGCAGAGGTGAAAGTGGTGTTGATGCTGGATAGGATATGGGGTTTGAAGCTCACTTGCTGGGAGCCTAGAATAATGGCTTTGGTCTTCCCAATGTTCAGGTGGAGGAAGTTCTGATGCATTGGTAATTGTCAATAAACTGACAGCTGATGACAATCTTCATGCTGCCCTTTTGATGTCACTGAGAAGTATTAGGAGGATGGATCCTTGGGAGAACTCCTGGAAATGAGTAGGAACTGGAGCAGTGCAGGCTGTAATGGTACAGGTAGGAGTAGAACTGGTTAAGAGCAATCCCAATGAGGCGCACCACAGAAGAAGTGAAGGAGGATGGTGTGAATGCAATCATGTCAAATGGAACAAGAGGTCAAAAGATGACAACAGTTGTAGGCTAGCGTGTTTTTGTCCAGGATGGGCTTTGTACAGTGGGTAGTGTGGAAACCAGCTTGAAAGCATTCAGATAATTGAGCGATCAGAACACACAGTTGGAGGTGATGATTCCTTCAAGGACCTTGGAGAAGGGGAAGTTGAAGATTGGGATAGCAGTTGGAGGGAACAGATGAGCCAGAAGAGGTGACAGCACAATGGTATACAGTCGGGAGGGAGAGGCCCTGGGAGTCCTCAACATTGACTCTGGACCCCATGATGTCTCATGGCATCAGGTCGAACATGGGCAAGAAAACCTCCTGCTGATTACCACCTAATGCCCTTCCTCAGCTGATGAATCGGTACTCCTCCATGTTGAATACTACTTGGAAGAAGCACTGAGGGTAGCAAGTACTCTGGGTGGGGGACTTCAATGTCCATCACCAAGAGTGGCTCGATAGCACCATGACTGACCTAGCTGGCAGACTGGGCCTGCGGCAGGTGGTGAGAGAACCAACATGAGGGAAGAAACTACTTGACCTTGTTCTCACCCATCTATCTGTCAACGATGCGTCTGTGCATGACCGTATTGGTATGAGTGACCACCGCAGTGTCACTGTGGAGATAAAGTGTTGTGTGGCACTACCACCATGCTAAATGGGATAGATTCAGAACAGATCTAGCAGCTCAAAACTGGGCATCCATGAGGTGCTGTGGGCCATCTGCAGCAGCAGAATTGTATTCCACCACATGCCCCGGCATATCCCTCACCACCATTATCAGCAAGCCAGGGGACCAACTCTGGTTTAATGAGTGTAGAAGAGCATGCCAGGAGCAGCACCAGGTGTACCTAAAAATGAAGTGCCAACTTGGGGAAGCTACAACACAGGACTATATACATGCTAAACAGTAGAAGCAGCATGCTATAGACAGAGCTAAGCGATCCCACAACTAATGGATCAGATCAAAGCTCTGCAGTCCTGCCACATCCAGTCGTGAATGGTGGTGGACAATTAAACAATTAATTGGAGGAGGAGGCTCCATGAAAATCCCCAACCTCAATGATGGCGGAGCCCAGCACGCGAGTGCAACCATCTTCAGTCAGAAGTGCCGAATGGATGATTCATCTCGGCCTCTTCCTGAGGGCCCCACCATCACAGAAGCAAGTCTTCAGCCAATTCGATTCACTCCACGTGATATCAAGAAACGGCTGAACACACTGGGTACAGCAGAGGCTGTGGGCCCCGACAACATCCCGGCTGTCGTGCTGAAGACTTGTGCTCCAGAACTAGCCGTGCCTCAAACCAAGCTGTTCCAATACAGCTATAACACTGGCATCTACCTGACAATGTAGAAAATTGTTGAGGTATGTCCTGTCCACCAAAAGCAGGACAAATCCAATCCAGCCAATTACCGTCCCATGAGTCTACTCTTAATCATCAGCAAAGTGATGGAAGGTGTCATTGACAGTGCTATCAAGTGGCACTTGCTTACCAATAACCTGCTCGCAGATGGTCAGTTTGGCTTCTGCTAGGGCCACTTGGCTCCAGACCTCATTACAGCCTTGGTCCAAACATGGACAACGGAGCTGAATTCCAGAGGTGAGGTGAGAACATAAGAAATAAGGGCAGGAATAGGCCATTCGGCCCTTCGAGTCTGCTCCGCCATTCAATAAGATCATGGCTGATCATCTACCTCAACTCCACTTTCCTGCACTATCCCCATATCCCTTGATTCCCTTAATATCCAAAAATCTATCGATCTCTGCCTTTCTCCGCATCTTGAATATACTCAACAACTGAGCATCCACAGCCCTCTGGGATAGAGAATTCCAAAGATTCACCATCCTCTGAAGACATTTTTTCTCATCAGTCCTAAACGGCCGACCCCTTATTCTGAGACTTTGACCCCTGGTTCTAGACTCCCCAGCCAGAGGAAACATCCTCCCTGCATCTATCCTGTCAAGCCCTGTAAGAATTTTATATGTTTCAATGAGATCACCTCTCATTCTTCTAAACTCTACAGAATATAGGAGAGTGACTGCCCTTGACATCAAGGCAGCATTTGACCGAGTGTGGCATCAAGGAGCCCTAGTAAAATTGAAGCCAATGGGAATCAGGGGGAAAACTCTCCAAAGGAAGATGGCTGTGGTTAGTGGAGGCCAATCATCTCAGCCCCAGGACATCGCTGCAAGAGTTCCTCAGGGCAGTGTCCTAGGCCCAACCATCTTCAGTTACTTCATCAATGACCTTCCCTCCATCATAAGGTCAGAAGTGGGGATGTTCACTGATGATTGCACAGTATTCAGTTCCATTCACGACTCATCAGATAATGAAGCAGTTTGTGCCCGCATGCAGCAAGACCTGGACAACATTCAGGCTTGGGCTGATAAATGGCAGGTAACATTCGCGCCACACAAGTGCCAGGCAATGACCACCTCCAACAAGAGAGAGTCTGACCAGCACCCCGTGACATTCAATGGCATTACCATCGCCGAATCCCCCACCATCAATATCCTGGGGGGGTCACCATTGATCAGGAACTTAATTGGACCAGCCACATAAATACTGTGGCTATAAGAGCAGGTCAGAGGCTGGGTATTCTGCGGCAAGTATCTTATCTCCTAACTACCCAAAACCTTTCCACCATCTACAATGCACAAGTCAGGAGTGTGATGGAATACTCTCCACTTGCCTGGAGGAGTGCAGCTCCAACAACACTCAAGAACCTCAACACCATCCAGGACAAAGCAGCCTGCTTGATTGGCACCCTATCCACCACCTTAAACATTCACTCCCTCCACCACCGGCGTACTGTGGCTGCAGTGTGCACCATCTACAAGATGCACTGCAGCAACTCGCCAAGGCTTCTTCGGCAGCACCTTCCAAACCCACGACCTCTTCCACCTAGAAGGACAAGGGCAGCCGGCACATGCGAACACCACCACCTCCAAGTTCCCCTCCAAGTCACACGCCATCCTGACTTGGAAATATATCGCCGATCCTTCATCGTCGCTGGGTCAAAATCCTGGAACTCCCTAACAGCACTGTGGGAGTGCCTTCACCACACGGACTGCAACGGTTCAAGAAGGCGGCTCACCACCATTTCTCAAGGGCAACTAGGGATGGGTAATAAAAAAAACTAGGGATTGGCCCTGCCAGCGACGCCCACATCCCGTAAAAGAATTAAAAAAAATATGATGGGGGCAGACTGGATTATTTTGGCAAAAATAACCTGCGATTAAGTAATTTTTTTTTTTGCTGCAATACTTTTGAGCTCTGTACACGGTGCTTTTTCTCACATCTCTTATCTCCAGGTTTCACATCAATCTTCTGGAATTCTGGAGTATTGGGATGGTTCGGACAATCTACGCTCTACAATGCTGCAAAGGAAGTGGAATATGTCACAAATCTACAGGTAACAATAGAAGGAGCAAATACCAATTTTCCATTCTGCATTCACATATTTCCTGTGTAATTGATAACCTACAACTAGCTAAACTTTCAAAATAGAAACACGACTGAAAATGCAAATCATAGGAACAGGAGTAGGCCATTCAGCCCCTCGAGTCTGTTCCGCTATTCACTTAATCATGACTGATCTGCATCTCGACTCCACTTTACCCATCTTTGATCCATATCCCTCGATAACCAAAAATCTCAGGCTTGAAAATTTCAATTGACCCCCAGGGTCCACGGCCTTTTGGGGAGATGGTTCTAAATTTCCGCTACCTGGGTGCCTATTTTTTCCCTTTCCCAATATGGCGGGCAGCACACTTCTGTCAAGGAATGTGTGCACGCTTCCTGCCCACCATATTGGGGGTTTAGTAGGCCAGTTAGTGGCTGAAAAACGGACGCTGTGCGGCCAAATTTTTTCTTAGAAAAACATAGCGGCCTCTATACTTGCTCCCTCAGTGTTTCTTTTTCCTGGGACTTTCAATTTTGCAGTTTCAAGACTTTAAATTTGCAGGTTGAATTCCTTTTTTTTTTAAATTGGGAAACTGAGATGAAGGGTCAAACTCAGTATAGTTGCCTAGTGGCACAAGCATGGTAGATCAGGATATGGTTCTTGGCTACATCAAGACAATGAGTGGAGGCAAGACCCTTCCTAGCAGCAAATTCCCTCCACAAAATACCTCCCTAACTCCTTCAGCCCAGGGATAATGCTCTACCGCTTCCTTCCTACTGACAGTGTGAGAGTCAGGGATATATTGCACAACCACTTTAAGTAGAGGCAGCTGTGTAACATTGGGATTCCCAGGGCTGTGCACTCCATCTCTTCTTACATAGTGAAGTAAATTACAAGAGCACTGGCAATTAATCTTGCCAACCGTGCCACCAGTCTATTTTTGATATTTTCCACAGCCCAAAAATTAGCCGGAAACTGAAGTTAGTTCAAGATTGAGTGATTTTTCTCTTCTGAACATTAGCGCAGATTCACTAATCCCACACTTAATGTGGAGCCATACTCGAGAAGGAACTGAGGCAGGAATATGGCTACAGCAACATATCTGGATGCTCTGACCTGTGCTGCCTTAAAACATAGCTCCCCGAAGTGTGGCATTAGTGAATTTATCAGAGAATCTTACAGCACAGAAGGAGGCCATTCGGCCCATCATGCCTGTGTTGACTCTTTGAAAGAGCTATCCAATTAGTCCCATTCCTCCGCTCTTTCCCCATAGCCCTGCAAATTTTTCCTTTTCAAGCATATATCCAATTACCTTTTGAGAGCTATTATTGAATCTGCTTCCACCGCCCTTCCAGGCAGTGCATTCCAGATCACAACAACTCGCTGCGTAAGAAAAAATTCTCTCTTCCCCCCTGGTACTTTTGCCAATTATCTTAGATCTGTGTACTCAGGTTACCAACCCATGTAGCTGTACTTGGGATTCTCCTCCCCATCCCCCACCCCCTACAATTTCCTCCTCTTATTCTTCTTGCATAACCTAGTTGATTGGAGATATCACTATGAAAAAAACAACTTTCTTTACTTTAGTACAACTATAGCAGTAGAACTTAGTGTGTTTATGGTTTTATTTTACTTACATTATGGGAATGATACTCAGGCAACTGATGACAGAAGACAGGCTGAAACAGATGGTAGGGTACCAGTATTGTGTTGACATGTAAATCTTGAGGAAGATGGTTGAAGCAATGACTCCCGTCAACGTTAGTAAAATCTGAAGCACGCCAAACACTTTCCCTTGAAATACAATTGCAGGATTCAAATGCTGTGCTTCATCAATTTTTGTTTTGGCAACTGTGCAGAACATAAGAGTCACGGCTTATAGCCTACTTACACAGGACTCGACAGCAATATGGTAATGCAAAGATATTACTTGTTAATGCAAATCTCCAAAGATAAACTTTGGGGGGAAATTTTAACTTAACCGGCCTGTGGGGAATCTGACGGGATCGGGTCGAACTCCCTGCCCGATTTTACTCTCCATTGTTTGACCCAGTTTCTGGCCAGGCAGGTTAGATTAAAATTCACCCCCCCCATATCCAATCCAGCATGGAATCACAACATGTGCCACCCTGAGCTCTATGGCCGATGGATTCGGCAGCGCATCACCCGTTTCCCGGGCGCTAACTGGCCTGCTCAGCCCCCAATATGGCAGGCAGGAAATGGGCGCACATTTCTGGCTGGAAGTGTGCCAGCCGCCATATTAGGAAAGGAAAAGGCACAGGCGTCCAGGGCCCTTTGCAATGTGCAAATAGTTAGCGAATTCACATTCCTAGCGGCTCTTTCCACAGTGGTTACTGGTGGAGGCCAAGGAACAGACTATCTTCCCAGGTTCAGTTCAGGGATACTGCACGGGTTAGAGGAACCTGTATAGCAGAGAAAGTAGCAACAACACTAAAAAGTCAACTTGTTAAACGTTTTTTTTTAACTTGCATTAATGAATGAAATCTAACCTAGGCACACAAGCTGATATTTTGTAAACTGAAGATTAGGAGGATCTGAGATACTAACCATATGAAGTGCCTCCTATCTGCTTAGAAATCACTGATCGTATTGTAGTTAGCGGAATAAGGGCAAACATCATCACAGCTCGGGCTGCAAGATAAAAGATAGCAGGTTGAGGAGGAAGTGGTTTATTATTTCAGTAAGTGTTAATGTGATTGTGAGAATTAATTGAATACTGGTCTTCTGCTGTTGACAGTCCTTATCAGTGATTACATGACTTAACCTCTTTATTATGGAACTGATAACAATTTAGATTTTTTTTCAAACCGTTATTTGAATGCTTTGATCTGTACAACGCTGCACACACAACACAGTATCAGACTACAACTTGTATTTATATAGCGCCTTTAACGTAGTAAAACATCCCAAGGCACTTCACAGGAGCATTATCAGACAAAATTTGACACCGAGCCACATAAGGAGCTATTAGGACAGGTGAACAAAAGCTTGGTCAAAGAGGTAGGTTTTAAGGAGCGTCTTGAAGGAGGAGAGGCAGAGAGAATTAGGGAGGGAATTCCAGAGTTTAGGGCCTAGGCAGCTGAAGGCAGAATTGGAAGATTGCAAAGATCTCAGAGGGTTGTAGGGCTGGAGGAGGTTACAGAGATAGGGAGGGGCGAGGCCACGGAGAGATTTGAAAACAAGGCTGACAATTTTAAAATCGAGGCGTTGCCAGACCGGGAGCCAATGTAGGTCAGCGAACACAGGGGTGATGGGTGAACTGGACATGGTGCGAGTTAGGACATGGGCAGCAGAGATTTGGATCAGCTGAAGTTTACGGAGGGTAGGAGACGGGAGTCCAGCCAGGAGTGCATTGGAATAGCAGAGTGTAGAGGTAACAACGGCATGGATGAGGGTTTCAGCAGCAGATGAGCTGAGGCAAGGGCGGAGACGGGCGATGTTACAGAAGTGGAAGTATGTGATCCTGGTGTTGGAGAGGATATGGGGTCGGAAGCTCAACTCAGGGTCAAATAGGGCACCAAAGTTGCGAACGGTCTGGTTCAGCCTCAGACAGCGGCCAGGGAGAGGGATAGATTTGGTGGCTAGGGAATGGAGTTTGTGGCGGGGACCGAAGACAATGGTTTCGGTCTTCCCAATATTTAATTGGAGGAAATTTCTACTCATCCAATACTGGATGTTGGACAAGCAGTGTGACAAATCAGTGTACAACACTGTACACACAATTCAGATATGTTCACACAGCAGTAAGATAATTTGTGTGTAAATAGATACAGCAGTGTACACTATTCAAATATATTTCAGTTAAATGTTTGGACACCTCAGCTCCACACTCAAGAGGGTTGAAGTCTATTAGTAAAATACTGCATATTTTCATGAAAGTGGGCTAACCGAAAAATCTATGTGGCTAACGTTTTGTGCCTGGTCTCCTTTGACCTTTTCTATTAAAGTGACAGAAACATCTGTGATGGTTTAATTTTACACAAAAACACTTCGGGGGAAAAATTTGTTAGTAATCATTTTGGGTCGCTAACATCGTCTGGGCGCTAAATTTAGCACCCGACGAAAAATAGCGCCGGCGATCGCTAACTTCAGTTTTAGCTCCTCAAGAGGGAGGTGGAGCGCTAATTCAAGTGCTCCAATTCCTTCTTAGAGCGTTAACCCCGAATATCAGGGCGTTGCGTTCTGTAGCGCTACACACTGGGCCTCGTAGCCCTGCTGCATGGAAGAGCTCCTCCCCTCATTAAAGGGGAGGGCCCAGGCCCACAACTCTGCGGGGCCCTACCTGGACTGGGAGCGGGGTGCCGTGCCAGCAGCCCAGCACTCAAGAGGAGTGCCGGGCTGCCAGATTGCGGAACGGACCCCACGTTCAAAGACGTAACGGGCCGCGACAAATAAGTTGGCTGATTTTTTTTCCCCTGCCCGCCACCTCCCCTTTACTTAGCGCTCCGCGAGCCTCCTGCCACTCCGTTCCCGTCCCCTGAATCGGTCGCTGTCATCCCCTGGCGCCGATTCAGGGGGCGTGGGCCAATTTTGCAGGCGGGGCGAAACTGGGGTGCTGCGCACGGTGATGACGTCATCATCGCCTGCGGAGCGGGGCGCTACTGGTTACCGCCGCCACTAAACTCCTGCTGAATTTAGCGGGAGTCGTTAGTGGTGCCGCGCCTGGGCGAAAAGTCATTTGCGCCCCGTTAGCGCCCCCCTGGGGACGCTAACAAGAGGCGCAAATGCACCGAATTTCTAGCCCTTCAAATCCATGGCTAAATTATATGAATGCCAATTTGCACACTATTAATGATACACATGGTTGCTTGCATTTTTTGTAAAGAATTTTTATTGCACTGTTTTATAAACAGCCTTCTCAAAATCTAAAGTCCAAATATTTGGTGGAAATTACTGAGAGCTTATCAGGGACAGTCAGCACTGATTTATAAAAGGTAGCTTGTGCTTTGCAAACTTCGCTGATTTTATTCCCCTGAGAGGATAGATAAAAGAGTGTGGTCTATGATGGATTTTCAAAAAGCATTTGATAAGATACAATATAAGAGACTTATGGCAAAGGGAATGGCATGTGGAAGTTAGCAGAATGTGGCAACATGGATAGAGATGGTAGGAGAAAGAAAAGAAAGAACTTGCAGTATATTTCATGTCCTCAGGATGTCCCAAAGTGCTTCATAACTAATAAATTACTTCTGAATTGTAGACACTGTTGCTATTTAGGCAAATCAGCAGCCAATTTGTGCACAGCAGGATCCAACAAATAGCAATCTGTTTCAATGGTATTGGTTGTGGGATAAATGTTGAGCAGGACACTGTTCTGCTTCCAATAGGGCCGTTAAATCTTTTCTGCCTCACTTTAACATCTTGTTGATAAGAGGGCATCTCTGACAATGCTGCACTTCTTCAGTGCAGCACTGAAGTGTCAGCCTAGATTATGTGCTCAAGTCTCCTGGAATGGGGGTTTGAACCCACAATCTTCTCACTCAGAGGTGAGAGTGCTACCGCTGAGCCAAGCTGACGCGATACAGAAAGTAAAGGGTGGAGATAAAGGAAGATTCTAGACTGGAAAAATATGCCACAAGAGTCTGTATTGGGGCTGTTCGCACTTACTGGATCCATAAATTATCTGGACTTGGGAACTGAGGGAATAATATTGAAATTTGTGGATGACACCAATTTTATTTTTAATTTGTTTATGGGATGTGGGCGTCACTTGTAAGGCCAGCATTTATTGCCCATCCCTAATTGCCCTTGAGAAGGTAGTGGTGAGCCATCTTCTTGAACCGCTGCAGTCCGTGTGGTGTAGGTACTCCCACAGTGCTGTTAGGTAGGGAGTTCCAGGATTTTGACCCAGCGACGATGAAGGATCGGCGATATACTTCTAAGTCAGGTTGGTGTGTGACTTGGAGGGGAACTTGGAGGTGGTGGTGTTCCCATGCGCCTACTGCCCTTGTCCTTCTAGGTGGAAGAGGTCGTGGGTTTGGGAGGTGCTGCCGAAGAAGCCTTGGCGAGTTGCAGCAGTGCATCTTGTAGATGGTACACACTGCAGCCACGGTACGCCGGTGGTGGAGGGAGTGAATGTTTAAGGTGGTGGATGGGGTGCCAATCAAGCGGGCTGCTTTGCCCTGGATGGTGTCGAGCTTCTTGAGTGTTGTTGGAGCTGCACTCATCCAGGCAAGTGGAGAGTTTTCCATCACACTCCTGACTTTGTGCCTTGTAGATGGTGGAAAGGCTTTGGGGAGTCAGGAGGTGAGACACTCCCCACAGAATACCCAGCCTCTGACCTGCTCTTGTTGCCACAGTATTTATGTGGCTGGTCCAGTTAAGTTTCTGGTCAATGGTGACCCCCAGGATGTTGATGGTGGGGGATTCGGCGATGGTAATGCCATTGATTGTCAAGGGGCGGTGGTTATATTCTTGCTTGTTGGAGTTAGTCATTGCCTGGCAATTCTGTGGTGTGAATGTTACCTGCCACTTATCAGCCCAAGCCTGAACATCGTCCAGGTCTTGTTGCATGATGGCATGGACTGCTTCATTATCTGAGGAGTTGTGAATGGTGCTAAACACTGTGCAGTCATCAGCGAACATCCCCATTTCTGACCTTATGTTGGAGGGAAGGTCATTGATGAAGCAGCTGAAGATGCTTGGGCCTAGGACACTGCCCTGAGGAACTCCTGCAGCGATGTCCTGGGGCTGTGATGATTGACCTTCAACCACCACAACCATCTTCCTTTGTGCTAGGTATGACTCCAGCCAGTGGAGAGTTTCCCCCCGATCCCCATTGACTTCAGTTTTACTCGGGCTCCTTGATGCCAGACTCGGTCAAATGCTGCCTTGATGTCAGGGGCAGTCGCTCTCACCTCAGCTCCTTTGTCCATGTTTGGACCAAGGCTGTAATGAGGTCGGGAGCCGAGTGGTCTAGGCGGAACCCAAACTGGGCATCAGTGAGCAGGTTATTGGTGAGTAAGTGCCGCTTGATAGCACTGTTGATGACACCTTCCATCACTTTGCTGATGATTGAGAGTAGACTGATGGGGCAGTAATTGGCCGGATTGGATTTGTCCTTTTTGTGGACAGGACATACCTGGGCAGTTTTCCACATTATCGGTTAGATGCCAGTGGGTCATGGCAAATTGGGAAAGACTGCAGGAAAAAATAGATAGGATAGCAAGATGTGCAAATAGATAGCAGATACAGTACAATATCAATAAAATGTGACACAATACATTTTGCAAGTAAGAATAGGGAAAGGAAATATACCTTAAATGCCAAGATTTTAAATGGAATAGAGGACTTTGGTGTGCAGATATACAGGTCAGCTAAAGGTAGTAATGTAAGTAGTTAAGGCCATTAAAAAGGCAAACGGAATCCTTAGTTTTGTACCTAGAGGTAGAATACGAGAGCAAGGACATGTTGAACTTGTACTAGACCTGAATTTAGCGGCAATTGGAAGAATATAAAAGAAATGGGGAAAGTACAGTGTAGATTCAATATGATGCTACCAGAGGTCAAGGGTTAGAGTTATGAGGAGAGACACAAGAAGTTAAGGCTTTTCTCAATAGCACTGTGAAGGTTGAGAATGATGTAATAGACGTCTTCAACATTGTGAAGGGTTATGATAAATAGTTACAGGTTGTTTTCACTGGCTGGTGAGATGACAACAAGATGGTCCAAATTTAAGAAAATTACAAAAGTAAAGGAGGTTACAAAAAATGTCTTTATGGCGGGAAAGTGGGGTTGATGTAGAAGTTCAGCCATGATCTTACTGAATGGCGGAGCAGGCTCAAGGGGCCGTATGGCCTACTCCTGCTCCTATTTCTTATGTTCTTATTCAGAGGATGATTAAAATGTGGAATTTTGTGCCACAAGCTATTTTTGAAGCAGAGTCCAGTAAATCCTTTCCAGGGAAACTAGTTGCTTGACAAAGAGGAATATTAAAGGATGTAAGGAGTGAGCAGGAGATTGGGATTATACTTCATAGCTCAAGAAAAACACTGGCAAAACTCGATGGGTCGTAACACCCTATGATTCTCCCAGAGCTTCCTCATTTTTCTTTCTGTAGCTAACAGTGAAAACTACAAATGACATCCCACGCACTGCACAATGGATGATAACACTTGGCTCTCAAAAGGTTTAGTCCAGAAAAGCCCCAGAACGCTGGCAATGATACTCACCAATAAAAAATAGGAAGGTCCACTTCATGAAGGCCATGATTAGCATTCCGCTGGAAAATGACACCATTCCCATCACAATCAAGGAAGTATCCTTCAAACACCTGGAAAGAAATACTACTCCTAGGAAGCTGGTCAGGAAGATAGCATACCCTGCTGCATTGCCATAGCCGATCCAGACAGCATTCCAGTTCAGTGGGTCCTTTAGTACAAATATGGGCAGCACATCCACTCCACCTGTCACACTCAAGTCATACAGAACGCCAGCTGTAAACAGCAGTGCGATGGTGATTTTATCCACTGATGTGTTACCTCTAGGTTTATCTTGAGCTCTTGTATTGTCCTGCTTATCCAGTAATCTTGACGTTTCGCTTTTGCTTTCATTCACAGTTGTATTTTCTTGCTCAACCTCATCCCCATCAGTAGCTCGATCGACAGCTCGATTTCCATGCTGACCTTGATCCAACAGGCTGGCATAGTCAAGAGATGTTGTGCTACTAAACCGCTGCGTCCCCAGAGATCCAGCTTGTGTTTGTTTGGGTGGCATTTTTAGGCCCAAGGTGCTATAAAGTAAGCTGAAAGTGTAAAGAATACAGCTACAGGCCACCAACACAGCACCCTGGGATTGTGAGATTTTGAAATGAATAAAGATGTGTCCGGATACAATACTTCCAATCATCCCTGCTACTCCATAGGTCAGCTCAACTCTAATAAGCCTGATGGACCTCTTCTCCTCTGAGGAGGTGTCTGAGGCCAAGGCCATGACCCCCGTCCAGTAAGACGTAAACCCCCCGCTCAGGCCATTCAGCACAGCGGTGCCAAACATCACCTCCAAGGGCAGATGGAGCAGGATCACAAAGAGCAGCAGAGACCTGGACACCAGGTAGCCCAAAAGAGGCACACAGATGGTGATCTTCCTGGATCTTTGATCTCCAAGTTTGGCCAGGGAGAAGGTGAAGAACAGAGGGGTAATCCCCAGCAGGAGGTTGTAGATCATGTAAAACTGAGAGACGGCGCTTTGCTGCTTGTCCTGGCTCCCAGATGTTGTGGAGTTGGAGGAGTTGTAGCGCTCATGGACCACCATCAGCAGAGCGGTGTCATAGAACGCACTGGCGATCTGGTGGAAGCCTACAACGATTTCGATGCAGGAGCACAGCTTTTGAAACATCTTCTCGATTCTTTTTTTTTTACAACAGCCAGCGATCTTCCCATATGTCCCCTTTGCCCAACAGTGACCCCTCACTGCCTGAGGAAGTTAAGAGCTTTCTCACTTCCTACGGAATAGGTCCGAAGAGTCGCCCTCCCTTCTCCTACTCGAACTTCCCCATTCCTGACGCATTTGCTTGACTCACTCGGCTGGTTGGCCCGGGTCAAACCAAAGCTCTGAATCTCTGCAGACGTTTTCTAACCGGATTTCGCAATTGTTGGCTGCAGGACTCGTCAATCCAGTTTCGAGATGTTCAGGTACAACGAGCTGGATCTCCTGACCTCCTCGCACAGGGCATTTGCAGAAGAGGGGAGGCAATGAAATTGATCGCCCGAGCCGATCGATGGGCAAAGGGAGGGGAGCTGGGGGTTAGAAACACCTGCACCGTGTCAGCAAAATCCACATCTGACGAAGGAGCAGCGCTCCGAAAGCTTGTGATTTCAAAGAAAACTGTTGGGCTATAACCTGGTGTTGTACGACTTCTCACATCTGTCCAGGCAGTTGAATCAGACCCGGAAATGCTTATGCGAGACAAATTTCAACCTGTTTTCTGCACCTGATTTTAAGATGGTCTGCATTTCACCTAAACATCTGAGGAAGTGAAAAGATAGCTGTTTGTTTCAGTGGCATGACTATTATAGGGAAGTGATGTCATGAAGTCTGTTAAATAGCCTTTCAAAAGTAGAATAGGCGGTTCCGTATTAAATGTATTTGCCATCTTGCGAATAGAAGTTTTCAAGATATTAAATGTATAAATGAGTTTTCCAGTTGCATTTATAACTAACTAACTAACAAACCTGGTTAGCAGCTATTGTGTCGAGAACAGCAGAGTTAGCAAATACTTTACAAAAGCAAAATACTGCGGATGCTGGAAATCTGAAATAAAAACAGAAAATGCTGGAAATACTCAGCAGGTCAGGCAGCATCTGTGGAGAGAGAAACAGAGTTAACGTTTCAGGTCGATGACCCTTCGTCAGAACTGGAAAAAGCTGGAGATCGAACAGGTTTTTAAGCAAGTGTAGGAGTAGGGAGAGGGGGGAGAGGAGGAAAGAACAAAAGGGAAGGTCTGTGATAGAATAGAAGGCAGGAGAGGCACAATGGACATGATCTTCACCGCACGCCAATTACAAGAGAAATGCAGGGAACAGCACCAACCGCTGTACATGGCCGCCTTTGACCTCACAAAGGCCTTTGACACTGTCAACCGTGAGGGATTATGGAGTGTCCTCCTCAAATTTGGATGCCCTCAAAAGTTTGTCACCATCCTCCGCCTGCTTCACGCCGACATGCAAGCCGTGATCCTGACCAACGGTTCCACCACAGACCCAATTCATGTACGGACTGGGGTCAAGCAAGGCTGTGTCATTGCACCAACGCTCTTCTCGATCTTCCTTGCTGCAATGCTCCATCTCACCCTCAGTAAGCTCCCCGCTGGAGTGGAGCTAATTTACAGAACAAATGGGAAACTGTTCAACCTCCGTCGCCTCCAGTCCAGATCCAAGGTCGTCCCTTCCTCTGTCGTCGAATTACAGTATGCAGACGATGCTTGCGTCTGCGCACACTTGGAGGTCGAACTCCAAACCATCGTTAACACCTTCACCGAAGCATACGAGAGCATGGGCCTTACACGAAACATCCGTAAGACACAGGTCCTTTACCAACCTGCCCCCGCCACACAGTACTGCTCCCCGATTATCAAAATCCATGACAAGGCCTTGGACAACGTGGATCACTTTCCATACCTCGGGAGCCTACTGTCAACAAGGGCAGACGTCGATGACGAAGTCCAACACTGCCTTCAGTGTGCCAGTGCAGCCTTCGGTCGCCTGAGAAAGAGAGTGTTTGAAGACTAGGACCTCAAACCCGGCACCAAGCTCATGGTCTACAGAGCAGTAGTAATACCCGCCCTCCTGTATGCCTCAGAGACATGGACCACGTACAGCAGGCACCTCAAAGCACTGGAGAGGTACCACCAACGCTGCCTCCGCAAGATCCTGCAAATCCATTGGCAGGATAGGCACACCAACGTCAGTGTTCTTGCTCAGGCAAGGATCGCACGTCAACCCAAGCACCCCACCCACCTGCCCCTTCAACCACCGTCTGCCCCACCTGTGACAGAGACTGTAGGTCCCGCATTGGACTCATCAGTCACCTGAGAACTCATTTTTAATGTGGAAGCAAGTCATCTTCGGTTCCGAGGGACTGCCTAAGAAGAATAAGAGAAGAGAAGGCAGGAGACATTAAGAGACATTAAAAGATGGTGCAAGGCAAAAGGAGATGGTAATGGGACAAGTTAAGAAACAAAAGATAGCTCTAGATGAAGTGTAAATGGCACTGGCAGAATGAAAGACAGCTGCCATATGGGAGAGAGAAAAAAATATATAATAATAAATAAAATAAATGGAAAAAAAAAGAATTGGGGCAGAGGTTATGGTCTGAAATTGTTGAACTCTATGTTGAGTCCAGAAGTCTGTAAAGTGCCTAATCGAAAGATGAGGTGCTGTTCCTCGAGCTTACGTTGAGCTTCATTGGAACAGTGTAAGAGGCCGAGGACGGTGAGGTCTGGGTGGGAGTGGAGAGGTGAATTAAAGTGACAGGTGACTGGAAGCTCGGGGTCACCTTAACGGACTGAACAGAGGTGTTCCGCAAAGCGGTCACCCAATCTGCGTTTGGTCTCCCCAATGTAGAGGAGACCGCATCGTGAGCAGCGAATACAGTATACTAAATTGCAAGAAGTACAAGTAAATGTTTCACCTGGAAGGAGTGTTTGGGGCCCTGGACAGTGGGAAGGGTGGAGGTAAAAGGGCATGTGTTGCGTCTCCTGCGCTTGCACGGGAAGGTGCCGGGCGAAGGGGAAGGGGTGTTGGGGGTGATAGAGTGGACCAGGGTATCACGGAGGGAGCAGTCCCTTCGGAATGCTGAAAGGGGAGGTGAGGGGAAGATGTGTTTGGTGGTGGGATCACGCTGGAGGTGGCGGAAATGGCGGAGGATGATCCGTTGAATGTGGAGGCTGGTGGGGTAAAAGGTGAGGACAAGGGGAACCCTATCGTGGTTCCGGGAGGGAGGGGAAGGGGTGAGAGCAGAAGTGCGGGAAATGGAACGGACACGGTCAAGGGCCGTGTCAATCACAGTAGAGGGGAATCCTCGGTTGAGGAAGAAGGAAGACATGTCGGAAGTCATATCAGTGCGGGCATCTGTTTTTATTATGTTGGTTGAGGGATAAATATTGGCCAGGACACCGGGGATAACTCCACTGCTCTTCTTCGAAATGGTGTCATGGGATCTTTTACGTCCACCTGAGGGCAGATGGGGCCTCAGTTTAACGTCTCATCTGAAAGACGGCACCTCCGACAGTGCAGTACTCCCTCAGCACTGGAGTATCAGCCTAGTTTTATGTGCTCAAGTCCCTGGAGTGGGATTTGAACCCACAACCTTCATGACTCAGAGGCGAGGTGTGCTACCAACTGAGCCACAGCTGTGTGAAGCATCCAAGAAGGAAGGGAACAGACCTATCATGTAACAGCAAGAGTCACACTTCTATCCAGGACAGAGCGGATGAGATTCTTTCTGCTTGGGTCTGTAAACTATTGCTCATGCACTGTAATGTGTTAAGTTTTACAAGTCTTAAATAAAGTATCATTGTATCCAATTGGAGTTGAGTCGAATTCCCTGGACTCTGACAGTCACAGAAATGGAGAACAATGTTTCCATCGCTGACTGGGAATCCACAATAAGGTAAAATGGAAGAAGTTGGCTATATCCTCCAAAAAATCAGACTATTACTATTAAACTCATTCAGTTTTGCACACTTCAGATAACCAATAACTAATCATAGAATAGTGCAGCACAGAAGGAGGTCATTCGGCACATTGAGTCTGCACCGGCTCTTTCCAAGAGCAATCCAGTTAGTCCCACTCCCCCTGCTCTTTCCCCATATCCCTGCAATTTTTTCTCCTTCAAATATTTATCCAATTCCCTTTTGAAAGCTACTATTGAATGTTACAATATAGCTACAGACTAAAGAGAGGGTACAGAGGAGATTTACCAGAGGCAGAAACCCTCATCACATTTAAAAGTACTTGGATATGCACTTGAAGTGCTGAAACCTACAGGGCTACGGACCAAGAGCTGGAAAGTGGGATTAGGCTGGATAGCTCTTTTTTAGCCGGCACAGACACGGTGGGCCAAATGGCCTCTTTCTGTACCGTAGATTTCTATGATTCTAATGTCCCAGCCTGTTTTCTGCTGAATAAAGGACAGAGGTAGCGCAGTGGTAATGTCACTGGGCTAGTAATCCAGAGCCTGGACTAATGATCCAGAGACATGACCACGGCAGCTGGGGAATTTAAATTCAGTTAATTAAATAAATCTGGAATAAAAAGCTAGTATCATTAATGGTAACCATGAAACTATCGGATTGTCGTAAAAACCCATCTGGTTCACTAATGTCCTTTAGGGAAGGAAATCTGCCGTCCTTACCTGGTCTGGCCTATATGTGACTCCAGACCCACAGCAATGTGGTTGACTCTTAACTGCCCTCTGAAATGGCCTAGCAAGCCATTCAGTTGTAACAAACCGCTACGAAACACAATAATAAGAATGAAACTGGACGGACCACCCGGCATCGACCTCGGCACCGGCTACGGACACGGCAATGGCACACCCAGCCCAGTCAACCCTGCAAAGTCCTCCTCACCAACATCTGGGGACTTGTCCCAAAATTGGGAGAGCTGTCCCACAGACTAGTCAAGCATCAGGCTGACATAGTCATACTCACAGAATCATACCTTTCAACCAATGTCCCAAACTCCTCCATCACCATCCCTAGGTATGTCCTGTCCCACCGGCAGGACAGACCCACCAGGGGTGGCGGCACAGTGGTATACAGTCAGGAAGGAGTGGCCCTGGGAGTCCTCAAAATTGACTCCGGACCCCATGATGTCTCATAGCTTCTGGTCAAGCATAGGCAAGGAAACCTCCTGCTGATTACCACCTACCGCCCTCCCTCAGCTGATGAATCAGTACTCCTCCATGTTGAACACCACTTGGAAGAAGCACTGAGAGTAGCAAGGGCACTTCAATGTCCATCACCAAGAGTGGCTCGGTAGCACCACTACTGACCTAGCTGGCCGAGTCCTGAAGGGCATAACTGCCAGTCTGGGCCTGCAACAGGCGGTGAGAGAACCAACACAAGGGAAAAACCTACTTGACCTCGTCCTCACCAATCTACCTGTCGCAGATGCATCTGTCCATGACATTATTGGTAGCAGTGACCACCGCACAGTCATTGTGGAGATGAAGTCCCGTCTTCACACTGAGGACACCCTCTATCGTGTTGTGTGGCACTACCACCGTGCTAAATGGGATAGATTCAGAACAGATCTAGCAGCTCAAAACTGGGCATCCATGAGGCGCTGTGGGCCACCAGCAGCAGCAGAATTGTATTCCACCACAATCTGTAACCTCATGGCCCGGCATATCTCTCACTCTATCATTACCATCAAGCCAGGGGACCAACCCTGGTTCAATAAGGAGTGTAGAAGAGCATGCCAGGAACAGCACCAGGCATACCTAAAAATGAGGTGCCAACCTGGGGAAGCTGCAACACAGGACTACATGCATGCTAAAAAGCGGAAGCAGCATGCTATAGACAGGGCTTAGCGATCCTACAATCAACGGATCAGATCAAAGCTCTGCAGTCCTGCCACATCCAGTCGTGAATGGTGGTGGACCATTAAACTACTAATGGGAGGAGGAGGCTCCATGAATATCCCCATCCTCAATGATGGTGGAGCCCAGCACGTGAGTGCAAAAGACAAGGCTGAAGTGTTTGCAACCATCTTTAGCCAGAAGTGCCAAGTGGATGATCCATATTGGCCTACTCCTGAGGTCCCCACCATCACAGAAGCCAGCCTTCAGCCAATTTGATTCAATCCACGTGATATCAAGAAATGGCTGAGCCCACTGGATACAACAAAGGCTATGGGCCCCGACAACATCCTGGCTATTGTGCTGAAGACTTGTGCTCCAGAACTAGCCGCGCCTCTAGCCAAGCTGTTCCAGTACAACTACAACACTGGCATCTATCTGACAATGTGGAAAACTGCCCAGGTATGTCCTGTCCACAAAAAGCAGGACAAATCCAACCCGGCCAATTACCGCCCCATCAGTCTACTCACAATCATCAGCAAAGTGATGGAAGGTGTCATCGACAGTGCTAATGGGATTAAAGGGTAAGACGACAAACAGGGGGCTATAGGGGGAGAGGAGCTAAACACGATCAAAATCACTAAGGAAGTGGTACTCGGTAAAATAATGGGACTCAAGGCGGATAAATCACCTGGACCTGATGGCTTACATCCTAGAGTCTTGAAGGAAGTGGCAGTAGGGATTGTAGATGCATTGGTAATAATTTTTCAAAACTCCCTGGATTCCGCTAAGATCCCGGCAGACTGGAAAACTGCTAATGTAACACCCTTATTTAAAAAGGGCAGTAGACAGAAGGCTGGTAACTATAGACCGGTTAGCCTAACATCTGTGGTAGGTAAAATTTTGGAGTCCATTATTAAGGAAACAGTAACAGGACATTTGGATAATCATAATTTAATAGGACAAAGTCAGCATGGTTTTACGAAGGGGAAGTCATGTTTGACAAATTTGCTGGAGTTCTTTGAGGAAGTAACATATAGAGTGGATAAAGGGGAACCAGTAGACGTAGTGTATTTAGACTTCCAAAAGGCATTTGACAAGGTGCCACACAAAAGATTATTGCTTAAGGTAAAAAATCACGGGATTGGGGGTAATATTCTGGCATGGATAGAGGATTGGCTATCTAACAGAAAGCAAAGAGTTGGGATAAATGGTTCATTCTCAGACTGGCAATCAGTAACTAGTGGTGTTCCACAGGGGTCAGTGCTGGGTCCCCAACTCTTTACAATCTATATTAACGATTTGGAGGAAGGGACCAAGTGTAACATATCAAAATTTGCAGATGATACTAAGATGGGAGGGAAAGTAGTGAGTGAGGAGGACATAAAAAACCTGCAAGGGGACATAGACAGGCTAAGTAAGTGGGCAGAGATTTGGCAGATGGAATACAACACTGGAAAGTGTGAGGTGATGCACTTTGGCAGGAAAAATCCTAGAGCAATTTATTATCTTAATGGCAAGAAACTGGAGAGTACTGAAGTGCAAAGGGATCTGGGGGTCCTGGTGCACGAAACTCAAAAGGTTAGTATGCAGGTGCAGCAAGTGATTAAGAAGGCAAATGGAATGTTGGCTTTCATCGCTAGGGGGATAGAATATAAAAATAGGGAGGTATTGCTTCAGTTGTACAAGGTATTGGTGAGACCACACCTGGAATACTGCATACAGTTTTGGTGTCCTTACTTAAGGAAAGACATCCTTGCTCTTGAGGCAGTGCAAAAAAGGTTCACTCGGTTAATCCCGGGGATGAGGGGGTGGTCATATGAGGAGAGGTTGTGTAGATTGGGACTCTACTCATTGGAGTTCAGAAGAATGAGAGGAGATCTTATTGAAACATATAAGATTGTGAAGGGGTTGGATCGGGTGGATGCGGGGAGGATGTTCCCGATGACGGGTGAGACTAGAACTAGGGGACATAGTCTTAGAATAAGGGGCTGCTCTTTCAAAACTGAGATGAGGAGGAACTACTTCACTCAGAGGGTGGTAGGTCCATGGAATATGCTGCCACAAAAAGCTGTAGAAGCTACATCATTAAATAAATTTAAAACAGAAATAGACAGTTTCCTAGAAGTAAAGGGCATTAAGGGTTACGGGGAGCGGGCAGGAATTTGGACATGAGTCTAGGTTCGGATCGGTCATGGCCCTGTGGGTAGTGGAGCAGGCCCAGGGACCGTGTAGCCTGATTCTGCTCCTATTTCGTGTGTGCAATTCTGTTAGATGCAGGAGATGGTTCTGTGATAGTAGATAATAGATTGGCGGTTAGGATCAGATCAGCCATGATCTTATTGAATGGCGGAGCAGGCTCGAGGGGCCAATTGGCCTACTCCTGCTCCTATTTCTTATGTTCTTATGTTCTTATGTGCTATCAAGCAGCACTCACTCACCAATAACCTGCTCACTGATGCCCAGTTTGGGTTCCGCCAAGTCCACTCGGCTCCCGACCTCATTACAGCCTTGGTTCAAACAACGACAAAGGAACTGAATTCCAGAGGCGAGGTGAGAGTGACTGCCCTTGACATCAAGGCAGCATTTGACCGAGTGTGTCATCAAGGAGTCCTAGTAAAACTGAAGTCAATGGGAATCGTGGGGAAAACTCTCCACTGGCTGGAGTCATACCTAGCACAAAGGAAGATGGTTGTGGTGGTTGAAGGTCAATCATCACAGCCCCAGGACATCGCTGCAGGAGTTCCTCAGGGCAGTGTCCTAGGCCCAAGCATCTTCAGCTGCTTCATCAATGACCTTCCCTCCAACATAAGGTCAGAAATGGGGATGTTCGCTGATGACTGCACAGTGTTTAGCACCATTCACAATGCCCCAGATAATGAAGCAGCCCATGCCCACATGCAACAAGACCTGGACAACGTTCAGGCTTGGGCTGATAAGTGGCAGGTAACATTCGCGCCACAGAAGTGCCAGGCAATGACTATCTCCAACAAGCGAGAGTCTAACCACCTCCCCTTGACATTTAACGGCATTACCATCACCAAATCCCCCACCATCAACATCCTGGGGGACACCATTGACAAGAAACTTAACTGGACCAGCCACATAAATACTGTAGCAATAAGAGCAGGTCAGAGGCTAGGTATTCTGCGGTGAGTGTCTCACCTCCTTTCCATCATCTACAAGGCACAAGTAAGGAGTGTGATGGAATACTCTCCACTAGCCTGGATGAGTGCAGCTCCAACAACACTCAAGAAGCTCGACATCATCCAGGACAAAGCAGCCCACTTGATTGGCACCCCATCCACCACCTTAAACATTCACTCCCTCCACGACCGGCGTACCGTGGCTGCAGTGTGTACCATCTGCAAGATGCACGGCAGCACCTACCAAACCCGCGACCTCTTCCACCTCGAAGGATAAGGGCAGCAAGCGCATGGGAACACCACCACCTCCAAGTTCCCCTCCAAGTCACACACCATCCTGACTTAGAAGTATATCACCAATCCTTCATCATCGCTGGGTCAAAATCCTGGAACTCCCTACCTAACAGCACTCTGGGAGTACCTTCACCACACGGACTGCAGCAGTTCAAGAAGGCGGCTCACCACCACCTTCTCAAGGGCAATTAGGGATGGGCAATAAATGCTGGCCTTGCCAGTGACGCCCTCATCCCATAAATGAATAAAAAAAGGTGAATGAGGGAAAAAGTATTCTGGAATATTCCCATGGTATTTGGAGACAGATATTGATACTACATTTGAACAACAACAATTAAGTATATTCAACAAATATTGGGTTCGATTTTGACTGCGTTTGTCTGGTGTTAATGGCCTCAAAAGGGAGTCAGTAGCCTTACTGCTCCGGTAACATTGGTGACATTTGAAAAGGGGCCTACCTCCGGGTGTCCAAAACACCCGCCTATTTCAGGCAGTAGGACTCTTTTAATATGGAAATCGGTGTCTTACGATGTAAGTAGAACCCCGATTGCCATCTTAGGTAGGAACTTGATGGCACTGCATGGGGAGAGAGAGGCCAGGGCTGTGAGATTAGAAGGAGGGATGGAGGTTTACGATGTGCATGTCGGGAAGAACCAACTCAAGACAAGGACCTGGCTCTTTTCTTCATCCTTGTTTTCATAATGAAAGATTGCGGTGGACAAGAAAATAAAATGCACTGCATATGCCCATTTCCATAGTAACGCGCTGGCATGGTTAGCCATGTACAGCTGTGCCTCACCTGCCAAAAAGGTCATCAGCCGCCACTGCCACGCATCTCCCTAGGGGCCAGAAATTCCTGAGGACAGATGTTGAGAGGATTGATTTTTACCTGAGCTTAGTGAGCATGAGCCAGGTGGGCAAGGGACTGCCAGGGAGGAGAGAGCAAGGCCATATGGAAGTAAAAGAAAGTTGCATCTCTCAAAGGGTAAAGGCACCATGTGTTGAGGTACTGCATCATAAACCTCAAGAAGGTCCTAGATTTGACCAGAGATCTATACTGAATTAACTGATCTCAGTGGGAGTGGCAGTGAAGGCACTACAGTGCCTACGGACTTGGCGGAGGGGGTGGGGGGCGGAGAAGGAAAATCTGCCAGAATTTTCACTCCTCATCATTGCCCATTGCTGGAAATTGCACGTTCGTGGGTATCGGGTGAGGACAGGATTGACTGTCAAACATTAACTCACTAAGTACTCAGGTTTGATAGGGTAGATGCAGAGAAGATGTTTCCACTTGTGGGGGAATCCAAAACTAGGGGCCTTAAGTATAAGATAGTCATTAATAAATTCAATAAAAGAAAAAGACTTGCATTTATACAGCGCCTTTCATGACCACCGGATGTCCCAAAGTGCTTTACAGCCAATGAAGTACTTTTTGAAGTGTAGTCACTCTTGTAATGTAGGAAACAATAGAGAATTCAAGAAAATCTTCTTTAGCTAGAGAGTAGTTAGAATGTGGAACCTGCTACCACAGGGAGTAATTGAGGCAAATAGCATAGATTTAAGGGAATGCTAGATAATATATAAGAAAGGAATTGAAGGATATGCTGATAGGGTGAGATGAAGTAGGGTGGGAGGAGGCTTGTGGGGAGCATAAACACTGACATGGACCTGTTGGGCCGAATGGTTGGTTTCTGTGCTGTACATTCTATGTAATTCTATGCAATGTCAGTGAAGATCCGTGGCATAATGACATTAATAACAAATTCTCATAACAGGTAGGAGTTTTTTCATAAATGAAGTAGAGAGAGAAATACCTTGCATTGACAGTACTTAGATTTTCAAGACTACGAAAGATTTTGGGAAGGTAAATAGTAAAAGATTGTTTTCTATGGTCGTTAACAAGGGGGCATCAACTCTGGACTATCACTAGAAAAATAAATGGAAAAGTTCAAAGAAATGTTTTGATACAGAATTATTAGAACATACAATGCTTTACCACAAATGCCAATTGAGGCCGAGGATGTGGCATCATTTCAAAGGGAATTGGATGTTTGAAAAAGAAGATAGAAGGACAAAGGGGAAAGGGCAGGGGAATGGGAATGGAGCAGATAGCTCCTATTGGAGAGCTAGCACTTGCATAGGCATAATGTGCTGAATGGTCTCCTTCAGTACTGATGGAGATTAAGGGTTACGGAACCAAGGTGGGTAGATGGAGTTAAGATACAGCTCAGCCCTGATCGAATTGAATGGCGGAACAGGTTCGAGGGGCTGAATGGCCGACTCCTGTTCCTATATTCCTACTGCACATTCTAATGATTCCTAACATCTGGCAGGGTTACTGGATGTCTAGACAGGATGTGGCAGGAAGGGAAAGTGTGAAATCAATCCTCCAGTGTATCAGATCCTCAAGACACATTTAGAGTATTAAAACAAGGAGCAGTGGTCAAAATTCAGACCCAGGCCCACCAACTGTGCAGCCCTGTTCCTTATGAGGTAAACAATCAAAAGAATTGCAACAATTTTTCTCACAGAACGAATCTCCACACATAAGGCTGAATAAACACAAGAGAAAGATTAAGCAAAGCCAGGTTTTATTGCAACATAGTCCTGCATAGTGATATACATCTTTGATACTCCATTGGAGCTCTCCTTACAAAAATACCGAGCCAATATTCACTTTAAAATATATTTATAATTCCATAAAGTTTAGGCATTGTTTGGATAACTACATAATAAAAGTTCATAACATCAGATCTAGAAAATAAAGTTTCAATACTTTGGCGTTACCAACAAAAAAATCTGAACCACTCCGACTATTCTGCTGCACCAGTTATGTTAATGAGCCAGAGAACATCTTGTACAATTTTGATCAAACAAGAACTCCTACCTGACCGGTCGACTGACTGAAGACTGATTTTGTTTCAATGGTCAGTACCACACCTTATAACACACCCTGCTTCACCACATATACCATACATTATCACATATACCCTACATTATCACATATACCCTACATTATCACATATACCCTATATTTACCTACACTTTAATGCATCCTACATCATAACAGATCACGTGTCAAATATACCACACCTTATAGCACATATACTCTTCATTACACCTTTTGCTACAACATACACCCAAACCTTATGGCATATTTGATGCTGTGTATAACTATATATTGTAATGTTATTATATAACCTACCCTATGCACCCTACTTTACCGCACCTTGTGCTATCACATCACCTACATTAATTCACACCCATGTTATATATTATCTATATTATACCACACAACCTATACTATCATTGTCCTCACGTTAACACACACACACACACACACCATGTTAGGATACACACCCTACTTTATCATTTGTCCTGGACCTGAATTCCCACCCACAGCAGTACAATTTCTATTAGTGGGAAATGTGTTTGCACCAACCTTCTCCAATATCCTTCTCTCTTTCAGGACCAGGAGCAGAGAATTAATGTTAGAGCCCATTGGATAGAGTAATATTCTGTAGAGAAAGGAATAGAAGAATATGCTGATGGGGTGAGATGAAGTAGGGTGGGAGGAGGCGCGTGTGGAGCACAAACACCAGCATGGACCAGTTGGGCCGAATGGTCTGTTTCTGTTCAGTAAATTCTATGCAATTCTATGGATAGCTGAGGTGTGTCTCTTGAGCATGGCAAGTCACCATTTCCAGCTTACCTTCAGCTCAGCTAATGCTGGTGGTGGGAGGAGACGCTTAGATAGAATCTGGATTGTTTTCTTCCCTGCTATCAATTTCCTTAAACTTGAGCTGAGAACGTCAACACTCTATAAACCGAAAATCTATTCTCTTCAAAGGTGGGGCAGAATTTTGGGAGAAAATACTTCTCAGCAAACAAACAGGAAAGTGACCACTGTTCGGGTGCCCACGGCAGCCTGCAGAATCCTCCCAAAGCAGACTGGGCAAAACCCAATGCAAGTAGACTTAAAGAAGAGAAAATTCTTCCACTTGTGGGGGAGTCCAAAACTAGGGACCATAAATATAAGATAGTCACCAATAAATCCAAAAGGGAATTCAGGAGACATTTCTTTACCCAGAGAGTGGTGAGAATGTGGAACTCGCTACCACAGGGAGTGGTTGAATCGAATAGCATAGATGCATTTACGGGGAAGCTAGAGAAGTACATGAGGGAGAAAGGAATAGAAGGATATGCTGATAGGGTGAGATGAAGTAGGGGTGGGAGGAGGCTTGCGTGGAGCATAAACGCCGGCACAGACCAGTTGGGCCAAGATGCCAGTTTCTGTGCTGTAGACTCGATGTAAATGTATTTAATATATTCACGCAGGGGAAAGATGGTATTATTGCTCTCTGCCGAAAACTGGACTGACCGGCATAATTTTAACTCAACCATTGGGAACCCAACAGAATGCCCTAATAAACTGAAAATAATACACATCACTGCCTTCTTTATTTTGTGCTACATCCTAAACCAACACACGTATATAGTGGAGACACAGCATAAAATGCAGAATCAGGTCGTGGCAATGAGAAAACATCACTCAAAACATAATACTGCACTTTTGCACACTCACAGGTACACAAGCACAATCTCAACTTGCAGTAAAGGAATACTACATTATCCCGCACGGTGCAGCACTATAAGCATCAAATGGAAGCTACCTCTCCAACTGAAAATGATAAGAATACACACTGGTCCTAAATTCAGGAAGTTCCGCAAAATGAGCAGGGTGTGCTATTGAGAAGTACTGACCTTTTTGTACATCTTAGCCTGTGAGGTTAGGGAAATCCTAGCAGAATTATTGGAGTTTACCTTCCCATTTAAAGGGTACTGTCACCATCTTGAGGACTTTTCAACCAGACTATGCCCCTTGAAGAGCCAGGAGCAGCTTGTTCAGAAACCTCAGCTGATAGTCCCTCTTATTAGGCCACTGGAATAAGTTAGCATGGCCAGAGATTCGCTCAGTTGCAGTGCTCTTCATGGTAAAGTCCTCTAACGCTCCCTTTTCGACCATCACCCCAAATCTGGTAATTGCGCGATTTTCATAAACTCAGCACGCTCATTTTATTTTTAAAAATCTCAAATATTTTTCATAATTTGCCATTGCAATTTGGGTGGAGAAACCTTTTTCATAGAGAGGGGAGAAAAAATCAATCGAAACACACTGAAGTATAAGTACTTCTGGTTTGGCAAAGCTGATCAAAAGGGCAAAAAGGAAATAGAGACAAAAGACCTGCCCCTTTAAGGGAGACGGTTAATGCAGATGTATCCCTCGTCAGGGTTCCAAACGATAACCTTTCACCTGTCCGCTTTCTTTATGGAGTTGAAGGCCTCATCTGTAAAGTCCAGAATCACAGATGTTTCAATCAGGGAAGTGAAGCAGACAGGACTCTGTAAATAAGATGGGGAAGAGAAACCTCACGGAGGAACTGCTAACTGACCGACTGCCAAACTTTTCTTTTTTGTACTGACTAGTTGCCTTTTCTTTTTAATGCCACCCTTGATAAGTTTTCCTGTGTCCGGAACAAAACGTGGCTGGGGGGCCGCGTAAAAAAAATGTTAAACCGTCCAACAAACGATTACATTGCTATCAAGCTGACTGGTGTATCTGCACCCCCCATGCCTCCTCAAAAAGGTCGTGCACCCAACACAACTTCATTTCAACCTCTTAAAACGCCTCTTCCAGTCTGTAGGCTGAAGGGCTTCCTGAAAGGGAGTGAACCACGTAGGACACACAAGAGGTAGGGTTGCCAACCCTCCAGGATTGACCTGGAGTCTCCAGGAATTGAAGATTAATCTCCAGGACACTGCTGCGAGCAACGCCCAGGAGAAAAATCATACCAGCGTTAAAAATCATTGCGTGTTTTTTCCATTTTCTTTGAACACTTCTGATTATTAGTTATAAAAATATCGGAGATGGGGTGAAAAAAAGCATGTTTGACTGACAGTCAAGATTCATCCAATCGGCTAATGAAGAGTCATGTTGCTCTCCAATTGGCCGTGGGAAGGCGGGGCGCTGCGAGGATGGATGTGTCAGGCGACCAATGGCGCCAATGACCAATGGTGACCACGGAAGCGTAGCATAAGCTCGAGGAACAGCACCTCATCTTCCGATTAGGCATTTTACAGCCTTCCGGACTCAATATCGAGTTCAACAATTTCAGATCATAACCTCGGCCCCTACCATATATATATATATTTTATCCACACTTTCGGTTTGTGCCTTTTCCCTTTTTTTTCTCTCTCTCCCCCCACTGCAGCTGTCTTTCATTCTGCCAGCATTTCACACTTCACACTTCTGAGCCATCTTTTGTTTCTTAACCTGTCCTATTACCATCTCGTCTTGCCTTGAGCATCTCTTAATGTCTCTACTTATCACAGACCTCCCCTTTTGCTCTTTTATTCCTTCCCCCAGCCTCCCATTTGCTTTTTTATGTTTCATTTCCTGCTTTTTTCTCAGTTCTGATGAAGGGTCTTTGACCTGAAACGTTAACTCTGTTTCTCTCTCCACGGATGCTGCCTGGCCTGCTGAGTTTTTCCCAGCGTTTTCTGTTGTTATTTCAGTTTTCCAGCATCCGCAGTATTTTGCTATTGGACCAATGGTGGGAGTATGGGGGGGCGGGGCAGTGGGAGGTCACGTGATGAAAGCTCCAGGAATCCGTCCAACCAGAGTTGGCAGCCCCTAACAAGAGGCTAAATACAGTTCGGCAAAAAAAAAACCTTCCCCCTGCTATACCTTGAAAAGTGCAAGAATGTAGTAAAATGGTTCACTTAGACTTAACAATGACTTCCTGGGGCATAAAGTACAAGCAAGGGCTTTGGGTTGCTTAGCGATGAGCAAGAAGTCAATCATCAGTCAGCCTGTTAGCATTACTGGTGTCAAACAACAGCCTGTAGAACAGCAAATAAACCAACTGCACAGGTCTGTGATAAAGACACAGTTTAAAATGCAGAATCAGGTTATGGTAATGAGAGAAACAGCACTGAAATCAGAGGTGCTTGTGTAAACTCAAAGGTACGCGAGCATAATCTCAATGCGCAATAATACACAGATATATATATATATATATATATATATGAATAAAAAATATGTTGATAGGTTAGTACCTCCCTTTATCTGCAAGATTAACTCATCACTCAGTCCGGTAATTATCATTTGTCTATCAAAACTGTCGGCTCATTGAATTACTGATGAATCATTTTTCATAGAACAAATTGCATATCACACACAAACAAATAAAGGAAAAAAAATAAACCCAGAAATGTATAATAGGCTGCAAAATACAATTGCTGATATCTAGATACTTTCTGCTACGGTGAGCGGCTTCAACAGTTTTAAGTGGAGTTGGAGTCTAGTCGCAAAGTCTGCTCCTTTGTTATCCTGCGGCCTATGTTTATATTGTTCTATCTACACTCCTAACACATGCACATGAGGTACTGAAAAAGGCAAGGAACTGCATAGCATGAAGTCACAGCACCGGCACAATGTCATCCCAATGCTGCTAGCAGCATGTGGCATCCCGAGTGGCAGTTTAATAGTCTTGTCATACAGTATCGCTTTATTGAGAGAAAGAAAAGAACTACATTTGTGTAAAGCCGGCGACCCCTAACTATCTTTAATGGATAAAAAGCGCAGGAATAAACACCACAAATCTTTTGTAAGTCTCAAATGATTACCCGCTAAAAATAGAAAACACTTTCGTGCAATTTTCATGCCAGGTCCTCTTGATTATGTTAACCAGACTATTGTGTTCAGTCCCTCCTGGGGCACCAAAAACTAAAAGAATATTTGCGTATGCAACACAGTTTCTGCAGAAGCCACAGGGACTATTCGATTAACCGTATCCACACATATGATCTGTGCTGTTCAGTTCAATCCTGGAGTCCCATTTTCTGCTGTTTCCTGGTCTACACCCCTCCACCCCTCCACCCAATGCTGGTAAATAAACTGCACGTAATGCAGACACACTTTGACTGTACTTCAACCAGCTCAGCCATTTACAAGAACAAGGGGCAAGCATAGAATGGACTGAGCCCAAGATTCACATCTTGATGCTTCAAGCAAAAGAAGATTACCCTTCGAAAAATTTTGGACACCTCAGTGTAACCATTTGGTTTGGTTGACTTAGGCTGCTGTACGTTGCTAAAAAAAAAATATGATTATTAATTTGGTTTTTAAAAAATATCAACTGCCCTGCATTTCTGGTTCCCCGCCAATCATTCACCACCAAGGAAACGCCCCCTTCCGTCCCCTCCCCTGTCTGTAGCGATTAACAAGATTGTCCAATTGTTCCTTTGCTCCTCAAATCATGGCGTACACTACTCGCTGTAATAAATTAAGAAAAATCAAAGCAAATCCTTGGTGTACTGCTCGCAGAGTTAGCAGTTGGAATAGGGGACTGTTTCTTTGCTGCTGCCAACTTCGATGATGTATGAATGATTCGATGTAGGCTAAGGATATGCAGCAAAGAGGGAGTAAAGAATCAATGGAGCCTGATACTCTGCAGCTAACAGGACAATATGACCGAGTACTGTGCGACCAAGTGGGATTTGCTGCTTGGACAAAGCTCCTTGCCATCCTTCAAGACCACATCGAGACACATCTCTTTAGCCGCTTTTCCCCCCAGGTAGGTAAGAAAAACGATAGCTTTACTTAAAAGGGAAAATAAAAGCGTGCGCAACGTTTTACGATCTGACCATGGCTATGTACAAGGAGGCTAACACCGTTGGAAGTCTGAGCCACTGAGTTAAACACAGCCCGTGCAGAATAAAATACAGGGACGCTAGCAGTATTTATACATATACAGGCGATTGGTTCTTCACGTTCTGCAGTCACTGTCAGGGAATCCTTGCTTCTTTTTTTTGCTGTATCTGGGTTGAATCTGAAAACACAGAAGCTCCTCTCCATTTACCATTTCATTGTGCTCACAAAGGTGGCCTCTAGATTTTTCTGCGGAGCGCGTGGCTTGGCTTTGCATGAATAAATATGCTGCATTGTACTTGTCCTTCAGCAACAAAAAAAAAACCCCAAGATATTCTTGACCTTTTCCTTGCGTGGCGATGATAAGATTTACTGCTTCTCTTCGTGGTTGGCGTAGATGCCAGCTTCCCAGCGTAGAGCCATGGCGCTCTTTCGGCGGGTCACCCTGGTAGCCTCAAGGACCTGGAAGAGTCGCAAACCCCAAGAGAAGTGAGCGAAAAGGAAAAGAAAAAGAAGAAATCAAAGATTATCAAAGGTTTTGAAATGAAAATCTCTTACTTCAAAGTGAACTCCCGTATCATGCTAACAGGTTACTCTACCCGCCCCGTGCAACTTCTTTATTAAGACCTTACTCTTCGAAAGGTGCACGCCCCCTAAATCTACACCGTAAATAATCTTCCCGGAATCATATTTTCCTTTTCATTTGGTAGAGCTAAAATGGAAAACAGAACGCTTGGAATCCAAAATAAAAACAGAAAAGTACTGGAAACGGCAGGTCCATTAGCACCTGAACGAGAGATGGGTTAGTATTTTAGGTGTGATCCTCTGTCATGACAGTTTAAACATTAATCTTTCAAGTGCTGACCAATCCGCTGTGCTTTTCCTGTTTTTATTTTTACATTGTTCCTTTGCCACCTAACAAACCGTTCAACCGAATAAACTGAACAGATTTGTGACATTACCAGTGAAACAGCTCACTAAGATCTGGAGGGGTGGGAACATAAATTTAACAATCTAAATTCATGTATCAATTCAGATTTAGATTCTTGTGGTAACTCTTGGACTATTCACATATATTTTTTAAACAGTGTTCTCTGGCGTGCGAAATCCAAACTCTGTTACAATACCATTTTTTTTGTCATCGCGAGTGGATAGTTTTAAAAATGCTTGATTTGGGCACATTAATTGACTTCTACTGACAGATTAGGGAACTAATTAGTGGATTTAACAGCAATAACGAACAAGTGGACCAACTGCAATGATGTCGTTACCTTGGCAGTGACTGGTTCAGCTCTCAACTTGACCTTATTCCAAGACAGATTAAAGCCTCCTTACCCCGGTTTTTTTGGGCCTCATTTCCAACTCGCGAGCACAATGTTCGAAATGAGGAACTGGGTAGCTGTTCACATTCCAAATCTTTGCTGTTAGTCACTCAACTGGGAGAGTCACTTTGAGAAGGAAGTGGCCATAAATAAAAAGGTAGAAACTAGAGCTTACCTAGGCTGGAATGATTCAACCTCCATGTTGAAACTGTGTTCAAGACTTCCTCTTGTGAGCAGTTCCGGTGCAGAAGAGGGAGTCTGGAGCTTGTAGTCTCAACATGGACACTTTACTCTTTTAAAATCACGACACGTATAAGCAAAATTAATTGGAATAAAACACACTGAATTATTAAATTGTTAACAAGACAGTGCCTCTGAGAATATTTATCAGTCTGGTGGAATATTTTCACTGAATGAGGAGGGCCAAAGAATTCAATAGAGGCCTGAGATTGCATGTTCCACACAACTGAATGTCGATCACTAGTGAATTGACTGGACAGATGCGGCATTATGATTGATAAATAATTCAAAACATCTCTCTCACACACACACACACACACACACACTTTCAAGCCTGTCCAAAGGCTTCTTGTCACACTCAGTTATTTGGAGGCAGTATTTTGAATGCATTTTTTAAACAGAGGCACTCTTTCGTAAAGGACGAGGTGTCGTCAAATGGTATGTCAAGTATAGCCGACACTGGATACCATGTTCAAGCCCAGCCTAGGTAAACTAAGAGAGAATGTGCATCATCTATTTCTTATTAAAAAAAACAGTAGTTTATGAGATGGAGCACTTAGGGGTACAAATCCACAGCACCAGTCTACAACAAACATGGAACAAGCTACTTCATTTCAAATAACTGTAGCTCCTTTTGACCACTAGCCACCTTCTTTTCTTACCTTGTGCTGACTGTGACTCTGATAGTGAGTATCCACTCTAATCTCCACATGGTAAATAGAGCAATACTTGGTGGGCGAAAGTAAGAAAGAATTTGCAATGATTTGGTAACTTATTAATGTCCTCAGGTTGTTCCAAGGGACTTCAAAAGCCAATATATTTAATTTTCAGTGTTGTTCTTCAGGGAAAAAAAAACACAGCTCCTTCTCTAAGTTTGAAATATAATAAATAAATTGGGGGAAAAACATGCTGACAATTGTTTTTTTGTTGCCTTTTTTGGGGGGATTTATAATAAGGAATGTCAGTGCAATTCCAGCATCAAAGACTCCCAGGACAGGTATAACATGGGCCAGATTTAGAGTAAAGCTATTCCGAGAGTAAATTTCCCCTTCCTATGTCCTAAAGCTCTTAGCCCTTGCACCAACAATATGCTTTAAGTCCAGCTTCAGTTGTTAGGCAAGGGTATTACGGGTTATGGAATCGAGGCAGGAAATGGAGTTAAGATACAGATCAGCCATGGCTAACGGAACAGGCTTGATGGGCTGAATGGGCTCTTCCTGTTCTGATGTTCCTTAGAAAAAGCATTCCCCACTGCACTTGTGCGACATTTCCCATTATCCCGTATCTTTATGGCCTTTCTGTCTTGAAATGTGTGTCAAATTAAGGGGACATTTGTGTTGTGGGCCCTTGACTACTAGGAGCTAGCTTGAGCCCTGCTCTAAACCCATATCCCATACGTTATAGCCTGCAGAGAGACAGGAGAATCATCCTCGCGGATCTGACTGAATTCCATCCAATAAATGAAAGGTCAGAGTGGGGAGCTGGTGTGCTACCGCGACCCCCTCTGTTCCATTTTAAACATGTAGTTTCTCTCAGTCTACTTGCATCACACATCATTCCTCCACCATGAGGTCTGGCATGTGACCATTTCCCAAGTCTCTGCCACTATTGTTCTTTAAGTGATAGGAACATAGGAACAGGAGGAGGCCATTCAGCCCCTCGAGCCTGTCCCGCCATTCAATTAGATCATGGCTGATCTGTGTCTCAACTCCATTGACCCGCCTTGGTTCCATAACCCTTAATACCCTTGCCTAACAAAAATCTATCAATCTCAGTTTTGACATTTTTAATTGACCTCCCAGTCTCAACAGCTTTTTGGGGGAGAGAGTTCCAGATTTCCACTACCCTTTGTGTGAAGAAGTGCTTCCTGACATCACCCCTGAACGGCCTAGCTCTAATTTTAAGGTTATGCCCCCTTGTCCTGGACTCCCCCCACCAGAGGAAATAGTTTCTCTCTATCTACCCTATCAAATCTTTGAATCATCTTAAACACCTCAATTAAATCACCCCTTAATCTTCAATACTCAAGGGAATACAAGCCTAGTCTATGCAACCTGTCCTCATAATTTAACCCTTTTAGCCCCGGTCTAATGGTGAGTGTGAAGCAATGCTACTGTAAACTGCCAAAGTACAGCACCTTACCATATGGAGGACACAGCAGATACTTTCAGTATCACAGTAATTCAAAGTATTAGCACTCAGGTCACTTAGTGCTGGCAGCGGTGGCTGTGGATTTTGCCAGGATGTCAGAAAAATGCATTGACAATGCAGCACAGAACTGGACATAGCCACAAGATACTAAGATTTTGTACCCCAAGTTTGTTTGATGGTAATTAATGCACACAGCTTCTCAACCTTGTAATTCACTGCTGCTAATATCGTTAAGTTTATGGGGTACAGCGCAGGGTCACAGGAGTATACGTAGAATAACCCACACGCAACAGATCAGTGAACATCTCGCCATTGCTGTCTGAACAAGTCGCTCTGGGGGTTATTCTCGAGACTCCTACGGCCTGGGAGAGATGATTCTGTTGTTAATGAGGCGCACAAGTCAGGAAGCAGGTGGAATGTCAGCTCGTTAAGTGTTGCCTTGGTACTACCTCAGCTGCCAGCGATGGGCGGCCCCGCCACCATACTTGGGCATGAGGCGGTGTTACCAAAAATGATGGAGATCAATTAGGCGAGTTAAAAAGGAAGCAGAGAGAAAGAGTGCAACGGTTACAGAGATTTGTAACCAATGAAAAACCGTTGTGGATCAACTAATCAGTACTTGAACTGTTGCCTTTTGCAAACTCACTTTCCTGGGTTTCCCCATCTGTGGTGAAGCTGATTACTCCATCTGTGCCACGTAAAATAGTGCAACATTACAATAGCAGAAAGTCTTACAGCTTCCTCCTTTACTTTAAGTGGAGAACACATGCATATTCAACTAAACTTTAGAAAAACATTTTTCCCCCCCACAGATTTGCTCTCAAACCTCCTCATGATCTGGATAAAATAACTACAGAAAATATGCACAGCACATTTCTGTCAGGTTTGCTATAGTCTAGTTGTTACTTTTATTCTTTCTCAGTTCTCTCTCCTGCAGTCACTACATCCGTTTGGTCAGTAGGGGGCTCCAATAGACTTCTGCATCGGCCTCTCAATTCAAAAAGAAATCACTTGCATTTACATAGCGCCTTTCACAACCTCAGGACATTCCAAAGCGCTTCACAGCCAATGAAGTACTTTTTGAAGTGTAGTCACTGTTGTGATGTAGGGAAACGCGGCAGCCAATTTGCGCACAGCAAGCACCCACAAACAGCAATGTGATTTTTTTTTCTTTGTTCAATCATGGGATGCGGGCGTTGCTTGCAAAGCCAGCATTTATTGCCCATCCCTAATTGCCCTCGAGAAGGTGGTGGTGAGCCGCCTTCTTGAACCGCTGCAGTCCGTGAGGTGTTTTCCTAGTGGTTTGATACAACTGAGTGGCTTGCTAGGCCATTTCAGAGGGCAGTTAAGAGTCAACCACAGTGCTGATAATCTGCTTTTAGTGATGTTAGTTGAGGGATAAATATTAGCCAGATCTCCCCAGCTCTTCTTCAAAATATCATGGGATCTTTTACATCCACCTGAGAGAGCAGACGGCACCTCCGACAGTGTAGCACTCACTCTGTACTGCACTGGAGTGTCAGCCTAGATTTTGTGCTCTAGTTTAAACTTTACTTGGTCCCTAGTCTCACATTTATTTATTCTTTCATTTACATTTTGCCAATTATTTTAACCTGTATCTTATTTTCTCCCACAAAGGCCTCACACCACTCTCTTGGCTTGGACGACAGGCATATGACCTTTATTCCAAAGAAACTCCTGATCCCACTGCTGTGGGACTTCAGGTGACTTAACTTCCTGGGAGGCAATGGCCAGGGGGGGTGTGGGGAGGAAAAGGAGCTGGGCTCAGTGTGTTGGCTCTCTGGCGGCACAACTGAGGTTCGTAACTTGCTCTTAGGAAATTGTCTGGGTTAGCCTGCAAACGAACACTAACCATGTGGTACAGCTAGGGTTGCCAACTCTGGTTGGATGTATTCCTGGAGGTTTCATCACATGACCGCCTGCCTCCAACTGCCCCGCCCAGACATTCCCGCCATTGGTCGGCCGACACATCCATCTTCATGATGACCCGCCTTCCCCACGGCCAATCGGAACGCGAGCAGACTCTTCGTTACCCAATTGGATGATTCTTGACTGTCAATCAAACAGCCCTTTTCTCCCCCATGTCCAATATTTTATAACTAGTAAACAAAAGTGTCCAAAGAAAATGTTTTTAAAAACACACAATTATTTTTTTTAATTGCGCCGATGGTTTTTCTCCCGAGTGTTGCTCGCAGCAGTGTCCGGGAGAGTAGTCTTCAATTCCTGGAGAATCCAGGGCAATCCTGGAGGGTTGGCAACCCTGGGCACCGCACACTGGGCGTGCCAGTGTGGTATGACAGCACACCATCATGTTAAAAAAGAGATTTAGTAAACACTTAAATGGTAAAAATTATTTATTACGAACTGTATAATTGTAGTTTGTGATAGAAACACTGGGAATTGGTGAAGCACAGTTCAGGACTTAGAAGTTGCAAAACTGGGTTATGAGCAGTATTTGAGATTGTGCGATACCCTTGAAACCTGTACCTTTTATTTTATATATAATATTCACAGAAGACTTACCAAAGCATCTTCAAAAAAAAAAGTTGTTGAGAAGATAGTAGCGGAGGATCCATGGAATGTAGGGTTGCCAACCCTCCAGGATTGCCCTGGAGCCTCCAGGAATCAACCTCCTGGACACTGTTGCAAGCAATCCAGGAGAAAAATCATAGGGGCATAAAAAAATTGTGTGTTTTGTTTAAAAGATATTCTTTGAACACTTTATTTATTAGTTTTAAAAATATTGGAGATGGAGGAATAAAGACTTCTACTGGGCAGGACAGTTGGAGGGAGGAGGTAATGTGACAAAATCTCCAGGAACACATCCAACCAGAGTTGGCAACCCTAATGGAATGGATAGGCCACCATTTTACCATGGCCACCTCAAGTCAGTGACAAGATGTAACAGTGATTCCTATTAAGCCAAGGATATAACACACTTTTATTCTGCATTTTAGTACTGAACTATCTAGTCTTTTGTCAAAAAAACAAATAGTGGCAAGTACGTTTCAAAGATTAAACACACACGAGCTTCAGAAAACAGCACAGACCACAAGTGTGAAAATGTAACGCTTGACAGCCTTCGAAAGCCCTAAAACATGTAAAATGTCTCGAACACAATCGCAATCATCTTTGATTTTAAATCATCTTTCTTCTACCACACCCTCCCCCCCATTATTGACCGTTTTATTCTTTCTTATTGAGGTTTATTATCACTGTCACTGGTGGTTTCCTTATCAATACTGTCCTTATTGCTGCAACAGTTTTGTGCCATGTGAAAGTAAAATTATGAAGTTGGCAAGATAGAAGGGACGTACTGGGAAGTTAAACCCATGGTCTCTTCCTGTAACAGGAGGAGAAGGTTTTATAGAATCATACAGCACAGAAGGAGGCCATTCGGCCCTTCGTGCCTGTGTTGGTTCTTTGAAAGAGCTATTCAATTAGTCCCACTCTGCTGCTCTTTCCCCATAGCCCTACAATTTCTTTTCCTTTTCAAGTACTTATCCAATTCCCTTTTAAAGTTACTGTTGAATCTGCTTCCACCGCCCTTTCAGGCAGTGCATTCCAGATCATCACAACTCGCTGCGTAAAAACATTCTCCTCATCTTCCCTCTGGTTCTTTTGCCAATTACCATAAATCTGTGTCCTCTGGTTACTCTTCTGCAAGAAGATACAGTTTCTCTCTATCCACTCTATCAAAACCCCTCATAATTTGGATCTCCTCTATTAAATTTCCCCTTAACCTTCTCTGCTCTAAGGAGAACAATCCCAGCTTCTCCAGTCTCTCCACGTAACTGAAGTCCCTCATTCCTGGTACCATTTTAGTAAATCACCTTTGCTATTGAAAAATAATAAACTCTCCTTTATCAGGTTACAGCAGTGCTTTTTATATATATATCTATATAATTAGCAAAATTATGTTCATTTTAATTCGTTTTACTGTTATAATTTAACTTAACGTTTTCCAGTGATTGTTTGCTACATAAATAAAACACAATGTAAAATTGTTTCCGTTTGTGGTTATAAGTCGGCGCTATGGGCTCATTTTCACCAAAATATTTGTTGATTCAAACTTGCTTCAACAATACTTAGCTGGTCTTCAGCGACTCCCGTCAGGAGTTTGAGTAACCGTTGCACCTCTCAATAAGCATGAGCACCGTGCAAACCCAGCACCTTTAACTAAAAAATAAGAAAGCACGGGGAAAAAAACCAAACGGCACCTGTTAGGGCATTGCAAGTCATGCGTCTACAAGGACCATGGTTAAGACAAACAAATCCAAACACACACCGCTCTCCAGGAACCAGAGCAGAGGTGTAGTTCTGACTGGCACACAATTGCTTTTTGATATATAAATACCTACATATATATATATATATTTAAAAAAAACAATCACATCCAAGCCAGTTAAAAAAAACAGGTTGTTGGGGCAGAGAAGAAGCAACTTCTGTCTGAATCTTTTTTTGAATCTGATTTGTCACGCTGCTCGTCTGACATCCAGTAATGGATGAGCTGAAATTTCCTCCAATTAAATATTGTGAAAACCGAAGCCATTGTCTTCAGTCCCTGCCAGAAACTCCGTTCCCTAGTCACCGATTCCATCCCCCTCCCTGGCCACTGTCTAAGGCTGAACCGGACCGTTCACAACCTCAGCGTCCTATTTGACCCTGAGATGCCATATCCTTCCGACCCCATATCTGCTCCATCGCCAAGGCTGACTACTTCCACCTCCGTAACAAAGCCCGTCTCCGCCCCTGCCTCAGCCCATCTGCTGAAACCTTCATCCATGCCGTGGTTACCTCCAGACTCTACTATTCCAATACTCTCCTGGCTAGCTTCCCACCTACCACCCTCCGTAAATTAAACTTAATCTAAACTCTGCTGCCCGTATCCTAACTCACAGTAAGTCTCGTTCACCCACCACACCTGTGCTCACTGACCTACACTGGCACCCAGTCTGACAATCCCTTGATTTAAAAATTCTCATCCATGTGTTCAAATCCCTCCATGGCCTCGCCCCTCCCTATCTCTGTAACCTCCTCCAGACCTACAACTCTCCGAGATCTCTGCGCTCCTTCAAGTCCGGCCTCTTGCACATCCCCGATTTACTTTGCTCCACCATTGGCGGCCATGCCTTCAGCTGCCTAGGATCTGGAATTCCATCACTAAACCTCTCTGCCTCTCTCCCCTCCTTTAAGTTGCTCCTTAAAACCTACCTCTTTGATCAAGCTTTTGGTCACATGTCCTAATATCTCTTTACGCGGCTCAGTACCAGAACTGAAAGGTTATACCTATCAGCAAATATTGAACAGGCAGGGGCTCTTTTCTCTAGAAAAGATAAGATTGACAGGTGACCTAATAGAGATCTTTAAGATTATGAAAGCGTTTGATACGATAGACGAAGAGAAGATGTTTCCACTTGTGGGGGGAGACCAAAATGTGGGGCCATAAATATAAGATAGTCACTAATAAATCCAATAGGGAATTCAGGAGAAACTTCTTTACCCAGAGAGTGGTGAGAATGTGGAACTCGCTACCACATGGAGTAGTCGAGGCAAGTAGCATGGATGCATTTAAGGGGAATCTAGATAAGTACATGAGGGAGAAAGGAATAGAAGTTTATGCTGATGGGTGAGACGCAGTAGGGTGGGAGGAGTCTCGTGTGGAGCATAAACACTGGAATGGACCAGTTGGGCCAAGTGGCCTGTTTCTGTGCTGTAAATTCTATGTGTAGTAATTCTATGTTGGAGGCACATTAAATTCTGCCCCAAAGACTTGAATCTCCCAATTAGTCAACAGACTACACCTCTGCTCTCGTAAAATATATCGAAACATATGTTAACATGCAAGCCATACATGCTGATACAGGTGGTTAACAAGGAATTTACCGGGTACCTCTGAAGTGATCATGTTAGAGGATACAATAGTGGCGTACTGACAAAGAGGAAAAGGCATTGTTAGTGATCCCTCTAGATAGTGACAAAAAATGCAAAAACATTATGAAACCTCTCCTGCGTTAGTACATTTATCGGAACTGAGTGGAATTATAGGCTCGAGGAAAGAAAGAGTTTACACAGAGGTTCATATAACAGGGTTTTTTTTAAGGGCAGATGTTTACAGGGTTATAAAATTTGGGTTGGGGAAGGGTTTTCAGGGAGGATTATGTCATGGGATTTGGGTGGTGGAGGATTTTCAGGGAGGGTTATGTCATGGGATTTGGGTGGTGGAGGATTTTCAGGGAGGGTTATGTTACAGAGGTTGTCTTGGTGGGGTAGGGATTTACATGAGGGCCAATTTATGCTGTTGGGAAGGTTGGCCAGAAAGGGCCATGTTATGGGGGTTGGGTAGGGAAGACTTCTACAGGGAAGATCAGATTATGGAGTATGAGTGGAGAGGACTTCACAGGTAGGGTCATGCGATAGGATTTGGGTGGGGGGATGTGTTTTACAGGGAGGGTTAATTATGGGGATATGGTGGGGAGGGTCAGATTATGGAATGTGGATGGGAGGATGTTGCTGCATTATTATTATTACCATATACAGCATTAGTTTCACTTCCAACATGCAAAGCTGGTGGAGAAACTCAAGAAGTGAAATTTCTACAAGGTTACAGCAATGTTTGTACCGTTATGAAGCAATGCATTTATCATGCAGTACAGTCTGAGGAGACACACGCTGGAGATAGACAATGAGACACACTGAGTTGTTAGCTTATCCCTTGCAGAAGCACTTCTAAAACATGAATGCAGAACGTTAACCTAGAAGCCATTAGCTGCCGTCCTCTATGCCATTTACAGCAAAGCAATTTGGGCCTTGTGTGAAAGAAAGTCTGTTCACAAGTATCCGTGACAGTGGAATGTTTAGACATTCAGTTCGTGCTGTCACTAAACTCTTGGGCTTGAAAGATGTAACGCCCATTCTCCCTGCTCCCCAACCTTCTCTTCTCCTGAAGGCGCTGCCTCGTGTTCGGATATGGTTCCCTGGGCACCAGCACTCCGCCAGGACCTCTCACAAGTAGCCGATCACCACCGGCTAAATGTGTGTCTTTAGCACCCCCCCCAGCTCAGAAAGTTCCGAGCTGGGAGCACCTAGGATGAAAGTTGACCTCCATGCGTCAGTCTGCGATGGTGAATGTCAGCGGGCTGTCCATCCATGTAGCGGAGTGGGAGATATCACAGCTGGGTCCGATTCTCTCCACGCCCAATATGCACACAGAAACAGCTGGAATCGCTGGACAGTGATCAGGAGCTGGCTGGCGTTCCCATTCCCTCATCTAGGGCACTGAGGGCAATTCTTAATTGGGTTGGTGGTAGGGATACCAACTCTGGCTGGACGCATGCCTGGAGGTTTCATCACAACCACCCTGCCCGGTCAAACAGCCTTTCTTCCCCATCTCTAATATTCTTATAACTAATAAATAAAGAAAATTTAAAAAAACACTTTTTTTTTTTAAACGCCCCTATGGTTTTTCTCCGGGGTGTTGCTCCCAGCAGCGTCCTGGAGATTAATCTTCAATTCCTGGAGACTCCAGGCCAATCCTGGAGGGTTGGCAACCCTAGGTGCTGGTGGAAGGGGGGAATCACCGTACATATCCATTTCATATAATGTTATGAGGGTTAAAGTTTCGATGTTTGTAAACAAAGACTCTCGTTGCCCGTTTACATTTGTGTCTGTGAGGCCGTCTCACTCACTGCGATGCTGCAAACAGTGTGCACAGCAGATATGCCCAGCACCATTGGTAGGGGAGACATTGGTCAGGGAACACAGTGAGTGAACCTAGTCTAGTCTGCAATAGCCCTCTTCTCGCGTCAAAGGTGTTAAGGAACACTTTACATAGAATATTAGAATTTATAGCACAGATACAGGCCATTTGGCCTAACAGGTCCAAGTTCCACACGAGCCTCCTCCCACCCTACTTCATCTCATTCGATCAGAATAACCTTCTATTCCTTTCTCCCTCATGTGTTTCTCTAGCTTCCCCTTATATGCATCTATGCTCTTCCCACCCCAACCACTCCCTGTGGTAGCGAGTTCCACATTCTCACCATTCTCTGGGTAAAGAAGTTTCTCCTGAATTCCCTATTGGATTTATTAGTGACTATCTTACATTTATGACCTCTAGTATTGGACTCCCCCCACAAGTGGAAAAATCCTCTCTACGTCGACCTTATCAAACCACTTTATAATTTTTAAGACCTCTATCAGGTCAACTCTCAAGTCTTCTCTTTTCTACAGAATGCTGAGGGGTGCGGGGGGGGGGGGGTGGGGGGTGAGCTAATCCTTCCAAAGGCACTGGGGTTCATGGCAAATATCAGCATTTTCCTCACTGAAGGGACAATATAACCATCTTAACTTTCATTATTGTTGGCACAAAACATAGCTGCTTACATTGGGCTCATCCCGTCTCTCTCGCCGTTTAACTTTCTGTATCTCGTAGTCTTCCAGCAACGTCTCCATCAGACCTCTGGAACGACCTTGTCCTGAAGCTTCCTGTTCCGCAGGCGTGGCCTCAGGCTGTGGAGAGGGCGCTGGGCCTTCGGTCGTGGGTGACACTGGGCTGGATTTCTCAATTTTCCCTGCAACGAGAAGAGCTCAATGTAATATCTGGCGTTCTTCGAATGCCTCATCAACACGCAACCAACATCAGGAAGAACAAACGATAAATGGGTGGAAGACCATTAAAATCTGACAGCCACGGGCGCCAGAGGATGCCAGCTTTTAGAATTCACTCTAAACCACCTTGGTTACAATAAATTCTAGGTTGCGACCAATCGCTAATGTCTGAACAAAAATCATCGAAATATAGAATTAGAGAAATTTACAGCACAGAAGGAGGCCATTCGGCCCATTGTGTCTGTGCCGGCCAAAAAATGAGCTATCCTGCCTAATCCCACTTTCCAGCTCTTGGTCCGTAGCCCTGTAGGTTGCAGCACTTCAAGTGCATATCCAAGTACTTTTTAAATGATATGAAGGTTTCTGCCTCTACCACCCTTTCAGGCAGTGAGTTCCAGACCCCCACCACCCTCTGGGTGAAAAAGTTCTCCTCAACTCCCCTCTAATTCTTCGACCAATTACTTCAAATCTATGCGCCTGGTTATTGATCTCTCTGCTAAGGGAAGATGAAGTTTTCAAAATGGTAAATCGTAAAAAATTGTGCTTGAGGTGCTGTCAATATAGGGAATGCATCGGGAGTGATTTTTTGAATCAGTTAGATCAGCATATATAAGAGTAAACTCAACGCTCTGGCACTCCCAATGAGGCACAATACTCAAAGGGAGTGCAGGTATTAGTCTGAGAGGTTATATTCTGTAGCCCTAGCTCTGACCTGTCCTCCCTCAGACCATGGCATTCCCATTGGAAGTGCAGGACTGTTGAATTTACTCTATAGAGCTGGGTTTGTTTTTCAGAATGAGCCGTATCAAAAGAGGCAATTTTTTTTTTTACAATTTTACGTACTTCATAAAGTAATGTTGCAAGTTTCAGGATCAGTGTGGTTTGTTGATGATGGCTGTACAGTGTCAGCTGTGGCTCAGTGGGTAGCACTCTTGCCTCCGAGTCAGAAGGTTGTGGGTTCAAGTCCCACTCCAGAGATTTGAGCACCAAATCTAGACTGACACTCCCAGTGCAGTACTGAGGGAGTGCTGCACTGTCGGAGGAGCTGTCTTTTGGATGAGATTTTAGACCGAGGCCTCGTCTGCCCTCCCAAGTGGATGTAAAAGTTCCCATGGCCCTATTTTGAAGAAGAGCAGGGGAGTTCTCCCCAGTGTCCTGGCCAATATTTACCCCTCAACCAACATCACTAAAACGGATGATCTGGTCATTTATCTCATTGCTGTTGTGGGAGCTTGGTGTGCACAAATTGGCTGCTGTGTTTCAGAAGAACATAAGAAATAGGAGCAGGAGTAGGCCATTCAGCCCCTCGAGCCTGCTCCGCCATTCAATACGATCATGGCTGATCTTCGACCTCAACTCCACTTTCCTGCACTAGCCCCATATCCCTTGATTCCCTTAATATCAAAAATCTATCGATCGCTGACTTGAATATACTCAACGACTGAGCCTCCACAACCCTCTGGGGTAGAGAATTCCAAAGATTCACCACCCTCTGAGTGAAGAAATTTCTCCTCATCTCAGTCCTAAATGGCCGACCCCTTACTCTGAGACTGTGACCCCTGGTTCTAGACTCCCCAGCCAGGGGAAACATCCTCCCTGCATTTACCCTGTCAAACCCTGTAAGAATTTTGCATGTTTCAATGAGATCACCTCTCATTCTTCTAAACTCTAGAGAATATAGGCCGAGTCAACTCAATCTCTCCTCATAGGACAATCCCCCCATCCCAGGAACCAGTCTGGTGAACCTTCGTTGCACTCCCTCTATGGCAAGTATATCCTTCCTTAGGTAAGGAGACCAAAACTGTACACAATATTCCACCAGGGTCTCACCAGGGCCCTATATAATTGCAGTAAGACGCCTTTATTCTTATACTCAAATCCTCTTGTAATAAAGGCCAACATACTGTTTGCTTTCCTAATTGCTTGCTGTACCTGCATGTTAACTTTCAGTGATTCGTCTACAAGGACACCTAGGTTCCTTTGAACACCAACATTTCCCAATCTCTCACCATTTAAAAAATACTCTGCTTTTCTATTTTCCTACCAAAGTGGATAACTTCACATTTCTCCACATTATATTCCATTTGCCATGTTCTTACCCACTCACTTAGCCTGTCTTTATCCCCTTGAAGCCTCTTTGCATCCTCCTCACAACTTACATTCCCACCTAGCTTTGTATCATCAGCAAACTTGGATGTATTACATTTGGTCCCCTCATACAAATCATTGATATAGATTGTGAATAGCTGAGGCCCAAGCACTGATCCTTGCGGTACCCCACTAGTTACAGCCTGCCAACCCGAAAAAGACCCATTTATTCCTACTCTCTGTTTTCTGTCCATTAACCAATCCTCAATCCATGCTCTTATATTACCCCCAATCCCATGAGCCCTAATTTTGTTTAATAACCTCTTGTGTGGCACCTTATCGAATGCCTTCTGAAGATCTAAATACACCACATCCACTGGTTCCCCCTTATCTATTCTGCTAGTTACAACCTCAAAAAATTCTAACAGATTTGTCAAACACGGTTTCCCTTTCATAAATCCGTGTTGACTCTGCCCAATCCTATTATTATTTTGTAAGTGCCCTGTTACCACGTCCTTAATAATAGATTCTAGCATTTTCCCTACTACTGATGTCGGGCTAACTGGTCTATAGTTCCTCATTTTCTCTCTCCCTCCTTTCTTAAATAGTGGGATTACATTTGCTACCTTCCAATCTGCAGGAACCATTCTAGAATCTATGGAATTTTGGAAGATGACAACCAATGGATCCACTATCTCTATAGCCACCTCTTTTAAACTCTAGGATGTAGGCCATCAGGTCATGGGGATTTATTGGCTTTCAGTCCCATTAATTTCTCCAGTACTTTTTTTTACTAATACTAATTTCTTTCAGTTCCTCATTCTCGCTAGATCCTTGGTTCTCCACTATTTCCGGAAGGATTTTTACGTCTTCTTCTGTGAATACAGACACAAAGGCCGCGATTTTGTAAATAGATGCGGGTTGGGAGCGGGTGAGGTGGCTTCCGGCTTCCAGACCCACCCCCAACTACATCCGGCCCACCAACGTGATTTTACGCTGATTGACCTTGTTAAGCCCACCCTGTGGGCTTGCTGGCCAATTAAGAGGAAGCCGGTCAGATGACGTCATTTGATGATGCGTCATCTGCCGGTTTTCTTAAAGGGACCACACACAATTTTTCTTTGACGGCTCATTTCTCAGTGTTTGACAGCATTGAGGTGCTGCAAACATTGACAATGACTGTACAAAGGTGAGCTCTTGCACCCAGGCTCTCCAGTGACTCCCTCCATAGGCTAGAACAGATGGCAGCTGCAGGTGAGGTTACAGAAGTGATATGTCATAGGTGAGAGAGGTTCTCCCAATGAGGTGGGACTAGACATCGATTTCAAAACTTGTAACCTACAGAAAAGTGTAAATGCATTAAAAATGATTTTCCCAACATTTTCTTACCTCTGAAACTCACCAGTGCATCATTAGATCCTTCACACCACTTCTGCAGCTGTCATCAATGCAGAAACACTACAGCAGACTCACAACACGCCACACTTACCTGACGTGGTGTCCGGATGTTGGGAACCTCGAGGCAGAAGCGGCAAAATTGAAAAAGAGCCTGTTAACTACTATCAAATACCTGTTAACAGGCAGGTAAGTGGCTTTAATCCACTTCCTGCCGCTAGGTGTTGGGTCCATGCGCAAATCGGGGACCCGACACTTGAAAAAATTGTTTGTAGGCAGGTTGACGGCGGGATCGAAACCCGCCGTCAATCAAAATGATTTTGACCCTTGACCCGCCTCCAAACCCGCCCTCTCAGTGCCAATAAAATCACGGCCAAAGTATTTGTTTAATTTCCCTGCTATTTCCTTATTCCCCATTATAATTTCTCCTATCTCAGCCTGTAAGGGACCCATGTTTACTTTCGCTAATCGTTTCCTTTTTACATACCTATAGAAGCTTTTACAGTCTGTTTTTATGTCTCTCGCTAGTTTACTCTCATATTCTATTTTCCATTTCTTTATCAATTTCTTGGTCCTCCTTTGCTGAATTTTAAAATCTTCACAATCCTCAGGCATACTACTCTTTTTGGCAACATTATAATCCTCTTCCTTTAATCTAATACTATCTTTAATTTCTCTTGTTAGCCACGGTTGGACCATTTTTCCCGTGGTGTTTTTATTCCTTAAGGGAATGTATATTCGTTGTGAATTATGAATTATTTCTTTAAATGTTTGCCATTGCTTTTCTACTGTATATCTTTTAATCTAGTTTCCCAACCAGCCTTAGCCAACACGCCTCTCATACCTATGTAGTTTGCTTTGTTCATGTTTAGGACCCTAGTTTTGGACTTAACTAAATCACTCTTAAACTCAACATAAGATTCTATCATTATTATGATCACTGCTCCCCAGAGGCTCTTTTACAACAAGGTTATTAATTAACCCTGTCTCATTGCACAGTACTAGATATAGTAGGTTCCTTGACATACTGATCTAGAGAACTATCTTGAGTGCATTCCATGAACTATTCCTGCAACTTTGGTTTGCCCAGTCTATATGATAGTTAAAGTCCCCCATGATTACTGTATTATCCTAGTTACATGCATCTTTAATTTCCTGATTATACTCTGCCCAACACTACAACCACTGTTAGGGGGCCTATAGACTACTCCCACTAGTGTTTTCTGCCCCTTGCTGTTTCTTAGCTCCACCCAAACTGATTCTACATTTTGTTTTTCCAAGCCAAGATCCTTACTCTCTGCTGTCTTTATTCCCTCCTTTATTATCAGAGCTAACCCTCCTCCTTTTCCATTCTGCCTGTCTCTTCTAAAAGTCAAATATCCTGGAATATTTAGTTCCCAATCTTGGTCACTCTGCAACCACATCTCTGTAATGGCTATTAAATCAAACCCATCTATTTTTATCTGCGCTATTAATTCATCTATTTTGCTCTGAATGCTTCGTGCATTCAGATATAGTACCTTTAGCTTTAACTATTTTTTCTACATTACAACAGTGACTATGCTTCAAAAATTACTTAATTGGCTGTAAAGTGCTTTGGGACGTGCTGAGATCATGAAATGCGCTATATAAATGCAAGTTCTTTCATTATGTGTGAAGTGCAACTGGGTCGATTCTCTATTCTTGTGACGCACTCAGACAAGGTGCCTGGAGTGAGTGGTGCTGTGCTCTGACAGTTCAAATCCTCCACACACCACTGGAAAGAGCTGCGTTGAATCTTGAGGGGTGGCGGGGGGAGGGGAATCATATAAAGGGTGACCTTTCCCTTTAAGACTTAAAGGTACTATGATGTCATGGAGGAGGGTGACCCCTACATGACCCTTTGCAAGGCACCTATTCATTATCCCCAGCATCAGGTTGTGTTGTTCTTGGTGACCTTCTTACATTATTATCTACTAGCTTATTAACCATGGTAATCCTTATCACTTTAGATACTTCACTTTGCTATCTTTACATAGAATTACACAGAATTTACAGCACAGAAAGAGGCCATTCAGCCCAACTGGTCTATGCCGGTGTCTATGCTCCCCATGAGCCTCCTCCCACCCATCTTTAACAGGGAACGGTAGCATAGTGGTTATGTTACTGGGCGAGTAACCAGAGGCCTGGACTAATAATCTGGAGACGTGAGTTCAAAGCCCACCACGACAGCTGGGGAATTTAAATTCAGTTAATTAAAAAAATCTGGAACAAAAAGTGAATATCAGTAACGGTGACCATGAAACTTCCAGATTGTCATAAAAACCCATCTGGTTCACTAATGTCCTTTAGGGAAGGAAATCTGCCATCCTTATCCAGTCTGGCCTATATGTGACTCCAGACCCACAGCAATGTGGTTGACTCTTAACTGCCCTCTGAAATGGCCGAGCAAGTCACTCAGTTGTGACAAACTGCTACAAGAAACACAATAAGAACAAAACTGATGGACCACCCGGCATCGACCTTGGCACCGGCTTCGGATACGACAACGGCACACCCTGCCCAGTCGACCCTGCAAAGTCCTCCTCACCAACATCTGGGGACTTGTGCCAAAATTGGGAGAGCTGTCCCACAGACTAGTCAAGCAACAGCCTGACGTGGTCACACTCACAGAATCATACCTTTCAGCCAATGTCCCAGACTCCTCCATCACCATCCCTGGGTATCTCCTGTTCCACCGGCAGGACAGACCCACCAGGGGTGGCGGCACAGTGGTATGCAGTCATGGAGGAGTGGCCCTGGGAGTCCTCAACATTGACTCCGGACCCCATGAAGTCTCATGGCTTCAGGTCAAGCATGGGCAAGGAAACCTCCTGCTGATTACCACCTACCGCCCTCCCTCAGCTGATGAATCAGTACTCCTCCATGTTCAACACCACTTGGAAGAAGCACTGAGAGTAGCAAGGGCAGAAAATGTACTCTGGGTGGGGGGACGTCAATATCCATCACCAAGAGTGGCTCGGTAGCACCACTGCTGACCAAGCTGCCCGAGTCCTGAAGGACATAGCTGCTAGACTGGGCCCGCGACAGGTGGTGAGAGAACCAACAAGAGGGAAAAACCTACTTGACCTCGTCCTCACCAATCTACCTGTCGCAGATGCATCTGTCCATGACAGCATTGGTAGCAGTGACCACCGCACAGTCCTTGTGGAGACGAAGTCCCGTCTTCACACTGAGGACACCCTCCATCGTGTTGTGTAGCACTACCACCGTGCTAAATGGGATAGATTCAGAACAGATCTAGCAGCTCAAAACTGGGCATCCATGAGGCGCTGTGGGCCATCAGCAGCAGCAGAATTGTATTCCACCACAGTCTGTAACCTCATGGCCCGGCATATTCCTCACTCTACCATTAACATCAAGCCAGGCGACCAATCCTGGTTCAATGAGGAGTGTAGAAGAGCACGCCAGGAGCAGCACCAGGCGTACCTAAAAATGAGGTGCCAACCTGGGGAAGCTGCAACACAGGACTACATGCATGCTAAACAACAGAAGCAGCATGCTATAGACAGACCTAAGCGATCCCACAATCAATGGATCAGATCAAAGTTCTACAGTACTGTCACATCCAGTCGTGAATGGTGGTGGACCATTAAACAACTGATGGGGGGAGGAGGAGGCTCCATGAATATCTCCATCCTCAATGATGGCGGAGCCCAGCACGTGAGTGCAAAAGACAAGACTGAAGCGTTTGCAACCATCTTCAGCCAAAAGTGACGAGTGGATGATCCATGTCGGCCTCTTCCTGAGGTCCCCACCATCACAGAAGCCAGTCTTCAGCCAATTCGATTCACTCCACGTGATATCAAGAAACGGCTGAGCGCACTGGATACAGCAAAGGCTGTGGGCCCCGCCAATATCCCAGCTATCATGCTGAAGACTTGTGCTCCAGAACTAGCCGTGCCTCTAGCCAAGCTGTTCCAGTACAGCTACAACACTGGCATCTACCCGGCAATGTGGAAAACTGCCCAGGTATGTCCTGTCCACAAAAAGCAGGACAAATCCAATCCGGCCAATTACCGCCCCATCAGTCTACTCTCAATCATCAGCAAAGTGATAGAAGGTGTCGTCGACAATGCTATCAAGCGGCACTTACTCACCAACAACCTGCTCACGGATGCTCAGTTTGGGTTCCGCCAGGACCACTCGGCTCCCGACCTCATTACAGCCTTGGTCCAAACATGGACAAAGGAGCTGAATTCCAGAGGTGAGGTAAGAGTGACGGCCCTTAACATCAAGGCAGCATTTGTTCGAGTCTGGCATCAAGGAGCCCTCGTAAAACTGAAGTCAATAGGAATCGGGGGGGAAAATTCTCCACTGGCTGGAGTCATACCTAGCACAAAGGAAGATGGTTGTAGGTCAATCATCACAGCCCCAGGACATCGCTGCAGGAGTTCCCCAGGGCAGTGTCCTAGGCCCAACCATCTTCAGCTGCTTCATCAATGACCTTCCCTCCATCATAAAAAGAAAAAGAAAGACTTGCATTTATATAGCGCCTTTCACGACCACCAGACATCTCAAAGCACTTTACAGCCAATGAAGTACTTTTGAAGTGTAGTCATTGTTGTAACGTGGGAAACGCGGCAGCCAATTTGCACTCAGCAAGGTCCCACAAACAGCAATGTGATAATGACCAGATAATCTGTTTTTGTTATGTTGGTTGAAGGATAAATATTGGCCAGGACACCAGGGATAACGCCCTGTTCTTCTTCAAAATAGTGCCATGGGATCTTTTACGTCCACCTGAGAGAGCAGATGGGGCCTTGGTTTAACGTCTCATCCGAAAGACGGCACCTCCGACAGTGCAGCACTCCATCTGCACTGGAGTGTCAGCCTAACTTTATGTGCTCAAGTCCCTGGAGCGGGACTTGAACCCACATCCTTCTGACTCAGAGGCGAGTGTGCTACCAACTGAGCCACAGCTGACACTGACAGTTCAGAAGTGGAGATTTTCGCTGATGATTGCACAGTGTTCAGTTCCATTCGCAACTCCTCAGATAATGAAGCAGTCCATGTCCGCATGCAGCAAACCTGGATGACAGTTAGACTTGGGCTGATAAGTGACAAGTAACATTCGCGCCACACAAGTTCCAGGCAATGACTATCTCCAACAAGCGAGAGTCTAACCACCACCCCATGACATTCAACGGTATTACCATCGCCGAATCCCCCACCATCAACATCCTGGGGGTCACCATTGGCCAGAAACTTAACTGGATCAGCCACATAAATACTGTGGCTACAAGAGCAGGTCAGAGGCTGGGTATTCTGCAGGCGAGTGTCTCACCTCCTGACTCCCCAGAGCCTTTCCACCATTTACAAGGCACAAGTCAGGAGTGTGATGGAATACTCTCCACTTGCCTGGATGAGTGCAGCTCCAACAACACTCAAGTAGCTTGACACCATCCAGGACAAAGCGGCCCGCTTGATTGGCACCCCATCCAGCTTAAACATTCACTCCCTCCACCACCGGCACACCTTGGCTGCAATGTGTACCGGCTCCAAGATGCACTGCAGCAACTCGCCAAGGCTTCTTCGGCAGCACCTCCCAAACCCGCAACCACTATCACTAGAAGGACAAGGGCAGCAGGTGCATGGGAACACCACCACCTCCAAGTTCCACTCCAAGTCACACACCATCCTGACTTGGAGATATATCGCTGTCACTGAGTCAAAATCCTGGAACTCCCTCCCTAAGAGCACTGTGGGAGTACCTTCACCACACGGACTGCAGCGGTTCAAGAAGGTGGCTCACCACCACCTTCTCAAGGGCAGCTAGGGATGGGCAATAATTGCTGGCCTTGCTAGAGATGCCCACATCCCTGGAACGAATTAAAAAAAAACCATCAGCATATTCTTCTATTCCTTTCTTCTTACGTGTTTATATGTCTTCCCCTTAATGCATCTGTGCCATTCACCTACTTTGTTCAACAGGGTTAGTTTAAAAAAAAACATTTTTCTTCAGAACGTAGAGACGATTTTCCTCATCACTGCACCTGAGGAATGCTGACACACACGAACTGCACTGGACAAACTAGAGATTCAGAAACATGCTCCTGAAGTATCCATAGCAAAATACTGCGGATGCTGGAAATCCGAAATAACAACAGAAAACGCTGGAAAAACTCAGCAGGCCAGGCAGCATCCGTGGAGAGAGAAACAGAGTTAACGTTTCAGGTCTGGGACCCTTCATTCAGACGAAAGGTCTTCGACCTGAAACGTTAACTCTGTTTCTCTCTCCACGGATGCTGCCTGGCCTGCTGAGTTTTTCCAGCGTTTCCTGTTGTTATTCCTGAAGTATCCATCTCTTCACAGAAATCAATGACAAAGTAAAACCTGGCAGTGCCAAAATTGCAGCCAAGAAAAGCACAATCTATCTCTTCAGTAAATTGTTCTCATGCAGAGTTACTCCCTGGAACAGCTTATTCTGAAATTCACACTGGTGAGCAGCCATGTTGACAATGGGGATGTGTTAATGCTGCCGCAAACAGACTATCTGCTCCACTGCATACTCTTCAATTCAACTTAAAGCATTTTTATTGCCTGTTATTAAGGCTAAATAAATTAAGGAAAGCAAAAAGAAAATGTAATTGTGCGCCTAATTGTGTCATTTGCATTCCTCCTGCAAGACACAAGCTATGTGCCCAAGAGGCACCCGATCGTTATCAGAATCTCATCAAAATGAAAAAAATCTTGTTTCTGGCCTGGCCAAAGTAACTAACCCCATTTGGATTTCTGTCCTAAGACTACATTTATTCTTGGTGCTCAACCCCAAGGAATTGGCCATTTCAGAACGAGCGGTTCAGTGTTACAAGCTGTGACAAAACGTGTTAAAACTATGCAAATGTGGCATTTTCTTGGCGATTCCAAATCTGCATGTGTTAGGTGAGAATGACTCAAGTGCATTTGTTCCCTCCATGCCCTTGCCTCCCCTCCCTATCTCTGTAACCTCCTCCAGCCCTACAACCCTCCGAGATCTCTGCAAGCCTCCAATTCTGGCCTCTTGCGCATCCCCGATTTTCATCACTCCACCATTGGCGGCCGTGCCTTCAGCTGTCTGGACCCTAAGCTCTGGAATTCCCTCCCTAAACCTCTCCGCCTCTCTCTCCTCCTTTAAGACGCTCCATAAAACCTACCTCTGTGACCAAGCTTTTGGTCACCTGCCCTAATATCTCCTCATGTGGTTCGGTGTCAAATTTTTTTTGACAACGCTCCTGTGAAGCACCTTAGGACGTTTTACTACGTTAAAAACACGATATAAATGCAAATTAACGCTGTTCCTCTCTCCGCAGATGTTGTCTTGACCTGCTGAGTGTTTCCAGCATTTTCTGTTTTTAATTTCAGGTTTGGAAAGAGACAGGCTAATGTCTCGAAGGTGACCTGCCGTCAGAAATGATGGGCTTTTATGAGTCTGAGAACTACAAGTTAGGATGTGCACATTTTGTGGGGTAGCTTCATCAATGAGAAAAAGTAAAATAAAGTTCCCCAGGGCAGTGTCCTAGGCCCAACCATCTTCAGCTGCTTCATTAATGACCTTCCCTCCATCATAAAAAGAAAAAGAAAGACTTGCATTGATACAGCCCCTTTCATGACCACAGGACGTCCCAAAGCGCTTTACAGCCAATGAAGTACTTTTGAAGTGTAGTCACTGTTGTAATATAGGGAGACATGGCAGCCAATTTGCGCACAGCAAGCTCCCACAAACAGCAATGAGACAAATGACTCGATAATCTGTTTTAGTGATGTAGGTTGAGGGATAAATATTGGCCAGGACACCGAGGGGAACTCCCTTGCTCTTCTTCAAAAACTTGCCATGTCTTGGTTTAATGTGTCATCCGAAAGACGGCTCCGCCGACAGTGGAGCACTCCCTCAGCACTGCACTGGGAGTGTCAGCCTAGATTATGTGCTCAAGTCTCTGGAGTGGGACTTGAACCCACAACCTTCTGACTCGGAGGCTCTAAGGGTGTCCCTGGGACATGGCCAAACCACGTGCGTTGCGTACATGCCACTCTGTCTCCTACATAACAACAGTGACTACACTTTAAAGGTACTTCAGGCCCTGACAACACCCCACAGCAAGGTGGGCTAGGAAAAAGTATCATTCTATAAATGGCCACTAGAGGATGCATTGGAACAACCAATGTTACAACAGTGACAATACTTCATAGACTGGTACAGCACAGGAGGAGGCCATTTGGCCCATCGTGCCTGTGCTGGCTCTTTGAAAGAGCTGTCCAATTAGTCCCACTCCCCTGCTCTTTCCCCATTGCCCTGCAATTTTTTCCCTTTCAAGTATTTATCCAATTCCTCTTTTGAAAGTTATTTTTGAATCTGCTTCCACCGCCCTTTCAGGCAGAGCATTCCAGATCATAACAACTCGCTGCGAAAAACAATTCTCCTCATCTTCCCCCTGGTTCTTTTGCCAATTATCTTAAATCTGTGTCCTCTGGTTACCGACCCTCCTGCCAGTGGAAACAGTTTCTCCTTATTTACTCTATCAAAACCCCTCATAATTTTAACTTCAAAAGTACTTGATTAGCTGTAAAGCGCTTTGGGACAGCCTGAGGTTGTGAAAGGCATTCTGTAAATGCCAGTCCTTTCTTGCTTTCATGTGTTGCGTGGTACTGATGAGCAAGAACATTGACGCTGAAGAACTGAAGCATTATTTTTGCACATTGAACAAGTATTTTATTTTTGGACTGGCTGAAGGTTGGGGGCTGGTTGCTTGGCACCATGGGACTTTAAGGGGCACAGGGCCTCAATGTTTTTGTCGTGAGTAGCTTTTCACTGCAGCCACCAGAGGTCAGTAAAGAACCAGAATCAACAGCTCTGAGCTCTGGAGAAAGCCAAGTGTCTATTTTACATCTTCCAACCTTCTCCCCAGTGTTAAAGTGTGCTACATACATTGCAATTATATTGGGCATGAGCAACTCAGATCTCAAGGTGCGGAGTCCTTTGATGTGGTACTCGAGGGATTCTCCTTATTTCCACCTAATGAACAGGGTCTTGTAGTACAGTACTTTGTACTTTAACCTTCTTTACCTCTTAAATAGAGCACACCCCATAGTTAACCATGATACAATACTATACAACATGGGGGCTTGCTGTATAACCCACAAACAAACAGTGGTTTCGAAAAGCATTAGATCATACTGGTCAGCGCTACTCGGTGTTCTATTTATGCAGTGAAAAGACCAATAAATATTGTACAAAAAAGGGATTTTGTCAGCGTTTTTGAGTCTACATTGCATATTAATGCACTGCACTGAACCGATGTCAGCCGCGGCTCAGTGGGCAGCACTCTCGCCTCGTGAGTCAGAAGGTTGTGGGTTCAAGTCCCGCTCCAGAAGACCTGAGCCCCTAATCCAGGCAGACACTTCAGTGCAGTGCTGAGGAAGGGCATATCAGGTGGAGAGTAAAATTGGGCAGAGGTGAAAAACCAGCGTTGCACCTGATCCCATTAGTTGCCCGATGGGTAGTTTAGGTTAAAATTGCCTCCTATGCCTCTGTTACTAAGCATGCGTTGAGCTAATGGCTGACTTTAATGGGCGGAAGAACATCAGAGAGGGAGAACTTGCATTTATACAGGGCCTTTACAACCTCAGGACATCCTAAAGCGCTCGACAGCCAATGAAGTGTAGTCACCCAGCCTAGTTGCGCACAGCAAGTTCCCACAAACAGCAATGTGATAATTGACCAGATGATCTGTTTTAGCGATGTTGGCTGAGGGATAAATATTGAAATAGTGCCGCGGGATCTTTTACATCCGCCTGAGCGGACAGACGGGGCCTCGGTTTAACGTCTCATCCAAAAGACAGCACCTCTGACAGTGGAGCACTCCCTCAGTACTGCACTGGTGTGTCAATCTAGATTTGGTGCTTAAGTCTCTGGAGTGGTACTTGAACCCACGTCCTTCTGACTCAGAGGCAAGAGTGCTACCCACGGAGCCATGGCTGACCCCCCTGCCAATGCTTCCCCTCCACTCCGCCCAGTTGGCATGCAACAGAAGTATCATGAGGCTGATACCTTACATTGTACATGCACAAGAAGGAGAAGTAAGCCCACTGCGAGACTGTCTGTTCACTCGCTCGTCACGTCAAGCCACAGAGCCCGAGTGACGCTCCATTATCGCTGGAAGGGTTGTGCGGTTCAGTAGCACTCTAGATTATTTCTCAGCACAAACCAGTGACCCTGGCCATTGCTCCTTTCAGAAGTGAAGGGAGAATTTCATTTCGCGAGATTGTGACCTCCTGATATTTTATTTCCTGTGTGGGACTGGGGGAAAAAAAAAATGGTGACATTTTAACAGAAAACAGACATTTACTGCTGGTGACTTCATCCTGGCACTGTGACAGTGTCCTAAGAGTGGGACTGTACGGGTGCCAAGAAACAGAAGGATAATGTCACAGTTAACACGCAGGCTTTGTCTGACAAATACTGAACTCCACTGCTCGAACACCACTGATGGGAACACAGCTATAGACTGAGCAAAACAAAACAAAAGCCAAGATTACAGCTGGACCCAGAGTGACCCTGGTCATCTCAGGGAGGATGTATTGGCCTTCGGAGAGGGTGCAGCACAGATTCGCCAGAATGATACCGCGGCTAAAAGGGTTAAATTATGAGGACAGGTTGCATAGACTAGGCATAGAGAGCAACTCTATTCTATCCAGGCTATACTTCGACCCAAATATCAGTGGCAATTCCATACAGAAAATAGACTAGGCTTGTATAACCCTTGACTATAGAATATTAAGGGATGATTAAATCGATGTGTTTAAGATGATTAAAGGATTTGATAGGGTGGATAGAGAGAAACTATTTCCTCTGGAGGGGGAGTCCAGAACAAGGGGGCAAAACCTTAAAATTAGAGCTAGGCCGTTCAGGGGTGATGTCAGGAAGCACTTCTTCACACAAAGGGCAGTGGAAATCTGGAACTCTCTCCCCCAGAAAGCTGTTGAGGCTGGGGGTCAATTGAAAATGTCAAAACTACAACAACAACAACTTGCATTTATATAGAGCCTTTAATGTAGCAAAGCGTCCCAGTGCTCTTCACAGGAGCGATTATCAAACAAAATTTGACACCAAGCCACATAAGGAGATATTAGGACAGATGACCAAATACTTGGTCAAAGAGGTAGGTTTTAAGGAGCGTCTTAAAGGAGGAGAGGTAGAGAGACGGAGATATTTAGGGAAGGAATTCCAGAGCTTTGGGCCGAGGCAGCTGAAGGCATGGCCGCCAATGGTGGACTGAAGAAAATCAGGGATGCGCAAGAGGCCAGAATTGGAGGAGCGCAGAGATTGATCGTTTTTTGTCAGGTAAGGACATGGAACCAAGGCGGGTAAATGGAGTTGAGATACAGATCAGTCACGATCTCATTGAATGGCGGAACAGGCGTGAGGAGCAGAAAGACGGGCACCTCCAACAATGCAGCACTCCCTCAGCACTGCACTGAAGTGTCAGCCTAGATTTGGTGCTGAAGACACTGGAGTGAGACTTGAACCCACAACTTTCTGACTCAGAGGTGAGAGGGCTACCCACTGAGCCACAGCTGACAGGGAAAACATTTAATCAAAAAGTACAAAATGTGGAAAATACTGTTTTTTCACTGCCATCCTTTGATCATGTTATCAGAACGTAAAAGCTTCCTGCCGCATTATTACTGCCACATGGATAATGATCTGCGACCGGGGTTCATGACTTACCTTATTTTAAGGCATAGATAAGATTATTTTCAGCATATCTTTTACAGTTGATGGGATTTAACAAGTATGATGTTCAAAATTATGAGGGGTTTTGATAGAGCAGATAGGGAGGGTCGGTAACCACTGGCAGGAGGGTCAGTAACCAGAGGACACAGATTTTAAATAATTGGCACAAGAATCAGGGGGGGAGAGGAGGAGAATCTTTTTTACGCAGCGAGTTGTTGTGATGATCTGGAATGCACTGCCTGAAAGGGCGGTGGAAGCAGATTCAATAGTAACTTTCAAAAGGGAATTGGATAAATACTTGAAAAGAAGAATTTGCAGGGCTACGGGGGATGAGCAAGGGGAGTGGGACTAATTGGAGAGCTCTTTCAAAGAGCCGGCACAGGCACGATGGGTCGATTGGGCTCCGTCTGTGCTGTATCATCCACTGATTCTATATGGAGCAGTGGCAGCAGACATACGGCCCTGAAAATCCACGGGGTGGCACGTGTCGAGATTTGTCAGCCTCGGATATCACCAAAGTTCGCGGGGTCAGGGGTAAGGTCCCACCATGTAAATGCCTTCAGTGGTCTCGGGGTGCATCTGGGGCATCTCCTCCCCCCACCCCCCCCACCTAAGAAGTCGGAAAGTCCGGCGTCTCCAGTCCACCTGCGCGACCCCTCCCCCCCGCTGGAAGAAACATGCAATTGTCTCCGCAGCTCTCTCACAAAATGTGTCTCTTTAAAAATTAAGATCCTCGGGGTGGGGGGGGGGTCCAGGCTTGTATCAGGCCTGGATTCTGAGGTGGTTCAGCTGGTAAGCCATCTTACGTCGAATAGCCTGGGAAGGGCAGCCAACAGGGCCATCGCTTTAAAGCCATCCCAGAATCACAGAAACTTACAGCACAGAGGGAGGCCATTCGGCCCGTCGTGCCAGTGCTGGCTCTTTGAAAGAGCAGTCGTGTTTAGTCCCACATCCCCGCTTTTTGTCCGTAACCCTGTAAGTTCTTCATCCTCAAGTACCGGACAACTCCCTTTTAAAATTATTGCTGGAATCAGCTTCTACCACCTTTTCAGGTCGAACGTTCCAGATCCCAACAAGTGGAAACATTTCTCCTCATCCCTCCTCTAGATCTTTTGCCAATGATTTTAAATCCATGCCCTCTGGTTATTGACCCACTCGCCAGAGAATCCGGAGTGCAAGGCTGTGCTTCAGCATAGATGGGTCAAGGCCTAGTTTATGATTGCTCCAGTGGACTCCCATCAAAGTTATGGCAGGAGTCCGCTGGATCGGCCGCGCATTTTTGGGCCAGTATTTTTCTAGTGAATACTCTTGTTTTTCTCTAGAAAAGAGAAGGCGGAGGGGTGATCTGATAGAGGTCTTTAATACTTTGAAAGGGGTTTAATAGGGTAGAGAAGATGTTTCCACTTGTGGGGGGAGAACAAAACTAGGGGCCATAAATATAAGATAGTCACTAATAAATCCAATAGGTAATTCAGGAGAAACTTCTTTACCCAGAGAGAGGTGAGAATGTGGAACTCACTACCACAAGGAGTGGTTGAGGCGAATAGTATAGATGCATTTAAGGGGAAGCTAGATAAACACATGAGGGAGGAATGAATAGAAGGATATGCTGATAGGATGAGATGAAGAGGGGCAAGAGGAGGCTCGTGTGGAGCATAAACACCGGCACAGACCAGTTGGGCCGAATGGCCTGTTTCTGTGCTGTAATTCAATGTAATTCATAGAATTATACAGCACAGAAGGAGGCCATTCAGCCCATCGTGCTTATGCCAGCTCTTTGAAAGAGCTATCCAATTAGTCCCACTCCCACCACCACCCCACTCCCCTGCTCTTTCCCCAATAGCCCTGCAATTTCTGTTCTTTATATTCTCTGAAACAAAGTTGAAATGAGTTCACTTCCCAAACCCAGATATACGTTTCCCCAATGGTTAGGCTCATGAATTTGAATCAAGGATGTAGTGTATGCCAAATATCTCGACCCTGCCTCACCTGATGATGGTGTGCCATATCTGCAAAGGGTTTCAGGATCTTACCAGGGGCGGTTGTTCTGGAGGAGGAGGCTGGCGTCGGCAGCAGAGGCTGGTTGATTTTGGTGGGGCTCTGCACAGTTCTTAGGACCTCCCTCTGGCGCCGCAGCTCGTCTTCTCGATCTTGGGCTGCTCTGATCTCCTGCTCGATCATCGACAGGGTCTTCTGCTTGCGGGAGCGCAGCTTAAACGGCCCGGTCTGGGCGATGACCTCCGGCTCCTTCGAGTGGCTGACAAAGACGTTGTTTCGGGAATAGTCCGTTGGCTCCAGGTAGTTGGCACTGTCGCTGAAAGGGCTGAATTCCGGCCTGTACAAGGAAGGATGCGACCCAGCGCTGGCGATGTCTGCGGTGCTGCACTGTCTAGCCGGCTCTGCCGGTGCAGGAATCTGGAAGCAGTCCCCCCTGCGGTGCTCCGCTTCGACATCTGCTGAACTCTTTGGCACGGGGGGTCTCTGTTCCTGTGCTGGAGGTGGTGGTGTTTGTGATGGCTCTGACACTACTTTCTGGGATTTCGACAGAGGCACAGCATCAATGCCCGCTCGCTCCTTGCCCAACGCTGTTTGCTGCTGTGACGCAGTTTGACTACCGTCGCCTGTCCCAGTGTCTGTACAGTTCTGCTGTGCAAGCGCGAGTTGAATTGCATTCTGCACCACCATTTCTGCTTGATAGTGCAGCTCTTGCTCTGTATCTGACAGCAGCGAATATGTTTGCTTGTACAAATCATCATCACTGAGTGAGGTCAAGATTCCTTCTTTCTTGTAAGAGCTTTCATCTCTTTCTCTGTCGACGGGCGTTAATGCTTGGGGTGTTTGCGGCTGGGAAAACTCTTGAGATCCACCCAGCGAGTAGTCCAGGGAAACGTTCATTGTCTCATTTGAAGCACCACTATCACTCACATTATCAATACTGAAGTCATTGGAAAGAGTTTCCATCATTGTGGTATCTTGGGATCGAAGGGACAACTCATCCAAACCAGAATCCAGTTCTTCTGTAGTGGAAGGAAGACTGACGCATTTAAAATAATGGTCTGAAAGGTCATTGTCACCATCTTCACTTAGTACCGTCAAAACCGCCCTGACCCGGGTAAACCCTTCATCGTCCACATAGACCTTGCTGACCATCTCGTGTTTCATGCCGTCACTGATAAATTGGTCAGGAGATACTTGTAGAGGTTGCCCTATGCCTGATACTTCTCTCTGATGCACAGCTTGTGGTGACGGGGGAGTGCCCTGGATTTCGGCATCTTGTCCTCCTTCAGGCAGGAAGCTGACTTTGGAAGCTTTGACAACAGACACCTCACTGGACCCGATATGGACCGTCTGCCCTTGGAACTCAGTCGGCTCAGTCACTGCGACCAAAGTCACATTCTTTTCCTTTTTAGGTGCTTCTGACATCTTTAATAACGGCCTTACAGAAACCCCTTTAGTGGTCACCGGTCGCTTTTGGCTGTGCTGAGCGCTGGGCTCGGATGTGTTCTCCATCTTTAAGAACTGCTTCCTCGCCGCGGAAAAATCTATTTGTTCCGTGACAACATCTTCTCTGTTTACATTGATGGGCTCCGGTGTTACAAAAACATGGGCTTTCTGCTTTGGAGAAACTGGGGACAGACCTCCACCCTGTTTCTTCTGCTTTCGTTCTGCATATTTCTTGTGGGATTCTAACTTATCTGGGTCCAACTGGTCCTCAATGGACCTCTCTTGTGGTGGCTTCCATTTCTCTGCAATACTAGGATTCTTCTTTACCACCTGGCTTTTAATGACTTCCCGTCTCGCTCTTTCAAGTTCTGCTATCTCATCGGACGCTCTAGTTTTCTTAATCTTATAGGCTTCGTTTTTATCGTCATCCACAAAAAGTTTGGAGGGCTTTTTGTCCTCGTGATAGGCTCGGAGCTCAAATTTGGCTTCTTTCTTCAAAGGGGTGATGGCTGTTTCGCCATCCTTGGAGGATCTTCTGGAATTTGCCCCCCGCTGCTGCTCTCTTATCACATTGTTCTGATCGGGTACAGGTTCTACCATGGTGGTACCCGGAGAATGACCATTCAACTTAATCTCATCCTTCTTCACGTCGCCAGTGGTCTGCTGCCCCACCAAAGGCGGCTCTTTTCTCACAACAGTTGTGACATAATTGGCGGGTGAGATCGGAGTGTCCGATGTCATGGAAACGGGTGGACTTTGCCCGTCCACCATAATTGCACTTGGCTCGGGAGAAGGTGGTACATTCGATCCATTCTCCAGAATGGAATCGCAGCAGTTTGCTTCCAAGACCTCGTCGAGATACCTGATCTCCTTTGCGACATCGCTGTCCAATGATTCATGCCGGCTCTGAATGCCATTGTGGCCTTTAGCAACAAAGTGATTCAGCTGACCGTCTGCAACAGCAGATTCCGAGACCGTGACGTTTGGTGCCACTGCACTAACATTCTTTGGACCATGAAGCTGGCCGTCTATTTCCATTCTTCTCTCTTGTCCAGGAGACAAATGAACGGGATTTGGTGAGACAGTTCTTTTTCTGCTCTTTTCCTTCTTCAGCTCAGTATCATCCTCCAGGAGGCTGGGAGAAGGTTTCTACACAAAGTAAAAGGGAGATAACCATGAGAATAAGAGCCTCAGATATCTGAGCAGCTTAACAGTATGAAAAATACGCTCAGTTCTAAACATGCCTTTCACTAAGGCTATTCGTACTTATTCAGAATGCGATTTCTAGCAGTTTTGATTAAACCTGCAGGGTCCCATAATTATGTTTTCTTTGGATAGGACAGAGATAAAAGAAAACAACATACTTAAAAAAAAAAAAAATTCTCAATATGTTGAAGAACTAATACTGGGCAGTAACATACACAAGTGCAACTTTTCTGCTCCTATACCCAAACACCAATGGTTGCCTTTTGAGGGTTGATGTTTTCCAGCCCAAAGGATTTAGAAGGAGGCGTGCCCTCCAAACAAAGAAGGACCCGTCTTCCTTTAGGTCAAGTATCCTTGGGCACTAGACAAGAACTAGGAACTAGACAGTCATGTAATTGAGGGCATTGTGTCCTGAGTCATTTTGACTTGATATCAGCATAATATTATGGACCGAGATACCGAGTTGCGAATCGCCACAAATTGCTGGACGATTTGCGCCGCTCCGTCGTAAGCCTCGCAAAAACGACAGCTCATCCTCAACCTCCCCGTGAGTTTTAAGAAATTGCTGCAATTGCACATTAATTACCATTAATTAAACAGCGTAAGGACCCTTTTAATGAGGAGATTTATGCTCCTGCAATGCCACTCAACCGCTCTGGCACAAAAAGGGAACAATTGAAACTGGGGAGTCTCATTCCTGCAGGTAATAAATTGTCCTAAGAGATTATTAAAATTAAAATTATTTTGTTTTATTCTTACTTTTCCTTTCTGTCTCTTTTCTCTCAATCTAATCTTTTCTCTTTTCTTTCTACACCTGATTTGACTCTAATTCACACTCCTTCTCCATCGTTCCTCTGTTTCTTTCTCAATCCTTAACTGTCATTGGTTAAAGATATACACTGTTGGTCCCATCGTTCACCAAGGTCTCAGATACCCCGTTGACCTCACTCTGAATCAGTCCGAGATCTCTGCGCTCCTCCAATTCTGGCCTCTTGTGCATCCCTGATTTTCATCGCTCTACCATTGGCGGTCGTGCATTCAGCTGTCTAAGGCCCTAAACACTGGAATGCCCTCCCGAAACCTCTCCGTCTTTGTCTCCTCCTTTAAGACGCTCCTTAAAACCTCTTTGACCAACTTTTGGTCACCTGTCCTAATGTCTTCTTACGTGGCTCTGTGCCACATTTTGTTTTATAATGCTCCTGTGAAGCGCCTCGTGACGTTTTACTACATTAAAGGCGCTATATAAATACAAGTTGTTGGTTATTCCTTTAGTAATGACGCATGTTGTATCAAAACAGAACTGTGCACAGTCATTCAACCTAATGGCGATAAACAGTTCATTACTGGGCAGACACTGTGTACCACACATCACTTGCACCAGTTCCTGTGAGATCTGGTACTACAAGAGTACTAGCTACACTCGGATTACTGGAGAATGTTCGATTATGGCCATTTGAAGATTAAACAAATCTATTTGCAGAGACACTGAAGTGATAATCCAAGCTAAGGAGGTAAGCACTGATTCGACACTTCCTTCGGCAGGGCAAAAAGATCCCACAACCTGATCACGACGTCATCTTATGGAAACCATAATTTATTTTGCTCACTCCTTCGCTGCATGTTTCTGGCACAGGCACGATGGGCCGAATGGCCTCCTTCTGTACTGAATCATTGACATTTAAAGCACAAAAAAAGAGTGGAAAGTGGGCGGTGAGAAAACTAAAAATAGGACGAAGAAGGAGATGAAATGAGATAGCTTATGCTGTAATGAGTTTAGCCTGTTGTATGGAATGAGGGCGATTCAAAAAGAATCTGTTATGGAGTTAAAACAAAACTGTTGTGTTGCGGTACAATGCTGCTCTTTTTCAAGTTGCACCCCCCCTTTCTCCAGGGCACCACCGGGCCATGCAGGTAAAATTGGGGGGGCGGTTGGGGGGAGGATGTGCGCCAGTTCTCGGGCCTCAACTTATGCCCCATCAAAGCAGACCCGAGGAAGTGTGCAAGAACAGCCCAGTGAGAACTCTCCCTCTCAATTTTCCATCCCGGGGGCTCTCAGTGCCTCCCTACAGGGGGATTGTGGCACAAAGCTGTGTCCTGGGTACTTCACAGTGCAAGGTTCCAAAGAAAGAAAGAATGACTTTCAATTCTACAGCACCTTTCACGGCCTCAGCACATTCCAAAGCACTTTACAGCCAATTAAGTACTTTTGAAGTGTAGTCACTGTTGTAATGTAGTCAAGTGTGGTGAGGTAATTTTAAGGGCGTAGTTGGGAGCAAGCATTATGATGGTTAAGTACTTCCTACTGGATGTCCCCCAGCTCTTTGTATTAATTAACTTATTTTGCAGATCTCCACGGTGAACAGCCTCTTGTATTCCTCCATTACACTGCAGTGGGTGTGGGGAGCCCTTCTGCTGATATTGTACCTCACGATCACTGATGCTGATGGCAAGGTTGGGGTGGGATGATACGGACTGTCCATGGTAGGGTTGCTAACTCTGGTTGGACATATTCCTGGAGATGTCGTCACATGACCTACCGCCTCCAACCGCCCCGCCTCGAAACTCCGCCATTGGCCGCCTGACAAACCCAATAATAGAGACATTGCCACACCAGTCGGAAAGCAAACAGACTCTTCATTACCCAATTGGATGATTCTTAACTGTCAGTCAAACAGCCTTTTTCACCCCCCGCCCCCCCCCATGTCTGATATTCTTATAACTAATAACCAAAAGTGTTCAAAGAAAATGAAAAAAGCCCACAATTTATACTGTCCCTCTGATTTTTCTCCTGGGTTGCTCGCAGCAGTGTCCTGGAGATCAGTCTCTAATTCTTGGGGGGAAAATTCAGTTGGTTGCGCCTCCTGTTAGCGCCTTAAGAGGGCGCTAATGGGGCGCAAAGCAACTAGCGCCTGGGCGCGGCGATGTTTGCGCCGCTCGCGAAATTAACTAGACATTTTGCGGCAGCGCTAAACACTACCGCCACGATCTCCTGCGCCGGCAGATCGTGACGTCAGTCGAGTGCGCAACGCCTCGGAGCAGATATTGAGTGGCGCCCCCTGCCTTACCGCCTGCCGCTAGCAACGACAGGTTGAGGGGAGCGTTTTGCAGTCAGGAAGGGACTGGGGGAGCGCTATTTAAAGGCGACCGCTTCCTGCCTTTTTTTGTTGGTGACATTTTTGAACCACGCATTCTGAGAGAGAGAGACTTCTGGAGAGATTCAACGCTGTGTGAAGGAGTTTTGGGTACTGAGCAGGACTTTGCAGGTTCATTTTGATTTGCCCTTCCTTGTATCGATTTAAAAGAGATTGTGGGGGTTGCACTCTGAGCTCTTTCCCTGGTTCTCTCCATTGTTCTTTCCAGCAGATTTGATGTACAGGTCTCTCCAGGCCGAGATTCAAGGCTGCAATGAGCAGGATGTGGATGGAAAGCAAGATCAACCCTCCCCTTTAAGAACTGGCCGGGCCATTGTGTCTGTGTTCCATTGCTGACTGACATCACATGAGCTTCGCCAGCGATCTGAGTTAGCGCCTCGCTCCTCGGCCTTTGCGCCTTAAGACAGATGTGTAGCGCCTGATTTAGCGCTCCAATCATCTCCAGGGGCGATAAAAGTCAAGTTTGCAGTCGGAGGCGATAATTAGCGCCAGGCGGTAATCTTTGCGCCCGGCCGATAATTGCGCCCCAAACGGGGCGATACTGAATTTTTCCCCCTTGGAGTCTCCAGGCCAATCCTGGAGGGTTGGCAACCCTAGTCTATGTATCTATAATTGTAGGTCAATATCAAGGTAACAACAACAGCAACAACTTGCATTTATATAGCGCCTTTAATGTAGTAAAATGACCCAAGGCGCTTCACAGCAGCGTTATCAAACAAAATTTGACACTGAGCCACATAAGAAGATATTAAGGCAGAAAGCTTGGTCAAAGAGGTAGGTTTTAAGGAGTGTCTTAAAGGAGGAAAGAGTGATAGAGAGGCGGAGAGGTTTAGGGAGGGAATTCCAGAGCTTAGGGCCTAGGTAGCTGAAGGCACGGCCGCCAATGGTGGAGCGATTAAAATCGGGGATGCTCAAGAGGCCAGAATTGGAGGAGCGCAGAGATCTCAGAGGGTTGTAGAGCTGGAGGAGGTTACAGAGATAGGGAGGGGCGAGGCCACGGAGGGATTTGGAAACAAGGATGAGAATTTTAAAAGTACATGCTTGTAATAAAACTTCAACAGGGGAGGTGGGGCAAGGTTCGGGGAGGGGAGGTGTAAATTAACCCTATACTTTCTTCTCTAACTCAGAAGGGGTTGTGCTTGACGTCGGCACAGTTGATTGTGTTGCCTCTGCCTGATTGGGTGTTACTCAGAGAACCTTCGAGCCAAACCAGCCAGTAGGAAGTGTACAAGAGCAGCCCAGTGACAGCTTGCTCCTTTGACTTTCCCTCTCACTGGGTCAACCCCTCCTCACAGCAATGCCGATGACATTGCTCAAGAACTCGCTGGTGTTGGGTGCAGTTGACATCATCACCATTGGGCGAGCATGCGTCGCCCAGTTTGTCCAAAGCAAGTTAACTGAAGGAGACTAAACCATTCATTTGCCCAGTAAAAGGACAGTGTTTATTTTAGATTTCACACAACTTTAAAATAGTTACCGCTGTACCTTGCTGCATGCATCTATGGCAACCTAATCTAAATCTACAGACAAAACCAGCCACAGACACAGCAAACTGGCCGTTTCTAAAATCAATGGCCGACATGCATGAAATTTGTCACTATTTCGAAGGTGCCGTCCTTCGGATGAGGCGTTAAACCGTCTCAGGTGGACGTAAAAAATTCTATGGCCTAAAAAAAAAACCCTATGGCATTATTTCGAGAAGAGCAGGGGAGTTCTCTCCGGTATCCTTGGCCAATATTTATCCCTCAATCAACATCACAAAAAACAGATCATCTGGTCAGTATCTTATTGCTGCTTGTGGGAGCTTGCTATGCGCAAATTGCCTGCCACAATTCCTACATTACAATACTGACTACACTTCTAATGTACTTCATTGGCTGTAAAGCGCTTTGGGATGTCCTGAGGTCATGAAAGGCGCCGTAAAATGCAAGCCTTTCTTTCTTACCCCTCACTGGAAATTCTCAGGTGTTGGGATACACCTTTCAAAAAAAAATAAACACTTTTTTTTTAGTTTGTTTCGATGAGGGTTATGGCAAACATGGAGGGTACTTTAATAGTCCTGGTGGGGGAGGGTATTTCCTATGTTCACCAGTTTTAGCACAATCTTTAATACAAGTATAAAGATTGCATTTACTATTTTGCTACAAGTAATGAACAGAAAAATTCGCGCCCCCACCCCATTTCTCCCTGACAATTTCCCAAGCGTGGTCATCATTCTGGAAGTCTGTGACAGGGGATTAAATAGTACAGGGTAATATTCAGTGAGGTTACTCTCCTGTTGAGGAGACTCACGAGACCATTGTGCCCAGACGAGGCTTGTATGCCCTTTGAGTATAGAAGGTTAAGGGGTGATCTAATTGAGGTTTTTAAAATGATTAAAAGGAATTGATAGGGTAGAGAGGGAGAGAAACTATTTCCTCTGGTGGGAAGAGTCCAGAACAAGGGGGCAGAACCTTAAAATTAGAGCTAGGCCGTTCAGGGGTGATGTCAGGAAGCCCTTCTTCACACGAAGGGCAGTGGAAATCTGGAACTCTCTCCCCCAAAATGCTGTTGAGGCTGAGGGTCAATGGAAAATTTCAAAACTAAGATTGAGAGATTTTTTTACACAAAGGTGGGCCAGAAATTCGGGTCTCCACGGGTGAGTACGCGCTGTGTACTCACCCGTAGACCCAATGAAAGTGTCGGTTTCGCGCATGCACTGCGCATGCGCTGGAAACCGGAACTTCCGTTCCCCTGAAGGAAGGGGTTCAGAGGTCGAATGCGTGCGCCGGAGAGGCAGCGCGCACGCAGCGAACTTTGTTTTTTTTTTCAGGTTTCTCCGTGAGGGTCAGTATGGAGAAGCTGCGCAGGAAAAAAGGAGGCGCAAGGCCTGCTTTTAACAAGGTAAGTGGTGAATTAAGTACAATTTAAATATTTTTTCAACAGGTTTATCTTTTTTACATACTTTAAAGAAAGGTAAGTTTATTTTTAGCACCGTTAAAAAGTGTAATTAATTTTTTCAAAAATTTTAAATTTTTGTTTAAAGTAGTTAATTTATGTAATTTATAGTTATTTTAAAAATGTGATTTTTAAAAAAAAATTTATTTGAAGTTTTAGTGAGGTTTTGGGGCCGATCTCTATTCATAGATTTGACAGGTCTTCCTGTCAAAATCTATGAATGGAGATTCCCTGCTCCGATTGGTTCTCCATGGCCCACGTTATCCCAGGGGACGCTTTGAACTAACTGCGCCCCTGGGATACGCAAGCACTGCGCGCCGGCAGCTGCAGGAGGCCCAGGAGCCGAATTCCACGCGGGCCCGAAGCACAACGGCAGGCGTGCTAGGTAAGTACGCACGCGATCCTTGCACCCGCGGGAAGCCGGAGAGCCGAATTTCTGGCCCATTAAGGGTTACGCAACCAAGACGAGTAGATGGAGTTAAGGAACAGATCAGCCATGATCTTACTGAATAGCGGAACAGACTCAAGGGGGTGAATGGCCTCCTCCCGTTCCTATGTTCCTTCCTATGGTACCCTTGACTGCCATTCATTTTCTGCATGCGAGAGGAGAGCCTTACTAAATTTACCCCTTTTACTCTTGAAGGTGCCTTGGTTCCATTAGCCTTTATTTTCATCAGCAAGCTATGGAGCTAGATTGACTACTTCGCTCCCTACCTCAATATAATAGTAATCACTGAAATATCTTTCTAAATCTGGCTTGAGCTTTTTACTGGTTTAGTGCCACAGTTGACCGTTCACACAACACTTCTGCTGTGAAGATCTAAATCTGGTAGCAGAAAGCAATTGAGGCCATGTAATGGTCATGCCATAGGATAGCCTTGCTGTCGTCTAGGAGCGTGACACGATGTTTAATCTGATGGAAAATATCCTGAACCCCATCATAACAAATGTCCTTCGCCCATCACTGATACGCTAAGGTAGCTTGCTAACTCCTAACGAGGAAGGGGCAGGGAAATAAACGGAACCTTAAAGCACAGCACCTTGAAGAGGTTACTGGTGTTTATTTATAGCAGTCATTAAGCTCATTATCTTTGGCTTTATCAGCATGCATTGTTAGACCCGGGTTAAGAGCTGGTTACGTTTTATTTTGATAGATTTTATTTTTTTTACGTCACTTTCTCCACCTTTCGTTTCCCCCACACCCCTAAGTTGACCACATCACCATTTATGGTTGCTTCTAATCATTAAAATCAATGTGTTTTGCTAGGATACCAGCCGACCGGGCAGAGAGCCACAGCAAGGATGACCTTATTAGGAGCGTGACCGTTGCTTATTATATCTTGCTGACATCAAGTCTTGGCGCTTTAATCTAGGTTTAGCAGTGCAGCCTTTAGAGTTGCATTGCGTGGAGCTGCCGTGTTTACACTCCTAATTTGCAGTGGAACAGACCCAACGTTATTTATTTTTATAGAATCATAGAATCATACAGCACAGAAGGAGGCCCATTGAGCCTATGCCAGTTCCTTGAAAGAGCTATCCAATTAGTCCCACTCCCCTGCTCTTTCCCCATAGCCCTGGAAATTTTCTCCCTTAAAGTATTTATCCAATTCTCTTTGGTAAATTACTATTGAATCCGCTGAATCCCCCACCATCAACATCCTGGGGATCACCATTGACCAGAAACTTAACTGGACCAGCCACATAAATACTGTGGCAACAAGAGCAGGTCAGAGGCTAGGTATTCTGCGGCGAGTGTCTCACTTCCTGACTCCCCAAAGCCTTTCTACCATCTACAAGGCACAAGTCAGGAGTGTGATGGAATACTCTCCACTTGCCTGGATGAGCTCAGCTCCAACAACACTAAAGAAGCTCGACACCATCCAGGACAAAGCAGTCCGCTTGACTGGCACTCCATCCACCACCTTAAACATTCACTCCCTCCACCACCGGCGTACCGTGGCTGCAGTGTGTACCATCTACAAGATGCACTGCAGCAACTCGCCAAGGCTTCTTCCCAAACCTGCAACCTCTTCCACCTAGAAGGACAAGGGCAGCAGACGCATGGGAACACCACCACCTCCAAGTTCCCCTCCAAGTCACACACCATCCTGACTTAGAAGTATATCACCGATCCTTCATAGATAACAGTGGCGTGATTGCAGTAAACTTATTCATATAAAGATATCATGAGCTAGTAAGCCAACTGATACAGGAGAAATGATGACAAATTAAAAGGAATCTTGTAGATTTCCTGGAATTACCTTAGAGACAGACCGGGAACCCAAGCTGGAAACCTTATACTATATGATGAGCAGGATGGAGTTAACACAGGGTTGCCAACCCTCCAGGATTGCCCTGGAGTCTCCAGGAATTAAAGATTAATCTCCTGCAGGCAACCCAGGGAGTAAAACTGCTTTAAAAAAAAGTGTTCTTTACATTTTCTTTGAACACTTTCCTTTATTAGTTATAAAAATATTGGAGATGGGAAAAAAGGCCGTTAGACTGGGCGGCGTGATCGGAGTCGGGAGGTCTGGAGGACACCTCCACGGATACATCCAATGAACATTGGCAACCCAATGTTAACAGGACACCGACGCCACTATGAGCTCGTGTGGTAATCCCTCTGAATTGGTTATGGCATTAGAACACCCACAGACCATGGATTACTTTCTGCCATTATTCTGAGCACAGAATTGACTGCACTTACAATCTGTTTGGAATTGACATTCTATTTGGTGTCAGGAAGGCAACGGGTAAATTGGTATGCACCACTTCTGGATTTTCTCGTGATTGCGCTGGTCTGAACAAAATCCAATCCCCCCCTAGTCTACACACAGAATCACCGCCTTCAAAGAGTAGCAGACTCACACCCACTCACAAATCGTTTTTCCCACCAAATTTATTCTTCACGGGATTTTACCTGTCCAGCACTGCTCAATGATCTGAAACTCTGCCCACAGCTAGCGTTCAAACTAAACCACCCTTTAGCCAACGGTTCTATGTACAGTAAAAGTAAAATACAGGAGGTAGTTTCAATCTGGACTGCATTAAAAGAAAGAGATCTTCATTACTCACAGTGCACAAAAGAAAACACCCTTTCCTGTGAGATCTCTTTACAGTACTGTCTCCTAGTAGCACCAAACCATGCAGCCACTTGCACTAAGGATAAGTTGTTGACGTTCTTACAGCACAACATGTGTCTTGTTCTCAAATACTGTTCTTTTTTGGCACTGAGTCAGCAGCCCCCGACAGATTATCTGGTCATCGTCACATTGCTGTTTGTGGGATCTTGCTGTGTGCAAATTGGCTGCCATGTTCCCTACATTACAAAAGTGACTACACTTCCAAACAGTACTTCATTGGCTGTAAAGCACTTTGGAACGTTCTGAGGTCATGTAAGGCGCTGCAGAAAGGCAAGTCTTTCTTTCTCCAGTGCCCAGCTCTCCACAGATGCTGCCTGACCTGTTGAGTATTTCCAGCATTTTCTGTTTTTATTTCTTTGCTATTTTGGTTAAAAACTGAGAATATCTTTAGTAACTCTTCTGCCTTAAAATCATACTCTCAAAAGTGGGAGCTGGTGTCCCTAAGCGGTCTGATGTATAATGAAGGAGTATAGTAATAGTTAATGAATAGAGTTTATGACTGCAGGGGCTAGTAAATTGGCTGTGAATGTCTTGCTTTAATCTATTGAGGCCAAGTTGTAAATGTGACTATCACATGCTCCAGTAAACCCTATGGGCTGGATTTTCCAAGCCCCGAGGAGGCGAGCATGGAGGCGGGACAGCCCGTAAACTCGGAGAAAGCGGGGGCGGATGGCAAACTTGCCCCCATCCCGCCTCCGTGCCCACTTGCCAGGAGGCGGAAAGATGTGCAGCTTCGGGTCCTGTCTCCTGGAGGCGGGAAAGGCTTTTAATCCTTTTAACTGCCTGTTAACAGGTAATAAACAGGCAGAAAAAAGGATTAGTGCCATTTTACCTTCACAGGTGAAGGCTTCCCGACCTCGGAGAACCCCGCCGGGTTGGAGGAGACGTGGAGGAGGTCTGTGCTGGTCGGAGGCACCTGGAAGTAAGGTGTAGAGGTGAGTGATGGGTGCAAGTGTGGAGTGGTAAGTATGCAAGGTGAGTGATTAGTTTAAAAAAGTGTTCACTTACCTTGTTTTCCTTCTATAGCCTTTAGCCGCGCTGGATCGGGAGAGCGGACATCCACCTTGTCAATTTCAGGTAATGGCTGATGGACCCTCTGATCAATCAGACATCTGAAATTTACTTATTTTCAATGTTTGTTGAGTCCTCACCACAAAGACTCATCAAACTACAGAGAATGTCAGTGTTTGACAGCTTCACAGAGCAGGGCGGGCTTAACAAGCTCAATCAGGGGAAAATCCCTCTGAATAGTCAGGCGAGGATGGAGGCGGGACATTGACACGACAAGCAGCAGTCCCACCTCCAACTCGCCTCCATTCACAAAATCCAGCCCCATGTATCAACAGCGGTGTTCCTTAATATGGCATAATATAAAGCATACACACTGAACAGATAGCCAGTCTGTCTTGTGAAGTGTGGTGCCTTGGCAATGCATTTCCAAATTCGGAGTCGAGTCAAAGCTCTGATAGCAAAGCTCTTGAATCATAATTGCTTAATTTAAATTTCAGACAGTAACTCTTGACAGTTCTAAATTTATACTCAATCAGTGGTTCAACAAGAGGAGCCAAATAATCAACAGTGATTGTAAATGTCCACTTCTAACAAAACCTGGCCCAAAACTCCATCAATGCTGAGGTTCATGAGGCGCATCTCCTTGGAAAGTTAAAGCAATGGAGCCAGTGTCTGTATATCTGGATGCACCTGGTTCAAAAGTGTTTGGATATATAAAGTACAAACACTGATAGATGATTCCAGGAACACGTCAGTAATCTTCTCAAGACACTATGGGAGAAAAATTTGGTTGGTTAGCGCCTCCGGGGGGCGATTTTAGCGCTGCTCGCGAAATTGACCAGTCGTTTTGCGGCGGCGCTAAACACTACCGCCACGATCTCCTGCGCCCGCAGATTGTGACGTCAGTCAAGTGTGCAATGCCCCAGTCGCGCCCTCTGCCTTAGCGCCTGCCACTAGGAACGACAGGTAGAGGGGAACATTTTCAAGTCGGGAAGGGGCTGGGGGAGCGCTATTTAAAGGGGGCGCTTCCTGCCTTTTCTTGTCGGCAAAATTTTTGGTTTTAACGCTGTCCTAAGGAGTTTTGGCCCTCAGCACCACTTTTGAGGTTCCTAAGCGCCGAGCTCTTTCCCTGGGCCTATCCATTAGTGCTTCCAACACAATTGCTTTTGAGGTCTCTCCAGGCCGAGATTCAAGGCTGCAATGAGCAGGCAGTGGCTGGCCAGCAAGATGGCCCCTCCCCTTTAAGAACTGGATGGTGCCAGTCTGCCTGGGTTCCATGGTGATTGGCATCGTCTGAGCTTCGGTAGCGCTCTGAGGTAGCGCCTCGCTCCCTGACGTTTGCGCCTTAAGAGAGGTGTGTAGCGCCTGACTTAGCGCTCAAATCACCTCCAGGGGTGATAGAAGCGAATTTTGCAGTCGGAGGCGATAATTAGCACCGGGTGCTAAACATTGCGCCCGGCCGATATTAGCGCCCCAAAATGGGCGATACCGAATTTGCCCCCTATAATCCCTTAGCTCGAATGCTACAATCACCCATTATATCTCGGGTTGCCAACCCTGGTTGGATATATTCCTGGAGGTGTCATCACATGACCTCCAGCTGCCCTGCCCCCACACTCCCGCCACTGGTCACCCAACACACCCCTACTTGCGATGCACCGCCTTCCCAACCTATCGGTAAGCGAACAGACTCTTCATTACCTGATTGGATGATTCTTGAAGGTCAGTCAAACAGCCCTTCCCCCACCCCCCCCACCATGTCTGATATTTGTATAACTAATAAACAAAAAATGTTTAAAGAAAATGAAACAAAATTTGTTTAATGCCCCCTATGATTTATCTCCCGGGGTGTTGCTCCCAGCAGTGTCCTGGAGATTAATCTTTAATTCCTGGAGACTCCAGGGCAATCCTGGAGGGTTCATCATGACTTCACTTCACACATAATAGTGAACGCACAAAAAATATGAAACCTGGTAGACAACAAAATACTATTGGTGAGTTTAATACGCTGCTACAACATTCCTACCTATTTCAACACAGGTAGTAACCCATTTGAACCTAAAGTTCTGATTTAGGTGAAGCTTTTTGACAATAAGATGGGATCTCAGAAAAAACTTAGTTTAAAAAAAAAAATCGCTTATTTTAACACCACTTTATTTCTTTCTATATTTAAAAATATATATTTTTGTTTAAATAACGCCGCTGACATCACTGAGAGAATTGGCTAGGACCCGACAGCATGAGGAATCTGAATTAATATCTGACGATAGTCTTTATTATGGGGTATTGGTGGTGCAGCTGGTGTATTCATTTACCTCCTTCACACTATCAGGTTCGATAATTATCTCAGGAGAATTCCCTGACGATCTCATCAACGCCCGCTATTTGTTGAAATTCTGTTAGCGTGGTGTGCGGAAAGAGGGAGCGGAAATCTTTTTGACGAGCAAGAGGGAAGTAGCAAGTGCTTTAATGAGCGCATTGGAAGTGAAAGGATCGCCGGGGTAGAGGTGGGACTAGTTAGAGACAATGGACGCCATCTTGTAATTTAGAATGAAGGAATAGCAATGACACTTTGCCTCAGTTTCTACAGAGAAAAGTGAAAACAGGACTGTAGGAGTCCCTGAGAAGGATGTGGAAGAGCCATTACTGGGAATAAATATTCAAAGAAAAACTGTAGTTAATGGGACTACAAATAGAAAAAAATACCAGGTCCAGATGGTAACCATCTTAGACGACTGAGGGAGGTTGGGGAGGAAAAGCATTAACCATAATTTTCAAATGTCTTTGGAAATGGAAACTGCCCAATAACTAGAGGGTGGCAAATGTCACGCCTCTATTTTTAATCCCAATAACCCCTTCTTCTATTATGCTTGTTGCAGTTCATCGCAGGAATACTATGATATGCATGTTTAGAAGGTCTTTCATGACTTCAGGATGTCCCAAAGTGCTTCATACGTAATGAATTACTTTTGAAGTGTATTTGCTGTTATTATGTAGATAAGCATGGCAGCCAATTTGCTCCCAGCAAGGTCCTACAAACAGCAGTGAAATAAATGACCAGATAACTGTCAGCTGTGGCTCAGTGGGCAGCACTCTCGCCTCTGAGTCAGAAGGTTCTGGATTCAAGTCCCACTCCTTGGACTTGAGCACAGTACTGAGGGAGTGCTGCACTGTCGGAGGTGCCGTCTTTCGGATGAGACGTTAAACCGAGGCCCCATCTCAGGTGGACGTAAAAGATCCCATGGCATTATTTCAAAGAAGAGCAGGGGAGTTCTCCCCGGTGTTCTGGCCAATATTTATCCCTCAATCGCCATAACAAAAACAGATTATCTGGTCATTGTCACATTGCTGTTTGTGGGAGCTTGCTGTGTGCAAATTGGCTGCTGCGTCTCCTACATTACAACAGTGACTACACTTTAAAAAAAAAAGTACTTCATTGGCTGTAAAGCGCTTTGAGACATCCGGTGGTCGTGAAAGGCGCTATATAAATGCAAGTCTTTCTATAATCTGTTTTCGATGGTTGAGGGATAAAAGAGAGTCACAGGATCTTTTACATCCACCTGAGTGGAAGACGAGGCCTTGGTTTAACATCTCAATGGAAGGATGGCACCTCTAACAATGCAGCAAAGCCTCAGTACTGCACGGAGGTGCGAGCCTAGATTGTGTGCTTGCCTCTGGAGTGGGGCTTGAACCCACCACCTTCTGTCTCAAGTGGGCCAAGTGAGAACTCAGTCTCCCAAGCAAACATATTCATCAGAGGCATTCTCGAACAGGTGATGGAGTGGGAGTGGAGAAGGGGGAGGTGATAAACTGAATTGGAACAAAATGGTAAAAGTTAAATCAGGTCGGTAGAGGAAGCCCACTGACCCAAGAGGACAGAAGAAGAGGCCTTGTAGCCATTCAGTGGTATGGAATAGAAATCTTGCTCGTATTTTTATGCAACTAACTCAACATAGGTTAAAAATGAGAAGTCGCACAACACCAGGTTATAGTCCAACAGATTTATTTAATTTTACAAGCTTTCGGAGCTTAAAACTGGGGCCTTCACCAGGCTATATGGTTAAGTACCAAACTGGGCATTGCAATTTGCCAATTAAGTATTCAGGGTAATTCAGCACATAAGTATCTTGAAAAGAGGTTGCAAATAATGATGTGAGGAAACCTGCGTTTTGTGAAAGCTCTACAAAAAAAGGGTCTTGTTACACCATCTCCATCACATAGCTATGAAGCAATGCTCATCTCTCCTTCCCTATCCCATGTAGCAAGACTCTGGCACAAGGAACTTGGGAGAGTGAGCTGTTGTGTCGCTGTTTGCAGGAAACCTGAAACTGAACCTTACTTCAGTTAGCTAGATGACAAAAGCTGCTTTAAAAAAAAAGAAAATATATATTTTTGGCAAAGGAAGTTAATGGGATTCTCAGAAATGAATCACTGGCTGGAGAAAGATCACGAGAAATTTGGGAATTTTTCGGGGGGGGGGAGGGTGGTGTTTCTGCACAGTTTAAGCTCTGAACAGGGATTTCAGAAACGTAGTAATTTTGTTATACTTAACTTTGCTTAAGTGCAGTCTAAGGAAAATAAAGGATGGTGGGAAGCAGCTGGATACAGTAGCATTGATATTAACAGTTTATGTCAACAGAGAAACCAATGTTCAAAGGATTATTTGGATTGCAGTATGCCCTTCAGTCACGATGTGAAGTTTGATCTAGCCTCCATCCATCACTCAAGCATCGTTCAACTGAACTGTCAAGACTTTTTACGCCCTTGGAATAGGAATACTTAAGGCTCGATGACATTCAGTTGCTCCTATGTTTGACAATATTGCCTCATTTAAAAAATGTTATAATTTTCCTCCAAGGTTGCAAAGTTTTTAAAGCACTTCAGATTACAATTTGCAGACCTCTTCTGTTAACTAACACACACGGGCAAAAGCGACACAAGTTTTATTATCTTAGCAACGCGAATAACGTATTATGACAACATCACTGACTCAGCAACACAGAATGCGTTTAATGACAACTTAGCAAGTAGCCTCACTCCGTGCTTTTGTTAGCTCCAGACTCGACTATTCCAATGCTCTCCTGGCCGACATTCTACCATTGCACCCTCTGTAAACTTCAGCTCATCCAAAACTCTGCTGCCCGTGTCCTAACTCGCACCAAGTCCCGTTCACCCATCAACCCTGTGCTCAGTGACCTACATTGGATCCTGGTCCGGCAACGTCTCAACTTTAAAATTCTCATCCTTGCGTTCAAATCCTTCCATGGCCTTGTCCCTCCCTATCGCTGTAACCACCTCCAGCCCTACAACCCTCAGAGATATCTGCACTCCTCCAATTCTGGCCTCTTGTGCCTTGGCATGTTAAAAGCACTATATAAATGGAGGTGGTTGTTGCATTGAAATAGAGACTCACTGTACTGTTGCCTGCTCAAACTCATTCTTTCCCAGAACCTGTTGGTTCCTTGCTTTGCTCAGCTTTTGCTTTCCCCACAATCCACAGGCTTTTAAATCCCAGGCTTTGCATCATAAGAACATAAGAATTAGGAGCAGGAGTCGGCCATACGGCCCTTCGAGCCTGCTCCGCCATTCAATAAGATTATGGCTGATCTACCTCAACTCCACTTTCCCGCCCGATCCCCATATCCCTTGGTTCCCTTAGAGTCCAAAAATCTATCGATCTCAGCCTTGAATATACTCAACAACTCAGCATCCACAGCCCTTTGGGGCAGAGAATTCCAAAGATTCACAACCCTCTGAGTGAAGAAATTCCTCCTTATCTCAGTCTTAAATGGCTGACCCCTTATCCTGAGACTATGCCCCCTAGTTCTAGACACTCCAGCCAGGGGAAACAACCTCTCAGCATCTACACTGTCAATCCCCCTCAGATTCTTATGTTTCAATATAGGCTCAATCTCACCTCATAGGACAACCCTCTCAACCCAGGGATCAATCTAGTGAACCTCGTTGCACTGCCTCTAAGGCATGTATGTCCTTTCTCAGATAAGGAGACCAAAACTGTGCACAGTACTCCAGGTGTGGTCTCACCAAAGCCCTGTACAATTGTAGTAAGACCTCCTTACTCTTGTATGCCAACCCCCTTGCAATAAAGGCCAACATGCCATTTGCCTTCCTAATTGTTTGCTGTACCCGCATGCTAACTTTCTGTGTTTCCTGTACAAGGACACCAAAAATTTGATCACTAATTCTTGATTTACCTGATCCATTCTCCTACTCTTTTCAACCTCACTAGTGTCCAGTAGTATATGTTTTGTCCCTTCAGCTCAGTTCAAAATAAAAAACTGAGTACTGAGTTTGGTAATCCAGTTCATACGAACTTTAAGGATTACTTACAAGCCCTTCAAAATTGAAAAATATATATATATATATATGTATAAATATATATAATCTGATGCCTAGGGCACAACTCTGGGACTGCTGGAATGGAACACTGTGGAGGTTGGGCATTTGAACGTTACAATAATAATAACTTGCAGTTATATCACGTTGAGCATTTTAATTTTGGTTATCAAACTGACTAAGCAGCCATCCTCAGAATCTAACTGTACGGTTCAAAACTGGGTGAGTACCCTAGCTTGACTTATAGAATCATAGGGGGACAAATTCGGTGGCGCCCCCTTTGGGACGCTAACTTCACCGTGGCACTACTTTTAGCGCCGGAAAAAGTTAGCGCCCCGCACCGTAAATTCAGTGGAAGCACTCCCCCTCCTTCCTGGGGCGCTACCAGTGAATATCGCGGCGCTATGTGCAACAGCGCCACACGCGTTGGCACATAGCGCCACGGTATCGCAGGCCTCCCTCCCTGATTAAAGAGGAGGGGCAGGCTGAGCGATCGCGGCCGGCAACCCGCATGAAAGAGGGGAAGGGGGCAGGTGCTGGCAGGCGGGCAGAAAAAAAATGGCCGCCCGTACCTGCCCCTTTAAATAGCGCCGCCGCGGCTGCACAAACACCCCCCTGGCACGTTCCATTTCGGGAGGAGGCAGATCCACTCAGCCATATTGAGTCTGCCTCCTGCAAACTGGTGTCGGAGTGGCCGTCAGAGAACCAGTCCTGAATCCCAGTAGCAGACTGTTCTAACCCTTTCAGCTGAGGGTAGTGTTGCCAACTCTGGCTGGGCCTATTCCTGGAGGTTTTATCATCTCACCTCCCGCCTCCAACCGCCCCGCCCAGCCAAACAATCTGTTCCCCCCACTCAACCCCCATCTTCAGCATGTTTATAACTAATAAACAAAAGTGTTCAAAGAAAATGAAAACAGCACAACAAATATTTTCAATGCCCCTGTGAATTTACTCCCAGGTGTTGCTTGCTGCAGTGTCCAGGAGAATTTCCCAGATTTCTGGCCTGGGTTTTTATCTGTTTTTTTCGCCTCCCCCAGGAGATCACAGGGTTTTGGGTGGGGTGGGGAATGTTTTTATTGTGATAAAAAGCTAGTATCAGTAATGGTGACCATGAAACTACCGGATTGTCGGAAAAACCCAACTCGTTCACTAATGGCCTTTAGGGAAGGAAATCTACCGTCCTTACCCGGTCTGGCCAAAACGTGACTCCAGACCCACAGCAATGTGGTTGACTCTTAACTGCCCTCTGAAATGGTCTAGCAAGCCACTGAGTTGTACCAAACTACTATGACAAAGTCAGCACCTTGGGCGTACCTTCACCACAAGGACTACACCAACATCTCAAGGGCAATTAGGAATGGGCAATAAATGCCTCGCATGCCAGCGATGTCCACATTCTGTGAATGAATAAATTAAAAAAAATATACCCAAGGTATCACAGTTGTGTGGAACAGGCCGGATGGACCAGAGGGTCTTTTCCTGTCCATCATTGTTCGTATGTTTGTATCAACACTGCCCCTTCAATTCTTAAGAACCAACAAAACCCACTGCTGACTACAAGTTTGGTACTTGAAATTTCTACAGTCTCTGCCTTGCGACTTAGGAGCATCGGAGCAGGAGGAGGCCATTCAGCCCCTCGAGCCATTCAATGAGATCATGGTTGATGTATCCTAAATCCATCCACCCGCCTTGGCTCCATATTCTTTTATACCCTTGTCGAGCAAAAATCTATCGATCGCAGATTTAAAATTATTAATTGGGCTAGCATCTTCTGCTTTTTCGTGGGAGGGAATTCCACACTTCTACCACCCTTTGTGTGAGGAAGTGTTTCCTAACTTCTCTCCTGAATGGCCTGGCTCTGATTTTAAAGGTTATGTCCCCTGGTCCTAGACTCTCCCCACCAGCAGAAAAAGTTTCTCTCTCTCTATCCTATCAATTCCTTTCAAAATCCTAAAATCCTCAATCAAATCACGTCTTCACTTTCTATATTCCAGGGAATACAAACCTGGTTTATGTAATCTCTCCTCAAAATCTAACCCTTGGAGCCCTGGTAACATTCTTTATATTCAACATGTGTTGTCCTCTAATCAACTCCACTACCAGCACCAACTCCAAGAACAAACAATGCAGAAGACCAGACTCTTTTGGTACACAATTAATGGCCGGTGTTGGAAGGTTCAAAGAGTCAATGGGGGAGTGCGGCAATAACAAAACATTTACAACATTGCTCAGCGAAAAACAATGGGGGAAAATTTGGTTGAGTTGCACCTCCCGTTAACGCCCTAAGAGGGTGCTAACGGGGCGCAAAGCAACTAGCGCCCGGGCACGCCTCCGGGCGAAATTCAGCGGGAGGTTAGTGGCGGCGATAACCGTTAGCGATCTTCGGTAGCGCCCCCTGACTTACCGCCGGACGCTATGTCCGACAGGATCAGGAGGGCGTACGAGCATCCAGGGCAGCGCAAATTAAAGGGGAGGTGCTGGGCGGCCATTTTTGTTGCTGGCCGCCTGCCAGCACCTGCCCCCGTTGCCGTCCCTGGCCTCCTGTGAGGCCCCCCTGCGGGTTCCGGCTGCGCTCCGTGAGCCCGGCACTTCTCGAGTGCCGGGCTCTTTTACCGGCAATCTGATCCCTGGTGGCCCAGCTGGGCCCTGGGTTGCGCTGCGCTAGGCCCCTCCCCTTTAATAAGGGGAGGAAGGCCTGCAGTACTGCGGTACATAGTGCCGCGACATTCACTCGCAGCGCCCCAAGAGGGAGGAGGAGCGCTTCCAGTAGCGCCCCACCTCCCTCTTGGGGCGCTACCAGTGAATTTTGGGCGCGGGGGCGCTAATTTTTTTCGGGGCGCTAAAGGGGGTGCAACCCAATTTTGCCCCCAATCAATCTAACTAAGTAGGCCCAACAGGGAAAGGACTTGAACTTAATCCAGTAAAACAAAGCTGCCAAATCAGAGGTGGTGAGCTTTGTTTTTGTAATATTTTACGGGAAGGCGGCTGTAACTTTGGCATTAAAAGATCAGATCAATCACAGAGGGTGTGGAGTCAAACAGGAAAATCCAGGGATATTAACGGGAAAGGGCCATTCCAGTGACCAAGAGACAGAACATCCGGAAAATACAGTCCACGGGTTTTTTTTGACCTTGACTAGTTTGCTCCTGTGAGATTTTTAAATAAGTTATGAAGTAATCCCAGCCCAAGACAATTATGTATTTCAGCTCACGAACAGCATGCCGATCTTATGCCTTCACTCAGAATCGCCAGCACAGTGCGGAAATGGATGCTGTATCATGCAATTTGAACCAGAACATTGACATCAACAACTGGGAAAAATGTGTCTTATTTGTGCCAGAACAGTGGGTTTCAAAGTGATTAATACCATAACAATGGACTCTACATTTCACAACAGAATGTGAAGCTCACACTCCGCAAGCACATTTGTAACAAAAGTTACAAATCAGCAAGAAACTATTTGGCTTGAATCTGTTATGAATCATTGCATTCCCAATTACCCTCTGACTTCAGAAGCTAATGCTATGTAGCAGTTGATGAGCATTTTTTCCTGTATGAAGTTAAATAATTGAATCTATTAGCAAGCCGCTGACAGACAGAAAGACTTGCATTTCTATAGCGCCTTTCACGAACTCAAGACATTCCAAAGCGCTTTACAGCCAATGAAGTACTTTTGAAGTGTGGTCACTGTTGGAATGTAGGAAACATGGCAGCCAATTTGTGCACAGCAAGATCCCACGAACTGCAACATGATAATGACCAGATAATCTGTTTTTTGTGGTGTTGGTTGAAGGATAAATATCAGCCAGGACACCAGGGAGAACTCATATGCTCTTCTTTGAAATAGTGCCGCGGGATCTTTTACGTGCACCTGAGAGGGCGGACGGGGCCTTGGTTTGAAGTCTTATCCGTAAGACGGCACCTGCGACAGTGCAGCACCCGCTCAGTATTGCACTGGGAGTGTCAGCCTAGCTTTATGTGCTCAAATCTCCGGAGTGGGACTTTGAACCCACGACCTTCTGACTCAGAGGCGAGAGGGCTACCCACTGAGCCACGGCTGACACTAGTGCAAGATCAGGTGCGTTGACCTACAGGATTTAATTCTTCGCCACGCACTCCCGCATTGGCACCCAGAGACTAGCGTAATCCAGGCGCAAACCAATTACACAGCATAAAGGATCGCGGGATTTGAGACGCAAGTGAGTTACGCACGCGACTGAACTATGGCCGCGTCTCCTCGAGCTTTCCGCCGTCTGTCAAACCCTCCGCCCACATGAATCTCCGCCCACAAAACTGGCCACGCCCACCCAACTCTCAAATGCGAGTATCCTCCAACTTTGCTTCGGAGGGTTCTCTTCACAGTGCGACCGGATTTTCAGGCGCAAGAGAAAAGAAAATCATTGCAATTTTTTGAGCTTTTAAAAAAAAAATGATAATCACTGAATCCTGTTGTCACATTAAAAACTGAAAAGCTTTCCCGATGGCAGGTGATGGCAAAATGAGTTGAAACTTAAATCTTCATACTTAAAAGAAGAAATATACTGGTGTGGGTTCGGCACGTTTCTTGGGTTGTTTACATTGATTTACGCCCATCTTTGCCTATTTTAAGCTTGGACTTTTTTTTATTCCTTCACGGGATGTGGGCGTCGCTGGCAATGCCAGTATTTATTGCCTATCCCTTGTGTGCTAATGAGATTGTGAGGATGCTTGGGTGTAAGCTAATGAAATATTGGGTTTTATGGGCCTAGAAATTGGCCCACTTACCACCACAAGTTTTCGCCGCGATCAGGTCGAACAATGGCGGTCGCCACTCTAACGCCCTTCTCTGGTGCGGGACACGGCGGCCGCCAATTTGGTGAGGGTTTAGTGCTGCCGATAGCAGCGCTGGCCCTGGTGATGTAAATTAATAGAGGGTGACGTCAGTCGGCGTGCTACGGCGACTTAATGTCACCTCAGCGAACTTCGACCCTAGTGCTGAGTTCAGCGCTGGGTCCTCAGCTTGCCATGAAAATCCAGCGTTCAGCAGACTGACAGAGACGCTGTCAGCACCTCTTAAAGGGACACACACATCTTTCAGGTAAGCTTGCATTTAAGCTTTTGGACTGGATTTTTTTTATTTTATTGAAGTTGTGGCTTGGTGCAATACATGTTAAAAGTTTTTTTTAAAGTGTACAGGAAGTGCTGCTGGACACGTGTAAGGCCTCAGATGGTAAAGAAAGGCCTCTGAGAAGACAAAAAGTGCTGGAAATACTCAGCAGGTCAGGCAGCACCCTTGAAGAGTTCATGTCTCAGGTCGAGATGCTGCCTGACCTGCTGAGTATTTCTAGCATTTTATGCTTTTATTTCAGATTTACAGCATCCGCTCGCTGAGGGAAGAGGAAGACACAAAAGAGGAAGAAGCAGAGGAAGAGGAGGAATCAGACGGAAGGATGCAACCCAGACAGCCCCTTTCTGGCTGGGATATCCGGGATGGAATCATCCACCTGTGGTACCAGTGACCAAAACCCCAATTCCCCTTTCAACATTAGTCCCACACCTTACCTTCCCTCTGTTACTGACCATCACAGCATCCTCTTGGCCACAATGCTGAAATAAAAGCCACCACAAAGCAAACTTTTCAATCCAACTTTATACGTCTATCCATCCAATATGACAAAGAAATCAACTCATCACCCTTATGCATTCTCTTCGTGACTGTCTTGTGTGTGCCTTTGCCTATCCTAGTGATGTCACGCAGTGCTACCCCAGTGGCTGCAGCATGGCTGGTGGAAGGCTGCTGAATTTCAGTGGGGGACACTGCAGATGGCCTTGCTGGTCGACCTTGAGGAGCTGGTGGCTGGGAGTGTCAAATCGGGTGATGGTGTTTCTTCTTCTTCTTCACTCTCCTATCCCTCTTCTTGGTCAACCATTGGCTGGGCAGGCTGCATTTCTTGGGTGTGTGAAATGAAGAAGTTACCAGGGTGCAGTTGTGGTGAGAGGAGGGCGGGAAAGAAAGAGGTGCATGCGAGAAGGAGGATAACGTATGAGGATACCAGCATCTTGTATCCTTCCAGCCCCACTGCTGGCCAAGGGCTCAGCCAGGCCCCTGCCAAGAATGGCCTGCACCCTCTCCTCCAAGGGGGTGAGATGAAGCTAGGAATGGGAGATATGCCTCATGATTGGTACAGATTGTTGGTAGGTGAGTGATTGCGGGGGGGGGGGGGGGCGGCGGGGGGAGTCGTGCATTGAGCAGTGTGTGAGGCTAGTGGTGCAGTTGGTAGGAGACGGCTTTTGAAGATGCATTCACTGACCTAGACCACTGGTCTGAGGTCATGAAGCTTCTTTGGGCACTGGAGCCAGGTGGTGGGGGCGACACTACTGGCAGTGACGGCCTCAGTGATGTGGTCCCACATCTTTCTTTCTGGAGGGCCTCCTGGCCCCTGTGGGTAGAGGACCTCTCTTGCAGTGTTGACCCCCCTGCACAAAGCTGGAGTGCTGTGTGGAAAACCCTGGGTGCCCCTTCCCTGGCTTGCTGAGCCATTTGTGTCAGTGCTGAAACACTTTGCCCATTTTTTTTTTTAGGTGCGGAGGACAATTCAGCTTTAAGAGATGAAGACTCCCATTTGGGAATTCTTTTTAATGTTAATTTTTTTTCAGAAGGCAGTTGAGCTGTAAGGGCTGAAAATTGCCTATTTTTACATCATTTTTATTTTTATCATTTCAGAAGGCATTGCCCTTTTAACAATCCCACAATGCTTTGTGAAATGACAGCCTCGCTTTCCGAAGCTGCTGAAGCTGCGGCACATTGGGGCCTCCTGCCGGGACCAACGCCACCAGGACGGCGTTATACGGTGAGTTTAGCGCTGGGCTAATGATAATTAGTTCCCAGCGCCAATTTTTCTGTCCTGCCAGCGCAGCCATTTTCGGCGGCCGTTAACACTCGGCCGCGGTGGCACCGGCAGCTTTTGTGGTGGCCATGACGTTCTAGGCCAAAGGATATAAAAATTGAGATATAACGATGAGTCTATAGAAAACCTTAATAAGATTACAATTAAAGTACTGTATGCAGTTTTGGGCTCCGCGGCAATGGAGAGTGTACAGCGCCGATTCATTCGGGTGCTCCCTGGTATGAGGAAATACTTCAAAACTGGGGTAGTTTTTATTAGAACAGGAAATTATGCTGTGATTTAATAGAAGTGTTTAAAATTATGAAGGGATAGGACAGATTAGATAGAAACAGACTGATTATAATCGCTCAACCATTGGTGGCCGTGCCTTCTGTTGCCTAGGCCCTAAGCTCTGGAATTCCCTCCCTAAATCTCTCCACCTCTCTACCTCTTTCCTCCTTTAAGATGCTCCTTAAAACCTACCTCTTTGACCAAGCTCTTGGTCACCTGCCCTAATTTCTCCTTATATGTCTCGGTGTCGAATTCTTTCTCTTATAATACTCCTGTGAAGCGCCTTGGGACGTTTTACTACGTTAAAGGTGCTATATAAATACAAGTTGTTGTTGTTGATTGAGGGGTCTAGAACAAGGAACACAGATATAAGATGAAATATGAGAGATTTAGGACAGGAGAAAACCTTTTACACAGAAGGTTGTGAAGCTGTGGAATGCACTACCAGAGTTAATGATTGAAGCAGAGCCCTTGCCAACATTTAAGAATAGATTAGGATAGATGATTGAAGCAAAGTAGGATAAAGGAAGAAGGGTGGGCACATGGGGTTAGGAGTAATGCTCACGTGGAATATAAACGGCAACTGGTTGGGCCGAATGGCCTGTATCTGTGTTATGGCCCCAATTTTAACTCCAGGTGGATTCCCCGCTCAGGCCCGAGTTAAAATTACAGTCGGGTCTCAATGATGTCTTCGGGCCACAGCATGCATATGTAAAGAAGGACCGTGTTGGCTCTGGGTCATGTCTTTGCTGCCTGCTCAGGAGAGCAGGTTAAAATTGCAGATGTTGCAATTGTGGCGGCTTTCAGACAGGTAACCATCTTCAGCTGCTTCATCAATGACCTTCCCTCCAACATAAGGTCAGAAATGGGGATGTTCGCTGATGACTGCACAGTGCTCAGTGCCATTCACAACTCCTCAGATAATGAAGCAGTCAATGCCCGCATGCAACAAGACTTGGACGACGTTCAGGCTTGGGCTGATAAGTGGCAGGTATCATTCGCGCCAGGCAACGATTATCTCCAACAAGCAAGAGCCTAACCACCGCCCCTTGACATTCAACGGCATTACCATCGCCGAATCCCTCACCATCAACATCCTGGGGGGTCACCATTGACCAGAAACTTAACTGGACCAGCCACATAAATACTGTGGCAACCAGAGCAGGTCAGAAGCTAGGTATTCTGTGGCGAGTGTCTCACCTCCTGACTCCCCATAGCCTTTCCACCATCTACAAGGCACAAGTAAGGAGTGTGATGGAATACTCTCCACTTGCCTGGACGAGTGCAACTCCAACAACACTCAAGAAGCTCGACACCATCCAGGACAAAGCAGCCTGCTTGACTGGCACCCATCCACCACCTTAAACATTCACTCCCTCCACCACCGGCGTACCGTGGCTGCAGTGTGTACCATCTACAAGATGCACTGCAGCAACTCGCCAAGGCTTCTTCGGTAGCACTTCCCAAACCCGCGACCTCTTCCACCCTAGAAGGACAAGGGCAGCAGGCGCATGGAAACACCACCACCTCCAAGTTCCACACCATCCTGACTTGGAAGTATATCGCTGTTCCTTCACCGTCACTGGGTCTAAATCCTGGAACTCCCTACCTAACAGCACTGTGGGAGTACATTCACCACACGGACTGCAGCGGTTCAGGAAGACAGCTCACCACCACCATCTCAAGGGTAATTAGGGATGGGCAATAAATGGTGGCCTTGCCAGCTACGCCCATATCCCATGAACGAATAAAAAAAGAGCCAGGGCGATTTTAACTGCCCACCCGCCAGGTTTCTGCTGAGCGAGTAGGGTTAAAATCGCCCCATATATTTCTATGTAACTTGACATTGATAAAATGGCCTAATGTCAGGCGTAATTATGAGTCTAACCTCTGGGTTGCGCTCATGGAGGAAACTCCAGGCCGTGAGATCCCTCGCTAGGAGTGCAGCCTTGCAACATGTACCCCATGCACTACATCGTATAGAACTGGAGTGCTAAAGGACAATGAACATTCATCTTTACCTCGAATGTTTGGCTCTTTACCATGACTAAATTTAACACCAGGAAAATTCCAAACTTACTCCCAAGGCATGGTATTATCTTTTTCAGCTGAGAGGGAAGGGCAAGTGAGGTTAGTATTTAACCACATAACTACATTGGCTGCAGCACTGAACGGTTCGATTCTGGAAATCCCCTCCCCTCCTGCAGTCTAGGCTGGCGGTTGAAAGCTTCAATCACAACACAATTTCCTGCTGGTGTTTCCCAAGTTTCTTTTTGCAAGGTCAGTCATGGCAGCATTTAAATAAATGAAAGAAAGAGGCCGTTTAACCCTTCCAGTACCAACTTTCTCTACAGGACTGGCTATTTTGACAAGCCTTTACCCCTAAAATGACATTGTGTGATACCTACGTACTAACACAATAGCAGTGATTTTAACTTGAGGCGCTCAATGGGTGAGTGGTGGGAGAGATGTCAAACGGGCTGTCGATTTGCTATCACTATCGCACACAGTCAAAATCTACCCCAGTACTTCTATTCAGTGTCAGCCGTGGCTCAGTTGGTAGCACCCTCGCCTCTGAGTCATGAAGGTTTTGGGTTCGAGTCCCACTCCAAGGACTTGAGCACAAAAATCTAGGCAGACACTCCATTGCAGTGCTGAGGGAGTGCTGCACTGTCGGAGGTGCCGTCTCAGGTGGACGTAGAAGATCCTATGGCACTACTTCAAAGAAGAGCAAGGGAGTTCACCCCGGTGTCCTGGCCAATATTTATCCCTCAATCGACATCATTTAAAAAAAACCACATTATCTGGTCATTGTCACATTGCTGTTTGTGAGAGCTTGCTTTGCGCAAATTGGCTGCCGCATTTCCTACATTACAACAGTGACTACACTTCAAAAAGTATATCATTGGTTGTAAAGCACTTTGGGACGTCCGGTGGTTGTGAAAGGCGCTTTATAAATTCAAGGGGGAGAAATTCATTATAGCCTTGTTTGGGGCACTAACTTTTAAAAGTTGAAAAAATTAGTGCCAGGCGCTAATATTTCAACTTTTAAAAAATTCGGTTTTGCGCTCCAGGAAGGAAGTGGAGCGCTAAATCAAGCACTCCACTTCCTTCCTGGAGCGCAACAGGCAGCAGGCGGGGCGGTAGGTGAGCAGCGTTGTACAATGGGCCGAGCAGCGCTGCCGCGTTGGAAAGCTCCTTCCCTCCCTTAAAGGGAAGGGCCATCGCTGCAGACTCTGCAAGAGGAAAACTTACCTGTTCACCAACGGCAGCTGCGATCCGGCCCGATCAGCCTGATGCACTGCAGCAGAGTGCCGGGCTGATCGATGGGTGGCGACAAAAAAAAAACGCAAAGAGCATTTCAGATTTTTTTTTTTAAACCTACCTCGGCCACCTCGCCTTTAAGTATCGCCCGGCCTCCCGATCAACGCCTCCTGCAGCTGTTCGGTGTCATCTGCAGGGGGAGGAAATGAATTTCGGGTCCAGGGCGCTACCGGGGCAATGTGCAGCCGGATGATGTCACGATCTCAGGGCGCAGGAGATCGTGACACTAGGGGTTACCGCCGCCGCAAACCGCCAGGTGAATTTCATGGGCGGGGGTAACATCGGCCGTGCACGGGCGGTAAGTCCTTAGCGCCCCGTTTTCACCCCCCGGAGGCGCTAAGGCACCGAATTTCTAGCCCCACGTCTTTCTCTTTTTCTTTTATTCTTTCTCTATTGTTTCTCATTGGTTACTACTTTCTCTTTCAAACATAACCATTTCTTTCTGCCTCTGCCAAATCACCCGACATTTTTTGGAACCAGGAACCAGGCTGGGGTTGTTTTCCTTAGAGCAGAGAAGGCTGAGGGGGGACCTGATTGAGGTGTACAAAATTATGAGGGGCATAGACAGGGTAGATAGAAAGGAACTTTTCCCCTTAGTAGAGGGGTCAATAACCAGGGGGCATAGTTTCAAGGTAAGGGGCAGGAGGTTTCGAGGAAAAACTTTTTCACCCAGAGGGTGGTTGGAATCTGGAACTCACTGCCTGAAAGGGTGGTAGAGGCAGGAGGCAGGAACCCTCACAACATTCAAGAAGCATTTAGATGAGCACTTGAAACGCCATAGCATACAAGGCTACGGACCAAGTGCTGGAAAATGGGATTAGAATAGACAGGGTTTGATGGCCAGCGCGGACACGATGGGTCGAAGGGCCTTTTTCTGTGCTGTATAAATCTATGACTATCAATACCAAACTCTTCCAATTTGGCTGAAAACCAATTTCAAAGTCCGTTCATCCAGCCAATGAGGAAAAGCACTGCTGAGGTTTGACCTTGGTCATGTGAAGCAGGGCAGCAAATCAAATATTGTTTTGGTGCCCATGGAAAATACAAGCTGCCGAATAAGATAACCTTTGGGTAACCCGGGTAAGGAAATTAATGGAAAGGAACTATCTAGGAACATAGAAACAAGAGTAGGCCATTCAGCCCCTCGAGCCTGTTCCGCCATTCAGTGAGATCATGGCTGATCTGCGCCCTAACTCCATATACCCGCCTTTGGCCCATATCCCTTAATACCTTTGGTTAATAAAAAGCTATCAATCTCAGATTTTAAATGAACAATTAATCTAGCATCAATTGCCGTTTGCGGAAGAGTGTTTCAAACTTCCACCACCCTTTGTGTGTAGAAGTCTTTCCTAATTTCACTCCTGAAAGGTCTGGCTCTAATTTTTAGACTATGCCCCCTAGTCCTAGAATCCCCAACCAGCGGAAATAGTTTTTCTCTATCTACCCTACCTGTTCCCTTTAATATCTTGAAAACTTCGATCAGATCACCCCTTAACCTTCTAAATTCTAGGGAATACAACCCTAATTTGTGTAATCTCTCCTCGTAACTTAACCCTTAAAGTCCAGGTATAATTCTGGTAAATCTACGCTGCACTCCCTCCAAGGCCAATATATCCTTCCTAAGGTGTGGTGCCCAGAACTGCTCACAGTACTCCAGGTGTAGTCTAACCAGGGTTTTGTAGAGCTGCAGCATAACCTCTACCGCCTTGTATTATAGTCCTCTAGATATAAAGGCCAGCATTCCATTAGCCTTTTTGATTATTTTCTGTACCTGTTCATGACATTTTAATGATCTATGTACCTGGACCCTCAAGTCTCTTCGGACCTCCACTGCTTTTAGCTTTTCACCATTTAGAAAGTACCCTGTTCTATCCTTTTTAGGTCCAAAGTGGATGACCTCACATTTGCCTACATTGAAATCCACTTACCACAGTTTTGCCCATTCACTTAATCTGTCGATATCCCTTTTTAATTTTATGCTTTCACCTACACTGCCTACAATGCCACCTATCTTTGTGTCATTGGCAAATTTGGATATATGACTTTCTATGCCATCATCTAAGTCGTTAATAAATATTGCGAATAGTTGAGGCCCCAACACAGATCCCTGCAGGTCACCACTAGTCACATCCTGCCAATTAGAGTACCTGCCCATTATCCCTACAGCCTGTCTGCTGCCACTCAGCCAATTTCCTAACCAGGTTAATAATTTGCCCTCAATTCCGTGGGCTTCTACCTTAGTTAACAGTCTCTTATGTGGGACTTTATCAAATGCCTTCTGGAAGTCCATATAAATAACATCCATAGACATTCCCCTGTCCACAACTCAAAAAATTCAATCAGGTTTGTCAGGCATGACCTACCTTTCATAAATCCATGCTGGTTCTCTCTGATCAACTGAAAATTTGCGAGGTCTTCAGTCACCCTATCCTTAATTATAGACACTAGCAATTTCCCGACATAATTAATTGTAAAAATTCTTTGTGCTGATTTTTATATCCCTTGCAAGTTTCTTTTCATACGGTAGAGGAACAAAGGGATCTCGGAATATAAATACACAAATCACTAAAAGTTGCGACACAAGTTAGCAAGGCCATAAAAAAAGCAAACTAAGCACTAGGGTTTATTTCTAGAGGGATAGAATTGAAAAGGAGGGAAGTTATGCTAAACCTGTATCAAACCTTGGTTAGACCACACTTAGAGTACTGCGTACAGTTCTGGTTGCCATATAATAAAAAGGATATAGAGGGTGCAGAGAAGATTTACAAGGATGATACCAGAAATGCGAGGGTATACATATCAGGAAAGGATGAACAGGCTGGGTCTCTTTTCTCTTGAAAAAAGGCTGAGGGGTGACCTAATAGAGGTCTTTAAAATTATGAAAGGTTTTGATAGAGTGGATAGAGAGAGTTGGGGAAGAGCATAACTAGAGGCCATCAATATAAGATAGTCACCAAGAAATCCAACAGGGAATTCAGAAGAACCTTCTTTACCCAAAGAGTGGTGAGAATGTGGAACTCACGGCCACAGGGAGTGGTTTAAGTGAATTGTATAGATGCATTTAAGGGGAGGCTGGTCAAGCATATGAGGGAGAAGGGAATAGAGGGTTATGCTGACAGATTTAGATGAGGAAAGACGGGAGGAGACTCGAGTAGAGCATAAACACCGGCATGGACTGGTTGGGCCGAAAGGCCTGTTTCTGTGCCATATATCCCATGTAATCCTCCCTTTTTGTAGCTCTTACTATCTGTTTCGTCACCCTTTGCTGTTCTTTGTATCTTTCCCATTCGCCAGGATCTGTGCTATTTTTTGCATCTTTGTATGCTTTTTCTCTTAGTTTTATGCTGTCCCTTACATCTTTAGTCATCCATGGCGGTTTTTCTTTTGGCAAGTAGAGCACTTGCCCCTCAGTGGTATAAAGTAGTGCTGTATCACCTTGAATTCATTTTTGAACATCTCCCACTGATCTTCTGTTGTTTTACCCATTAACAGATTTGCCCAGTTTACTGTGGACAGTCTCTGTCTCATCCCGTTGAAGTCGGCCTTACCCAAATCTAGAATCTTAGTAGTTGTTTCGCGTTTCTCCCTTTCAAACACTACGTTGAACTTGATCAAGTTATGATCGCTATTGGATAAATGTTCACGCACAGTTAGGCCGTTAACTAAATCTGGCTCATTACTCATAACTAAATCTAATATGGCTTGCTCCCTTGTTACCTCTAGGCCATATTGTTGCAGAAAACTATCCAGGACACACTCAAGAAATTCACTACCTTCCTGACAGGTGCTAGTCTGCTTATCCCAATCTATATGAAAGTTACAATCCCCCATTAAAACCACTTTGCCTTTACTACACGCTTGTCTAATCTCTGCATTTATACCATCTAGCAATTCACAGCTGCTACCAGGGGGCCTATACACAACTCCCACTACAGTCTTAAATCCTTTCCTATTTCTTAATTCTACCCATAAAGTCTCCACTGCCTGCTTACCTCTCGTTATATCCTAAGGGAATCAAGGGATATGGGGCTAGTGCAGGAAAGTGGAGTTGAGGTCGAGGATCAGCCATGATCGTATTGAATGGCGGAGCAGGCTCGAGGGGCCGAATGGCTTCCTCCTGCTCCTATTTCTTACATTATGAAACCTGGGACACATTAATCCTTACCCACTTAGAACTCCCAGGAATTTCCATTATTATCAGTCGGAATAGCAGGACTGCATCTAGGCACTTTGAAAAGGGGGACGGAAGTTAAATCATAAAAGTGGTACAGCTTCCTCTTCGAATGTGTATTCCACATATTACATAGAATTTAAAAACAAAAGAAATGAAAGCTAGTATTAAATCAAAGGAGGAAGCTTATAAAGTTGCCAGAAAAAGCGGTCAGCCTGAGGATTGGGATCTTTTTAGAAATCAGCAAAGGGGGAACCATGAAATTGATAAAGAAAGGAAAAATGGAATATGAGCACAAATTAGCGAAAAATTTAAAAACGGATTGTAAAAGCTTCTATAGGTATTTGAAAAGGAAAAGACTGGCGAAGGTAAATGTAGGTCCTTTACAGTCAGAGACGGGAGAATTTATAATGGGGAATGAGGAAATGGTCGAGAAATTAAATAAATACTTTGTTTCTGTCTTCACGGAGGAAGACACAAAAAACCTCCCAGAAATACGAGAAAACCAAGGGTGTGGCAAGAATGAGGAAGTTAAAGAAATTATGAGTAGTAAAAAAACAGTACTAGCAAAATTAATGGGACTAAAAGTCGATAAATCTCAAGGATCGGATGACCTATATCCTAGGGTTTTGAAAGAGGTGGCCATTGGGATAGTGGACGCATCAGATGATTGTTTGTCATCTTCCAAAATTCTATAAATTCTGGAACGGTTCCTGCAGATTGGAGGATAGCAAATGTAACCCCGCTATTTAAGAAAGGAGGGAGAGAGAAAACGGGGAACTACAGACCTGTTACCCTCACATCAGTAGTTGGGAAAATGCTGGAATCTATTATAAAGGATGCAATAACTGGGCACTTAGAAACTAATAGTAAGATTGGGCAGAGTCAACATGGATTTATGAAAGAGAAGTCCTGTTTGACAAACCTACTGGAGTTCTTTGAGGATGTAACTAGTGGAGTAGACAAAGGAGAACCGGTAGATGTGGTGTATTTGGATTTTCAGAAGGCCTTCGATAAGGTCCCACACAAGAGGTTGGTGAACAAAATTAGGGCACATGGAATTGGGGGTAATATACTAGCATGGATTGAGAATTGGTTAACAGACAGAAAACAAAGAGTAGGGATAAACGAGTCTTTTTCAGGATGGCAGGCTGTGACTAGTGGGGTACCGCAAGGATCGGTGCTTGGGCCCCAGCTATTCACAATCTATATCAATGATTCGGATGAGGGGACTAAATGTAACATTTCCTAATTTGCTGATGACACAAAGCTAGGTGGCAGTGTCAGTTGCAAAGAGGATGTGAAGAGGCTTCAAGGGGATCTCGACAGGCTCAGTGAATGGGCGAGAACATGGCAGATGGATTATAATGTGAAGTTATCCACTTTGGTAGAAAAAACAGAAAGGCAGAGTATTTCCTAAATGGTGAAAGATTGGGGAATGCAGATGCTGAAAGGGACCTGGGTGTCCTTGTACATGAGTCACAAAGTGAATGTGCAGGTGCAGCAAGCCATTAGGAAGGCAAATGGTATGCTGGCCTTCATTACAAGAGGATTTGAGTATAGGAGTAGAGAAGTCTTACTCCAATTATATAGGGCCTTGGTGAGACCACACCTGGAGTACTGTGTACAATTTTGGTCTCCTTACCTAAGGAAGGATATACTTGCCATGGAGGGAGTGCAACAAAGGTTCACGAGATTGATTCCTGGGATGGCGGGACTGTCGTATGAGAAGAGATTGAGTAAACTAGGCCTGTATTCTCTTGAATTCAGAAGAATGAGAGGGGATCTCATTGAAGCATACAAAATTATTACAGGACTTGATAGGGTGGATGCTGGGAGAATGTTTCCCTTGGCTGGGGAGTCTAGAACCAGGGGCCACAGCCTCAGGATAAAGGGTAGGCCATTCAGGACTGAGATGAGAAGAAATTTCTTCACACAGAGGGTGGTGAATCTTTGGAATTCTCTACCCCAGAGGGCTGTGGAGGCTCAGTCATTGGGTATATTCAGAACAGAAGTCGATAGATTTCTGACTAGTAAGGGCATCAAGGGATATGGCGATAGGGCCGGTGAATGGAGTTGAGGCAGAAGATCAGCCATGATCTCATTGAATGGCGGAGCAGGCTCGAAGGGCCGAATGGCCTGCTCCTGCTCCTATTTCATATGTTCTTACAGTGCAGAAACAGGCCATTTGGCCCAACAGGTCCATGTCGGTGTTTATGCTCCACATGAGCCTCCTCCCACCCTACTTCATCTCACCCTGTCAACATATCCTTTTATTCCTTTCTCCCTCATGTGCTTATCTAACTGCCCCTTCAATGCATCTAATACTGTTCTCCTCAACCACTCCATGTGGTCGCGAATTCCCCATTATAACCACTCTGGGTAAAGATAAATGGTAAATTATAACTAGTTGTTTTGTGCACTGATGTACTAAACATCACGTTGAATGAACTCAAGTTTGCTCGGATTGCTTTAGTCAGCCAACACACTGTGCCTGTCAAATGCTCAGCAGATGACTAAAGCCACAAACATGTTTTACTGTTGGTTGCATTATTGTAACAATGCCAGCTGCTCTCTATAGAACCGGCTAGCAATGAACAAATGAAATCTCGCCACGGACTGATTCAGTGACAAGGTGCATAATTAATGGTTTCGTTTCCAATGAACAAATAATTAGTCACTCAGCAGAGTTGTTGCTTATATTAATCAGAGCTAAAATTGCTCTCCCTGATGCCCTGGTATCCTAGAATCAGCATATGCATAAGCCTGTGTTTCATTACAGTCCAACACGGGCATTATGATGCAAAAGCGTGATGTTACTCCAGGCTTTAAAGAGGCGTTAGGAAATGGGAAACAACATCAAAGCTCCATTTGCTCTGTCCGTTGCGACATTATAATTTAAAATAGATGAAAATTCCACAGCCGCTCTTGGTCTGGAGCAACGGACGCACAACCAAGAGTGGATTAAGTCTGAATCACGACTTCAAGTGCTAATAGAACCTGTCTACTGTCACTGGGTGACTTTTGACCTTTCTGCTTAAACTACTGTAACAACTTGTATTTATATCGCGCCTTTATAACGTAGTCAAACATCCCAAGGCTCTTCACAGGAGCGTTATCAAACCAAATGTGACACTGAGCCACATAGCAGATATTAGGACAGGTTACTAAAAGCTTGGCCAAAGAGGTAGGTTTTAAGCAGTGTCTTAAAGGAGGAGAGAGAGGTAGAGAGGCGGAGAGGTTTAGGGAGGGAATACCAGAGCTTCGGGCCCAGGCAGCTGAAGGCACGGCTGCCAATGCTGGAGCGATGAAAATCAGGGATGTGTGATAGGCCAAAATTGGAGGAGCGCAGAGATCTCGGAGTGTTGTGGTGCTGGAGGAGGTTACAGAGATCAGGAGGGGCGAGGCCATGGAGGGATAGATAACCCACTGGGCAGCTGTGGACTGTTTCTCCCTTCCCCCGAGATAGGATTGCAGCAGCCCTTCCCTTCTATGGGCTGATCGTGGAAAGGCACTGGGAGCCGCATTGGAGACGTCAACACCCCAGACTGCAACGCTAAGAAGGAAATGTGGCAGCGGAAGATTCAAAATCAATAAAAGATATACCCACCCCTATTATATAAAATGTGCTGGAGGCAGTGAAAATGCCGTATTTTTGAGAACGTTTGAGTGAGAACTAATACGTGCCCTGACAAGGACTCTGTACCGCATGACGTCAAAGTGTTTAGAATCAAGGTTATTGTCTCCCAATAGCAACACAAAATCAAACACCCTCCAAAATAAAGCCACTGTACTTTTGAAACCAGAAGCCTCCCTGATCTGCTGTCGTAATAATAACGTCACTAAACATTTCAAACCACTGTTTGGCCACAATACTAAATGTTTGAGACTTTGACGCTGCTAATTAATTACATGTTCAAACGCAAATGTGAAAAGGAGAAAGCGGACAATCCAAGATGAGAAATGAAACAGAAAACACAAAGCTGCAAATCTTGAGTAGTCAGGGAATGTAAAGGTAACAGCTTGGTCTTATATTTCTGTATGCTACTGTTACACTTTGGGTTTTTTCCCCCAACAATCTTAATTTTTGTTCACAGCAGAAAGACAGTTTCCAGAAGCAGACCTGTGTCTCCCATCAACAGAAACTTGCACCCTTATATGTGATGCAAAAGAGTCACAGGGCTAATAACGGCCTGTGCGGGACCTCACAGATGACTGCGGAGCGAAAACGTTGGTCAGGAGAGAGATAGAATACTCTCCACTTGCCTGGATGAGTGCGGCTCTAACAAGACTCAAGAAGCTTGACACTATCCAGAACAAAGCAGCCTACTTGATTGGCACCCCATCCACCACCTTAAACATTCACTCCCTCCACCACCGGTGCACCGTGGCTGCAGTGTGTACCATCAACAAGATGCACTGCAGCAACTCGCCAAGGCTTCTTCGACAGCACCTCCCAAACCCGTGGCCTCTACCACTTAGAAAGACAAGGTGCATGGGAACACCATCACCTCCAAGTTCCCCTCCAAGTCACACACCATCCTGACTTGGAAATATATCGCCATTCCCTCATCGTCGCTGGATCAAAATCCTGGAACTCCCTACCTAACAGCACTGTGAGAGTACCTTAACCACATGGACTGCAGCAGTTCAAGAAGGTGGCTCACCAACACCTTCTCAAGGGTAAGTAGGGATGGGCAATAAATGCTGGCCTTGCCGTGAATGAATAAAAAAAAACAAAATTACATCATCTCACCCTATCAACATATCCTTCGATTCCTTTCCTCCTCATGTGTTTATCTAGCTTCCCCTTAAATGCATCTATGCTATTCGCCTCAACCACTCCATGTGGTAGCGAGTTCCACATTTTCATAAGAACATAAGCAATAGGAGCAGGAACAGGCCACTTGGCCCCTCGAGCCTGCTCCGCCATTCAATAAGATCATGGCTGATCTAGGGCTCAAAGCCACTTCCCAGCCCGCTCCCCATAACCCTTCACTCCCTTATCTTGCAAAAATTTGTCTATCTCCAATTTAAATGTATTTAATGACCCAGCCTCCACAGCTCTCTGGGGCAGAGAACTCCACAAATTTACAACCCTCTGAGAGAAGAAGTTCCTCCTCATCTCAGTTCTAAAAGGGCGACCCTTTATTCTGAGACTATGCCTCTGAGTTCTAGATTTCCCCACGAGGGGAAATATCCTCTCTGCATCTACCCTGTCGAGCCCCCTCAGTATCTTATATGTTTCGATAAGATCACCTCTCATTCTTCTAAATTCCAATGAGTATAGGCCCAGCCTGCTCAACCTTTCCTCATAAGTCAAACCCCTCATCTCTGGAATTAACCTAGTGAATCGTCTCTGAACTGCCTCCAATGCAAGTATATCCTTCCTTAAATAAGGAGACCAAAACTGTACGCAGAACTCAAGGTGTGGTCTCACCAATACCTTGTACAGTTGTAGCAGGACTTCCCTGCTTTTATACTCCAACCCCCTTGAAATAAAGACCAACATTCCATTTGCCTTTTTGATTACTTGCTGTACCTGCATGCTAACTTTTTGTGTTTCATGCACAAGGACACCCAGGTCCCTCTGAACTGTAGCATTTTGTAATCTCTCTCCATTTAAATAATGTTTGCTTTTTTATTTTTCCTGCCAAAGTGGATAACCTCGCACTTTCCCACATTATACTCCATCTGCCAAATATTTGCCCACTCACCTAGCCTGTCTATATCCCTTTGCAGATTCTTTGAGTCCTCTGCAAAACTTGCTTTCCCACCCATCTTTGTATCATCCACAAACTTGGCTACATTACACTTGATCCCTTCATCCAAGTCATTAATGTAGATTGTAAATAGTTGGGGCCCCAGCACCGATCCCTGTGGCACCCCACTAGTTACCGTTTGCCAACCAGAAAATGACCCATTTATCCCGACTCTCTGCTTTCTGTTAGTTAGCCAATTCTCTATCCATGCCAATATATTACCACCAATTCCATGAGCTCTTATCTTATGCAGTAACCTTTTATGTGGCACCTTGTCGAATACCTTCTGGAAATCCAAATACACCACTTCCACTGGCTCACCCTTATCCACCCTACTTGTTACATCCTCAAAGAACTGCAGCAAATTTGTTAAAAGTGTTTCAACACTTTGGAAGGCACTCTCCATCAAAGCACAGATGCCTGGAATGTGTATTGTCAAGCAGACAGCATCCTGCTCCCATGCTACCTTTCCTTTAAGTCTGAGCTGATTTATATATAAGAGAAACTAGGTTATTTAGCTCTGCGCTGCTCACTTCCTCCTGTGTGCCAGACCTGTGAGGCATCTCCAGTGCTGGAACACAGCAGGGAATACTGAAAAGGCATTCATGATGTAGAGGCAAGTGCCTCTCAGTGAGGTTACTAAAATTATACATGGCATAGACTAACCTTCTCTTCCATGAACTTCAATAAAAGTGCTTCAATCTAAAAAGGATTCATTATAAATACATTTTGCCGTTCTTTTCTACATTCCCAAAGCTTAATTGATGACCCAAACGTCAGTAACAAGCCATGATTCTAACTGTTCTTTCTGTAAACTCAAGCCTTGTCTGGACTGGAGCCCAACATCACTTCTATTTCCCCCCTTTTTTTCTTTTCTCTTTACCCCTCCTAGATCCCTCTCTCCTGTCATCAGGCTTCCTTTTATTTCTCCCCTCTTGGGTACTCTGCCCCCCACAAATCCCTACCCCAACCCTTCAGCCCTCCCTAAACCTCTCTCTCCTCCTTTAAACCTACTTCTTTGACCAAGCTTCCCTTTTGTGGCTTGGTTTCAAACTTTGTTTGGTAACGCTCCTGTGAAGCGCCTTGGGACGTTTTACTAGGTTAAAGGCGCTATATAAATGCAAATTGTTGTTGTTCTGATAAGATTCTCCCCAAAGCTCTGGGAAAAATATTGCTGTGGACAGTCAATATGTGAAAGAAGGTGTCAGGAGTTAATGACGAAATACAGTTTTTCCCTGATAGCTTTTCAAGAACAACTTTTCAATTTGCAATTACTAAGCGAGATTTAAATGGAACCACCTAATTGGTTTATGTAGCGGTTTCCGAGGTGTTTATCCAGCTACTGTTTCATTACATCTTCCAACACAATCGCGATTTTTCAATCTTAGCTGACCTCCCAACACCAGGGTAATCAAGCCTCGTGGCTGTTGACCTCTGACCTCTCCTGCAAACAAAACCCCACTACAAAAGAAATCCCAGTGACTCTATTCTATCCAGCCTATACTATATATAAGTGGCATTTCCATAGAGAAAATAGACTAGGCTTGTATTCCCTGAGTATAGAAGATTAAGGGGTGATCTAATTGAGGTGTTTAAGATAATTAAAGGAGTTAATAGGGTGGGGTTGGGGGTGGGGAGTCCATAACATGGGGCATAACCTTAAAATTAGAGCCAGGCCGTTCAGGGGTGATGTCAGGAAGCACTTCTTCAAAGGGTAGTAGGAATCTGGAACTCTCCCCCCTAAAAAGCTGTTGAGGCTGGGGTTAAAGTGAAAGTTTCAAAAGTGGGATTGATAGATTTTTGTTAGGCAAGAGTATTAAGGGATATAGAACCAAGGCGGGTACATGGAGTTAAGATACAGATCAGTCCTGATCTAATTGAATGTAGGAACAGGTTCGAGGGGCTGAATGGCCTAATCCTGTTCCTATGTTTTAATTTAACCAATCTGTTCATTTATGAATTCCTTCAGCCTGCTTGAGCACCAAAAGTTCAATTATTCTGCCATCTCCTATGTGAGTCTCTGATATTTCTGCCCTTATTATCTGGCAAGTATTAATTGAAGCTCAATGAACCAGATATCTAATTTGCGATGCTCTCACCTACATTCTCGTTTTTGTATTGTTCAGCTGCGATTCCTTTTTACGTGGGGAGTACAATTTATTGCACTTGAAAATTGCATTTTAAATTTCTCATCCTTGTTTTCAAATCCCTCCATGGCCTCGCCCCTCCTTATCTCTGTAACCTCCTTCAGCCCCACAACCCTCCGAGATCTCTGCGCTCCTCCAATTCTGGTCTCTTGCGCATCCCCAATTTTCATCGCTCCACCATTGGCGGCCGTGCCTTCAGCTGCCTGGGTCCTAAGCTCTAGAATTCCCTCCCTAAACCTCTCCGCCTCCCTACCTCTCTTTCCTCCTTTGAGATTCTCCTTAAAACCTACATCTTTGACCAAGCTTTTGGTCACTTGTCCTAATATCTCCTAATGTGGCTCAGTGTCAAATTTTGTGAGATAATGTTCCTGTGGAGCGCCTTGGGATGTATAAGTACGTTAAAAGCGCTACATAAATGCAAGTTATTGTTGTTTACACGGCTTGGGGACCCATTTATTGATGTGTATACATAACTTTTAAATAGATAAATAATCAGTTCACCTCACCTATTTGGATAGCGTGATCTTTGACCTCTATGGGTCTTAATAATGGAGTGTTAGAACACAAAATATTTGGGTCAGATATCCTTTATACAGAATAAAATATTTTGGCAGGATGCAGAGTGTTTAAGATTGAAGGATAAGCAAGTTCCCCTCCAAGTCACACACCATCCTGACTTGGAAATATATCGCCATTCCTTCATCGTCACTGGGTCAAAATCCTGGAACTCCCTCCCTAACAGCACGTGGGAGCACCTTCAGCACATGGACTGCAGCGGTTCAAGAAGCTGGCTCACCACTACCTTCTCAAGGGCAACTAGGGATGGGCAATAAATGCTGGCCTTGCCAGCGATGCCCACATTCCGAGAATGAATTCAAAAACAATTAGAAACAGAACCAAGCAATGCTGGGTTTCAAAAGGAAAAATTCCTATTACAGGCCCGTTCGTGAGCTTTAGGTAGCCTGGGACAACTAGCTAAGAACACACAGGATTACACAGGATATACAGCACAGAAACAGGCCATTTGGCCCAACCAGTCTATGCCGGCGTTTATGATCCACACGAGTCTCCTCCCGTCTTTTCTCATCTAAATCTATCAGCATAACCCTCTATTCCCTTCTCCCTCATATGCTTGTCCAGCCTCCCCTTAAATGTATCTATACTATTCACTTCAACCACTCCCTGTGGTAGCGAGTTCCACATTCTCACCACTCTTTGGGGTAAAGAAGTTTCTTCTGAATTCCCTATTGGATTTCTTGGTGACTATCTTATATTGATGGCCTCTAGTTATGCTCTTCCCCACAAGTGGAAACATTCTCTCTGTATCCACTCTATCAACATTTTTCATACATTTAAAGAAAAGCCCCACTACCATGTTGTCTTTTGTAGCAGTAACACTCCAGAAGTTTTTAATCTTCATTTTTATTAAACAACAACTTGCGTGTTTAACGTCCCAAGGCATTTCACAAATGTGTTATCAGATAAAATTTGTCATCGAGCCACATAAGGAGGTATTGGGACAGCTGACCAAAAGCTTGGTCAAAGAAGTAGGTTTTAAGGAGCATCTTAAAAGGAGGAGAGAGGTAGAGAGGTTTAGGGAGGAAACTCCAGAGTTTCGGGCCTAGGCAGCTAAAGGCCAATGGTGGAGTGAAGGAAATCAGTGATGGGGAAGAGGACAGAATTGGAGGAGCTTAGCGATATCGGAGTGTTGGAGAAAGAATTGACACACTGTGCCAGGTGGCACTCACCATCCCCCACACACTAGTCACAAACATGTCGCTGATGGGGAGTCCCAATGACTGGGAGGCAGAGAAACTCAGTGATAAGTTAACTTACCTTTTAGTTAAGAAAGAACTAAGTTAGGACCCACAAACACAGTTGGCTTTGCAATAGCGTCCTAATTCCCTGACCACATCAATGCACTCTTTATTTATTTATGCGAGCTAAAGTGGCTCCCTTTCTCAGTTCTGACGAAGGGTCTTCGACCTGAAACGTTAACTCTGTTTCTCTCTCCACGGATGTTGCCTGGCCTGCTGAGTTTTTCCAGCGTTTTCTGTTGTTGTTTCCCTTTAAGCAGTGATGGAATATATAGGTGGCCAACTGTGGCTCAGTGGGTAGCACTCTTGCCTCTGGGTCAGAATGTTGTGGGTTCAATTCCCCACTCCAGAGACTTGAGCACCAAATGTAGGCTGATAATTCATTGCACACTGAGGGAGTGCTGCGGTGTCAGAGGTGCTGTCTTGCGGCTGAGACGTTAAAGTGATGCCCTCTTAGACCAATTAGATACGACATTCAGTTTATTTACTGTCAAGAAGTAATTCCAAACTGGCACTGGTAATGGCTTTTGCATCTCAACAAGGAATGTGTTTCGCACATAATGGACTCAAATCAATGAGTTCTTCCAAATTGGTATTGATAGGAGAAGAGAGGGTGTGTGTGCAAATCGGGAATTTGGTTTGGAAAAAAGCCCAGATAATTTTTTCTACCATTAATTGCTCTCTATCATTTTACAGAATTAACTGATTATACTCCAAAAGTGAAAAGAGCAACTGAAACTCACTATAACACACCGAGATTACGAAAACACGGCTGGTTTCGTATCCCACTAGTGGATTAGCGCTGAAGCCCCGCACACCCACGTCAATCTGCCGCTAACCCGCTGCAGAGTGGTAATGCAGCTCCCAATAGGGTTACCATCACTCGGAGGGACTTCTGGTGAAGCCTTTGAAAGGTTGCAGCCACTTAAAACACTGGTTAGGCCTAAGCTGGAGTATTGTTTCCAATTCTGGGCACTACTCTTTAGGAAGGAAGTCAAGGCCTTGGAGAGGGTGCAGAGGAGATTTACTAGAATGGTGCCAGGGATGAGGGATTTCAGTTATGTGGAGAGACTGGAGAAGCTGGGGTTATTCTCCTTAGAACAGAGAAGGTTAAGAGGAGATTTGACAGAGGTGTTCAAAATCATGAAGGGTTTTGATCGAGTAAATAAGGTCTATGGTAAGGTCTCTGATAGTGTAAACATGGTGTAATTGAATGGCGGAATAGGCTCGAGGGGTTGAACGGCCCACTCCCAGTCCTATGTTCCTAAGTTGATCAGGGGATATGGATCAAAGATGGGTAAATGGAGTTGAGCTACAGATCAGCCATGATCCAATTAAATGGTGGAACAGGCCCAAGGGGCTGAATGGCCTACTCCTGTTGCTGTAAATGTATACAATTACTTATCATTGGTAGACCCATCACCTGCGCACCCTGTTCTCTGGGTTGTAACCAAGTGGAAAACTGTTATTGCATTCTGGTGCATCAAGTCATTGTAACCTAAATAAAGTCCAAGGGTTTTTGCTAAATACTGTTGCATCAAGGTGAGGTCCCTTTAACTGGATGGGTCAAACCGTGACATCACAGGGTAAGCCTGACCCTCACACTGCACATCACAGTGAGATCAGACATCACAATAGGCTTGTAAACTGTGTCAATTTGAGGTAGGAGGCTGCACGACCAGTTTAAGTGAAGGAAAGGGAGCGGCACTGACTGTGACTAATTGGCTGATCCATTTCAGCATGAATGTTGCCGGCTAGAATATCTGAACAGCTTTGTGAAGAGAACACAAACAATGAAAACATCATCAACCAGCAGATTAGACAGAAAGTTGTGAGCTTTGAAAGGTTTGTCTTAACCTATTGATCTTGTATCATTTGTGAAAGTCATAACGAGCAATATGAACAGTTTAACAGATATAGTAATAGTGATGAACAGTAGGGTGGAATAGTTCATTTTGTTATTGGTAGATCTTCCGTGGCGTTGCTCACAGGTAGTCTGGGGCATGGAGCCTGGTTTCTGATGGTTACTGAGCCCCACTCTCAGGTCCCTCACTGACTGGCTCCTCCCAGCCCTTGAGTTTGGTGCTTCAATCCTTGTTCTGTAAATGTAGACAACTACTCATCATTGGTAGATCTCCCATGGCATTGCTTGGGATAGTCTGGAGGGTGGGCAATAGTCACAAATGTTTACTGGGGCCCAGGCAGATATTTACCCCCCCCCCTGCTACCTGCAGCTACATAATAGAGATTAACGGAACTGGTTCATCTCCCATGGCCTTTCTCTCGGGCAAAGAGCTGTTGAAAAGCCTTGGCTCCAAAAACACATACAGTCCAGCAGGAATTGGTCTCAGCTCCATCTAAGGCCCCCCCCCCCCCCCCACCACCACCACTGACCAGCACCTCCATCTCCCTGGCACCAACCCAGCATCAGTGGGTCCTGATCATGGTATTGGGCACCACCGTTGACCTGAGTGTCCAGCTCTACAGCACACCAAACCCAAGAAACACAAGCGCTGTTTCAGAAGGACATTGGAGTGTTAGAATCATCCTCCACCCAGAGAAGGGGGCACAGAGAAGGCAAACAAGCCCATCACTACCCATCACCCGTGCACCCTCTTCTCTGGGTCGTAACCAAGTGGAAAACTGTTATTGCATTCTAGCGCATCAAGTCACTGTAACCTAAGTAAAGTCTAAGGGTTTTTGCACCACACAGTTTCACCAAGGGCCCCTATAACTGGACGGGTCGAACTGTGATGTCACAGGGCAAGCTTGACCCTCACACTGCACATCACAGTGAGATCAGACATCACAATAGGCTTGTAAACTGGCTCAATTTGAGGCAGGAGGCTGCACAACTAGTTTAAGTGAAGGAAAGGGAACTGCACTGACTGTGATTAACTGGCTTGTCTATCTAGGAGCAAATGTGGCCGGCTAGAAGTCCTGAACATCTTTGCTTTGTGAAGGGAGCATGAACAATGGAAACATCGCTAACCAGCTGACTATCGGAAGGGTGTTGCTGCAGAAGGTTTGTGTATTCCAGCTTGTATCATTCCCCGTGAATGTCAGAATATGTAACAGCATAATCCACTGTAGAGACTGTGCAGATATCAATGCTCAAATCCTGGAAACTGAAACCAGGTCAGTACATGCTGGTTGTGCTGATCAGCTGGTTCTGGACCCTGGGATAGTCTGTGGGACAAGGAGTCAATGAGAAACTCTTGTCCCAGGTGTTACTGGTGTCCTCTGACCTTGCCAATCCCTGGCTCCTTGCCAATCCCTGGGTCCTTGCCAAGGATCTCCTCTCAGGTCAGCTGGCTCAGGTACTGCCATCTAAAGCCCTCCGATTGTGTCAGAGAAGCTCCTTGTGCCAGTGATCCTGGTTCACCTGATGGCATTGCAGCCATTCTGCAACTTCCCTCTGATTCTGAAGAAGGTGTCAATTGCCCAACTCAAGAACCTTTAATACTCAGGTGGCATCAGAATCTATGGCCAGTAACGTTACAAGAAAAGAAACAAGTCGATACGTTTTGCACCCAGAATCTGCATTGAGCATTTACAGCTTAAACGGTTCACTATACGAGGGGAGATATAAAATACCGAAAGTTGTCTTGTTGCAATCCAGTGATTTTTATCTGTAATTTCTTCATCTACCAGGAGGTACACGGTTGGCAGCAGGATGAGCCAGAGGAAATGGGAGGTTTTATCAAACTACCCACAGACGAAAGTTGTGAGTAACAAAACCACAAAAACGAGTGGATCACACACACAAGAGAGAGCACATCGTGTGAGAATTCAAATCAATGCCAGCAGAGAGACTGAAATTCTCCACACGCCATCCCTCGGTGTCTCATCCATTTCTCAGTGCCAACTCTACATCTTTTAATCTGTTTTTTTATTTGACGGTCAATAACCAGCACCCCACACAGACCCATCTAAACGCACAGCCAATGACTGGAGATGTGTTAAGCCAACTCTCTCCCTTCTGGCGCATTTCTTTCCCATCCCACAGGGTCGGTCAACCTTCCCAGCTCCGTCTAGGCTTATTCTGACATCTGTTTGTATTGTTAATTTTAAAATTTGTCCCACACCCTCTCCTCTATCTTCTCCCCCAGGTTGAACCTTCACGTCTAGCCCTCATGTCCCCGCATCGGCATCAAGCACCAACCCTGCTCCAACTCCAGGCTCAGTTCGGCATTGCTCGGGGTTAACTGCACTGGCACTGGGTAGGGCCCAGTCCATGCGGTCATATCTGACCAATGCCGGCTGGGGGTCCACCTTGGGACTGAACAGGAAAGTCTCAAGGGGGGACGCTCCAGTTGTTGACTCGATAATGTAGAGTGGGACGGGCTGGTTAAGGCCACTCGCCAATAGGCAGGTACGGTAGTGTAGTGTTTATGTTACTGGACTAGTAATCCAGAGGCCCAGACTAATGATCGTGGAGACGTGAGTTCATAATCCCACCACGGCAGCTGGGGAATTTACAATTCAGTTAACTAAATTAAAATCTGGAATTAAAAAGCTAGCATCAGTAATGGTGACCATGAAATGACCCATCTGGTTCACTAATGTCCTTTAGGGAAGGAAATCTGCCGTCCTTAACTGGTCTGGCCTATATGTGACTCCAGACCCACAGCAATGTGGTTGACTCTTAAACTGCCCTCTGGAATGGCCGAGCAAGCCACTCAGTTGTACCAAACCTTTACAAAAAACAATAACAACAACAAAACTGGATGGACCACCCGGCATCGACCTCGGCACCGGCTACGGACACGACAAGGGCACGCCCAGTTGACCCTGCAACGTGCTCCTCACCAACATCTGCGGACTTGTGCCAAAATTGGGTGAGCTGTCCCACAGATTAGTCAAGCAACAGCCTGCCATAGACATACTCACAGAATCATACCTTTCAGCCAATGTCCCAGACTTCGCCATCACCATCCCTGGGTATGTCCTGTCCCACCGGATGGGCAGATCCACCAGAGGTGGCGGCACAGTGGTATACAGTCAGGAGGGAGTGGCCCTGGGAGTGCTCAACATTGACTCCGGACCCCATGAAGTCTCATGGCTTCAGGTCAAGCATGGGCAAGGAAACCTCCTGCTGATTACCACCTACCGCCCTCCCTCAGCTGATGAATCAGTACTCCTCCATGTTGAACACCATTTGGAAGAAGAGTTGAGGGTAGCAAGGGCACAAAATGTACTCTGGGTGGGGGACTTCAATGCCCATCACCAAAAGTGGCTCGGTAGCACCACTACTGACCGAGCTGGCTGAGTCTCGAAGGACATAGCTGCCAGTCTGGGCCTGCGACAGGTAGGGAGAGAACCAACAATAGGCAAAAACCTACTTGACCTCATCCCTAGCAATCTACCTGTCGCAGATGCATCTGGCCATGACAGTATTGGTAGCAGTGACCACCGCACAATCTTTGTGGAGACGAATCCCGCCTTCACACTGAGGACAACCTCCATCGTGTTGTGTGGCACTACCACCGTGCTAAATGGGATAGATTCAGAACAGATCTAGCAGCTCAAAACTGGGCATCCATGAGGCACTGTGGGCCATCAGCAGCAGAATTGTATTCCACCACAATCTGTAACCTCATGGCCCGGCATATCCCTCACTCTGCCATTACCATCAAGCCAGGGGACCAAACCTGGTTCAATGAGGAGTGTAGAAGAGCATGCCAGGAGCAGCACCAGGCGTACCTAAAAATGAGGTGCCAACCTGGGGAAGCTGCAACACAGGACTACATACATGCTAAAAAGTAGAAGCAGCATGCTATAGACAGGGCTAAGCGATCCCACAACCAACGGATCAGATGAAAGCTCTGCAGTCATGCCACATCCAGTCGTGAATGGTGGTGGACCATTAAACAACTAACGGGAGGAGGAGGCTCCATGAATATCCCCATCCTCAATGATGGTACAGCCCAGCACGTGAGTGCAAAAGACAAGGCTGAAGCATTTGCAACCATCTTCAGCCAGAAGTGCCGAGTGGATGATCCATCTCGGCCTCGTCCTGTGGTCCCCACCATCACAGAAGCCAGTCTTCAGCTGATTTGATTCACTCCACGTGATATCAAGAAATGGCTGAGCGCGCTGGATACAGCAAAGGCTATGGGCTCCGACAACATCCCGGCTGTAGTGCTGAAGACTTGTGCTCCAGAACTAGCAACACCTCTAGCCAAGCCGTTCCAGTACAGCTACAACACTGGCATCTACCCGATAATGTGGAAAACTACCCAGTTATGTCCTGTCCACAAAAAGCAGGACAAATCCAATCCGGCCAGTTACCGCCCCATCGGTCTACTCTCAATCATCAGCAAAGTGATGGAAGGTGTTGTCGACAGTGCTATCAAGCAGCATTTACTCACCAATAACTTGCTCAACGATGCACAGTTTTGGTTCTGCCAGGACCACTCGGCTCCAGACCTCATTACAGCCTTGGTCCAAACATGGACAATGGAGCTGAATTCCAGAGGCAAGGTGAGAGTGACTGCCCTTGACATCAAGGCAGCATTTGACCGAGGGTGGCATCAAGGAGCCCTAGTAATACTGAAGTCAATGGGAATCAGGGGTAAAACTCTCTACTGGCTGGAGTTATACCTAGCACAAAGGAAGATGCTTGTGGTTGTTGGAGGTCAATCAAATGAGCCCCAGGACATCGCTGCAGGAGTTCCTGAGGGCAGTGTCCTAGGCCCAACCATCTTCAGCTACTTCATCAGTGACCTTCCCGCCATTATAAGGTCAGAAGTGGGGATGTTCGCTGATGATTGCACAATGTTCAGTGCCATTCGCAACTCCTCAGATAATGAAGCAGTCCATGCCCGCATGCAGCAAGACCTGGATGACATTCAGGCTTGGGCTGACAAGTGTCAAGTAACAAGTAACATTTATGCCATACAATTGCCAGGCAATGACTATTTCCAACAAGTGACAGTCTAACCACCGCCGCTTGACATTCAACAGCATTACCATCGCCGAATCCCCCACCATCAACATCCTGGGGGTCACCATTGACCAGTAACTTAACTGGATCACATATAAATACTGTGGTTACAAGAGCAGGTCATAGAGTCATAGAGTTATACAACACAGAAAGAGGCCCTTCGGCCCATCGTGTCCGCACCGGCCATCAAGCCCTGTCTATTCTAATCCCATTTTCCAGCAATTGGCCCGTAGCCTTGTATGCTATGGCGTTTCAAGTGCTCATCTAAATGCTTCTTGAATGTTGTGAGGGTTCCTGCCTCTACCACCCTTTCAGGCAGTGAGCTCCAGATTCCAACCACCCTCTGGGTAAAAAAGTTTTTCCTCAAATCCCCTCCAAACCTCCTGCCCCTTACCTTGAAACTATGCCCCCTGGTTATTGACCCCTCTACTAAGGGGAAAAGTTCCTTTCTATCTACCCTATCGATGCCCCTCATAATTTTGTACACCTCAATCAGGTCCCCCCTCAGCCTTCTCTGCTCTAAGGAAAACAACCCCAGCCTGTCCAGTCTCTCTTCATAGCTGAAGCGCTGCAGCCAGGGAACATCCTGGTGAATCTCCTCTGCACCCTCTCCAATGCAATCACATCCTTCCTATAGTGTGGCGACCAGAACTGCACACAGTATTCCAGCTGTGGCCTAACTAGCGTTTTGTACAGCTCCATCATAACCTCCCTGCTCTTATATTCTATGTCTCGGCTAATGAAGGCAAGTATCCCATATGCCTTTTTAACCACCTTATCTACCTGTCCTGCTGCCTTCAGGGATCTATGTACATGCACACCAAAGTCCCTCTGATCCTCTGTCCTTCCTAGGGTCCTACCATTCATTGTGTATTCCCTTGCCTTGTTAGTCCTCCCAAAATGCATCAACTCACACTTTTCAGGGTTAAATTCCATTTGCCACTGTTCTGCCCATCTAACCAACCCGTCTATATCGTCCTGTAGCCTCAGGCTTCCCTCCTCGCTATTTACCACCCCACCAATTTTTGTGTCATCTGCGAACTTACTGATCATACCACCTACATTCATATCTAAATCATTAATGTACATTACAAACAGCAAAGGACCCAGCACGGATCCCTGCGGTACACCACTGGACACAGGCTTCCAGTCACAAAAACAACCTTTGACCATCACCCTCTGCCTCCTGCCACTAAGCCAATTTTGGATCCAATGTGCCAAGTTGCCCTGGATCCCATGGGCTCTTACCTTCTTGACCAGTCTCCCATGTGGGACTTTGTCAAAAGCCTTACTGAAGTCTATGTAGACCACATCAACTGCACTACCCTCATCCACACACCTAGTCACCCCCTCGAAAAATTCAATCAAATTGGTCAGACATGATCTTCCCCTGACAAAGCCATGCTGACTATCCTTGATTAATCCTTGCCTCTCCAAGTGGAGACTAATTCTGTCCCTCAGAATTTTTTCCAATAATTTCCCTACCACTGATGTTAGGCTCACTGGCCTGTAATTCCCTGGTTTATCCCTACTACCCTTCTTGAATAATGGTACTATGTTAGCTGTTCTCCAGTCCTCTGGACTTCACCTGACGAAGGAGTTGTAACTCCGAAAGCTTGTGATTTAAAATAAAACTGTTGGACTATAACCTGGTGTTGTGCGACCTCTCAATTTTGTCCACCCCAGTCCAACACCGGCATCTCCGCATCATGACCTCCCCTGTGGCCAGAGAGGTTCTGAAAATTTGTGTCAGAGCCCCTGCAATCTCCTCCCTTGCCTCACACAGCAGCCTGGGATACATTTCGTCTGGGCCTGGGGATTTATCCACTTTTAAGCCTGCTAAAACCGCTAGTACCTCCTCCCTCTCAATACTAATTTGTTCAAGTATATCACAATCCCCCTGCCTGATTTCTATGCCTACATCGTCCTTCTCCGTAGTGAACACAGATGCAAAATATTCATTTAAAACCCCACCTACATCTTCTGGCTCTAAACACAGATTGCCACTTTGGTCCCTAATGGGCCCTACTCTTTCCCTGGTTATCCTCTTGCCCTTAATATACTTATAAAACACCTTGGGATTTTCCTTTATTTTGCCCGCCAGTGTTATTTCATGCCCCCTCTTCGCTCTCCTAATTTATTTTTTAAGTACCCCCCTGCACTTTCTATACTCCTCTCGAGCTTCCACTGTTTTTAGTCCTTTGTATCTGCCAAAAGCCTCCCTTTTTTTCCTAATCCATTCTTGTATATCCCTTGACATCCAGGGTTCCCTGTGCTTGTTGGTCCCACCCTTGACCTTTACGGGAACATGTTGCCATTGTACTCTCTCTATTTCCTTTCTTAAAGACTCCCACTGCTCTGATGTGGATTTTCCTACAAGTAGCTGATCCCAGTCCACTTTGGCCAGATCCTGCCTTATCATATTAAAATCGGCCTTCCCCCAATTTAGAACCTTTATTTCCGGTCCATCTTTGTCCTTTTCCATGACTACCTTAAATCTCACCGAATTATGGTCACTGTCACCAAAAGGTCAACTACTGGGTATTCTGCGGCGAGTGTCTCACCTCTCGACTCCCCAAAGCCTTTCCACCATCTACAATGCACAAGTCAGGAGTGTGACGGAATACTCGCCACTTGCCTGGATGAGTGCAGCTCCAACAACACTCAAGAAGCTCATCCAGGACAAAGCAGCCCGCTTGATTGGCACCCCATCCACCACCTTAAACATTCACTCCCTTCACCACTGACGCACCGTGGCTGCAGTGTGTACCATCTACAAGATGCACTGCAGCAACTCGCCAAGGCTTCTTCGACAGCACCTTCTAAACCCGCGACCTCTTCCACCCTAGAAGGACAAGGGCAGCAGGCGCATGGGAACACCACCACCTCCAAGTTCCCCTCCCAAGTCACACCACCATCCTGACTTGGAAGTGTATCGCTGTTCCTTCATCGTCGCTGGGTCAAAATTCTGGAACTCCCTCCGTAACAGCATTGTGGGAGTACCTTCACCACACGGACTGCAGCGGTTCAAGAAGGCGGTTCAGCACCACCTTCTCAAGGGCAATTTAGGGATGGGCAATAAACGCTGGCCTTGCCAACGACACCCACATCCCAGGAACGAATAAAAAAAAGTGCCTGCCATCCCAGTCCACGCCATCGGGTGAAACTAGTTACCAACTTGTACCGAGACCTCCCAGGATAAAGAAGAAGAGTTCTCCTCTGGCAGCAGCTGGCTCGGAGGAGTCCATGCTGTCTGGTGCCAGGATCACTCCCTACAATTCTTATGGGGCTTGTAGGTTCCAGGGGCTCTCACTCCCAAGGTTGGTATGTGTGCCTCAGTGACACCTCCTCCGAGAGATTGGGGCTCATGGCTGGAGGGTCTAACTCAAATTGACCCTTGTATTCATCAGCTCACAGCTAATCGCTTTCGAAGGCAGGATGTCTCCGGGAAGCTTCCTCGGGCTGAACCGACAGGGAAGGTTGATAGTGAGGTCCGAGGAAGCTTCCCGGAGGCATCCCGCTTTCGGAAGCCAAGTTGGGAGCCTGAGACGGACCATAACCTCCAGTCATTAAGGGTTTTTCATGTATTTAAAAGAAGGGTGACCTAGAGTCTGAAACTGTGGGTTCCGGAAGTCCCTTCACTTGGGGGGGTTGTGTCTTTACTTGGGGTCTTGCAAAGGCCTCAGGTATCGACTGTTGCTGGATTCGTCCTACGAATTTCCAGGGCAGTTTGGGCGGATTTGATACGCGCCCTTTAGTTAAGGCCAAGGTAGACAGCATCCATAATGCCTCCGCCATCCGACTTCAGAACTTGCAGTTCGCTGGCTCTGGCTAACTTTAGTCATGAAGGCATCAGAATGAAGGTTACCACGTAGTGAATGAAGCTAGTCCTGTTCCACCTTCAGAGAGCATAAGAAAACATCCTCCCTGCATCTACCCTCAATGTAGGAGCAGGGTCTATCATCCAGTGGATCTTGCATCGCCACTTAGCTTGGCCACGCACCTTGGGGTTTCTTCAGGTACTGCACCTGCCCTTTGGTGCTGAGGGCTTCTTTAGTGAGCAAGTGGGAGGAGCTGCTGCTGCAGAATCTTCAGGCATTCCAGAATTGGCACTCAAAGAGGGGGGAGGAGGCACTGATCACTTTGTAGCTTAGCCCACCCCATCTATAGGCCCCTTCCACTCACCATCACCAATCCCCTCCCCCGCCACCAATCCACTCCCCACCACCAATCCATTCACCTCCCCATGTCTTTTCAAGGCTTTATCCGGACCTCAATGTCCTTTGTACCATGCTAGCCCATCATTCCAGATTCGGATCTGGAATGCAGGGAGCTCGCAACAAGTAACCTTCGAGACCCTGTCGAGCTCCACCTTCCCAAGCAGTGATCATGCCTTGATAGCCCACCACAGAGCTGGGCGATTGTCAGTACTTCCCTGTGGAAGTGGAGCACTCTGGATGTTTGGGTCCAGGAGACCAGAAGTAGTGAGTATTTGAGCCTCCATGTTTTTCACAACATGGTTTGGTTTGACCATCAGAGGAACCGTCTACTAGTGGGCATACTGGCAGGTGACATCATGGTCTTCTACCATCCACACTGAGAGCGAGTGGTAGTCATCCAGAAGGCTCAACTGTTGAGGATATTTCTGGCTCCCAGAACAAATTGATCAAAGTGAGTATTATTCCAGGCGCCAGCGCCAGATCCAAAACAGTAAGCTGAACCGTCAGGATCTGGATTTGGATCTTGCCAGCTTCTGATTGGTGGCCTGGCTGTTGAGATGGAATGCCCATCAGATTAGGGTATACCAGCAGTGTGGCATTCATGGGTAATGCTCACTACCATGTCTTTCCTGGTCACTTGAGCCTCTGTTTCCATCCTCCTTGTCCTCAGTTACCACTTGGTTAGTCGCCAGCAGTGTGTGGAGAATGCCCGAATGAAGATCAGCTCCTTGTAAGCTCCTCTTTATTCTTCAAGCGACGGCATTTTTCACCCACCCAGTTATTTCTTGTGTCTTGTGGGGCTTTTATGGATTCTCCTCGTTCTTTGTCTTTGGGTGTCAACAAACTGAGTTCTGGGATGTGCTAAAAGTTAACACGGCACGGGAGATGGGGAGGGAGGGTAAAAACATGTGGGCGTGCCCTCCATAGTTAGCACGCCTAAAAGATGTCTTAAAAGGGAGGTCACGCCTTAAGAGATTTTTCCCAGGCAAATTGTGCCGATGCATCCCAATAATTAGGTCCACATTCCCCGCACCAATGTACTCCCAATTTTCTTTTGAGTTTGTGGCCCCTTTAAGGGGCTTGCGCGGCCCATTCACAGTAACTTAACATTGAAACAGCCGGTCCCGGGCTGAGCGGGACCGGCAGAGAGCTGCGCGGCCGCCCCCCTTTCGGCCCGTCAATGTTTAGGAGCTGATGTTTCATCCAATCGTTGCTGGCTCTGTAACTCAATTCCAATCCACTGAGCACGGCACGGCCTAAAGGAATGGCATCAGCTCCCAGCAAATTAAAGGGCGTCACAGTTAGCACTTTCAAAAAAAGATTGGGGACGGTTTTCGTTCAAGCTGGAACGACACAGAAGTGGGAAGTCTGGACAACCCGCCGACTGGTTACACGTCATCGCCGAATGTTGGGGTTGTGGCTGCTGGTACTGAGCTGGACTGGAGATCGTGGCCCTGTGCTCAGATGGTATCAGCAAAGTAGAAGTGGAAAAGCAATTGCCTTGGACTTAAATGTGAGAAGTTTAACATCTGGAAATAAACGTGGAGTGAAAATTACTGTGTGTTTTCTGATTGGTGCACGGATCACAGCAAGGAACAGAAATGGGGAGAGATCCCCAATGGGGGATTGCAGACTGGGGATTGTCCTTGGGCTCAGCTGCTGACTGGGTGAACTCTCTGAGCCACACACCAGGCAGGGCCCAGAGACAATCCCCAGTCTGCACGTACAAAAAGACTATTAGTTGATAAAGACTATCAGGCCCATCAAACTCGCCCCATCCAGTAGACAGAATAACCTCGCACGCTCCCATCCCACCTCCCAGTAACGCTATCTCTTGGAACAGACAAAGAAATGTGGCCAATTCAGGAGAAACCTCTGGGCAATTGCTCTCCAACTCCGAGACTCCAGGAGAGCACTGCTGCTCCCGACACATCACAATCTGAACTGAGCACCAACTCCCTGTAACTGGCAATGTCCTCTCAGGAACTTATCAAGTTCCCCTTTTAAAGGACTGTAGTGACCCCCCACACCCACTATATGTCGCGCGCGTTTGTTCCAGCGGGTGATGACTCTGTGACAGGTCATGGAGTCGTACAGCACAGGAGGCCATTCAGCCCATCGTGCCTGTGTCGGCTCTTTGAAAGAGCCACACACCCAGTTGCATTCCCCTGCTCCCTCCCCACAGCCCAGCAAATCACTCCCACTACCCTCCCCACCCCACCCCCCGCCAAGCATACATCCAATTCCCTTCTGAACGTTACAGTGGATGGAATTCTGTAATGTGATCCCCAAAGTTCCAGTCACCGAGTCCCACGTCAGCAAAAACTGAATTTGGTTATTTAGTCACTGAAGAAGCAGTGGCACTTTCAAAGTCCCAGGTCACGTCAAGGAACAACTCCAAAGTCCGATTAAACAAAAGATTTGTGAATTGATACAAATAAAATACTGGGGGGAGGGGCTGGTGAGTGAAGAATTGAGTGGGGGGGGGGGAACAAGACAAGACTGGCGTCCTTACCCAACCACGGATTAAGAGGCCGAGCTGTGTGTCGGGTTTCCAACCCTGCAGGATTGCCCTGGAGTCTAAAAACTCGGGAGACAAATCAACGGGGCATTGGAAAAAAAAATGGTGCTTTCTTTCCATTTTCTTTGAACACTTTTGTTTATTAGTAATAAAAATATTGAGATGGGGGAAAAAAGAAGGCAGTTAACCAGAGGACACGAATTTAATGTAATTGGCCAAAGAACCAGAGGGGGAGATGAGACATTTTTTACACAGCAAGTTTAGATCTGGAATGCCCTGCCTGAAAGGGTGGTGGAGGCAGATTCATTAGTAACTTTTAAAAGGGAACAGCAGGAGCGCTCTGCCAAAGAGCTGGCATAGGCCTCCCCCTGTGCTGTATCATTCCACGATTCTATGACCTCACACTCCCCCCACAGTGAAATCCATCTGCCAGAGTTTTGCCCACTCACTTAATCTCACTATGTCCCTTTGTAACTTCCGGTTCCCATCTACACAACTTACTGTGCCTCCTAACTTGGCCATCTGCAAAGGTAGATACACGACTCTCTGCTCCTTCAACCAAGTCATTGAAAAGCTGAGGCCCCAGTACAGATCGCTGGGAAACATCACTCATCACAAACTTGAGTTCACGCCCCCTCAGACTTCAGGGAGCGACGGAGGGGGCTTGTAGTAAGGGAATCATCAGACGTCAGAGACTGAGAATTTTGCAGGGAGCAAAGGAATCAAAGACAGAGGTGAGAGAGCAGTTAAATGAACTGACAACGGCAGAGATGTCATAGTGAGTGGGGGGGGGGGGGGGGGTGGGGGGCGAGCCAGCGCTGGGGAACTGGGAAAGAGTGAAGTTGGATGGTGAGTTTTTCCTCATGGACAGATGGTAAAAGTTGGGGTGTCACTAAAAACCCAACTGGGTCACTCATGTGGTGTTGGAGGCTAGGATGATGTGGGTAGTAAAGCAGGCAAGGAAGTGGTCAGATACACTGAGGCAAAATACTGCGGATGCTGGAAATCTGAAATATAAACAGAACAAGCTGGAAATACTCAACAAGTCATGCAGCATCTGTGGAGAAAGAAACATATTTAACGTTTCAGGTCGATGACAGTTCTGACGAAAGGTCACCAACCTGAAACGTTAACTCGGTTTCTCAACAACAACAACAACAACTTGCATTTATGTAACGCCTTGAATGCAGCAAAACGTAGCTTAACAAGAGCGCTATCAATAAAAATCTTGACAGCTGCTGCCCGACTTAAAGAATATTCTCCTGGTGTCCTGGCAACATTTATCCCTCAACCAACACCTAAAACAGATGATCTGGTCATTTATCTCATTGCTGTTTGTGGGAGCTTGCTGTTCGCAAATTGGCTGCCGTGTTTCCTACATTACAACACTTCAGAAAAGTACTTCATTGGCTGTAAAGCACTTTGGGACATCCTGAGGTCGTAAAAGGCGCTATAGAAATGCAAGTCTTTCTTTCTACTTAAAAATAAAGACTGCCATATTTGGGGTGTTCAGGCAACAAAGGTGGAAAAAGTAACTCTGTGAAGCTGTGGAATGTTTTCTTGTCAAAGGCCGTGTGTTGTCTTTGACTCAGGCATGAGAGAGTCACATCTCAATGAAGGCTACTGAATTCCATACTTCATTACTGCTCCACTGGTCAACTCAGTAAAACGGCAAACACTGTAAGGCGGAAAATTCAAAACAGACTCCGCCTGTTTCACTTCTATCTTCCTCCCTTTTAAAATAAGCAAAGACCCCAGGAATATTTCAGTGTGATTTTGAAGATTTTCTATCTAGAGTATTAGAGACATTTAAATCTGCAACTCGGAGAAGCTGAACGTTTTGCTGAATGAAGAGGTGAAACAGTTGCTATTGGCACAATAATTACTCATCTATTTTAATGCACTGCTTGATGTATACAATATGCAAAGTGCAATTTGACCATTATTGCAACTCATTACCCAGTGAATTTTGTTATTAATAACTATTTCGAATGATAATGGACGTAAATGATCCCATGGCACTATTTCAAAGAAGAGCAGTGGAGTTATCCCCGGTGTCCTGGCCAATAAATCAGAGGCCTACAGCCTCATGAACATATTTAAATTGCCAACCCGTTTTCTGGGAGCAGGTTGGCTGCCAGCCCCTTGTCCTGCTTCCGTTAAACCCTTCAATGAGAGAAGGAAGAGAATTGGCAAACCAAAATAAATCCTCCACATTAAAATAGGCACAAAGACAACACCAGAAAGAAGGAATGCCAACAAAGCTATTCCGCTATGGGAGGCATCACGACTGACCCTCAGCCAGTCCTCACCAGAAAGAGCCACCACATAGCAATCAAGAGCAGGAACTTTGATTCACTTTCCCCATCCCCAGCTGATCAGAGAGAGTCAGCATGGATTTGTGAAGGGCAGGTCATGTCTGATTAATCTAGTTGAATTTTTTGAGGAGGTCACTAACATGGTGGATAGGGGAGCGTCTATTGATGTTGTCTATCTGGACATCCGGAAGGCATATTATAAGGCTCTGCACAAGGGATTATTAGCATAAATGGGATTGCGTGGAATTGGAGGCAATCTTGTGACATGGGTCAGTAATTGTTGGGAGGTAAGAGACAGAGAGTAGGGACAAAGGATTTGCTCTCTGATTGGTGAGATGTGACAAACGATGTTCTCCGGGGATCTGTACTGGGGTCTCAGCATTTCATCATATATATCAGTGACTTGGATGAAGGAATGGAGAGTTGTATATCCAAGTTTGCAGATGACTCTCAGTTAGGAGACACAGTAAATTGTGCAGATGGGAGCAGGAAGTTACAAAAAAATCATTGAAAGATTAAGTGAGTGGGCAGAACGGTGACTGATAAGAGTTCAATGGGTGGGGGGGGGGGGGAAGTGTGAGGTCATCCACTTTGGATCTGAGAAAGACAAATCAGTGTATTTTCTTAATGGTGAGAAACTACGAACTGCGGAGGAGCAAAAGGGTTTAGGTGTCCATCTACCCAAATCACTAAAAACTAGTGCAAAGGTACAAAAAGTCATCAAAAAAGACTAATGAAATGTTGGCCTTTATCTCAAGAGGGTTGGAATTCAAAAAGTGAGGAAGTGATGCTTCAGTTGGACAGAGCCTTGGTCTGACCCCATCTGGAGCACTGCATTCAGTTTTGGACACCGCACCTCAGAATGGATATATTGGCCTTGGAAGTGGGTACAGCGCAGATTCACCAGAATGATACGGGGGCTTAAAGGGTAAAATTATGAGGATAGGTTGCATAAACTTGGTTTGTATTCCCTTGAGTTGAGAAGGTTTTGAGGGGTGATCTAACTGAAGTGCTAAAATAATAAAGTAATTCGATATAGTAGATAGAGAGAAACTATTTCCTCTGGTGGGGGGAGTCCAGAACAAGGAAATCAGGGAGCCCTTCCTCACACAAAGTGCAGTGGAAATGTAGAACTCTCTCCCCCAAATGGTTGCGGATGCTGGGGACTGGGGGGGGAACACTTGAAATTTTCAAGACTGAGATCGATAGATTTTTGTTGGGTAAGGGTATCAAGGGATATGGAGCAAAGGCGGGTAAATGGAGTTGAGGTACAGATCAGCCATGATCTAATTGAGTGGTGGAACAGGCTCGAGGGGCTGAATGGCCTAGTCCTGTGCTTCCTATGAATCCAAATTTACTGAAACTGTGAGCAGACATTTCTTCTGCTGCTAATGTGTTGGGTGTCGCATTAAGCAGCTAAATATTTAAAAGGGAGTGTTTATTATCATTTCACAGTTGAGTAGCCAAAACCAAACTGAAGCATAGTTCATTAGGCTTAATTGTGTTTAGAAAATACAGCGCTGCTTATGATACATAGATTATGATACCACAGTCAGGCAAAGATAACTCTCAAGTCAGGCCAAGCTATTGATGCAATGGTGTTTGGAAACATTTGGTTATTTTGGGAGGCAGAAATGCTGTTTTACATCAACGGTATCACATGTACGTGAGGCACTGACGTGACTCAATGTGATTTGCCAAATTTTTTTTTTTGAAGACACCACCCCTTATAATTCATGTGGTGGCTCAGTCCAGTGAATGGGATCACTGACCCATGACCTTGACCAGGTACCTCTGTGAACAACAGGCAATGGTGCTTCTTCCTTCTCTGTCCTCTGCAGACTGGTGACTATGGAACACTTCAACACAAAGCTGTACACTTGATCTGAAGAGAGCCAGATAACCAAACCGACTCTATATCTCCCCACAGCACCTGGGTTCATTCCACTGCTCGTCGGCTTCTCGCATGAATTAATATCATTTGAACGCGGTGCAACACTGGGATTAACACATGGTCTGGTTAGCAAACAGGAGAGCTTCCTGAACCCGTTGGGATACACAGCCACTGACTGTGCTGCACACGTTAAACAGATGTGACCTTGCACTCTCAAAGCTCTTGCTACATGTGTCGTAACAGCCAGTCCTGTTTGTTAACAGTGAAACAGTTAACCGGTCAGTAGCAAACCCTCAACAAAACACGCCGCCACACATTTTAGATTCACGAGCTGTCAAGAGGCACATCTGCCTTTACTAAGATCTGCCTTTACTAAGATGTGCTCAGTAGATTGTTGCAAGTTATTCACATGTTTGCAAAACCACAAGATACCATTAAATTGTTCTCATGCATTTACTTCCCCTTAGTTATGTATTGGCTGCTGCACTTGCCCAATGCTGTGATGATAGCCTGACTTGCAAGTCTGCGAACTGCAGCATTGGATCTTACTTCTATCGCAATACATTAATGAAAAGCACATTATCTTCACATTTCGAGGGCTACTTCCCGTCAAAGTTACTCACTGCCACGCGCAGAATGAAATCTTCAGCAGACTTCCAGTGACTTGTGGAGCAGTCCTACTCTGCACTGCAGTTCCACAGCCTGAGAGCAGAGATCTGTGCCACAATGCTCCTCCTCTCTCTCTCTCTCTCCTCTCACACATTCCTTTCCTGCCTTCTGGAGTGAGCGATGTCAGCGAGCTGGGCTTGTGTGACGGAACACAGTCCTCCTCCCACTTTATTCACACAAAGCATCTCTTGAGTCTTGCGGAGGTATTTGTCATCCTATCGCAACCCCCTCAGCCTGACGGCACCGACACCACGCCCCCCCTTTCCCCTCCTACCCTCCCTCCGTACAATGACTCTATTTTAACGTTACCAGCATTAGGTTAGCACTGATGAATTTGGTGAACATTACTTGAAATGTAAGCATTGATTCCCCCCTCCCCCGCACCAGTGTACTTTATAGAACACAAACATGATTTTCTATCTTTAAAGGCTGTGGCATTCTGTAACCAAAAAAACTACTAAATTCCTGATGCTGATTATATAGATATTCACACTAGATGCCCAGCGTTGGAATGCTGGCAATGAGGGTTTCCCCTTCAGGGTGAACTTTCCAGGCTATCTGTGGGAAGGAGGTAAACTTTCTTTGCGGTCGTGGATGAGGGAAGAGGGGTGATTGCACTCACATCATCCATAGAGATACTTGTGGGCCTTTTGAGAAGGGCGGGGAACTGACTCAGGGAAAATAGGAGCGAGGATGAAGGGAGAACCAAAGGCATAAGCTGCACTAAGATACTAATTACAAAACACTAGGGGGTGAGCTAACTGGCCCACACTTCACACAATCTGTACTCACCACACCAAATCAAACTGAATGCAGTAACAAAGCTTTCAAAAATAAATACTTCTATCCAATACTTTTGCTGGTGCCTCATCCATGCCTTTGTTACCTCCACACTCGACTATTCCAATGCTCTCCTGACCGGCCCCCCCCACCATACACCCGGCGTAAACTTGAGCTCATCCAAAACTCTGCTGCCTGTATCCTAACTCGCACCAAGCTCCGTTCACCCATCACCGCTGTGCTGATGTACATTGGGCCCTGGTAGGGCAACACCTCGATTTGAAAATTCTCATCCTTGTTTGCAAGTCCCTCCATGGCCTCGCCCCCTCCCTATCTCTGTAATCTCCTCCAGATCTGGTCTCTTGCGCATCCCCGATTTTCATCGCTCCACCATTGGCGGCCGTGCTTTCAGCTGCCTGGGCCCTAAGCTCTGGAATTCCCTCCCTAACCCTCTCCACCAATGTTCTCTCTAAGCTGCGCTCCAGGGGTTCCACACAGGCGGTGAGCTGGCTTTAAACTGAAAAAAACGCGCATGCGCCGACTTTGAAATGTGCCACGCAGCCCGTTAAAGGGGCCGCGCGGCCCAAAAAACAGTTACAGGGAACATTGCTCTCTACCACTCTCCTCCTTTAAGACGCTCCCTAAAACCTACCTCTTTGACCAAGATTTTGGATACCTGTCCTGATATCTTCTTGTGTGTCTCGGCGTCAAATTTTGTTTGATAATCACTCCCGTGAAGCACCTTGGGACGTGTTACTACGAGAAAGGCACTATATATGTGCAAGTTGTTGTTGTTGTAGTACCATCCGAACACTAATGCAGCAGTAACTCATTCTGTTGATAAAGAATGCCGTACACTTCCTGCAGGTGTATGAACAGTGATGTCAGGCAAATCAATGGAGCCTTGTACTTGGGGAGTGCCATACCAGTGTCTGCCTCTTCCTCTGATCCTGCACGCCTCGGTTAAACTCGGTATTTTGCTAAGTAGCAGAAGGGAACATCTGTTACTTCCGTTAGTGATGCAGTGGTGAACTGCATACCGTCTTATCTGATGTCCTGTGGTGCCTGAAAGTTCCCATTGTGTGTCGGTATTAATTGCGAAGGGGTCACTTTCACTTCCAGTGTGGTCTGATGTTGTCGGCTGTAGGTTAAGTTGCAGAAGATGACATGGGCTTGAAATTACATCCCTATCTAGGTGCAGCTTCCTTGCATGTTATCCCTCACTGAAATCCAGGTAGACAGCAACAACAACAAATGCCACTTGCGTTTATATAGCACCTTTAACGTAGTAAAGTGTCTGAGGGAGCTGCACAGCAGCGTTATGAAAAAAAAATTGACACCTAGCCACATAAGCAGATATTAGGACGGGAGCTTGGTCAAAGAGGTAGGTTTTGAGGAGCATCTTGAAGGAACAGAGAGAGGTGGAGAGGTTTAGGGAGGGAATTCCAGAGTTGGGGCCTAGTCAGGTGAAGGCACGGCCATCGATGGCGGGGCAAAGGAAGTAAATTAGATACAGAATCGCCAAAGCATATATAGATAGAAAACAAAGCATGTGTACCTTACTATTGCAGACCACTAAATTAAATCATCCTGACTATCTGCCGAGGTGTGATAAAGTTAATCAAGTCAAGAATGCACCGCGGCATGGTACATCGGCGAGACCATGCAGACACTGAGACAACGTATGAACGAGCACCGCGCAACAATCGCCAGGCAGGATTGTTACCTCCCAGTCGGGGAACACTTCAGCAGTCAAGGACATTCAGCCTCGGATCTGCGGGTAAGCGTTCTCCAAGGCAACCTTAGAAACACACGACAACGCAAAATCATCGAGCAGAAACTGATAGCCAAGTTCCGCACTCATGAAGACGGTCTCAACCGGGATCTTGGGTTTATGTCACGATACATGACGTGATCCGGACTCGAGTCATCGCTGGCTTGTTCACAGATGTGATTCCCAGTAAAAAAGTAAACATTTTCCCAGTAAAAAAGTAAAAATTTTAAAGCTTTTCGTTTTACATACAGACGGCAGCTTTTGACACGTTAGAACCCCTGCGACTACACCTCATTGTCTCAGTTGTATCTTGCTATGTCTTTGATGTGGTACCTTCCTGGCTGACTTGATTAACTTTATCACACCTCGGCAGATAGTCAGGATGATTTAATTTAGTGGTCTGCAATTGTAAGGTACACATGTTTTGTTCTCTATCTATATATGCTCTGGCGATTCTGTATCTAATTTACTTCACCTGAGGAAGGAGCAATCGATAGCTCCGAAAGCTTGTGATTTCAAATAAAACTGTTGGACTATAACCTGGTGTTGTGCGACCTCTCAATTTTGTCCACCCCAGTCCAACACCGGCATCTCCGCATCAGGGGCAAAGGAAATCATGGATGCACAAGAGGCCAGCATTGGAGGAGTGCAGAGTGCTTGGAGGGTTGTAGGGCTGGAGGAGGTAAGAGGCCGTGGTGAGATTTGAACACAAGGATGAGAATTTTAAATTTGAGGTATTGCTGGACTGGGAGCCAATGTAGGTCAGTGAGCACAGGGGTGATGGGTGAATGCGACGGTGCGAGTTAGGATACGGGCAGCAGAGTTTTGGATAAGCTACAGTTTATGTAGGGTGGAAGATGGGAGGCCAGCCAGGAGAGCGTTGGAATAGTCAAGCCTGGAGGTAACAAAAGTATAGACAACATACCAGCGGTACTCATGCTGCATTGGGTAGCAGCACGTCATTTAAGTCCACCTCCAAAGGTCCCGAACCTCTCAGAATATGGTCTTCTGTTGTTGCCATTTTATCCTCCCTACTGTTAAATGCAGTGTGGGGACAGAATTGAAGGAACTTTACTTTGCATCCCACTCCAAAGACTTGGGCACATAATCCTGGCCGACTCTCCAGTGCAGTAGTGAGGGGGTGCTGCATTGTCGGAGGTGCTGTCTTTCCGTGGCACTATTTCGAAGAGCAGGGGGAGTTATCCCCGCTGTGTCCTGGGCCAATATTTATCCCTCAACCGACATCACTAAAAAACAGATGATCTGGTCATTATCTCATTGCTGTTTGTGGGAGCTTGCTGTGTGCAAACTGGCTGCTGCATTTCCCTACATTACAACAGTGACTACACTTCAAAAGTACTTCATTGGCTGTAAAGCGCTTTGGGATGTCCTGAGATCGCGAAAGGCGCTGCATAAATGCAAGTCCTTTCTTTTGCATCTAAGTGTGCTACAGCTGACAGGAGTGCTCGAGAGAGATACTGGGTCAAAAGCAGCTTCGTTCTCCAGCATTGATATCTGCCATTTTGATAAGCGCAAAAATTCACTGTGAAACTTCTGGCTGTACGGCACCTGAATATTATCAATTTTACTGTACAGATATAATCCAGTGAGAAGGAAGGGGGAGTGGTGGTGTACTGTGGGATGATAATCATCAGGGCATCAGCTGTGCTTGGCATCAACAACGTTATCAAGGGACATTTTCAGAATTATCAACAGATACATGTTGAGTCTAAATACACTAAAACCAATAGGGTAATAATGTTAATGCATAAACAATAACAAAACATTCTGACCTATCATGTTAGGAATTGGTCTCCGTTTTATTATAGTATATTATGCAATATGGAGAATTATTCAGACTGCTTGAAACACAGTGTTATGCAGGTTCATTCTATAAAGGGCAAAGCTATTCTGTTTGCATTCCATCTTTTGTTGTAGCACCTCCTTCAGCCTCCTATCACCACTCTGTTCTCGGGGGGGGGGGGGGGGCGGGGGAGGAAAGGGTTCAATGAACTAAATTGAGCCCCAGTATTAATGTAGCCCAATAATCTCCCCTGAATGAGTTTGAGTGGAGAATTGGCTTCGCAATACTGTCCCATTACCTCTTGAGACATGGCTTTGAATCTAGGATGTCTCACTGCTGGCTCTGAAATTCAATTATTTTTGACAGTCTCAATCTCTAAAATGCCTGGAAAATGTGTCTAATCCAACATGAGTAGGGCTCCCCATCTCCTTCAACGTGAGTTTTTTCCACTTTCCGCACCAACAAACATTATTGCCTCTCTGAGTGAGTGCTGTTGATTGGTGTCCCCCTCAGAATAGTGTTGAGACTGTCCAAAGGCACTGCACACAGAACCCTTACAGTTAGCAAAGAAAGGAGGTTTTCATTCCATCAGTCAAGTATTGGATTCAAACCTAGACCCCCATCAATGAAAGGACGGTGTGTTAACGCACTGCACCGCCCAGGGCCCTCCCCCCCTCACACCTTAAAAAAATAACATCACGACACTGAGTCAGCGAGATCATTGAGATTCATTGAGAAATAATATGCTACGTCTTACGGAGGTATAACACTCCTATGGATATCATAGCACAACTTTACCGTTACATTTTATAATGAGGTTGATGCACGCAAGAGTATACGAAGGACATTCAACAAGAATCTGTATGCAGTCAAATTTAACTTCAGACATCTAGAGGCTGTGCAAGTGAAGGATCCAAGCAATCGAGGCTTCAGCTCACCTCCTTTTATGAGGGCTGAACCTTATTGAAATGTATGGGTACAGCTTTGATCTCTGACCTTTGACTGATTTTTCCATTATAGCACATGTAAGAAAACAATGAGGTCCACTGTCTTTTCATAACTCTTGTTTTTTAGTTTGTGCTGTTTTGTTGGAATTCCTGAGCAAGATTCTGAAATGTTTATTCAATGGGTTCGTACCAGCGATCTTTAGCCATCTCATTTGATAGATTCTGGCCAGTTTCTTTTAAAAAGAAAAAAAAAGTGTATTTATCTTGCTCCAATAAACACCACTATGGAATGTGGTTGAAAGCTCGCTTTAACCCAGCGATCATGATTCATCTGACCTGCACACGTGACCCGGGGCAGCTACAGGATTGGTCAAGAAGCAGAAGGGAGCAGGCTGGCCGAAATCCTTTTATAATTTCCGGCACTGTCCGGGGGGTTAAATCAGGCCAGCAGGAAATTTCTAGACTTGCAGCAACGATAGAGTTTGACCTACAAGCTCCATGAGCACCACATGTCCAATACTGAGGGACCGAGGCTGCAGACTGGCCTGTGCGGCCCTCAGATGTGACTTCAATATGAATAGCTACATGGTGCGAGGCAGACAGGATCGTTTGTAACGGTTTCCAGATGGAACAGGTCGAGACAAACTCCCTTTTCATCTTCATTACGGCAGAACAAGCCAATCCAGAGGTTTTATTTTTTGTCTTTGCAAAAGCTCCCATGCACAACAACAACAACAACAACTTGCATTTATATAGCGCCTTGAACGTCCCAAGGTGGCAAACAAGATTTGACGCCGAGCCACGTAAGGAGATGTTAGGACGGGCGGCCGAACGCTTGGTCAAAGAGGTAGGTTTTAAGGAGGGTCTTAAAGGAGGAGTGAGGGAGGTAGAGGTGTACATTAGCAGAGTCCCACACAGACTGCTTTGACTGGGTAGTGTATGGTTTCTCAATTAACCCGTTAACTATCTCCAACAAGCGAGAGTCTAACCACCTCCCCTTGACATTCAACGGCATTACCGTCGCCGAATCCCCCACCATCAACATCCTGGGGGGGTCACCATTGACCAGAAACCTAATTGGACCAGCCACATAAATACTGTGGCAACAAGAGCAGGTCAGAGGCTAGGTATTCTGCAGCGAGTGTCTCACCTCCTGACTCCCCAAAGCCTTTCCACCATCTACAAGGCACAAGTAAGGTGTGTGATGGAATACTCTCCACTTGCCTGGATGAGTGCAGCTCCAACAACACTCAAGAAGCTCGACACCATCCAGGACAAAGCAGCCCACTTGATCGGCACCCCATCCACCACCTTAAACATTCACTCCCTCCACCACCGGCGTACCGTGGCTGCAGTGTGTACCATCTACAAGATGCACTGCAGCAACTCGCCAAGGCTTCTTCGGCAGCACCTCCCAAACCCGCGACCTCTACCACCTAGAAGGACAAGGGCAGCAGGCGCATGGGAACACCACCACTTCCAAGTTCCCCTCCAAGTCACACAGCATCCTGACTTAGAAGTATATCGCCGATCCTTCATCGTCGCTGGGTCAAAATCCTGGAACTCCCTCCCTAACAGCACTGTGGGAGTACCTTTACCACACGGACTGCAGCGGTTCAAGAAGGCGGCTCACCACCACCTTCTCAAGGGCAACTAGGGATGGGCAATAATTCCTGGCATGCCAGCGACGCCATGATCCCATAAACGAACAAAAAAAACCCCGGCAAACTTGAATCCGTCAGTATTTACCTCATACATCATTCTCAAGAGAGACACCAAAGGGCAGAATGACAGTTTTGGTAGCCCCCCTCCATCAAAGTGCTCCAGTGTTGATGGGGACTGACCTCACCCCTTTACCTTCTTTACCAATCAGCAAGTGTAGGCCAAAGAAACAGCATTAAAAATGACATTTACAAAATCCAGAGTTTTGCATTATGAAAGAGGGAGTCTCATTAACAAAAAAAAAATCACACTCTTGAAAAGAACTATCATTAGTTTCATCTGCCTGATTTCCTGTTTACTTTGACTGATTTATACATAATTTATACTGATTTGCATATTTTAAAAGAATACTGTGCTGAGCTCATCAGTAGAGCTGACGTGCAGGAGATAGCCATCCTGATTGTGCATTTTATTTCAACTCCATCGCACACAGTTGCAATGACAGGAATCTTTGAAGCTCCTTTGTATGGTCAGACTCATTGGGGGTAATTTTAACCCCCAAAAAATGGGTGGGTTGGGGGTGGGTGGCATGTTATAATTTTTAAAATCTCAAACCCGACCCCAACCCACATCTAACCCGCCCACTTCCGGGTTTAATGGAGGCGGGATTGGGGGGGGGGGGGGGGAGCAACCAATCCGCTCCCAGGAGGCGGGTTGGCTATTTAAATATTATAATGAGACTGCGTGCCTTATATTTAACCTGTCTTCCAGGTTTAACCCTGGCCAGCAGCTGAAGAGAGGCGAGGACTGCCGATGGGAGAAGGTAAGTGCCTTTACAGCACTGCTTGTGGGCCAGGAGGAGCAGGAGAGCTTCCCCCACCACCAAGCTTACCTTCTTCCCTGCCCGCCATCAGACCCCCGCAACCCATCCAAGTTTTGGATGAGGTCACTCAAGTTTACAGAGGGGGCAAAGTCTGAGTCCGGCCAGGGGAGCGTTGAAATAGTCGTATGTAACAAGTGACACGGTGATAAGGGGAGATGAAGGTGGCAGGAGGCTCATGTGGAGCACAAACACTGGCATAGACCTGTTGGGTGAGTGGCCTGTTTCTGTGCTGTAAATTAATTCCTCTTATCGAGACTTATAAGCACTTTCCTCAGTTTGCTGCCTTGTTTCCTCCTACATCATGGGAGGGACATCTCCATCCCTGTCGTCAACATCATTCCTTGTCCTGATGGCGTGTCCTGCTTCTGAGTCGAAGCACCTCCACTCCATCCTCGACTGTGCTACACCTATTGGATCACTGCCCAAGGAGTGGGGCAGGTCATATAGGTGGAGGTCAGGATCGCCAGCCATCCAGGACTACCCTGGAGTCTCCAGGAATTAAAGATTAGTCTCCTGGACACTGCTGCAAGCAACCCAGGAGGAAAATCATTTTGCTAAATTTGTTTTCATTTTCTTCATTTATTAGTTTTAAAAATATTGGAGATGGCATAAAAGGGCCCTGTTACTGCCACCACCCCCCACTCCCCCCCAGAACCCGAGGCTTGCTGCTGCTGACATTCGAGCAGCTGATCTTGCTCTGTTTGGCCGCGAGGACTAATTTTGGGAGATCCTCTGACCAACCTCTCTGGCGGGCATTGCAGTGGTGCCGTCCATTTCGCGCCATAGTCGAGCGCTAACCAACTTGTCCGTCCCCAGACGGTTTCCAGCAATTGAGGGGGGGGGTGGTCTAGAACAAGGGGACATAGACGCAAGATTAAATGCAAGAGATTTATGACAGATAGAGGAAAATAAATTGGTTTACACAGAGGGTTGTGAGACGATGGAATGTACTACCAGAGTTAGTGACTGAAGCCAAGACTATGTCAACATTTAAGAATAGGTCATCTATTTTATTGATGAAGTAAAATTCTGCAGAAATTTACGCAATGTTTCTCGAGCGCCCTGCTCGTTAGTTAATTGTAGGTAGCAGTGACAAGCAGTCAACTGAAGCACACATCAATTAGTTGACAACATTGAAGAATGGCTAATTTCCTGGCAATCCCACTCCTCTTTGTGATTACATAGAATTTACAGCATAGGAAGAGGCCATCCGCCCCAACTGGTCCCTGCTCCACACCAGCCTCCTCCCACCCCCACTTCAACTAACTCTATCAGCAAATCCATCTGTGATATCAGCATCTCCCACATGATGCTGGAGGGTGCTGGCGAAGTCATGAATCGGTTACGTGCGATTACTCTGCTCGATTGCGCTGATTCATGGGAGGTTTTACGTTCGGGTTTAAGCTAATGAGTTTGCGAGGAAACTTGGACGTAACTTCACCTCGTCAAAACCGGCAGTGTCCGACGCAATTTGCCGATTGCGCCGCTAGTGGAAACTCCCGGCCAGTATGACTATAGACATCCTATTACCTAGAATGAAGTAGAAGAGAGAAGGCACCCTATAGTGATAATTGAGAATGCTGCAAGGGGCATTTCCTAACTCCGCACAATAGCTGTGGTCCAGGGGTGATTAAAGGATTCTCTTTGTCAGGAAACTATTGATACTTACGATATTTCAATGGGATACAGATCTTTAAAAATAGAAAGGGTATCTGCCACTTAAAGAATTAAAGGTGAGTATGAAAAAATACAGACATACGTCTGTATGAGGGTGGACTACGACTGCAGCGCCATAAGGTTTAAGGCTGTCTTTAATCGGAAAGGTTTTAGATGTTGAACGGTATAGTTGCTGCAACATATATATGTATCAGGAAAATAAAGTGGCTGTCAATCTGCAGAGTCCCTTCTCAGCTGGTGATGGGTAAGAATGACCACATGTGCTGTGGAAGTGGGAGGAGTCTGCCTTGCCCTTCCACCCCGAGTTATTCCCGGAGCGCATCTGCAACCTACTTTCCTTGTCTAGCTCCTCTCTGCTACTTTCACAGTGACGGCTTAAAAGAACGACACAAAGCAATCCTTTCTCATAAAAGGAATCATTCACACAACAACAACAACAACAACTTGCATTTATATAGCACCTTTAACATAGTAAAACATCCCAAGGCGCTTCACAGGAGCATTATCAGACAAATGTGTGACATCAAGCCACATAAGGAGATATTAGGGACAGGTGACCAAAAAGCTTGGTCAAAGAGATAGGTTTTACGGAGCGTCTTAAAGGAGGAGAGAGAGGTAGAGAGAGAGAGGTTTAGGGAGGGAATTCCAGAGCTTAGGGCCTAGGCAGCTGAAGGCGCCAAACTGCATTTTATTTTTGGCTTCTTTCTCCAATCACGTCCCTCCCTTGAGAGCAGGGACTCTTGAGGAGAATCACGAGAGAGAGCGCACACATTATACCAGCCATTGCCACAATATGGTAGGGAGGCAACCACTTGCTCACCTATTTTATGCTGAATTCATTATTACATGAATAATGATTATGCTCCACAAAAGTAATCTCAAAACAGGGTTTCATGACTAGCATGAATAATGAGACCGTATTTGTCCAAGCAAGAGTAATTTGCAATTACAGCAGCAAAAGAAAATCATCATCTACCACGTGACGAGAAACCTTATTTGTTGCGTGAGTTAGTTATGGAAACTCGTTAGCAAAGTGACTGGTCAACTGGTAAACTAACTAGCTGTCAAGACTAGTCAGTTGGTATTTAGTTTTAGGCTTTAATTCACTGCCACTTCTCTTCTCTTGAGGAAGTTCTGCTCTTCTCTCCGACGGGATTTCCATTTATCTTTTACCTTGTTCACCTTCATTGCTTTCATTTCCCTTCTCATGCTTGATCAGGTATCAACTAAAACTCGCTTTCACAGACACATCTCTTTCCTCAGCAACTGTCTCTGGCTCCGACTTATTCCATGTGGATTCCAACTTAAATTCCACCCTTCATGTTTGGGTTCCACCCATGATTACAGATATCTCCATGATATTCCATGTTACTACCACAGATCTTTCCCTTTGTTCTCCCCTGCCCGCCCCCCACCCTACTGCCCAACCACTTCCCCCCACCCCTCCATTTTTCCCTGCCTCTGCACTTGAAATCTCTAACTTCTTCTAGTCCTGACGAAAGGTCATCGAGCTGAAACGTTAGCTCTGTTTCTCTCTCCACAGATGCTGCCTGACCTGCTGAGTATTTTCAGCATTTCCTGTTTTGATTTAAGTCAGTTGGTTTGCGTCGCCAGTAAAAGACCTCCTGTGCTCAACAGCCCGCAACCCCCTTTTCAAACACTCACGGCGTTTCCAGCGATCACACGGGACGACTGGAACACAACCAAGACCATGGCCAATCCGTACTTTCTACTGAACTTCAACGTTTACTTTGGCACCTTTAACGTGAATTTGACGGAGATGCAAAATGAACGTTTGAGAAGCCTGAAGTAAGGTAAACGAATAATGAGTTTGGTTTCTAAATACAACAAAAATGGATTCCCGTTGTCCATGAGGATTTTTTTAACAGCTGTTTAATGAGTTAATAACAGAATTCATTCTCTTACCCTGAATCCTTGCTCCATTGAATGGCAAAGCACCTGCCATGGTGACGGGTACCTGAACATCATCAGCCACAATAAACTATGAAGAAAACCCTGAGTCGAGGTTTTTATTTCCAATATATTCGCAAAGCATGCAAGACTCACTATAGGTATCTGCTACCCTAAGGGTTTCCGTGTAGAGCCAATGTACTTCAGCACGATGAAAATCTAAACAAAGCTGCCAGTAAGAAGCTTTCTTTCACGAGGGATGAGCCTTACATCAAACTCAATTAGGTGAGGCGCGATTACATAGAACATACAGCACAGAAACAGACTGTTCGGCCCAACCAGTCTGTGCTGGTGTTTATATTCCACACGAGCCTCCTCCCATTCCACCGACCTCATCTCAACCTTTCAGCATAACTTTCTATTCCCTTTTCTCTCATGTGCTCGTCTAGTTTCCTCCTGAAAGTATCTAAACTATTTGCTTCAACCACTTCCTGTGATAGCGAGTTCCACATTCTAACCACTCTCTGAGTAAAGAAATTTCTCCTTAGTTCCCTATTGGAATTATTAGTAATTATCTTGCATTTATGGCATCCAGTTTTGGATTCTCCCACAAGTGGAAACATTCTCTCCACATCTACCCTGTCCAACCCATTCATCATTTTAAAGACCTCTATCAAGTCACCTCTAAGCCTTCTCATTTCTAAAGAAAAAAGCCCCAGTCTGTTCAATCTTTCCCGATAGTTGTAATCTCTCAGTTCTAGTACCATCCTTGCAAATTTTTTTTGCACTCTCTCTAGTGCTTCTATGTCCTTTTTATAGGGTGATAACCTTTGACCCTGCCCACTCCTCAGCCCTAACAATGGACGCAGCCTCTCTCCCTGTGTTAGTCTGCACCACCTTATGGACTGAACCCAATCACTCAAACAAAAGCACAGCAGGCTGAACTCTTTTGTCGTATAACAAAATGTAGCTTCTGGTTGGTAGTGGCTGCAGTTCTGCCGCCCTTAAAGCTGTGTTCACTTATCAAGCCGATAAAAAGTGCATAGGTTGCCACTGCTTAGGTGAAATTAAATGATTCTCCACCATTGGCCCTTGATTAGCTGACAAAGAGACTGGGAGAGTGATGCTTTTCCCAAACATCAGCTGCCTAGGCCCTAAGCTCTGGAATTCCCTCCCTAAACACCTGTCTCTCTACCTCTCTCTCCTCCTTTAAGACGCTCCTTAAAATGTACCTCTTTTGACCAAGCCTTTGGCCACTTGTCCTAACACCTCCTTATATGGCTCGGTGTCAAATTTTGTCTGATAATGTTCCTGTGAGGCGCCTTGGGACGTTTTACTACGTTAAAGGCACTGTATAAATACAAGTTGTTGTATCACAGAATGTGGCGACACTCACAGCTCACCACAGAAAGGACATGCTCAGTTTGTAATACGTATTGACCGTGTTATTATGGCTCATTCATTAACTGTAAATTACTTATCAATAGTTTTCAGTGAATACGTCGCAATTGGTTACTCTCCTTGGTAGACACGATCATCATCAATAGATTAAAGCACATTGACTATCACCATCGGCAATAACAGCTTTTGAAGAGCGAACTAATTATTGGGTGGGGTAAGGTTAAAGTTATTTTTGCTGTTGTTGAAGCCACGGGCTCGATTTTAATTCCTGAGGCGGGTTGGAATTGGATTGCATGGTGGGTGGGTTCCGGAGCCGCTTCCGGCGGGATCAGCTGCTGATGTCCGATTTTGATTCAATGAGTTTGTTGATTTCATTGGGGCGCGCTGGCCGGTCCAATGAGTGCGATCGGGTTGGCTGGTCACCTCTGATGACGTCATCATAGCTGCTGCTTTTAAAGCTGCCATTCAGCCTAAGCCTTTCTCTTCTGGATTCCTGGACTCATTGAAATTGATTTTGACGCAATGACTTCCAGAGGCAAGGCAGCTCCTCGATTTAATGACGACTCCCTCCATGTTCTTGTGGATGCTGTCAGAGGGCGCAGGGAGATGCTCTTCCCTCCTGATGGCCGGAGGAAGCCTCCTCAGCAGACCAAGGCAGCCTGGCTGTGCATTGCTGAGGAGGTCAGCACAAGGTCCATATGTTCACGCTCATGGATCCAGTGCCGAAAAAGATTCAATGATCTTGTGCGAACATCAAAAGTGAGTATCCCATCACACTTACCTTCAATCTGCTTCCCTTCTCTTCTCATCACCAGCACTCTGCTTTGTAAGCCTCCTCCTTCACATCTCACCTTACTCTTACTTCCCTTGCACCCTTTCCTATCCATCTCTGTACTGAATCACTTCAGCATCCTGCCTATGCACCCCTTAGACTCGCTCTCACTGTCATGCAGTGACAACAACTAACAACGCACAGGGAGCTAGCTTCCTCTTGGCACCTTACCCATCTTCGTCTCCCTCAAATCTTCTATGGTAGGGATTAATCACACTCACTCCATCACTGTAGCTGAAACACCACTTGTGTCCCTCCTTGCAGGAAAAGATAGCCCACAATAAGAGGGAGAGAGCAATGACTGGAGGAGGTACACCTACCCCAGCAACATTGACCAGTGCTGAGGAGGCTGCAAACGAGATTGTTGGAGGTGGCGAGGACCTGGAAGTGGGCGATGAAGAGACGGGCACACTAGAGGAAGCTGGTGACATAATAGAGTTTCATCCCTCTCAGAAAGCAATGCAATATGATGTTCATAGAGAATCGTGTTTTATAATATGCTCAAAAGGATGTGTCTGCTACATCAATATCAGATGTCTAATTCAAGCCTTTACTCTCCCACAGGACCATCGAGCACCCCCCTCCCCACGATCCAGGACAAAGAGCCGGACATCTCCTCAGAGGAACCTGAAGCCTCTGAGGGACCAGCGTCACCAGGACTCAGCGCACCCAGCACCAGCGCACACCTCGGTGGGGCCCTCGCGAGTTAGAGTAGTGTTGCCACCTGGTCTATCAGAGCGCACAAGTGAGCATCAGCAGATGGTGGAGACAGCGACAGCAGTGGAGAGTCCTCTGCGGAGGTCGCAGAACTCTCCTAGCTCTGCTGAGCTGCATGCAGACGCAGTGCCTCTGGGGCCATCCAGAAAAAGAGCGGTTCGTGAAATACAGAACAAGTGCAGGAGTCTCTGGAAGGGTTTGCCTCCAGGGTTAGTGCGAGTGTGGAGAGAATGGAGGAGTCCAACTCCAACATCAGCACTGCCGTGATGGAGGCAATGGCGTATGAACGCACCACCATGGAAAGGATGGCAACCTCCATGGAAAGGCTGGCTACCTCAGTGGAAAGGATGGCTACGGCCATGGAGGAAGTAAGTCGCCAGAGTCAGGAAAACATGGTGACTGTTCAAAATAGACTGACATCTCTGGAGGGCGATGGGCAGCTATTGAGCAGAGAGACCAGAGCTTCATCGAAGTCCTTTTGATAAGGACTGCCAGTGTAGATACGGGTCCTCATGGTCCCCTTGAAGTGCAGCAAGGTGCTCTCCTGCCACTTGCCAGCACTGAGGTGCGGCTGACCCATGAGAGGGATGTTGTTGGTGGGACAGAAGGAAGTGTGGGCTCCTCTCAAAGCGCTCACACGACCATGCCACTGTGGAGCCCTCGGTCAGAGACCCACTTTGCTGAGACAACTGAGATGGCCGTTTCAGCCCCTGCACAGCCTCAGGAAGAGCAGACTGTTGAAGAGCCCTCCCAGGCTCCCAAACCCAGAGGACACCCGTCAAAGACATCTAAGCAGGCACAGCATCCTAGTCAGCAAGGTGCCTCTACATCTGCTGAAGCCACAGGGGAAGCACCACATAGAAGCACGTAATAGAGAAAGATTAAGCACCTATAGTCACAAGGGGACTCACGTGGGTGATTTGTCTTTTTTTTCCCTGACTGTTGTTGGTTTATTATCCTTTTGTGATGTGTAAAAGAAAAATTATGTCAAACAGTTGATTGTGTGGCCTATGTGTTCTGGGAAATGGCAAAAGCGCATTGAGGGCTCAGGGCGACTTGCTTTTGTAATGCTGATGGTAAAAGTGATAGGAAATAACAGGGTATAGCAGAGATGAAGTATGACGTTGGACAAATGTCGCCTGCAATTACAGAGCCATATGGTAGCCACCTATGGTTGAAGAGTAAGCTTATGCTAATGTGGCATGGCAGTGTGCATACCCTGCTTGACGGGCAGCAGTGAACTGGAGGGATGGTGCATTGGTCACAACTGGGCCTGCAAGGCGTCCCTCGTCCTCCTCCTCCTCCTCTTCCCAGGAAGATCTGCGCTGAGCCACGCGGCTGCTACTCCTCCGATTATGAGGACCAGGATGAGAGGGCATAAATGTTTCCCATCCCCTTGCTATCGATTTCATTTGAGGCAACAAGTTTGCAAGCGCACAGTCGAAGTGGCCTGAAATAATTCCATTCAGGTCACACTGCAGATGGGTGTCAGCTTGAACAGTCACAAGGTTAGTAGATGTGCAAAATCTTATCCCATACCTACAACAGCAAAGTTGTTGCATTTGAATGTCAGCCATGTTTTAGGGCTGCTTTTAAAGTGCTCCACCAATGCATACAAATCATGTCCTCCAGCAACTCGTCTCCTTAACTACCTGTCCCACCGGTTCCAGTCGGGTCAGTTTGGGAGCGGCTGAACAGACACTCATGAAAATCGGGTGGGGGTGGGATGGAGGCGGGTTGGGTGTCTGAAGCTATTTTTTCAGATTTTCGCTACAGACCCGCCTCCAAACCCACCTCCTCAGGGCTATTAAAATCGAGCCCCAAGATTCACTCTTTCTTTGGTTTCCCTCCACTGTGTACCAAGCTCTTGCGTCTAAGTTGGCGGGCAGGGGGTTGGAATCCAGTAGTATGAAGGGGTAGGCTTGAGGGAAAGAGTTTAAAGCAAAATGGAAGTTGAGATACTTCATTTTCCTTCCCTCTTTCATGCAAAATAACAAAGAAAGAAAGACCTGTATTTATAGAGGACTTTTCAAGTTCTTAGGATATCCCACAGCGCTTCACAAACTAATGATTAACTTTTGAAGTGTAGACAAACACGACAGTGACTTTGCACAGAACAAGGTCACACAAACAGCAAATGAGATAAATGACCAGTTAATCTGTTTTTGGTGGTGTTGGGGGAGTGATGAATGTTGGGCAGGATACTCGGAGAACTTCTCTGAATCGTGCCAAGTGATCTTTTACATGCAACTGCAGAGTCAGACAGGACTTTAGTTTAATATCTCATCCATTAGACGGTACCTCTGACAATGCAGCACTTTCTCAATACTGTCAGCCTAGATTATGCATTCAAGTCATAGAGTGGGACTTGAACCAACAAAGTTAAAACTCCTCAAACACAGGTTCACGTGCACTGAACTGCGAGCCAACTCTTAGTGCACTTGTGCACTTTTACTGCATTTGGCAACTGTAAGTAGGTAAGCACAATAAAAGTGTACTAGGAACAGAAAATCTCAAGGATGCCCTTAATGCCCTTGAGTGTTAGGGACAGGAAATAGGAGTGGGGACCTGTGCTACCTGGTCACTGGATTGTTTGCACAGGATGCTCATTTTATTCTGGCTCAAAAGACAAGGACAGGAAGAAAGACTTTTGGAGGAGGGCTAGGTGCTGGCTGCGGAACTAGGGGATAGCATGATTCACTTGATGATAGCAAGGGAAGTGGAGGATGGTGAGAGGTGAGAGGCTCTATATGGGGGAGAGGAGGCAAGATGGCTGGGAAATGGAGCCGAAGGGGACCTAGATTAGAATAAATTTGTGTATGGTTGTGTGTGACGGAAAAGAATTACAGAGAAGCATTCCAGGAAATGTATGATGGTGCATGCTATAGGCAATCTTTTAGATTTATCTATCTCTATCTACATATATTCGTAAAACCTTTGCTTGTGCCATGCATTTCCTGTCCCCAAATTTTATTTCCTGTGTCACAATTTTTAGATCAACATTTAACATTGAAACTGCCCATGTAAACACTTATAATGGAAAAATAAACCACATTGACATGTCAATGTTTATCATGGAAAAACTCTATCAGCAGTTTACCATCATAGATGATTGATGAAACAATCAAATCACTCAAAAATTCTTTTCGGAAATAAAAGTCAACTGACATTCTCTTTCGCAGTATTTGAAACATCGAATTTCCAAACTAAGGGTTCAAACAAAATGTTTTTTTAAATTTAAAATGACATATTTCAAAATAACACAACTAAACTTACTGACTGAATTGGCTTCTGTGTCTTTTAATACCAATATTGAAGATTTTTTACTTCAAGACATTAGTCTGTCTCAAAAGAGATTGAGTAGAATGGGCCTATATTCTCTGGAGTTTAGAAGAACGAGAGGCGATCTCATTGAAACGCATAAAATTCTTAGAGGGCTTGACAGGGTAGATGCTGAGAGGTTGTTCCCCCTGGCTGGAGAGTCTAGAACCAGGGGACATAGTCTCAGGATAAGGGGTCGGCCATTTAGATCTGAGATGAGGAGGAATTTCTTCACTCAGAGGGTGGTGAATCTTTGAAATTCTCTGTCCTTTTTCCAAAGGCCTTTGAACGAAACTGGAGATTGAATTCCCCAGCCCACCGCTCCTTCCTCTTACCCACCAAGCCAAACTTCGCCCCAGGCTCCACCCCACCCCACCCCCCCACCCTCGCCATGATCCCCGTCTTTCTCACCTCCCTCTCCGAGGTAATTTTGTCTACGAGACCCACCTCCTGCCCCCCCTTGACCCCATCCCTAGTAAACTGCCTGTGACCCAAGGTTACAAGAACAAGGCAGAATCCAAATATTTTGAGATGCATCACTGGACCTGATTTTTGGCTCAAAAAGACCTGGCGAATTTGAATTATTTTTAGTAAGTGATCTTCTTGGCTCAAGCACCTTCTTCTACCATGATTTTCTCCAATTTGTTATGCATTTTGGGGGTCTCATTTTCTTCTCGGATTTTCTCCCCTTTCTGTGCTAAAAATAGAAAGAAGACTAGCATTTATACAGCGCCTTTATATACAACCTCAGGACGCCCCAAAGTATTTTACAGCCAACAAAGTACTTTTTTGAAGTGTAGTCACTGTTGTAATGTAGGAAACGCGACCGTCAATTTGCGCACAGCAAGCTCCCACAAACAGCAATGTGATAATGACCAGATAACCTGTTTTAGTGATGTTGATTGAGGGATAAATATTGGCCAGGACACCGGGGATAACTCCCTTGCTCGTCTTTGAAAGAGTGCCATGGGATCTTTACACACACCTGAGAGAGCAGATGTGGCCTCGGTTTAATGTTTAATCCGAAAGACGGCACCTCTGACAGTGCAGCACTCCCTCGGTACTGCACTAGGAGTGTCAGCCTAGATTTTTGTGCTGAAGTCTCTGGAGTGGGGACTTGAACCCACAACCTTCTGACTCAGAGGGCAGAGTGCGACCCACTGAACCCGAAAAACCCAGGTTTATTTTTGAATCGGAAACTGACCTTAATGATCCTCACCAATAAACCTAATGCTAAAACTTGGATTTCACAAGCTTCTAAAATCCTGCTGCCCCCTACAAGGTCAGACTGAGCCGGTTCGGTTCTGTACAGTCAGAACAATCCAAAGTGAGTAAGCTCCTGCAGTGTCTCCACTGTCCTCCACATGGATTCCGCTGCTGTGACAAGTGGCGTGAATTCCCAGGCCAGCAGTTGCCTCTTGTTCTTTTCAGTACAAATGAGTAACAAAAGGATTTGCCTTGGGTCATTTCCATTGGGCCCACTGATTCACAGCTGGGTTCAGTCCGTAAACCAGAGCTGGGAACCATTACTGTGAAGCACATCATAATAAATTATTCTACACCATTTCCATTTAGGAAACTGTGAAGGAAACTAGATCCGAAAGGCACAATAAAAATGGGGGTTGTAGTGTAACTGGGCCTCGATTCAGTACTTTACCATTTACTTTGGTGCTAGCTGTGATTAGCTGTCTATGGTTACTTAGAGAAGCCAGCAACATATTCCCTACATAAATCTGGAGCCTGCCATGGCCAATACCTCAGCAGGTTGTCTCCTTCACACTCACATCGGTCTTGAACAATATCATTCACTACCATTCTTTTTTGAGGACAATAGTGCCAAACACTGCCTTGCTCAAGCCCCAATTTCACAACTGCTCCAACAAAATTCAACAAACGCTCTCCAGAACAGCAAATCACAGGCCCTGCATCTGTAGTTCTCCATGTAATGAAACCCACATCTCTGTGCCACCACAGGAATTTAAGCAGAGGCCACTTTTACCACAAGGATGGGGAGAACATTTTAGACAGCCAGCCAGCCACTAGGTGAAAAAGAAAAAGAAAGAGAAAGGTTTGCATTTAAAAAGCGCCTTTCATGACCTCAGGACGTCCCAAAGCGCTTTACAGCCAGTGAAGTACATTAGAAGTGTAGTCACTGTTGTAATGTTGGTTAGTCCAATACATCCTCTAGTGGCCATCGATAGAATGTCACTGGTAGTCCATCCTCTCAGATGGTAAAGGTGAATGGCAGGGCAGAGGAAGCAGAAGAATCCATGAATTACCTTGGAGGGAGGATTTTATCTCTGCTCTTTGCTTTCTTTGTTTGATCTCCCTCAGTTTTTTTGTGCATCCTTCTCTCTCTCTCTCGCTCCCTTTTCTTAGTTCACTTGGCTGTGGGATGTAGTCAATACCTGGATTCAATGCTGTTGCTCTTCTTCGAGAGACGAGCCTTTCGCAGTATCACTTGCACAACTGAGAAAGTTCGATCACAGCCCCTCCAACGTGAGGAACGTTTTGAGGGTGAAGCCTGAATGCACAATAGGTAGCCAAATTGGCTGAGGCTTCAGGAGGCAGCTTTAGGCCCAGAAAAATTGTGTTGTCACCAACAACCCTTCATTTATTTCCTACAAAAGATACCGGTCAACTAAGTCACAAAATAAGTGCAGAGATGAGTCATAGATAGGGCTGATGCCTAGCAATCAGAGTACTGAGTTATAACGAAAGTTTGAAAAACTTGGAATTGTCCACCTCGAAAGGAAGCAACTAAGAGAAGCCCTCACAGAGGTATATAATGTAGTGAAAGGTATGGAAAAGTAACATTTGCAATGCTACTTCAACATAAATGGTGACAGTAAGCCAAGTGGACACAGTTTCAAACTAGAAAAAGGCAGCCGTAGGATTGATGATAGAACGTATCTCTTCACAATTAAGAGTGATCGACATCTGAAACAGATGCCTGGACAGGGCTGAGGCAAAAAACCCTGGAATCTGCTAAGAAACAGCTGGATGCTATGATGGGGGTGGGGGTGAGGAGGGGCTATTGGCCCAGAAATTGATCTCGCTCTGTTCCCGCGGGGGTAAGGCTTCCCCGCGATCTCTCACTCCGCGTTGGCTTTTTCAGATCCAGCTCGCACGAACTTGATGTTCCAGACATCAGCTGGGCAGTGCTTGCGTATCCCACCGGCGTAGTGAATTCGTGCGAGCTGTGGGATCACGTGACTCAGTTAGAGCCAATGGCAGCACACCATCTTCCATTCATAAGTTTCACATACGTGCTGTGAAATCTATGAATCTTACACCCCCCCAAAATAACAGCTAAACCTCAATTAAATTTAAAAAAAAAACCATCACATTAATAAAATAAGTATAGTTAAATAAATTAACCATTTTAAATAAAAAATTAAATTTTTGAAAAAATTTAAAATCTTTTAAAAAGTTATAAAAATAAACTTACCTGTCTTTAAAGTCTCTAAAAAAGATATACCTGTTAAAAAAAATTCAAAAAAATACTTAATTCACTACTTACCTTGTTAAAAGTGGGTCTTACTCCTCCTTTTTCCATTTCTAAAATCTTCCGTCCTTACCTGCGCGTCCAAAGCATGAAGTGCACAGCGTGCGCGCAGCCTGTAGCGCGCACGCGATGCACCGAGGAACCGCTCCCTTTTCAAAAGACCAAGTGCCGGTTTTCAGCGCATGCGCAGGGCATGCAGAAAACCGGCAATTGGAGAGAGAATACGCGAGAGTACGCAGTTCGCGCAGCGGGATGAATTTTTGGCCCAATGTTTTGATTGATGATCCAGGATGGATTAAATGTCCCCTTCCTCATCTTTTTCTTTATTTGTGCTCAGGATGTGGGCAACCTTGCATCTATTGCCCATCCCTAGTGGCCCTGAGAAGGTGGTGGTGGGACTTCTAATTGAGCCTCTGCATTCATTGGGCCGCAGGCACTCCTACGATGGGGTTAGTTCGGGAATTCCAGGGTACTGACTCAGCGACTATGAAGGAATGGTGGTACAGGCCTAATCAGGACAGTGGGCAACAAAACCAGAAAATGTCGGAAAGACTCAGGTCAGGGGGGCATCAGTGGAGAGAACAGGTGAGCTAACGTTTCGCTTATGGACCTTTCATCAACATAGACCAAGGAACCAAACCGTGGACTTTCCTGCTCTGTATGGTTCAGCTAGTCACAGAAAAAACTCACTAAAAGGTAGACATGAAAAAGGTAATAGATTTGTACAGTTTTACAAAAGTCTTGCATAGAATTTCACAGCATCGAAACATCAAGGTATCCTTCTATTCCTTTCTCCCTCATGTGCTTATTTGGCTTCCCCTTCAATGCATCGATGCTACTTGCCTCAACCACTCCCTGTGGTAGCGAGTTCCATATTCTCACCACTCTCTGGGTAAAGAAGTTTCTCCTGAATTCCCTATTGGATTTATTAGTGACTATCTTATATTTATGACCCCTAGTTTTGGACTCCTCCCACAAGTGGAAACATCTTCTCTACGTCAACCCTATCGAATATACTGAATATACAGCCAAATTTTTATTGGAGGTTTGTCGAACAACTGCTGTTAATTAACAATTGCTCATACTTACTGTACATAAGTAATCTTTTCCTGTACCACTGTAGGATCGAGCACAGCTGAGACTATAGACAAAGACAAAGCCAGAAGGGAGAAGAAACCAAATTTGGATATGCTGTTTGTTTCTTTTTAATATAAAAGAAATCATGACACTCACAGTTTGCAGAATGTCTGGAAAGGAAGTTTGCATGTTATTGCCTGTGGCTCTGCACCATCTGTGCACAATGTGTTTGATGAAGTAGAGAGGACTGTAGCAAGGCTTCGACTACATGGCTGACTTCACTGCATAGTATAAGCGATACAATGCTGAAAAAAAAGCTGGCACAGAGTGTGGCCGGTCTTACCTTTTTTACCCTGCTCTAATTTTGCCCCCCCCGCCGCTGATTTTCCGTCTCTCTTTACAGCCATTCCTCATGTGTGTAACCTAACAGTGCATACTGAAAGATCAGTCCAATGCAGGTCCCAGCAGAGCTGAGCTAATCCTTCCTTCGCTTCACACGGGGACACTTGTCACCGGATGATACACAAGAATAATAAATACGGTCCTACCCACTTATCGCCAATCCATTTATGTCAACATCCCACTTATGTTGACAATAAAAATGAAGTCCCAGTCCCTTCTTCGTACATGTAAACAAAAAACTGACCGCTTAGAAAGAAAGACCTGCATTTCTGCAGCGCCTTTCACGACCTCAGGACGTCCCAAAGTGCTTTACAGCCAATGAAGTACTTTTGAAGTGTAGTCACTCTTGTAATGTAGGAAACGCTGCAGCCAATTTGCGCACAGCAAGCTCCCACAAACAGCATTGTGATAAGGACCAGATCATCTGTTTTTAGTGATGTTGATTGAGGGATAAATATTGGCCGGGCCACCAGGGAGAACTCCCCTGCTCTTCTTTGAAATTGTGCCATGGGATCTTTTACATCCCCGACAGGGAAGACGGGGCCTCGGTTTAACATCTCAGCCAAAAGACGGCACCTCTGACAGTGCAGCACTCCCTCAGTACTGTCCCTCCGACAGTGCAGCACTCCCTCAGTACTGTCCCTCCGACAGTGCAGCCCTCCCTCAGTACTGTCCCTCTGACAGTGCAGCACTCCCTCAGCACTGCACTGGAGAGTCAGCCTAGAGTTTTATGCTCAAGTCTCTGGAGTGGGACTTGAACCCACAACCTTCTGACTCAGAGGCCCACTGAGCCACGGCTGACTGTATGTGGATGTCTGCATAAACTCTGGCCCTGCATTTGCGTAGCACCTTAAAACATTTGAACTACCAATTAGGAGTTGGAACCCTGGCTGATTCTTTTTCTCTCCTTAGCCCAGTAGGGCTCCAGCCAACTGTAGTGATCAACTGCTGGCTCAGCAGTAATCGGCACAGGCCGGAGATCAATTATGTGGCCTTCCTGCTCTATATAACTCCGCCATTTCCTTTCATTGCACAGCTGAATTCATGGGATGATGACTCTTGGCCACGAGAGCAGAAACCAGGCATTTGCCCACAGCAGGGAGGTAAGATCAAGGGATGCTCCATGGCAGCAGAACTGACGAGAGATACTGTGGCACAGGGATTGCCCCAGGAAATGGCAGAGCAATACCTTAAAAAGAGGGCGCTTCAGCCTCAATAGAAAAAAAGTAAATTAAGAAAGAAAAGAAAGAACTTGCATTTATATAGCGCCTGTCACGATCTCAGGACTTGCCAAAGCGTTTTACAGCCAATGAGGTACGTTTGAAGTGTAGTCACTGTTGTAATGTAGGAAACGCGGCAGCTAATTCTGCATGATCCTCTTCCTTCGCACACTCTTTCTGAAAGTACTTTGAGATTCCCAACAGATAGACTCCATGCTATAAAAAGATTGCGCTCTTCACCTGTGCTGTGAAATTAATGAACACTGTCATATTTTCCACAGTGTCTTGTTCATAATGCAAAAAGTATGTCACCAAAAATGTGAAAGTGCTTTAATCTACAACGCTGGAACTTTAGTTAAAAAAAAATTGACTTGTATCCACGACTTGTTCAAGTCCCACTCCAGAGACTGGAGAACAATTCAAGGCTGACACGCCCAGTGCAGTACTGAGTGAGTGCTGCACTGTCTGAGGTGCCATCTCTCGGATGAGATGTTAAACCGAGGCCCCGTCTGCCTTCTCAGGTGGACGTAAAAGATCCCATGGTGCTGCAGAGCAGGGGAGTTCTGGCCAATATTTACTGTTCAACCAACATCACTAAAACAGATGATTTGGTCATTTATCTCAATGCTGTTTGTGGGAGCTTGCTGTGCACAAATTGGCTGCCACGTTTTCCTACATCACGACAGTGACTACACTTCAGAAAGAACTTCATTGGCTGTAAAGCGTTTTGGGCTGCCCTGAGGCTGTGAAAGGCGCTACAGAAATGCAAGTCTATCTTTCTTTGAATCAAATGAGCTTTGCCGATGGAATTCCATCAGCATCTGTTTGTCCTGCACTCACACATGCTGCTTATAGCCAACCGAGTTTCCAGGAGCGGACACTGAGGCACGCAATACCGGACACGGGTTACTTGCCAGCTTTCGCTGTGTGTACTGCAATATGGACAAGAGGAACACTGGGACATACAGATAATGGTACAATAATGGGATTGCACTGCTAGTATTGTACTGCACTGTGTCGATGAAATTGAGAGCGAGATCCATACAAATCATATAGCTCCAAATATAATTGAATTGTCAGCTGTACACTGTTTCACATACAGCACAGAAGGAGGCCATTTGGCCCATCGAGCCTGTGCCGGCTCTTTGGTAGAGCTATCCAACTAGCCCCAATCCCTCCCTGCTCTTTCCCCATTGCCCTGCAAAATTTTCCCCTTCTAGTATTTATCCAATTCCCTTTTGAAAGTTACTATTGAATCTGCTTCCACCGCCCTTTCATTCTAGATCATTGTAACTCGCTGCGTAAAAAAAAAATCTCCTCATCTTCCCCCTTGTTCTTTTGCCAATTACCTAAAATCTGTGTCCTCTGGTTACCGACCCTTCTGCCACTGGAATCAGTTTCTCCTTGTTTACTCCCTTCGTAATTTTGAACCGCGGTATTAAATCTCCCCTTAACCTTTATAAAAAAATATTATTTTTTTTGACACTACTTCAATAATTTTCTGGGGTCGGGTGGCAGGGGAGCGGGATTTGCTCTTAGAAGCTGTGGTAAAATGAACAAGTTGCAGAAACTTTTTCCCCCACTGCAAAGCCGGAACATTCCTCGTAACATTTATCTGTGTAATTGGACAAGGTAGCTGCAGCCCCAAGGCAACCATGTGGGAAGGTGGAGAGATAATTAATAGCACAAAATGTCCTTGTCAGCCTCCTCTGTATTTCCTCCGAGAGGTATTGGCATACTTTCCAGTCCTGCCATTGCCCTTCACGCTGCACTGCACCAAGTTATGTAGTTCTGCTGTCCTCTTTCCAAATTTATAAGACATTTTTTTATATTATGCTTTACTGACTTCCCAAGCAAGGTGATGCATAGCACAAAGAAATCAACAGATTGGTTAAACCATTGATCCCGGTGTCCGACTGACTCCCGGAGTTTACGCCACTGATCCCGGTGTCCGACTGACTCCCGGAGTTTACGCCACTGATCCCGGTGTCCGACTGACTCCCGGAGTTTACGCCACTGATCCCGGTGTCCGACTGACTCCCGGAGTTTACGCCACTGATCCCGGTGTCCGACTGACTCCCAGGGGGTGTGTTTTAATATTTTTCAGTATAACTGCTACCCGATGGGGTAAGGCACCACCCCACCCACAATATGTTCTTGTATCCCCCATCACCCTTACTCTCACATGATACACAGCTAGCGTTGCCAAGCCTTCAGGATTTTCCTGGAGTCTCCAGGAATTCAAGATTAATCTTGGTGCAACCCAAGAGAAAACTTATAAGGGCTTGAAAAACAATTGTGCGTTTTTTTCCCCCACCTTTTCTTTGAACACTTCTCTTTATTAGTTATAAAAATATTGGAGATGGGAAAAAATGTCTGTTTGACTGGGCGGGGCGGTTGGAGGCGGGAGGTCAGGTGATGAAACCTCTAGGAATACGTCCATCCAGAGTTGCCAACCCTGTACACAGCACAACCAAATGCAATGACTGTTAACCTGGTAACAGCACCCTTAACAAAAAATACACAATTCAAGTGGGCAAAGGGTACCGATCGTAAAACAAAACAAAACAAAAATGGTGCACTGAGCAGCTGGTTAAATGCACTGTAAAACTGACCCACACAGACTAGGAAGGACCAAGGTTCAATTCCTGATTAATGATGAATTAGCTGATCTTAGAACATGCAGTTAATAAACCATATGGGATCCTGGGCTTTATAAATAGAGGCATAGAGTACAAAAGACAGGAAGTTATGCTAAACCTACAGAAAGCATTTGTTCGGTCCCCAGCTGGAGTATTGTGTCCAGCTCTGGAAGGACGTGAAGGCTTTGGAGAGGGTCAGAAGAGATTTACCAGAACGGTTCCAGGGATGAGGGACTTCAGTTACGTGGATAGACTGGAGAAGCTGGGGTTGTTCTCCTTGGAGCAGAGAAGGCCAAGAGGAGATTTGATAGAGGTGTTTAAAATCATGAAAGGTTTAGATAGAGTAAATAAAGAGAAACTGTTTCCAGTGACAGAAGGGTTGGTAACCAGAGGGCACAGATTTAAGGTGATTGGCAAAAGAACCAGAGGCGACATGAGGAAAAACTTTTTTTACGCAGCGAGTGGTTAGGGTTTGGAATGCACTGCCTAAAAGGGTGGTGGATAAAGATTCAATAGTAGCCTTCAAAAGGGAATTAGATAAATTGAAAGACAAAAAATTGCAGGGCTATGGGGATTCACGAGCCTCTGAGGGAAGAAATTCCTCCTCATTTCCGATTTAGGAGGAATTTCTTCTCTCAGAGGGTCGTGAATCTTTGGAATTCTCTTCCCCAGAGAGCTGTGGAGGCTGGGTCATTGAATATATTTAAGGTGGAGATAAACAGATTTTTGAAAGGTAAGGGAGTCAAAGGTTATGGGGAGCGGGCAGGGAAGTGGAGTTGAGGCCAAGATCAGATCAGCCATGATCTTATTGAATGGCGGAGCAGGCTCGAGGGGCCAAATGACCTACTCCTGCTCCTACGTCTTATGTTCTTATGTATATATGAAAGAGCGGGGGAGTGGGACTAACTGGATTGCTCTTTGAAAAAGCCGGTGCAGGCTGGATGGGCTGAATGGCCTCCTTCTTTGCTGTACTCTTCTATGATTCTATGATCAACAGTGGCGCAACAATTAGGTCCAGCACACTGGGTTAACTAGGAGATGATAGAAAGGCCCCAGTCTTGATTGCTATCCAATGACTCCTGCTGGAAGAGCATGTAAGTGAACAGTAGGTGAGGACAGGACTGGGCTCCACTCTGATGCTCCTCACGATAAAACAGTACTGGCTGCTTAAATTGACGTACGAGAAATAGCCACTTGGGCAAGTTACCAGAAAGGTTGTCAGCATAAAGTCTGCAACTTCAGGAAAGGGAAATAAATTACAAGCACTGTATTTTTCATTTATAATGTTTTCTCCCAGTTTATCTCTCTCTCGGCTTCTTCTCTCACACCCCCACATTCCTTCTTACCACAACTGGTTGACAGAACTGGGAGACAACTTCTTCCACTTGCTATTCATTTCCCTTTATAGGGCATAGAGAATGGACGCATGACATCAGGCCCGTTGCTTATAGTGTATGGGAGTGGAGAGATCATTTCGGGCTGATTACCTGTCGTCTGCTAGAGGATTGACACATGGCTCTAGGCCAATCATCCAAGTAGGGTATAGGCATGTGACTTGTACCAGCTCATGAGCCTCATCGCAATGGTGTCATTAATGGCCCACCAGTCTAAAGATTGTAAGCTCTTACCCATTTCCTCCGTATAGGTGAAACTACATTCCATAACTACTCTACAAAAGTGTGGCTCCCACTTCCACTAAGGAGTGTTTGATGGACCACTGCCATTTCACTTTCCACACCAGGTCTACGAGTCACTGATGGCCAAGGGAAGGCTGTTTCCCACTTGCTTGATAAAACATAACGGGGGAAAAATTCAGTTGCTTTGTGCCTCCCATTAGAGGGCGCTAACAGGGCGCAAAGCAACTAGCGCCCAGGCGCGCCGCCACCAACGCCTCATGCAAATTTCAGCGGCGGCGCTAACCATTAGTGTCCCGTGGTGCTGTGCCGCCGGCGATGACGTCATCACCGTGCACAGCGCCCCGCTCGCGCCCCGGCTGCGATCTTCGGTAGCGCCCCCTGACTTACCACCGGACGCTATGTCCGGCGGGGCCTACCTACGGCCGGGGCGGCGCTATTTAAAGGCGAGGTGCCGGACGGCCATTTTTGTTGCTGGCCACCTGCCAGCACCTGCCTCTGCTGCCGTCCCCGGCCTCCTGACCCGCCCCCCCCACGGAGTGCCGGCTGCGCTCCATGAGTCCGGCACTTCTCTTGAGTGCCGGGCTCTTTTACCAGCACTCCGATCCCTGGTGGCCCAGCTGGGCCCCGGGCCGTGCTGCGCAAGACCCCTCCCCTTTAAGAAGGGGAGGAAGGCCTGCAGTACCGCAGCATATCGCGCCGCGATATTCCCTCGCAGCGCCCCAAGAGGGAGGCGGGGCGCTTCAATTTCAACCGCAGGGGCGCTAATTTTTCCGGGGCACTAAAAGTAGCGCCCCAGAGGGGGCGCGACTCAATTTTCCCCCAACATTTTAACTTTTGATCCTCTAAAGCTAAAGTTGGAATTGCTCCAACACTCTTCTCACATTTCCACATGCTCCCACTCATCTTTTAATCCTATAATAGAAAAACATAGGACCAGGAGGAGGCCATTCAGCCCGTCGAGCCTGTTCCACCATTCAATTAGATAATACTGCCCCAGTTCTCAGAAGTGAGCACAACTGGACTATGTCTATCCAGAGATAGCGGAAGGGTTAAAAGATCTAAGATCTGGATTAAGGAATGGTGAGGTATAAACTTGTCTTAGGTGGTTGCGCAACACGGGCGTTATCGAATTGGTCGCCCGCTATATGTCCCAGCCTGATAGTCAGGTTCATCGCAATCAAAGGATCAGGGCGTATAACGTGCAGCCAATTTGGTGTCGCCTGCTTTGCGCTAAGCAAAGACGAATGTTTACACTGGTGTGTCTGAATGGAAGCATTATTTAAGAACATGCCTTGGGCTATCTGCCAGGAGTCTTTGACAGACTGCATTCAATTAGCGTGGTTTAGTTCCTGCAATGCGTAACAACTGTTTCCACAGCTCTGGAGTTTGATGTGTTCCACTGCTGTCTAGAGTTGACGGTTTGCCACAGATTACCAATGCTAGAGGTCACGTCAGCTGACATTCATGTTGGCTTGATTTAAGTTGCTTCAAACAATTTAAAGACAAACTCCTGTTAAACCCCCCCCCCCCACCACCCCCCCCACTCAGTGCCGTCCCAGCTGCGGTGTAACAACAACACAAAAGCTTTCATTTTTCAGTGGTCCCCTCAGCAGCGTGTGCCTACACTTTAGACTTACATTTCATCAGCCTGGATATTGTCCACTACTTTTTGTTTGAAAGCTAGCAGATCTCCCATAGCTCACGTTAAGCCAGGTGGTCTGCTGTTTTATAACAAGAGTGTTGCGCTATATAATGCACAATGCATTCATTCTGCTGCCAAGGTCGAACTGTATTCAATCTAGTCTGTCTCATTAAGGCCACAATATCTAATTGCAACTAATGAGGTCAATTAGAAGAAATATGATATAACAACAGAAAACGTTGGAAAAACTCAGCAGGCCAGGCAACATCCGTGGAGAGAGAAACAGAGTTAACGTTTCAGGTCGAAACCCTTCGTCGGAACTGAGAGAAAAGCAAGAAATTAAACAGATAAAAATGCAAGGGGGAGGCTGGGGGGAGGAATAAAAGAACAAAAGGGTTGGTCTATGGTAAGTAGAGACATTAAGAGATGCTCAAGGCAAGACGAGATGGTAATGGGACAGGTTAAGAAACAAAAGCTGAGGTGTGAAAAGCTGGCAGAATGAGACAGCTGCTGTAGGGGAGAGAGAGAAAAAAAAAGGAAAAAGGCACGGACCAAAAGGGGTGGATAAAATGTATATATATGTGGGAGGGGCTGGGGTTATGATCTGAAATTGTTGAACTCGATATCGAGTCCGGAAGGCTGTAAAGTGCCTAAACGAAGAAATATGATATTGGGTCTAAAAGGGTTGAATTATGAAGACAGGTTGCAGAGACTAGGCTTGTATTCCCTTGCGATTAAGGGGTGATCTAATTTGGGTGTTTAAGATGATCTTGATAACATCTATGGCAGACCTCTGTTACTGTCCTTGTTCCAATGGAAAATGCCACCAATTTTTGAGGCTTTCTTCATTCCTGGCGTCATTCTAGTCAATCTTCATTGTACCCTTTCCATTATTTTAATATCCATCCTCTGGAGTGTGCGCGCGCGTGCCAAATGGGGAGCACTCCCAAGTTTCCAAGGGATTGATTTTAATCATTGGAAAAATCTGAAACACTGTGAATTGGGTAGTTGGAGTTTCGTCCCTAATTTTCTGGTCCAGGCACCTGCCGAGTGAGGTTCTGTGTTGCAACAAAGCCAATTTATCCTCATGAGTGAATCTCTATCCTCACTGCGGTGAGCTCATGATTGCTCGGAATAGTTCCTTCCACCCCTACCCCCCCCACTGCTCTAAATGGAAGCTTCCCTAGGTCATATGTTCAGTAAAGCTCCCTCTATTCTGCTTCAATAGTACACATCATGACAGTCTCACGGCACCAGTGTGAGATGCTCAATCCCCACGCTTATTCTTGCAGTCTCTCCCAGTCAACTTGCCAATTTGACGTGGAACAGTATCAATTGGGAAGTGCGCTGAGGCTCCATAAACCCACCCCATTCAGAAAGCTCACTGCCAGCAGAGAGAGGGGTAATTTTCAATCCCGTCAGTCTGAGCTGAATTTGAAACCTGGTCCCAGATGTGAAAGCATGGTGTATGCTAACCCACCTCGCCACACAGGGCCAGCTTCCTTGTACATTTTTGACCAAAAGAAAGTTGATGCTTTACAAATAAAACCAATAATGGGTGACTCAATGGGCCGAATGGCCTCCTTCTGTGCTGTACTATTCTATAAGAAAGAAAGAAAAAGAGAAAGACTTGCATTTATGTAACGTCTTTCACAACCTCAGGATGCCCAAAGCGCTTTACAATGAAGTACTTTTTAAGTGTATTCACTGTTGTAATGTAGGAAATGTGGCAGTCAATTTGCACACAGCAAGCCCCCACAAACAGCAATGTGATCATGACCAGATAATCTGTTTTAGTGATGTTGGTTGAGGGATAAATATTGGCCCAGGACACTGGGGAGAACTCCCCTGCTCTTCTTTGAAATAGTGCCGAGGGATCTTTTACATCCACCTGAGAGAGCAGACGGGACCTCGGTTAAATGTCTCATCTGAAAGACGGCACCTCCATCAGTACTGCACAGAATGGACCAAATAACCAAAGAGTTTGATGGTTATCCACTGGAACTATATGTAACTGTAGAAGAATGGGTGGTCAGCAGTGAGTTACAAAGCTTTACTTCAGTTGAAAGGCTTAGGTGCAGTCTTAAATTATAAGAGTGAAGATTAAGCAGTTTATGAGCATCAGCAGAACAATAAGATTGAATTACCGCACTCGACTAGCTCTTAGATATTTATTATTCTTTACAGTCAATTGTTTTCACATTCTGCAGCAGGAACAGTGACCACAGTAGAGGTGGTATGAAGTAGATGAAATGATAAAAGGATGATAATGAAGGGAATCTTGCATTAATGGCTGCAACTATAGTAAGGAAAACAGAAAATGCTGGAAATACTCAGCAGGTCAGGCAGCATCTATAGAGAGAGAAACAGGGTTAACGTTTCAAGTCGATGACCCTTCGTCAGAACTGGAAAAAGTTAGAGATGTAACAGATTTTAAGCAAATGCAGGGGCAGGGAAAGGTGGGAGGGGAGGAAAGAACAAAAGGGAAGGTCTGTGATAGGGTGGAAGGCAGGAGAGATTAAATGACAGAAGGGATGATGGTGCAAGGCAAAAGGGGATGGTAATGACATGCTGAGTATTTCCAGCATTTTCTGTCTTTATTTCAGATCTCCAGCATCCGCAGTCTTTTGCTTTTGTGCTACTATAGTAATACCAGTTTTCACAATATAGGACCATTTACTACACAAAGCATATTACAGTACTATACAACACAGCCAATTGGAATCAATACATTGATTCTGTGGCAGATAACCTCAGAGCATCCACAATGTGGTATAAATAATTGAGAAAACATGCAATTTTGTTGATCATTTTACTCATAACGATCTCATCGTTTACTGCAACAAAAGCAGTCCAGTATTGTTATCGCTCAAAATCAATTTAGCTCTGTGATACTTGAGTCTATCAAAAGATACTAAATTTACAATAGCACTAATTACAATTGATCGCAAACCGCAAAGATTCATTCTATGCAGTGGCCTCAGCCTTGAACAACTAGATCGAACAATAGCTCAAGCAGAATTAAGCACATAGCAGCAAACATTTTCACAGGAATGGTCACAGAATCATAGACGTTACAGCACAGAAGGAAGCCATTTAGCCCATTGACCCTGTGGCAGTGCTGGCTCCTTAACTGGAGCTATCTACTCTAATTCCCTTTTTCCCCTGTATCCTTTTATATTTTTCCTTTTCAAATACTTAATGAATTCCCTTATACAGTCTCTGCCTCAGTAGCCACTTGTAAAACATCCCATGTTCTAATCATCTTCTTCGAGTGATAATCCGGAATATATGCCCATTTTGTTAACAATTCAGTAACCAAGAGGCGTTCAAAATTATATGGGGTTTTAATAGAGTAGATAGGGTAAACGGGTGGGTCGGTAACCAGAGGACACAGATTTAAGGAAACTGGCAAAAGAACCAGAGGCGAGATGAGGAAAAAAATGTTTACGCTGTGAGTTGTTATCATCTGGAATGCACTGCCTGAAAGGGCGGTGGAAGCAGGTTCAACAGTAACTTCAAAAAGGGAATTGGTTAAATACTTGAAAAGGAAAAAAATTGCAGGGCTATGAGGAAAGGGCAGGGGAGTGGGACTAATTACATAGAAACATAGGAGCAGGAGTAGGCCATTCGAGCCTGCTCTGCCATTCAATGATCATGGCTGATCCTCTATCTCAATACCATATTCCCGCTCTCTCCCCATACCCCTTGATGCCTTTTGTGTCTAGAATTGGATAGCTCTTTCAAAGAGCTAGCACAGGCATGATGGGCTGAATGGCCTCCTTCTGTGCTGCATGATTCTATGATTCTAATGGAAACAATCTTTCACTATTAGCATCTCAACATCTTTCATAATCTTGAGAACATCTATTGGAGACCTCTGTTACTGTCCTTGTTCCAGTAGAAAAAGCCACAATATTTTGAGCCTTTTTTCATTCCTGGCATCATTCTAGTGACTCTTCATTGTACCCATTCCATTACTTTAATAACCTTCCACTAGAGTAGACTAGAGCAGCATGCAATTCTCCAACTGTGGCCTAAGTGTCTTGTATAACACTCCTGGTGTTTATATTTAATACCCTCATCCAAAATGCCACTTGCCTTTTTATGGCCTTTTCTACCTGTACTTCTACCTTTAAAGGTCAACGTATCTGCATCCCTAGACCTCCCTATTGCAGTAATCGCCTCCATCCCTACAACCTTTCGAGAACACTGTATTCTTCCAATTCTGGCCTCTTGTGCATCCCCGATTTCCCTCACTCCACCATTGCCGGCCATTCCTTCAGCCGCCTGGATCCTGAGCTCCGGAATTCCCACCCGAAATCTCTCCGCCTCTCTACCTCTTTCTGTTCCTTTAAGACGCGCCTTAAAACCTATCTCTTTGACCAAACTTTTAGTCACCTGTCCTAATATCTCCTTACGTGGCTCGGTGTCAAATTTTGTTTAATAACGCTCCTGTGAAGCGCCTTGGGACGTTTTACTACTTTAAAAGGTGCTATATAAATACAAGTTGTTGTGTTAAAATGTTCTGTAAAATGTAGAACAAATTATATTCCATGAACAGGTACTCCTGGACTGATTTCAACACAATAATCTAATCTGTGTATTGATGTAAGCAGTTTGAGTTTTACTGTCATTGCTTGAGATGTCTTCTGAGGCCTGCATTGAGCTAGAGATCCATTGCCTCGTAATCCCTCCAGGGTATTTTTTATTCGCCATCAAATCACTCCATGCAGTCACTCTCAGTTATGACTATTCTCACTGCAAGAGATCTATTATTTTTGATATAATTCATAAATATAAAAATGAGGTTGGAAAATGTACCTGTCTTATTACCCCAATCATAACACATCAGGGCATAACACATCAACAGAAACAATAATGAAAACTGCATTCTTTAGCAGAAAGATGGTCATTACCCCAAAACATTGTCTAAAGTTCCACAGCTATTACTAGCCTACATTCAGCAAAGTGTCTGTATCAACTTAGGCAATGGAGAGGAATGTTAGGACCAAACAAGTCAGATAGACAGACAGTTAAATGCAACTTCGAACAGACAGCTGCCAATAATAATAGGGACTTCAATAATAAATCATTATTTAAATGAAAAAAGACTTACATTTCTATAGCACCTTTCACGACCACCATTGTACTTTACAGCCAATGAAGTACTTTTGGAGTGTAGTCACTGTTGTAATGAAGGAAACGCAGCAGCCAATTTGCACACAGCAAGCTCCCACAAACAGCAATGTTATAATAACCAGATAATCTGTTTTTGTTATGTCGATTGAGGGATAAATATTGGCCAGGACATCAGGGATAACTCCCCTGCTCTTCTTCGAAATAGTGCCATTGGATCTTTTACATCCACCTCGGTTTAATGTCTCATCTGAAAGACGGCACCTCCAACAGTGCAGCACTCCCTTAGTACTGCACTGGAGTGTCAGCCTAGATTTTTGTGCTCAAGTCCCTGGAGTGGGACTTGAACCCACAACCTTCTGACTTAGAGGCGAGAGTGCTGCCCACTGAGCCACGGCTGACACATTTGAAATTTAAATCTCAGTACTTAACCTTGGCATACCAGTTGACGGGAGTACTGCTATTGACATCTAGACCCTGAATTTCCACCGGGTTCTCCCGAGCTCCCAAAGTTACTTCAGCGGAATCCGCAGAGGAATGCCGGAAACTGATGTTTTTTAAGCCATTTGCGCTGTTTCTCTGGAGTTCTGCTGAACTCTCGCTGGAGAACCCGTGTAAATTCCAGGCATGGTCTGACTGCAAGTATTCCCCATACAGTCGGCTAATAAATTTATTGCCTCTTTACTTAACCTAACTCATTAATGCAAAAGGTTGCAATGTAGAGGAGCTTAGATACACAGTGGCCATGGAATAGCGGTGAGAGAAACAACAGCAACAACAACAACTTGCATTTATAGAGCACCTCTAATGTAATAAAACATCCTAAAGTGCTTCACAGGAGCAATTATTGAACAAATTTTGACACCGAGCCACATAAGGAGCTATTAGGACAGATGACCAAAAGCTTGATCAAAGAGGTAGGTTTTAAGGGGTGTCTTAAAGGAGGAAAGAGAGGTAGAGAGGGGGAGAGATTTAGGGAGGGAATTCCAGAGCTTAGGGCCTCGGCAACAGATGGCACGGCCGCCAATGGTGGAGCGATTAAAATCGGAGATGTGCAAGCGGCCAGAAATAGTGCACACGTAAGGAACTGACACAAAATCCTATCGAGTTTGGTCTCCTGACCTATTTCAGTTAACCAGAAGATAATGAATTGATTTTTTGTAGCATGGTACACTCAGGTACCAACGTACTGTGCCACGGATGAGGAGGCCCAAGGTCTGTGCTGCCATTCTCCAAGCAATCAGTCCCCAATCTCAGGCCAAGGCATTTGAGGGAATTGTTCCACAAGGAGGGGGGGGCGGGGCTAGAAACAATACAGTGAAAGTCATATGGGCCACTGTTGGCCACTTGCCAGGAGTTGGTAGGCCTGGGAAATACTCATGGTTTGAGCAGGGCATGCGAGAAGAAAAAACAAATAAAATAAAAAATAACAATCAGTTCAGACAATGGCAGCACATAGATTTCATCCAGAGCTGAAGTGATTGAAGGACAAATATACGTAAAGAACTTAAATGACTGTGATAAATTGGCATTAAATGGAGAATTATCATGCAACCTGATATTAAATAGAAATATCTTGCACCAGCTGGTGTTCAATAGAGATATATCGTATCATATCATAAGGCATTTGAGATATTAGACCAGCAGACAATACAGATATATCACACAAGCTGGTATTAAACAGAAATATCTCACACTAGTCGGCATTAAATTGAATTAGCTCACACCTGCAATCTTTAAACAGAATTACTTTGCATAAGCTGACATTAAACAGTGGATACACAAGCTCTCCCAATAGCTTAATGGGTAAATCCACAGCGTGGCATGGTACTAACCTATACTGACAGATTTTCCCTGGTTTGATTCCCAGTCCATGCTGAGTTAGCTAACCTCAGCTAAACAGCTGCTGCAGTTGTACAGGGCCTTGGTGAGACCACACCTTGAGTACTGTGTGCAGTTTTGGTCGCCTTATCTGAGGAAGGATGTTCTTGCCATGGAAGGAGTTCAGCGAAGATTCACAAGGCTGATACCTGGGATGGCAGGAATGACATATGAGGAGAGATTGGGTCGATTGGGCTTATACTTGCTGGAGTATAGAAGAATGAGAGGGGATCTTATCGAAACATATAAAATTCTGACAGGTCTGGACAAACTAGATGCAGGAAGAATGTTCCCGATGGTCGGAGAGTCCAAAACCAGGGGTCATAATCTAAAGATAAGGGGTAAGCCATTTAGGACAGAAATGAGGAAGAATTTCTTCACCCAGAGAGTGGTGAACCTGTGGAATTCTCTACCACAGAAGGTAGTTGAGGCCAAGTCATTAAATATATTCAAGAATGAGTTAGATATATTTCTTAAAGCTAAAGGTATCAAGGGATATGGGGAGAAGGCAGGTACAGGGTACTGAGTTTGGATGATCAGCCATGATCTCATCGAATGGCGGAGCAGGCTCGAGGGGCCGAATGGCCTACTCCTGCTCCTATCTTCTATGTTTCTATGTACAAATGGTCTCAGACCATTGAGCTAGGAAGCAGCAAGGGATCCCCTTCCTGAGTGCTTTGTAGCGACTCTGCTTGAAAATGAATGTATGTGGACATTGGGTAAGGATATGATTAGACCCGGCTCAGAAACCCTCCAGCACCAGAACTTGCCGACCATTATTGACACAAAGCATGGCCACTTGGCTAAAGTGTCAAGGAACCGTCCCTCAGGTAACTTCAGCACCTTCAGGAAAGCAGCGGAGACAACTGGGGCAGGAGAAGACACCTTGCACAAGTTGGCAATTATAAAGGGGGGCACAGAATTCACGAGCAAAGAAAAGTAAGAAAGACCTTTCAAGATGTCCCAAAGCACTTTACAGCCAATAAAGTACTTTTAAGGTGTAGTCACTGTTGTAATGTAGGAAATGTAGCAGCCAATTTGCGCAAAGCAAGATCCCACAAATAGCAATGAGGTAATAACCAGATAATCTGTTTTTAGGTATTGGTTGAGGGATAAATATTTGCCAGGACACCGGGGAAAACGCCCCTGCTCTTCTTGGAATGGTACCATGGGATCTTTTCCATCCATCTCATCCGAAAGATGGCACCTCCGACAGTGCAGCGCTCCCTCTGGGAGTGACAGCCTAGATTTTGTGCTTAAGTCACTGGAATGGGATGTGAACCCACAACCTTCGTGACTCAGAGGCGAGAGTGCTGTTAACTGATCCACGCCAGACGCCTAAAGAGGTCATGATAAATTTGTATGAGGCAGTGGTTACATTGTGTGGTTCTGTTCTTCTGTGGTGGTATTAAACATAGCAGCAGACACTAGGTAAGAATGACTTCAAAAAGGTCTTTGCAAACCTGCCGACTTTGTTCATTACAAGGTTCGGCTGAGCTGACACTCATGGACATTGCAGCCTCACATTTCTGAAAGGGATGGGAATGTTTTTGAAACTAGGAAGCATCTGTCTCGCTTGACCTAGAACACAATGAAGCCAGCCGGAGCCAAAGAGGAAAGGTTTCTTATTCATATCTGAAGTGGAACAGCAATATAAACAAAGCATCACTAGAAGAGGAGATAATTCTGGGTCTTAGCACGTACACTACTTGAAGTAGTTTGGACAGCTATTCTTTAGGTGAGCCCATGTCAAAGTTATGCTCTTTTTAAATCATGGCGAAATATCAAAGATCCTACCAGCCCCTCTCCTCACTGTTTGGGTCAATGCACAGCTAGGTCAGAAAAGTGGACATTGATGATTTCCCAAAGCAAAGGACTGTTTAAAAATCCCAATCACATAAGGTCACGCTAATGAAATTTATGGTTAGTCAAAATCGGACCCACTCATAGTACTGTACAACAAGAACAACAACTTGTATTTATATAATGCCTTTAATGTCGTAAAACGTCCCAAGGCGCTTCACAGGAGCAATTATCAAACAAAATTTGACACCGAGCCACATAAGGAGATATTAGGGCAGATGAAAGAGGTAGGTTTTAAGGAGCGTCTTAAAGGAGGAAAGAGAGGTGGAGAGGTTTAGGGAGGGAATTCCAGAGCTTAGGGCCCTGGCAGTTGAAGGCACGACCGCCAATAGTGGAGCGATGAAAATCGGAGATGCTAAAGCATCCAGAATTGGAGGAGCGCAGAGATCTCGGGGTGGGGGGGGTGGTTGTGGGGCTGAAGGAGATTACAGAGATAGGGAGGGGGCGAGGCCATGGAGGGATTTGAAAACAAGGATGAGAATTTTAAAATCGAGGCGTTGCTTAACCGGGAGCCAATGTAGGTCAGCGAGCACAGGGGTGATGGGTGAACGGGGCTTGGTGCGAGTTAGGACACAGGCAGCAGAGTTTTGGATGACCTCAAGTTTACGGAGGGTAGAACGTGGGAGGCCAGCCAGGAGTGCATTGGAATAGTCAAGTCTAGAGGTAACAAAGGCTCGGATGAGGGTTTCAGCAGCAGAGGAGCTGAGGCAGGGACGGAATCGGGCGAAGTTACAGAGGCGGAAATAGGTGGTCTTAGTGATGGCGCGGATATGTGGCCGGAAGCTCAACTCCTGTATACTTAACCCATATTGCGGGTGCATATTTCATTAAAATAAATGCACGTACTGTCGGACATGCAGCATTGCATTCTGCTTTTATTTTACTGGATTTAGCCCCTGTGAACTTTACAAAATAGCTAACATTAAGCCAAGCTGACAATTAATTAACAACTTTTTGTTCTGTCTGTCCCTTTAAATGGGGAGAAAAGAAAGACTTGCATTTATAAAGCATCTTTCATGACCTCAGGACGCCCCAAAGCGCTTTACAGCCAATGAAGTATACACACAGAGTGAGAGGGAGAGAAGTAGTTCAGTATTAGCCCAAATGGAAAGTAGGTCAGGATATGAAGCTAATGGGAATCAGGCAAAATTCTCACTGCCCAATTTCCCAGTTCACATTCAGCCAACTCTCGATCGGCATAATGATACTGCTGGGTGGAAATCATTCCCTTCTGTGTCAATAAAACGAAGGTCTGTGAAAGACAACAAAAATGTGAAACTTGTTGTCTGGTTAGTGATTTGGACATCAGAACCAAAAGCTTGAGGAGGTGGGTAGGTGGGGGTGGTGAGGCTATGGGGACATTCCTGACTTCTAAAGTACCCTTTCCTAAGTTGGCAGTCACTCATTAAACCTGTATCCAATAAAAACATTTACATAGTGTCTCAATTTGCAACAATGAGCAGGTCTTTGGTGGTATTGGTGAAGAAAGGAACATTGCAGTGCTCAGAACAGGACAGGGTACTCCAAATGTGGTCTAACCAGAGCTTTACACAACTGTAGCACAAATTCCACCCCTTCGCATTCCGCCCCGCCCTCCCCACGTCGGGGCTTGAACCCACAACCTTCTGACCCAACTGAAGCAAGCGGACACGCTGTCACGCTGAGGGTCGTTATCACACCCATCAATAAACTAAACCGTTACTGCAGTGTCCTTGTGTACACTTCACCAGTCAAACATCACCTGGCTTCCAGCAGCATGTATCCACGCACAGAGCAACATTGACAGACCCCACCACCCCACTGTACAAACATGGCCAAGTGCCTTTCAAGATATATTCCTAAGGCAACAATGCTCTTTTATCGCGGCAGTGTTATTTGGTGATTATTGTGCATCCAAATAACCGGTGCAGACCAGTTGGGACGAATGGCCTGTTTCTGTGCTGTAAATTCTATGTAAATTATTTCAAACTTACTGTACTCAATACCATGATACACTGCACAACTCTTTAATGTATGGCAGCTGTTCCACAGCCATCGTGCTCTTAAAGTATTTATTTTATCAATGTTTCAATAAGGACCAAGATTTTAAAAAGATGCATCTTCGCCTATGTTTAACACAATCCACCCTGTGCGATTTCCTTTGTATCAGATGAAGATCTATACACTATCCTGCATTAAAACATTACAGGCTACGTGTAAAACATTCCAGTCTGTGATTTACCCTACAGTGTTGTTTCTGGGTTTATTTAGCATATTAGCACCAATACCCCCTCGGAAAATTTGCACGAGGCAAAATACTTTAATGTTGCGTGATGCTTTGAATTCATCACCTCATATTACTCCCACCGGTGATGGACCTGTAACAACCAACATTTCATCCAGTTGTTTTAAAGCTCAAAATACTCTATTTACTTCTATAGTTGTGCAGCTGAGGGTTGTTCACAGTTTAAATGGACATAGTACTAAAATACAACACAAATGACCATTACTCTTCACTGAAATTCTGGTCAACATTGCCCTATGTGTGACATGCTGTTTGTTAACCTCGATCAGATGTTTTCAAACTTTTCCTTATGGAGGGAACCCAACTGCAAATACTCAAGGGAAGCCCTGCAAATATTGACACACTCACGATGACCCCCTGCAAATATTGGCACATTCATGGGGACCCCCAGCAAATATTGGCACATTCATGGGGACCCCAGCAAATATTGGCACATTCATGGGGACCCCAGCAAATACTAATATACTCCAAAGGACCCCTGTGTTAACTACTAGAAGAGCGTGTCAGCTAGTCAAAAGGGATACAGAATGATCATTGCAGACAGCATTTTTCTTGGTATATATACACAGCAACAGAATAATAAGCTGATGAGTCTGGGAACCCTTCACAGACACCCTAGGATTCAGAAACTTGAAAACATCTGCTCTATATGTAACACTGTCCAGCTTGTAGGTGCCCAAATGTAACATAAGTCAGCCTGTTTGCATTCTATATGTAACTCGCTCCAGTTGACCAGCCCGTTTGTTATCCTGTATGTAACGCCCTCCAGTCTGTATGTTGTACCACACCACAAGGTTGTAGGTCCAAGTCCCACTCCAGAGACTTGAACACACAATTCAAGCTGACACTCCAGGGCAGTACTGAGGGGGGCGCTGCACTGTCGGAGGTGCCGTCTTTTAGAGGAGATGTTAAACCGAGGCCCCGTCTGCTCTCTCAGGTGGACGTAAAAGATCCAATGGCACTATTTCGAAGAAGAGCAGGGGAGTTATCCCCGGTGTCCTGGTCAATATTTATCCCGCAAATCAACATCACTAAAACAGATTATCTGGTCATTTATCACATTGCTGTTTGTGGGAGCTTGCTGTGTGCAAATTGGCTGCCGTGTTTCCTACATTACAACAGTGACTACACTTCAAAAAGTGCTTCATTGGCTGTAAAGCGCTTTGGGACGTCCTGAGGTCGCGAAGGGCGCTATATAAATGCAAGTCTTTCTTTTTTTCTTTTATATGTAATAATCCCCAGCCGGATGTTATCGTATAGGTAACACACTCCAATCTGTATTTCTTATCTCCTGTGTTATACCATAAGGAACAGGCTCTAGCTTGAGTTTTACCCTGTATCTAACACACTCCAAATCTTGCTGCTTCTCTTCATTAAAACAATCAGTTACAGCAGTAAAAAATAAACATGCACAAGTACATTTGCCTCATGACAGCCTCGTAAATGACCTTCTGGAATGCCTCGAGTCAAACTACAACATACATACCGAGAGCAGAGAGCACAGGATCAGCCAGGAAATCATGGTGCCTAGTTCCTTCAAAAGTGTCAGACCAAAGGACAATGCTTTGTGTAAATCCTGCAAGCGCTGCTTTCTTCCTTTTGCTTTTTGCCAATTCCTGTTGAAAAAGAATCCCGCTCCAAGCAAACCTTTTAGTGTGTTTATTTTCAGGCAGTGGAGCAATTCCAAAGATTGAAGCTGAGAAAGGAAATGACCGCAGCGCTCCTTCCACCTGCCCCCATCAGGACCGGGAGCTCGTGGACAAGGTGACCCGTATCCTTACACTTCAAAAACTCCAGCAAAGTGTTCGCTTCGGATCAATCACTTAAAGTTACGGTAGCGCTTCTTCGACCTGTCCTCGTCAGACCTGGGAGCTACGGACAAGGCAACCCTTATCCTCACACCACAAAAGCTCCAGCAAAGTGCTGGCTTCGGATCAACCACATGCTTTCTGAAAGTCAGCAACCCAGCACAGAGGTGAGGCTGCTCATTTAAAAACAAACACTTACAGCTCATTTGCACTGAAATGATATCCCTTCGCACGACCTTGAGGCTTTATCACAGGACACATTCCTTCTTCCACTGCCCCCATATCCACAGGGAAATAAACACACACCTGCAACTGGACACGAGAAAGGTGAACAAAAGCTAAACAAAGGCAAACTATCGGTAGGGTTTTGGGTTTCTGCCTCTTTAATAATGGTTCCCTAATCAAATGCTACATTTACAGTGTTGTAACATAAATGAGATGGTTCCAGTAGCCACGGAGGAGAGCATACGAAAGAAAGACTTGCGTTTATACAGCACCTTTCGTGACCTCAGACGTGCCAAAGTGCTTTACAGCCAATGAAGTATTTTTGAAGTGTAGTCACTGTTGTAATGTAGGAAACGCGGCAGCCAATTTGCGCACAGCAAGCTCCCACAAGCAGCAATGTGATAATGACCAGATAATCCGTTTTAGTGATGATGATAGATAGATGTTGACCTGATAGAGGTCTTCAAGATTATTAAAGGGTTTGATAGGGTAGACGTAGAGAAGATGTTTCTATTTGCGGTCAGGACCAGAACTAGGGGCCATAAATATAAGACAGTCACTAATAAATCCAATAAGGAATTCAGGAGAAACTTCTTTACCCAGAGAGTGGTTAGGATGTGGAACTCTCTACCACAAGGAGTGGTTGAGGCGAATAGCATAGATGCATTTAAGGGGAAGCTAGATAAACACGAGGGAGAAAGGAATAGAAGGATACCTTGATGGGGTTAGATGAAGAGGGGTGGGGGGGTGGCTTGTGTGGAGCATAAACACTGACATGGATCTGTTGGGCTGAATGGCCTGTTTCTGTGCTGTAAAAACTTTGTAATACTTTGATTGAGAGATAAATATTGGCCAGGACATCGGGGAGAACGCCCCTGCTCTTCTACAAAATAGTACCATGAGGGTAGAGGGGCCTCGGTTTAACATCTCATCTGAAAGATGGCACCTCTGACAGTGCAGCACTCCCTCAGTACTGCACTGGGAGTGTCAGCCTGGATTTTGTGCTCAAGCCTCGAGAGTGGGACCTTCTGACTCGGGGGTGAGACGGGTGCCTCTGATGGTGCTCGGGTGCAGCTGACTACCCATCTTGTGCCAGAGGGAAGGCTGGGCTCTCAGCAGCTTTTGAGCAACCGGTCAGAGGCAGAATCATCCACACAGGCGATACGAATGAAAGTCAAAAAGTTCCACAGCAGTAGTATCACACAGTGGAATGGGGTCTGGATTGCTGACACTCACCAAGCATGCTTTTCTGCATTGCTCGAGTAAATGTCATGAAGCTTCGTCCCCACTGGCCTCACGTGCAGCCAGTGTGCATTAGAAAATTGCGACAGCATGCCTGCAATTTTCCGATGCGCATTGGCTGCATGCGAAGTCTCATTCGCCAGTGTGGGGGACCTAGCAGAATGTAACCTCTTGTCCGCCTCAGGCGTACGGTGGCACCTTGCTGCACTGCTCGATTCTGGGTTCAACATCCTTCCCCCAGAGCTGATCCGTTACGAAAAAAAATCACTTTCTTTTAACTTCCAAACATCTCTAGTCTCCTACCCTCGCCTGTCCTCGAAACCCTAATCCATACTTTGGTCACCTCGAGGCTAAATTGTGCAACCTTCAACCCTGACAACGTCCACCTCCACAATCTTCTCATTCAGAACGCTGCAGCCAGTGTTCTCATCCACATTTGAGGCCTGTATTAGGGTTGCCAACTCCAGTGGGACATATTCCTGGACGTGTCATCAGGTGACTGCTTGCCTCCAACCACCCCGAGATGGAACAGGTTTTTAAGCAAGTGCAGGGGCAGGGAAAGGGGGGAGGGGAGGAAAGAACAAAAGGGAAGGTCTGTGATAGGGTGGAAGGCAGGAGAGATTAAGGGCTGGATTTTATCAATGGAGACGAGCAGGAGGCGGGACTCCCACTTTTGGGGTTGTAGTCCTGCCTCTATCGAGTTGTCGCCAACCCACTCGATTTTCCCTTGATTGACCTTGTTGAGCCCACCCAGCGGGCTCAGCTGGCCAATTAAGGGCCACCCGGCAACAGGTGATGTCACAGATTGACATTTCATCTTGAAGCTGTCAAACACTGACAATCTGTCCTCTAAGTTAATTCCTTCCTCTCAGGCTGATTTAGAGATCTCTGCAGAACAAAAAGCAGAGGCTGCAGCTTTTGACAGCTCAACGGCCATTCTGCTTTCTGTGCCGGTAAGATTTCTGACTCCCGAGACCTGAAGGGCTGACACCTGCAGGAGGAAGTTAAGGTAAGTAAAACTTTTTCCACACTTTACACTTACCTTACACACTTACCTCTGCACACATGCACCCATCACTCACCTGCCCACCGGACATATCGACCCCTCCAACCCCTGCAGACCCACAGTCCGCCTCGCTAAAACGGCGTGGTTCGGACCTGTCGGAAAGCCCACACTTCAGGGCTAAAAATAGGGATTAGGCAAAAAACTGCCTGTTAACTACCTGTTAACAGGCAGTTTATTGGCACTAATCCCCTTCCCGCCTCGGGGAGGCGGGTCCCAGCACAGGTCGGGTACCCGCCTCCTGTGAAACTGGCATGGAGGCGGGCTGGGGGCGGGATGGGTTCGGGACCCCCGAATCTGCTATTTTCCCATGCCTCCAAACCCGCCTCCACGGGTCAATGAAAATTCTGCCCTAAGAGACAAAAGGGATGATGGTGCAAGGCAAGAGGAGATGGTAATGGGACAAGTTAAGAAACAAAAGATGACTCTAGATGAAGTGTAAATGGCAATGGCAGAATGATCGACAGCTGCCATGTGAGAGAGAGAAAAAAAAATGATAGGGGCAGCGGTTATGGTTTACTTACTCTGAATTTACTTTAACAGTACAACAAGCCCACCATATTTGGCCCAGGTTTTCATATTATGCAACCTCTGGTAAGTTTTTTTGGACTTCCCTAATCTGCACCTTTATCACTGTCTTCAGCACCCTGTTGTACCTTCCCCATCATCCAGAGGAAACTCTTGCCCAATGCTGATAAAACTGTTAAAACGTTATTTCAGACATGTAGCAAAAAAAGGTTCCACGCATCTCTTTGGTAATGAGCCATGCTAACTTTACATTTCATGGTGTTGTCACAATCACAGAATGCTACAGCACAGAAGGAGGCCATTCGGCCCGTCGCGCCCATGTTGGCTCTCTGAAAAGCACTCCACCTGATCCCATTCCTCTGCTCTTGCCCCGCAGCCGTTCAAATGCTTCTGTGTCAAATATTTATCCCCTTCCCTTAGTAAAAGCTATTCCCACTATTTTTTTTATTTATTCATTCATTCATGGGATGTGGGCGTCACTGGCAAGGCCAGCATTTATTTCCCATCCCTAATTGCCCTTGAGAAGGTGGTGGTGAGCCAAATGAGTGACTTGCTAGGCCATTTCAGAGGGCAGTTTAGAGTCAACCACATTGCTGTGGGTCTGGAATCACATATAGGCCAGACCAGGTAAGGACGGCAGATTTCCTTCCCTAAAGGACACTAGATGGGTTTTTACGACAATCCTGTAGTTTCATGGTCACCATTATTGATACTAGCTTTTCATTCCAGATTTATTTAATTGAATTTAAATTCCCCAGCTGCTGTGGTGGGATTTGAACTTATGAGGGGAGTTTTCTGGGGGGGTCAGCAGGTGCGATCGGTGGTGGGTCGGGTGGGAAAGTGTTTTATTTTGATAGCGGGTCGGGACCCCGCTGTCAACCCGCCGCCACGCGCCTTTACCAAATGTTGGGTCTGCCAGCGCTGAGCAGACCCGACACGAAGCGGCGGGGAAGGCAATTGAAATCAGCCGTGGCTTGTTTACAGCTACTTAACAATGCTTTTTTTCCCAGCTTCTTTATTTTGACAGGTTGCCCACCGGTTTCCCGCTGTGCCTAGACCTTGTCAGTGAAGCTGAGGCGGGAGTTCATCGGCCATTGAATCAGCTGATGAGTTGACAGCTTCAAATGTCAAGTCAAAGCTCCCAGCTGATTGAGAAATGTTCCTTTAACCACTAGCTTCTCTAAACTGCGTTTCCACTACAGATTCAGAATGCTGCAAGTCTTTACACAAGTCTCCATCCAGTCGGACCTCATTACCTCTCCCACCATTGACAGATCGCTTCTGTCATCTCTACTTCACCTGCCATCTATTCCATCAGCATCGGTGCCCTTTATACTCTCTCACCTTGGTCCTCAGAATCCCACCACAATCAGCCCGAACACCAGCATCACCAGGCACACCAACAGCACCAAGAACAACACCAACCTTCTACGCAATCAACTGATGCTGCACAGGACAAAGGGCATCAGCACCCGACCACATTGCTGCCTGGGATGCCAGGGATGACCTCACCATGGCCAGATTTACTTCACGACGCTGTACACCCTGGCTGTCACATGGTGTGCCAGGTTGGCACCACCTCACACCAACACCATAAAGCATCCCTGCAATGCCCAAGCCATTCCTTTCACACTCATCAGCATTGTGGGGGACACCGTTATGTCTCACCATTCATTGCAACTCACTAAGCCACTTCCAAAGGTGCACACAAATCTGTCCAAGAACGCAAAGTGTTGAAAAAATAAAGATTTCAATGTTTAACAGCACATTAACAGAAATTTTACATGAACATTGGATAAAACACCCAAGTTTGTTGTTAGTTGGTATGATTGCATTAGGATGAGGGTGAGTGTGAGGGGTGGCTCGTGAGATGGAGATGTGATAATGTAGATAGAGAGGGATGGGTGGAGGTGCAAGCTTAGTTGGTGTAAGGATGTGCAGGAGTAGGGTAGGGAAGGCAGAGTGATGGGGATGTGCTGAGAGGCACAGCAGGATGAGGTTGAGTGTGGCTTTGTACTAACGTTTTGTGATCTACTGAGATCATTGAAAGGTTTGCGGCACTGCACCCAGGTCCTCCTGACCACATCCCTGCTTGTGTCCTCCTCTGCAATGTGCAACCAGGTTGTGTTGATCTCCTGGAGAGGTCTCCTCCGCCCATAGGAAGGGAAGAGAACCTCCCTGCGTGCTGTGACTCCCTCCATAAACATATGGAGGGAGTCATGGGAGAGCCTGGGTGCAGCCCTGCACCTCTGTGCAGTGCTTGTCAGTGTTTGCAGCACCTCAATGCTGTAGAACACCGACAGCACAAATGTCAAAGTAAATTTGCGCAAGGTCCCTTTAAGGAAACCGGCTGATGACGCGTCATCAAATGACATCATCAGACCCGTTTGCTTCAATTGGCCGGGAAACTCGCTGGGCGGGCTTACCGAGCCTAATCAGGGTAAAATCATTCTACACAGCGGGCTGGAGCTGGCAGTGGGGCCGCGACAATCTACCGACATCGCCTGCCACGGACCTGGTGAGGTTGGTAAAATCCAGCCCCATGTCTCTGGATCATTAGTCCAGGTGTCTGGATTACTAGTCTAGCAACATAACCACTATGCTACTGTACCCAACATTCTGGGCCAGCATTCCATAATCTAACAACCCTGTGCTTAAAAATTGTCTCCCTACCTTTCCCTTCTGGTGATGATCTTAAATTGATGCCTTCTAGTTACCAACTCACCACCCACCACACCCCATTTACCTTCTCAAAGCCCCTCAGAATTCCAAACCATTTACAACAATTTGCATTATATAGCGCCTTTAATGTAGCAAAACGTCCCAAGGCGCTTCACAGGAGTGATTATCAGACAAAAATTGACACTGAGCCACATAAGAGGAGGTGTTAGGACAGGAAAGAGGTAGGTTTTAAGGAGTGTCTTAAAAGAATAGAGAGAGGTCAAGAGGCAGAGAGGTTTAGGGAGGGAATTCCAGAGTTTAGGGCCTTGGCAGCTGAAGGCACGTCCACCAATAGTGGAGCGATTAAAATCGGGGAGGTGCAAGAGGCCAGAATTGGAGGAACGCAGAGATCTCGGAGGATTATAAGCAATGTTCCCTCTAATTTATTTTATTTGTGCACGGTCCCTTTAAATTTGCTGTGCGGTATCTCTTCCAGCTTGTGAGCTGGTGAGCGGCCTGCGCGGGACCTCCCACGGCCGCGGTGCTTTGGGGGAACATTGGTTGTAGTGCTGGAGGAGGTTACAGTGAGCATTACTCTGGGTACATCACCAGCACCCGACTGTCCCCTAGCCATGTTCCAGTCATCCCCACCACTACGCCCCCACCCCCTCTCTTTGGGGGTCTATGCTGCTCACTGGGCCTAGACCCCACTGGTGGAACTCTCATGTGCCCCGTACCCCTGCACTCACTTGGCGTATGGGCCTCTGCTGATATTCCGGGTCTCTGATCAGCCTAAAGGGCAGGAACTCCAGGCATGGGGCCACCCCCACCTCTGGAGCTGACTGCCTTTTGCCTCGTTAAAGGGGCAGGTGGAGGTTCGTCCCCTTGGAAAGCAATCAGGAAATTCCTGGAAAGGCCAAATTTCCTGGGGGTTATGGTGGGAGACCAGGCAGAGCCCGAGGAATTTCCATGGCCTTTGACCTAACAAACTCATGTTCTGTAAGGAGAAAGCATTCTGATCTACACAACGCTAGAGTGAAGTACTAGTTGGTGCTGGGTGAACGTTAATGTTATGTAGAGTAAAATGGTGGTGGAAGCAATTTGAGCTGGTTTAATTGACGCTCTTTCACCACATTAAAGCATATTGGCTTGAAGCCTGGATTAAAAGCCATTTGTAACTGTGTTGCCTTGATCTTTTTCCTGGATTATGGCGGGTAAATGGATTTAAGATACAGATCAGCCACGATCTAATTGAACGGTGGAGCAGGCTCGAGGGGCTGAATGGCCTCCTCCTGATGTTCCTATCACTAAAATGTTTTAAAATATTTCACTGCAAGAACATGCCTTTGGCCTTCTGAAGCTGTCGGCCTTCTAAATTAGGCTGTGCATTAATTCTGTGTTGCTGGCTGTAAACACGCCAGGCTTGGAGCAGTTTGGAGAGGAGCCTGTATTTGGCATCGGGCCTGCCCCAGAAATTCCCTACTGTGGTGACTCTATCCATTTTGAAGTATTCCAAGGAGACCTGCTCTCCTTACTGGCCTGGGCACTGCTGTACAAACCATTTAACACTCCTGGATAAAATTAATGAAAACACAAGCTTGCAGCCACCACTTTTAAAACAATCAATCAATAGCAACTCCACTGTATACACTCCGAGCTGGACAGTGCCCAGTTTCTAAGGCCTACTGCATATTCTTAAAAAAAAGACTTGCATTTATATAGCGCCTTTCGCGACCACCGGACGTCCCAAAGCGCTTTACATCCAATGAAGTACTTTGGAAATGTAGTCACTGTTGTAATGTAGGAAACACAGCAGCCAATTTACATACAGCAAGCTCCCACAAACAGCAATGTGATAATGACCAGATAATCTGTTTTTAGTGATGTTGATTGAGGGATAAATATTGGCCAGGACACCGGGAATAACTCCCCTGCTCTTCTTCGAAATAGTGCCATGGGATCTTTTATGTCCACTTGAAAGAGCAGACATGGCCTCGGTTTGACGTCTCATCCGAAAGACGGCACCTCCAACAGTGCAGCACTCCCTCAGTACTGCACTGGAGTGTCAGCCTAGATATTTGCACTCATCTCTGGAGTGGGACCTGAACCCACAACCTTCTGACTCAGAGGCAAGGGTGCTACCAACTGAGCCATGGCTGACATTTCTTGGAGGGAATTACAAACCCTTTTTAATCCAGGAAAAGATCTGTACAACGCAATTGCGATAATGACTTGCTTTTCACGCTTTGGTTAGAATTGCATCTTTTACAAAATAGAAATCATAAACTGACACAGCACAGAAGGAGGCCATTCGGCCCATCGTGCCTGTGCCGGCTCTTTGAAAAAGCTATCCAATTAGTCCCACTCCCCTGCTTTTTCCTCATAGCTCCTGCAATTTTGTTTCCTTTTCAAATACATATCCAATTCCATTTTCAAAGTTACTATTGAATCTGCTTCCACCACCATTTCAGGCAGTGCATTCCAGATCACAACAACTCGCTGCATAAAAAAAAATCTCCTCATCTCCCCCCTGGCTTTTTTGAAAATAAACATAATTTCAAAACAACATACAGCTCTGTGCTTCTTTTCCTGAGTCATATTTTCCATCTGAGCACAACTTTCAGCATTTCCCACAATAAAGGTGCCACATAAAAGGTTATTACATAAGATAAGGGCTCATGGGGTTGGGGGTAATATAGTAGCATGGATAGAGGATTGGTTAATGGACAGAAAACAGAGAGTAGGGATAAACGGATCTTTTTCAGGTTGGCAGGCTGTAACTAGTGGGGTGCCGCAAGGATCAGTGTTGGGGCCTCAGCTATTTACAATCTATATTAATGACCTAGATGAAGGGACTGAGTGTAATGTATCCAAGTTAGCTGATGATACAAAGCTAGGTGGGACAGAAAGCTGTGAGGAGAACACAAAGGGCTGGATTTTACCAGCCCTGAGGAGGCGGGACTGCTGGGAAAATGGGAAAAATTGGGAGCGGGTCCCAACCCCGCTCCCAACCCGCCTCCGAACCATCTTCCTGGGAGGCGGGTCCCCGACTCGCGCAGGGACCAGTGTCTTAGCGGCGGGAAGGGGATTAGAGCCAATTAACTGCCTGTTAACAGGTAGTTAAGAGGCTTTTCACCATTTTCCGCCTGCTGATGCGGCCTTCCCGACGGCGGGAAACCCCGCCAGGGTCAGCGAGGCGAGCTGTGGGTCTGCTGCAGTGTAAGTGTGCAAATGACAGCTAAGGTAGTGTGATGGTGCACAGGTAAGTATGACAGGTGAGAGAATGTAGTGAGAAATATTTTTATTCTGTTTATATGCAGGTGACAAGATTTGATGTTTCTGTGAAGCCTCATCTGATCGGGAGAATTGATAGATGGCTTCTGCAATCTCACATGCAGCTGCCATCTGTTTTCTCCTAAGGAGAGAGTCATTGGTGAGCCTGGGTACAAGGGCTCACCTTTGGACAGTGATTGTCAGTGTTTGACAGCACCTCAATGGTGGGAGGAGGCTCGTGTGGATCATAAACACCGGCATAGACCAGTTGGGCCAAATGGCCTGTTTCTGTGCTGTAAATTCTATGTAAACTTTCCTTTATTAGTTATAAAAATATTAGAGATAGGTTAAAAAGGCTGTTTGACCGAGCGGGGCGATTGGAGGTGGGAGGTCATGCGATGAAACCTCCAGAAATAAGTCAACCAGAGTTGGCAACCCTATAATTTAGTGACATGACTGCTGGCCCATTTGGTCCTTATTTACATTTTTTTTGAATGAAGCTCAACAGTTATATAAATCCGATCGAGTTCACTGGGGCATTCAATCTGGTCCCCCAATGAGAGAATAATGACAATATGACAGGCTGGGAAATACTGAGCCCTTTGAGACCTCCCAAACACTTCCAAACATAATCGCTTCACACGCTGCACGGTGCAACCCTCAAACCTGTGTGTATCAGTCAGTATTAGGGGCAAAAAAAATCCAATAAATGTGAGCAGAGAATTCATTTAGTGTCACCTTTTATTAATCTGAGAAATGGCCAGGAGAATGACCTTTTGGCCCCTTCATAGACCTCTAACCCCTTCCCCCCACCCCTCCCCCCTACTGATCAGTACTCCGCCGATTCAATGTGCTTAAGTAGTCACAAAGCAGGTGATAACAGATCTTTCCACAGAACTACCCAGGATTTTTATTGTTGCCAGGATTCACTGTGAATCTTTTATCTTGATTAAGTCTTTACTTGAAAGATATTTTGTTAGAAGCAGTTTAAACACAAGCTCTTGGACCTAAAGGTTCAAATGAAATGTGCAATGTATCAAAGACAAAGTGGCAGTCTTCCATCTAAATGCCAACTTGGTGTTTGTCTTGGGCGCCTTCAATTAAAAAAAACCCAAATATCTACTTTATAAAATTTGTTACATCAGGAATGGTCCCTGATTTTGCCTCCTAATTTGGTGATGACCTCTATTAGGGAAGTGAATGTGAAACCATCCTATCTAATGTGCTAAAATTGTACTTAAAATCAATCGCCTGCTGAAATGCTAATAAAAAGTGGCAGACACCCTAGTGGAGTGAACAGTGGTAGGATTGCTGTACCTTAATGCTCCGATGGGTTTTCTCCTGGGTGTTGCTTACAGCAGTGTCCTGGAGATTAGTCTTTCATTCCTAGAGGGTTGGCAACCCCACCCTGACATGTCACATTGCAAGACGGTCTCACAGGTGCTTCACTGGACTACATGGTCATCATGACAATGCCAAGTATGCTAATTTGTCCCTTCACTCAGAGTCAACCTCAGAAAATCCCCCTTAATTCCATCCATATTCCTGATTCCCACATCAGCCATCCTATGTTCTGAGCAAGATTATCAATTTAGGACCAATTAAGTGTTGAATTACGGGTAATTGTGTACCATGCACTTGTATCCACTAGGACTTGGGTTGAGATTATCCAAACGCATTTCACAATATATCCTGATAGCTGACAAAGAAAGGCCACTTTCATTTCAGACTCGGGTAGCCAACCCTCCGGGACTGAGAGGTTATAACTATCAGGAAAGACTGAACTGGCTGGGGCTCTTTTCTCTAGAAAAGAGAAAGCTGAGGGGGTGACCTTTTTTTTTTATTCGTTCATGGGATGTGGGCGTAGCTGGCAAGGCCAGCATTTATTGCCCATCCCTAATTGCCCTCAAGAAGGTGGTGGTGAGCCGCCTTCTTGAACCGCTGCAGTCCGTGTGGTGAAGGTACTCCCACAGTGCTGTTAGGGAGGGAGTTCCAGGATTTTGACCCAGCGATGACGAAGGATCGGCGATATACTTCCAAGTCAGGATGGTGTGTGACTTGGAGGGGAACTTGGAGGTGGTGGTGTTCCCATGCGCCTGCTGCCCTTGTCCTTCTAGGTGGTAGAGGTCGCGGGTTTGGGAGGTGCTGCCGAAGAAGCCTTGGCGAGTTGCTGCAGTGCATCTTGTAGATGGTACACACTGCAGCAATGGTACGCTGGTGGTGGAGGCAGTGAATGTTTAAGGTGGTGGATGGGGTGCCAATCAAGCGGACTGCTTTGTCCTGGATGGTGTCGAGCTTCCTGAGTGTTATTGGAGCTGCATTTATCCAGGCAAGTGTAAAGTATTCCATCACACTCCTTACTTGTGCCTTGTAGATGCTGATAGAGGTCTTTAAGAATTGCTATCTGGGTTTATGAATAGAATCATAGAATCTTACAGCAGAGAAGGAAGCCATTCGGCCCATCGTGCCTGTGCCGGCTCTTTGAAAGATCTATCCAATTAGTCCCACTCCCCCCTGCTTTTTTCCCACAGCCCTGCAAATTTTCTCCCCTTCACATATTTATCCAATTCCCTTTTGAAAGTTACTACTGAATCTGCTTCCACCACCAATCTGGCAGTGCATTCCAGATCATAACAATTTGGATATTGCAAACCTGCTGCAAATTATTTCCATCAAATAATGACGCAAGGACACTGTGACAAAGTGGACCCCTCACACCAGAGAATTCTGTAAACGTCCTCCACATATCCTTCAGTTAATGGTTCTGGACGTTTTATTTTTCCACTCAACTTATGGCCAACTCCAGCTGTAGAAGCCAGTCAGATCAGGGTCATGACCTGGAATGACAAAGCAGGCCAGCTGGTATCTTTTCTTTCAGCGGCCAGCCCTTGAGATCGCAAAGGCAAACAGCTGGAAGATGATCGAATTTTACGACAAGCTCTGGGGGAAGCTGAACAGAAGAGAACTGCCCTGTCCGCTGTGTATGGACATGGCTGAGCAATCTTGCTGCCCGCAGAAATCCAGTGTGGGTTAGCGTCGTGTAACTGGGACATCTACTTTGCACCATCTGCGGTGAAGAAGCAATGGGCCAGAAATTCGGCTCTCGTCGGGTGAGTATGCGCTGTGTACTCACCCGTAAGGCCACCTGAAGTGCCGGTTTCCTGCATGCACTGCGCATGCGCTGGAAACCGGAACTTCCGTTCCCCTGAAGGAAGGGGTTCAGAAGTCGAACGCGTGCGCGGGAGAGGCTGCGCGCACGCAGCGAACTTCGCGGTTTTTTTCAGGTTTCTCCGTGAGGGTAAGTACGGAGAAGCTGCACATTTAAAAAGGAGGCGCAAGGCCTGTTTTTAACAAGGTAAGTGGTTAATTAAGTACAATTTAAACATTTTTTCAACAGGTTTATCTTTTTTACATACTTTAAAGAAAGGGAAGTTTATTTTTAACACTGTTAAAAAGTGTAATTAATTTTTTCAAAAATTAAAATTTTTGTTTAAAGTAGTTAATTTATGTAATTTATAGTTATTTTAAAAATGTGATGGTTTTTTAAAAAATGTATTTGAAGTTTTAGTGTGTTTTTTGGGCCGATCTCTATTCATAGATTTGGCAGGTCTTCCTGTCAAATCTATGAATGAAAATTCCCTGCTACGATTGGCTCTCCATGGCCCACGTGATCCCAAGGGGACGCTTCGAACTAACTGCGCCCCTGGGATACACAAGCACTGCACACCGACAGCTGCAGGAGGCCCAGGAGCCGAATTCCTCGTGGGCCCGAAGCACAACGGCAGGCGCGGTAGGTAAGTACGTGCGCGATTCTTGCACCCGCAGGAAGCCGGAGAGCCGAATTTCTGGCCCATTCTCTTTCTTGCTCATTTTCTCTCTCCCTTCCTGAAGGCATTGATTCCCTGCTGCCTGCTGAGGTACAGTTCCATTGATCAACTTCTAGTACCTTACCCAAGTCACCATTATCCTTTGTGTGAGCTTTAATAATACACATCGGATGTTGTCAGCCGTGGCTCAGTGGGTCGCACTCTCGGCTCTGAGTTAGAAGGTCGTGGATTCAAGCCCCACTACAGAGACTTGAGCACAAATATCTATACTGACACTCTCAGTGCAGTATGGAGGTGCCGTCTTTCGGGCGAGACGTTAAATTGAGGCCCCGTCTGCTCTCTCAGGTGGACGTAAAAGATCCCACGGCACTATTTCGAAGAAGAGCAGGGGGAGTTCTCCCCGGTGTCCAGGCCAATATTTATCCCTCAATCAACATCACTAAAAACAGATGATTCGGTCATTATCACATTGCTGTTTGTGGGAGCTTGCTGTGCGCAAACTGGCTGCTGCGTTTCCCACATTACAACAGTGACTACACTTCAAAAAGTACTTCATTGGCTGCAAAGCGTTTTGGGACGTCCTGAGGTGGTGAAAGGCGCTGTAGAAATGCAAGTTCATTCTTATTCAATGATGGGCGGTCATCACAGCTGAGCATTATCCAGTGCAGAAATGAGATCCACACATGGGCACTGACTAAGGTCTCGTACAACAACGACACAACGTCTTTTGATTTGTGACTATCCTTCTGCGAATGCAATGTACTTCTTTTTCACTACAGCCAAACAATGAGAGGACTGTATCGTAGATCGTGCGGAGGTCAGTCTTAGCTCCCTCAATGACTTGAGTAGGTAATTTTATTGACTGAATTAGCAAAACAAAAATAACAATGGCCAGCAACAATAAGCTAGTGATGCTAACTCCTCCCTGAAGGAGGGGAAACACGAGAGTGAATAAATCGCAGTCCCAGTGAGTACTTGGTACATAGTCCCATATCGGCTCTAAATCAGAACCAAGCTGCTCGTTAAGCTTATTACATCGCTCAACAAGTGCAGGTGACCTTTCAGATAGCACGAATTGAAAGGAAAGTTGACATGACCATTGACCTTTCCTTTTCAAGTCACTGTGAGCCGATCGCTGAAGAAAAAGCATAAACCACGTACTGAATGGCACTTACTGACAAATCACAGAACAAACATCACAAATTGGAGGTTAATCCGTTATTTATAACAGCTGGAAATAATTGAATTGCAATTTGCAATTCATGCACAAGACAGTTGAAATAATTTTGCTGAATGAAGGGAAAGTGACGAGAGGAGAACGCTCATCTGACACAAGTGACTGGAAAGTGATTCTGAGAAAAAGAATGACAGGAATGAAGCAAACCAAATCACAAAAAAGTGATCCAGGGTCCATCAGAAACAACAATGTGCATTTACACAATGCCTTTAACATAGTAAAATGTCCCAAGGCGCTTCACAGAAACGTTTTCAAACAAAATTTGACACTGAGCCACATAAGGAGATATTAGGACAGGTGACCAAAAGCTTGGCCAAAGAGGTAGGTTTTAAGCAGTGTCTTAAAGGAGGAGAGAGAGGTGGAGAGGTTTAGGGAGGGAATTCCAGAGCTTCGGGTCCAGGCAGCTGAAGGCACGGCCACCAATGGTGGAGCAATGAAAATTGGGGATGCGCAAGAGGCCAGAATTGGAGGAGTGCAGAGATCTCAGAAGGTTGTCGGGCTAGAGAAGGTTACGGAGATAGGGAGGAATCATTGTAAAAGGACATGACTATAACTAGGGAAGGAAAAAACAGGCAACCGACATCAGCATAGCAGAGGTTTAACACTGTGCTGGGTCAGTGTCAGCCGTGGTTCAGTGGGTAGCACTCTTGCCTCTGAGTCACAAGGTTGTGAGTTCAAGTCCAACTCCAGAGACTTGAGCAGAAAAATCTAGGCTGACACTCCAGTGCAGTGCTGAGGGAGTGCTGCACTGTCGGAGGTGCCGTCTTTCAGCTGAGACGTTAAACCGAGGCCCCGTCTGCTCTCTCAGGTGGGCGTATAAGATCCTATGATACTATTTTGAAGAAAAGCAGGGGGGTTATCCCCGGTATCCAGGCCAATATTTAACCCTCAATCAACATCACTAAAACAGATTATCTGGTCATTATCACATTGCTGTTTGTGGGAGTTTGCTGTGCGCAAATTGGCTGCTGCGTTTCCTACATTACAACAGTGACTACACTTCAAAAAGTACTTCATTGGCTGTAAAGCGTTTTGGGACGTCTGGTGGTCGTGAAATAGGCGCTATATAAATGCAAGTCTTTCTTAAAGAGCTTCCTCTGAAAAAACTGACAAGTGAAACCGCACAACTTTTAGCAGCAAATCCTTACATTCCCCAAAACATGCCTAACCTCAAATGCAGAGCGGAAAATCAATCGCCTTGACTTTGCATATGTATCCGAGGTCCGGCTTGAAGGAGATCTTTATAACTTCTTTCTGTTTCGGTCAAACGGCTCGCCAACAGCACGCTCCTGCTGCTAACCACTGTCAGTTTTGTAGGTTGCGATTGAGAAATGAGGAACCAGTGACACAAGTTGGTCCTGGCAGTTGCTTGGCACGCACTGAGCTTGAGAACTGTAACCCTCAGTTAAATAAACTCAACATAGTCAAAACCTGGAATCCATCATGTCATATCATAAATTGCTTTACTTCATAAATCAATCGCCTTTTATTTTATTGCCGGCCGTACCTTCAGCTGCCTAGGTCTGAAGCTGTGGAATTCCCTCCCTAAACCTCTCTGCCTCTCTACCTCTCTTTCCTCCTTTAAGACGCTCCTTAAAACCTACCTCTTTGACCAAGCTTTTGGTCACCGGTCCTAATATCTCCTTATGTGGCTCGGTGTCAAATTTTGCTTGATTATGCTTCTGTGAAGGGCCTTGGGACATTTTACTACGTTAAAGGCGCTATATATATGCAAGTTGTTGTTGTTGTTGTTGCCACCATCATTGTGACAAAAGACCAACAGGAACTGATAAGCTGAGGTATGGATGCATGTTAATCACACCTCCACAATGTCAAAACTGTCAAACATCCAGTGATACTGTTCTTCTGATGAAGTCATTGTCAATTCAACAGGTTCTAAACCTATGCCAGTGATTTTCCCAAGGTGGTACTGTTTTTACCGGTCTGAACTTGGTGGTATTGTAATGTCATTTGCACCTATTTTTTGTCAATTTGTCACTTCCAATACCGATTATTTCTGTGGGAATTAAAGTTTGTGCACTTTAAAGGAATGGCTTGCCTTAACCCTTAGAGTACCAGCAATGGGTTATTTCATTTTGTTAAAATGACATTTTGGGCAGTTGCCTGGACAAGCAGTTGCATACGATTTTTGCTTGTAAATAAAATGTGTTGAAGTTCGACTGGTTGTGTTTATGGGTTAAAGTTAAAACGAAGCCCCCATTTTCAGTATTTCTATAGCAATACCGCACCCACTTTGGGCCTTGCCACTCGCAACTAGACATTTAAAAGAAAGACTTGCATTTATATAGCGCCTTTCACGACCTCAGGACGCCCCAAAGAGCTTTACAGCCAATGAAGTACTTTTGAAGTGTTGTAATGTAGGAAACGTGGCAGCCAATTTGCGCACAGAAAGCTCCCACAAACAAAAATTAGATAAATGCCCAGATAATCTGTTATAGTGATGTGGGTTCAGGGATAAATATTGGCCAGGACACCAGGGAAAACTCCCCAGCTAATCTTCAAAATAATACCATGGGATCTTTTACATCCAGCTGAGAGGGCAGACGAGGCCTCGGTTTATAATGTCTCATCCGAAAGACAGCACCTATTGACAATGCAGCACTCCCTCAGCATGTTAGCCTAGAGTTTGTGCTCAAGTCTCTGGGGTGGAACTTGAACCCACAACCTTCTGAATGCAGAGGCGAGAGGGCTACCCACTGAGCCACAGCTGACAGAACTAGCGCTCCAGATTTGGATGCTTTGCCATTTGCTGCTCGGCCACATCACTTTCTATTTTACATAGATTTGATCTGTAGCAGTTGACACACTGCAGGGCAGGGAAGTGTGCAAGATCTCCATTGTCCCATGCTGCAGCAATAGTGGATCACAGCCTTGAATTCCCAATCAAACCACATCTCAGCAGGAATGGGGCGGCGGGGGAGGGTGAACGGGGAAAGTGTAGCAGAAAATAATCAGAGGAGGAGTTAGCCTTAGCTGGGCCTGTAAGCCTCTAAGTGGCTGGTTTCAAGCAACATTATAGAGGCCTAGGAGTACGCCGTAAGCCTGCCCTCTCAGTATACTTTGTACATTTGCAGCAGAGAAACAGAATTAATATATTTTTTAATAAGTATCTTATAATGAACAAGTTAAAATGAGAACTTATAAGGAAAATGTTCCCAACTAATTGTAGCATTTTTTCCTTTCCCCCAACATTCTAAGGGGGCGAGCAAGGTTTAGTTGGAGGTGCCTCACACACTGGGCTGAATTTTCTGGGGTGGTAGCGGGCGAGATCAGTGGCGGGTTGGGTAGGAAAGTTGTTATTTTTGACAGTGGGTTCATCTCGCTCCCAGGCGAGTTTCCCCCAGGCGCGTCTGTCATCGCGGAGCCGACCCGAGCGGCAGCGGTGGGGGACCCAATTGAGATGATTATCACGTAGTTTACAGGCACTTAAGAGCCTTTTTTCACTTACTTTTTAAATTTCCCTGCATGCCACGGGATTCACGCAGCTCGGGAACAATGTCTGTAAACCTGAGGCGGGAGTTCCGTGGCCATTGCTCCAGCTGATTACTTGACAGCATGGAAAACAAACCAAAATAAAAACATGTTGATTACATCAGCTAACAGATTGGAGATTCTGTTCCACTTGAAAAGCTACTGGTAAATGTTAATTCAGAAATTCCTGAAGGGATGTGAGTGCTGAAGGCTCCCCTCCTACACTGGATGATGAGGGAAATACATTTTTCACTGGCCATTCCCGACTGTTGCCTTCCAACTCAACAGTAATTGCAGTGAATTGATCTGCACTATAAAAAATGACATATACAATTTAAATAAATTTTTGTGTTGTTTGTGGTCAGGTTTTTCTCACAGTATACTGTGATTGTCCAGTTACACATTAAATCAAGTCATCAACCATAACAATTTCATTCTCATCACTCATTCCACTGGTTCAATTTGCTTTCAGTCCCTGAATATACCTAATTTCATTCTTCAGTCTGAGGCTTTGAGGGTGAATTTCTGCGGAGGTTCTCTCACTTGTCCATTGTTAACTTCAATGGAAGAGCTACAGAAATCCCAGAAACACATTGTAAGCACCACTTGCACTGTTTGTCAGGGTTTCCACAGCTCTTCCGTTGAACTTACATAAGATTGTAAATCTACCCCTTTACAAGTACATTTAAAATCAGCTTAATTTTATGTATTACCTATACACACACATCTTTTATTTGTACCAGTTACGGATACAAAAGTCCATAGATTTGTGACTAAAGCACCAATAACTTCCCAATTAATGTACTTTTTAAATAATGTTCTTGATCGTATTTGTAGATGGCGTCATATTACTTAATGATAATATTATTTAAATATTTCTTTGTCACTCATATATAACTTTTATTATATTATTGTAGAGTAAAGATTCAACACCCACTTTGTTAGGTTAAACGTCAAATGTAATGTGGCCATGGTCCCTTTAAAGATCCCGGCTGAAAACACGTCATGAATGACGTCACCAGACCCGCTCCATCTCATTGGGTCGGGTAATGCGCTGGGCGGGCTTAATAGGCCCCATTAAGGTAAGTTAATTTTCAACAGCAGGATGGAGCCAGCAGTGGGGTCGGGACCCGCCACAGACACCTCCCGCGCCGCACCTGCCCAGGTAGGCAAAATTCCGGCCACTATGTTGTATTAACAACCACAGATCGTGAATTGAAATGCTCGTCAATGCCGGGAATGCAATAGGAGTTGGAAAAATTGTAGATTTTTAGATCAAGGTGCAGTCTCGTGAATCCTGGATCATTTGAAGTATCTTGGGCCCTGTAATGGAAGCACGACCACATATACAGAGCTGTGGAGACATTAGGGCAATTTCAGTTTCTGGAGCAGGAATAAGGGGACCTAACCCTTCCCAAAAAAAATACCCTCTGGCTGATGGAGGGGCTGGGGGTACATGTACCCCATATCCTTCCTTATATACTTGTAAACAATAGGACTTTTGGTATTGGGAAATAACCTCGGGGATCTAGCATACGTTGGCACCAGTACTTCATCATAACTAGCAGCAGATCTATCCAGACTGGAGGCGATTTTAACTGCATAGCCCTTCTGTTCCTACCAGGAGGGCTGTATTGAAACCATCCCCGTGATTCATCAACTATCATCACACACCAAGGGGGACAACCAGCTCAAATCTTTCTGAGAGATGCATTGAAGAGATACCAGGACCTAGTTTGTATTCACAGGTTGATCTGACACTGTTGAATATCCTTTTGCAGCTGCAGTGATCTGGAGTGACTCCAAATTAGTGCGACCAGCGTTGTAATTTTACAATTCTCATTCTTGTTTCCAAATCCCTCCATGGCCTCGCCCCTCCCTATCTCTGTAACCTCCTCCAGCCCTACAACCCTCCAAGATCTCTGCGTTGCTCCAATTCTGGTCTCTTGCGCATCCCCAATTTAAATCGCTCCACCATTGGTGGCCGTGCCTTCAGCTGCCTGGGCCCTAAGCTCTAGAATTCCCTCCCTAAACCTCTCCGCCTCTCTAACTCTCTCTCTTCTCCTTTAAGACGTTCCATAAAACCTACCTCTTTTCACCGGTCCTAATATCTCCTTATGTGGCTCGGTATCAAATTGTTGTCCGATAACGCTCCTGTGAAGCGCCTTGGGAGGTAGGGTTAGGGTTAGGTTCAGGATTAGGGTTAGGTTCAGGATTAGGGTTAGGTTCAGGATTAGGGTTAGGGTTAGGTTCAGGGTTAGGTTCAGGTTCAGGATTAGGGTTAGGTTCAGGATTAGGGTTAGGTTCAGGATTAGGGTTAGGTTCAGGATTAGGGTTAGGGTTAGGTTCAGGATTAGGGTTAGGGTTAGGTTCAGGATTAGGGTTAGGTTCAGGATTAGGGTTAGGTTCAGGATTAGGGTTAGGTTCAGGATTAGGGTTAGGGTTAGGTTCAGGATTAGGGTTAGGTTCAGGATTAGGGTTAGGGTTAGGTTCAGGATTAGGGTTAGGTTCAGGATTAGGGTTAGGTTCAGGATTAGGGTTAGGTTCAGGATTAGGGTTAGGGTTAGGTTCAGGATTAGGGTTAGGGTTAGGATTAGGGTTAGGGTTAGGTTCAGGATTAGGGTTAGGTTCAGGATTAGGGTTAGGTTCAGGATTAGGGTTAGGTTCAGGATTAGGGTTAGGTTCAGGATTAGGGTTAGGTTCAGGATTAGGGTTAGGGTTAGGTTCAGGGTTAGGTTCAGGTTCAGGATTAGGGTTAGTTTCAGGATTAGGGCTAGGTTCAGGATTAGGGTTAGGGTTAGGTTCAGGATTAGGGTTAGGGTTAGGATTAGGGTTAGGTTCAGGATTAGGGTTAGGTTCAGGGTTAGGTTCAGGTTCAGGATTAGGGTTAGGGTTAGGTTCAGGATTAGGGTTAGGTTCAGGATTAGGGTTAGGTTCAGGATTAGGGTTAGGTTCAGGGTTAGGTTCAGGTTCAGGATTAGGGTTAGGTTCAGGATTAGGTTTAGGTTCAGGATTAGGGTTAGGTTCAGGATTAGGGTTAGGGTTAGGTTCAGGGTTAGGTTCAGGTTCAGGATTAGGGTTAGGGTTAGGGTTAGGGTTAGGGTTAGGGTTAGGGTTAGGGTTAGGTTCAGGTTCAGGATTAGGGTTAGGTTCAGGGTTAGGTTCAGGTTCAGGATTAGGGTTAGGTTCAGGATTAGGGTTAGGTTCAGGTTCAGGATTAGGGTTAGGTTCAGGATTAGGGTTAGGTTCAGGATTAGGGTTCGGGTTAGGTTCAGGGTTAGGGTTAGGTTCAGGATTAGGGTTAGGGTTAGGGTTAGGTTCAGGGTAAGGGTTACTACGCTAAAGGTGCTATATAAATGCAAGTTGTTGCTGTTGTTGTAATACTATGCATCACATAATATAAAGATGGTAGATAATGCTGCAGAAGTCATAGCCCAGACCAGCACAGATCTACTGCACTGCACTTCTGGAAAGCCATCTGGAACATTCCACTCCGTAAACTGATTCACTGACAGTCTTTGAAATGCCACATTCCGCAGTAAATCAGAGACACGAAGCTCACAAAGAGGCCAAAAACCGGCGCGACATTCTTGCGCAGCGCCCAATCAGCACAAGCCGACGGCTTTGGCTGTCGTCTCTGGAATGTGCCAGAAAGTGATACGTTCCATCTGTTGTGTGAATCTATGGAATGACAGTTTGGAGTAGCACATGCACTCATTGGGCCCGATTTGCACTTTTGGGAGGGTTTTTTTTTAAATTCGTTCATGGGATGTGGGCGTCGCTGGCAAAGCCAGCATTTATTGCCCATCCCTAACTGCCCTTGAGAAGGTGGTGGTGAACCACCTCCTGAATCGCAGCAGTCCGTGTGATGAAGGTAGTCCCACAGTGCTGTTATGTAGGGAATTCCAGGATTTAACAGGCGATAGCAGATCGGCTGCCCGTTATATACCTCATCCGATTTTTCTTTCCATTGAAGCCAATTTTCAGTTTTCCGCCTATGCCCAAAGTGAGAATTTCCCCCATTATGTTTTTGAGTATCAGCCTTGGCTTGGTGGGTAGCACGCTCGCCATCTAAACAGGACAAACCAGCGAATAACAACGCCGATTCAGCAGTTGTGTGTGGCTCATTCAGTAGCACACTCGCCTCTGAGTCAGATGGTCATGGATTCATAGTCCCACTCCAGACACTTGAGCACACATTCCCGGCTGACGCTCCCAGTGAAGTACTGAGGGAGAGCTGCACTGTCATCGATGCTGCCTTTCGGATGAGATGTTAAACTGAGAGCCTGTCTGCCCTCTCAGGTGGATGTAAAAGATCTCCATGGATACTATTTCGAAGAAGAGCAGTGGAGTTCTCCCTGGTGTCCTGGCCAATATTTATCCCTCAACTGCCATCACTAAAACAGACTATCTGGTCATTTATTTCATTGCTGTTTGTGGGACCTTGCATTGTGTAAATTGGCTGCAGCAATTCCTTCAAAAAGGTATGTCCTGAGATCATGAAATAATGAGCAATCTGTTTTAGTTATGTTGGTTGAGGTTGAGGAATAAATATTGGCCAGGACACCGGGGAAAACTCCCCCGCTCTTCTTCGTAATAGTGGCCGTGGGATCTTTTACGCCCACCTGAGAGAGCAGACGGGGCCTCGGTTTAACGTCTCATCCAAAAGACTTGAATTAAAATCACCTCCTAGAACAAACAACACCGTGCCCCTTATAGAGAGTTTCATGTGAAATATGTAAGTCAAACACTCACACAATTCTTGGGAGTCTGAACAGAGAGATTAAAGAAAACTTTACACTGGAAGCACAAAAGAAGAAGTGTGTGGGGGGAGTATATTATATTTAAAGTGTTCCGCTCAAAAAATGTTCCCATCAACTCTCTCAACACATCAGCATTTAAAAAGACGTCTTGAAATCAGTCACTAAAATTTAATAAAAACAATTATGATGATCCCGTTCATACCACCGCACGCCTTGCACTACACATCAAGGACAAATTAAAGAGACTGTTGCAGTTTGTTGACGTAGCATCATTTATTCATCTCTCTCCATCTCTCTGTGTTAGAATTCTACAAATGTGACCAATGGATATAAGGTCTGATAGGAGTGCTGGTGGGAACCAGTCTGAACTTCTCGAACAGCCAAGTGCTACAGATAGGGAGGTCAGGGATCTGACAAGGCAATGTCAAAAGGAACACCATTGGGGAAATTCCAAGAATACGAGAGGAACAAATACTGACTGCGCTGGCATCAGTTAAAGTGAATGAAACTTTATTTCACGCCCGTACAATTGTGTTGAACTAAAATTAGCCAGCACAGCCCGTGTCATTAGCCCTTTTTCAGACTGACCTCTCAGCAAGTTCTTACCCCAGATTGCCCACCTAGAAAGATTTCAAGGCAAAATAGGATACATTTTTCTCTGTTCATTAGTGTTGAACCATGAGTATATAGCAGCGATATCTGCACTATGGTCATGCCAACTCTCCGCTAACTAATGAAGATATATCCCAATGTGGGAAGAATTAATGTTTATTATTTCTTCATACTATGAAAAAGAAAGAGCAGGGGAGTTCTTCCTGGTGTCCTGGCCAATATTTATTCCTCAACCAACATCATTAAAACAGATTGTCTGTTTTTAATGATGCTGGTTGAGGGATAAATATCGGCCAGGAGACCAGGGAGATCTCCCCTGTTCTTCTTCAAAATAGTATGATAGGAACTTTTATATCCACCGGAGAGGGCAGGCACGGCCGCAGTTTACCGCCTCATCTGAAGGACGACACCTCGACAGCCCAATGCTCTCTCAGTACTGCACTGGTGTGTCAGCTTAGATTTTGTGCTCAAGTCCCTGGAGTGGGATGAACCAATGACTTTCTGACTCACTGGTGAGAGCGCTACCCACTGAGCCAGGGCCCACACCACTAATGACCATATAAACATAAGAACATAAGAAATAGGAGCAGGAGTAGGCCATTCGGCCCCTCGAGCCTTCTCCGCCATTCAATAAGATCACGGCTGATCTTCTACCTCATCTCCACTTTCTGGCACTATCCCCGTATCCCTCAATATTCAAAAATCTATCGATCTCTGTCTTGAATATACTCAACGACTGAGCCTCCACAGCCCTCTGGGGTAAAGACCAGAAACTCTATGTATGGAATTTTGGGTATGAATTTGTGTGCCACAATTTTACAGTGTAGTATATTGACTCATCAGGCGACTATGGCATCAGGCAGCTTGTGATGAATACAAGCAAGTTTCCGAATGCCCTGGGCTCAACTAATTTCATTAATGTGGTTCTTAGATTGCTTGTCCATAATGTGGAGCTTTTGGAAAAGAAAGCAATTGGTCTGTGATGCCAACGGGAAATGATTCTTTTTACTGCACAAGGATGAAAGGCCATTTCAGTCCATCTGGCTGATAAAGACAGCTCATTATCTATATCCCTTCATTGATTTTCTCACCAAATGCTTGTTCAACTCCTTCTTGAAATTACTGATGTTATCAGCCTCCCTAGACATTTGATTCCAAGTTTTCACCATACATTGTGTGAAATAGTTATATCTGATCAGTCAGTGCACCTTCACTCCTCTGAGCATCGCCCATGCCCCCTTGTTTTCAAATCCCTCCATGGTCTCGCTCCCTCCCTATCTCTGTAACCTCCTCCAGCCCCACAACCCTCCAAAATCTCAGCGCTCCTCCAATTCTGGCCTTTTGAGCATTCCTGACTTTAATCGCTTCACCATTGGCGGCCGTGCCTTCAGCTGCCGAGGTCCTAAGCTCTGGAATTCCCTCCCTAAACCTCTCCACCTCTCTCTCTTCCTTTAAGATGCCACTTAAAACCTACCTCTTTGACCAAGCTTTTGGCCACCTGCCCTAATATCTCCTTATGTGGCTAGTGTCAAGTCTTGTTTGATAATCGCTCCAGTGAAGCACCTTGGGATGTTTTACTACGTTAAAGGCGCTATATAAATACAAGTTGTTTTATATCAGGGTTGAACGAGTAGATATCCTTAAGATTTTGAACGCCTCAATAAGATCCACTCTCGATCCTCTATTCTCTTGTGTAAACAAAGACAGCTTCTGTTATCTCTCTTTGTAATTCAGGTGTCTGATGTCAGGTATCAGATGGTGTCACATTTTGAGTTTTTACCTATTGGTCCGAGGAGGAATTTAGGATTAATTTATATTAAGATGTTGCGATGAACTTATGTCTAGCCCACACACACGGACTCAACATCGAGTTCAACAATTTCAGATCATAACCACCGCTCCCATTTTTTCGGACAGCAGGTGTTGGTAATGGTTCTGCTGTTGTCATTTACAGCTCCTCCAGACCCATCTTTTGTTTCTTTACTTGTCCCATTACCATCCCCCTTTTGCCTTGCATCATTGTCCCTTTTGTCATTTAATCACTCCTGCCCGCCACCCTATCGCGGACCTTTCCCTTTTGTCCTCCCCCCCTCCCCACCTCCCCTTCCCTGCCACTGTACTCGCTTAAAAACTGTTACATCTCTTAACATTTTCCAGTTCTGACGAAAGGTCATTGACCTGAAACGTTAACTGTTTCTCTCTCCACAGATACTGCCTGACCCGCTGAGTGTTAGGCCCGTTAACTGAGGCTCGACGAAGGGGTAGAAATTCAATTTAGGTGGTAGAGCAGAATGGGTGTTAGCGAATTGGCAGCCTGTGTTAGACCCCGCCCCATTTTCTTTCCCACTGAAGTCAATAAAACATAAAATCGGGCGGGTTGTAAAATGGGCTGCTGATTGACTAGGTGGTGTCCATTATTACGATTCAACATTTGAGCGAGATGATGCTGCTGAAATTGGTCCCCAGCTGGTCCTTTGTGAACCTTGACCTGGGCTCTTATACTTGTTCTTGAAAAAAGATGAAAGTAGAAGAAAAGTATCAAATCTGTGCAAGGACTTTTGTCTATGGTTAGAGGCTTTAAGTATAAAGATAAAAACAGCAGGTGTATATTTGCCTCACCACAGCCTTATAAGATATCATGGAATTTCTGCAGGACTGTAGCCTGCTCCAATGAGTTTAGAATGACATAGAATATACAGCACAGAAACAGGCCGTTCAGCCCAGCTAGTCTGTGCTGGTGTTTATACACCACACGAGTCTCCTCCCATTCCATCCACCTCATCTCAGCCTTTCCAGCATAACTTTCTATTCCCTTTACTCTCATGTATTTGTCTTGTTTCCTTTTGAATTAATCTATGCTATTCGCCTCAACCACTTCCTGTGGTAGAGAGTTCCACATTCTAACCACACTCTGAGTAAAGACATTCCTCCTTATTTTCAAATTGGAGTTATTAGTAACTATCTTGCATTCATGGCCACTAGTTTTGGATTCTCCCACAAGTGGAAACATTCTCTCCACGGCCACCCTGTCCAACCCATTCATAATTTTAAAGACCTCGATCAGGTCGCCTCCCAGTCTTCTCTTTCCTAAAGAAAAAAGCCACAACCTGTTCAATCTTTCAAGATCGGTTAAAATTACTTTTTAATGTCTACAAGCAAACATTTTATCTTCAGTGGCAAAGATCAATTGGCCGGAACAGGTCCTTACTTTTCTGAACTGGAATTTTGAGCAGAAAACCCTCAACTGGTTTTGAGTAGGAAGTCAACAGTGTATGAAAGTTGTCTTCACATCATCCACTTTCCCATAATAGATCAACTCTTATCAAGTTCGACAGTATATTTTATTATAGTGCAAAAGCTAGTGTTACGCCTGCATTTATGAACTAAACTCTTCCACAGCTCTTAAGGGTTAATACTAAATAATTAGTTTGGGTTCTACGTTTTTCTCCCCTCTTCAAGAGTGTTCTTAGTGTTTTCCTGACTGTTCTCTTCTAATCGACTCTCCCACCCAGGTTTCGGTCTCCAAGACGTTTCCATCCTGCAGTGTTTCCTGTATTTTTCCTGCCTTGGGTTCAAGATAGAATTATGAACAGTTCCTTTCTCTTTCTATGGAATGCTAGCTTCTCATGACTTCATCTTTGAATCAGCGAGCAAACACGCTGTACCCAACATCTGTTACAGCATTTACTGGGAGCAATCAGAAGATCGCCCCTCGGAGCGTGGAAAACAGTGGGGTAGATTCTGAAAAAATCAGTGTCATGGACAAAACAATTGGACAAGTGCAAACAGGTTTTTTTCTGGCTTTTACTGGGGGGGCGGGGGCTGTAATTAAAATGAATAATAATTGCTAATACTGGGGAATGGGATGTTTATCCAGTTTTGTTTCTGTGTTTGTGTTCATGAGAGACTGTTACAGTAGAGGGAGCTCTCCTGCGGTTAGGACAACAACAACAACTTGCATTTATGTAGCACATTTAACCTTGGAAAAATGTCCCAAGGTACTTCACAGAAGCGTGATCGGCCATAAGTTGACGCCGAGCCAAAGAGAGAGATATTAGCGGGGGTTGGGAGGCGGGGGGGAGGGTGTAATAAAAGCTTGGTCAAAGAGGTAGGTTTTAACAACAACTTGCATTTATATAGTGCCTTTAATGTCATAAAACGTCCCAAGATGCTTCATAGGAGTGTTATCAGACAAAATTTTAATGCCTCGATTTAACATCTCATCTGAAAAGTGGCACCTCCGACAGTGCAGCACTCCCTCAGTACTGCACTGGAGTGTTAGCCTGGATTTTGTGCTCAAGTCTCATGGACTTGAACCCACGACCTTCTGATGCAGAGGCGAGCGTGCTACCCACTGAGCCACAACTGACACCCATATGGAGCCAGCAACTGGAAATTCACAATGTGGTTCTACACAGAGAGGTTGTACCCTCAGCTACCCCACTAGGGAAAGCGATGGACTCTGCCTCTAGGAGCCACGTTGGTATTGCCATCCGGGGGTGCTACTCATTCTGTCCTTACCAGCAGAAACTCCTCTTTAAGCAGCTCCTGACACCTCGGGAAGCAGCACGGTCACAACAGTCAGGGCTGCCGTCAATGCCAGCTCTGTAACGTAAAAGCCCAACCAAGGATCCATTCCACCTGAGCTCCGAATTTTCTTTTGCCAAAATTCATAAAACATTTTGGGATGCAGATCGTAAGTAGGTCGCAGCTTGCCCTGGTTTTCCCTTACACGTATATCCACATTAGGTCAGTCTAGAGGAAACTGTCTCCACTCTAGTGCACCTTAGCTTTATTCTATAGCCCCACAGGGATGACAAGATGACTAAATCCTTCTGATTTTAGGATTGAACTGGATTAAATCCAAAAATCAGCCCCCAAAGGTTTACATAGAATTTACAGCACAGAAAGAGACCATTCGGCCCAACTGGTCTATGCCGGTGTTTATACTCCACACGAGCCTCCTGCTACCCGACTTCATATAATGACTATTTAGACTCAGTGTTCACAATTGATGGGATCTCGTGGGAGAGTGATGGAATACAGAAGAGTACCATCCTGAACAGTGCATTTAAAATTGTAGAATCCTACAGCGCAGGAGGCCATTCGGCCCAACTGGTTTGTGCTGGTCTAAGGGAGTGCTGCACTGTCTGAGGTGCTGTCTTTTGGATGAGACGTTAAACCGAGGCCCTGTCTGCTCTCAGGTGAGTGTAAAAGATCCCATGGCCACTATTCAAAGAAGAGCAGGGGAGTTCTCCCCGGTGTCCTGGCCAATATTTGTCCCTCAACCAACATCACTAAAACAGATGATCTGGTCATTACCGCATTGCTGGATATGTGACCTTGCTGTGTGCAAATTGGTTGCTGCGTTTCTGACATTACAACAGTGACTGCACGTCAAAAGTACTTCATTGGTTGTAAAGTGCTTTGGGACATCCTGAGGTTGTGACAGGCGCCATATAAATGCAAGTCTTTCTTTCTTTTACCCAACTTCAGGAAAAAAATAAAACCCAAAAATAAGACGGCTTTACAAATAACCCAAACTGAATATTGGATCTTGGGGCTTAGTTATGGTTGCCCTGGCTAAGTATTAAATTAGAAGACCAACACACATGGAGAATTTGTCCCCTGCATTGGTACAGCTGCAGAACTCCCTCAGCAGTGTATTGGAAGTGTCAGCTTAGATTGTGTGCTGAGGTACTCGGAGTAGTGGGATTTGAATACACAACCTTCTGACTCAGAGGCTGCCCACTGAGCCACGGCTGACAATAACCCTTGCATCACGAGTGGAATGATAATCAGCCAAACACAGACTTCTATCAGATTCCAGAGGCTGCTGTAAGAATGTGTTTGCATTTGCAGTTAATTTGCTGACTAGAATTGGCTGGTCTAAATGCAGTGATGGCTAAATTGAATCAGTAATAGGGTCACCTTGACTGACACTGTAAAGGGCAGAATCAGCAAAAAAGAAAAAGATTTTCTGTGATATATGCTGCAAACAAATAAACAATTCACGGTTGTTTATGCCCCTCTCCAGTTTTATCCATCACTCCCTCCACAAAGGTGCTGATTCACACTGCGTACAGTTCCATAGGCACTGGCAACTCTCCAGTACCTTGCCCAAGTGGTCATTCTGTCTCGCAAATGTTAGTGGGTTTTTTAACAGGCAGGCGAGCGGGGGGAGGGGAGGGAGGGAGGGGGGCGTGGGTCGGGGGGTGGGGGGCGGCATTGCAACTGAGCCCAAGCTTGTCCTTGATTGACAAGCCTTTCCATTGAGGGGTCACTGGATAGCAATCAGGAGTGGGCAGTGCGGGCTGCTTTCTCATCGCCTAGCCTAGGGACACAACAGTTAGCTGTACTGTTCATCACTGGCCTGGGTGTGATCAGCTAACTCAGCACAGGCCAGGAATCATAAATCGAATCTTCCTGGTCTGTGTGGCTCCGTGTCACACTACATTATTCATCAATCTATCAGGGGAATCCCCAATGTTACTTATTAAAGGCATGCTTTATCTTAATTTCTCAATTTTAGTGTAACGATATCGTCAATCCTTATGACCTATCTCTGTAATCTCCTCCAGCCCTATAACCCTCTGAGCTCCTCTAATTCTGGCCTCTTGAGCATCCCTGATTTTAATCACTTAACTATTGGTGGCCGTGTCTTCAACTGCCAAGACCCTAAGCTCTGGAACTCCCTCCCTAAACCTCTCCGCCGCTCTACCCCTCTCCCCTCCTTTAAGACGCTCCTGAAAACCTACATCTGCCCTAATTTCTCCTTATGTGGCTCGGTGTCAAATTTTGTCTGCTAATGCTCCTGTGACGTGCCTTCGGACGTTTTATTACGTTAAAGGCGCTGTATAAATACAAGTTGTCGTTGTTGACAGTGCTTTACTGCAGATGCGCAGAGTGGGTCAAGCTTTAGGAAGGGATTTTCATAGTATGTATATCGCTTCATATCGATCTGAGAGTTGATGAGCAAAAGGTACTAACAGCAGAGCTGAGTTGGTTGAGAGGAATGCTAGGAGTATGCAGGATGCAAAGAATCGAGAATAGTATAATAAGAACATGGCTTGGACAAGAACCAACGTTTATGCAAAAGATCCAAGATCGACGACTGCGATGGTTTGGGGCACGTTTCAAGAATGGAACCAGCTAGAATGCATTTCATGGCCCTGCACACAGAGGTACATGGAACAAGAAGACCATGAAAGTGCTGATAGACGATGTTAAGGATACAGATGACTGAAGCAGCCAGGCTGGTTCAGAACTGACAATAATGGAGTGAATTCATTCGGCCCCATCGTCACTGCTGAGCTTCAGGTCTTTAGGAATTCAGTACTAAAAGAAAGACTTGCATTTCTATAGCGCCTTTCACGTCCTCAGGACGTCCGAAAGTGCTTTACAGCCAATAAAGTACTTTTGAAGCGTAGTCAATGTTGTAATGTAATGGTAGTATATAGCGAGAGTGATAGAGATATATATAGAGAGAGTTAGAGAGATAGAGAAATAGAGATAGAGAGATATAGGGTTAAAAATTCGGTTGCTTTGCGCCTCCCTTAGATGGGGCGGAAAGCAACTAGCGCCCGGGCACAGCGCCGCTAACATCTCCCGCGAAATTCAGCAGGAGGTTAGCGGCGGCGGTAGTTGGTTGCGCCCCGCGGTGCTGCGCCTCTGGTGATTACGTCATTGCCATGCGCAGCGCCCCGCTTGCGCCCCACTCGTGCCCCAGCTGCAAACTTGGCTCGCGCCCCCTGACCTACCGCCGGATGCTATGTCCGACAGGGTCAGGGGGGCGATTTTGTGGCCGGGGCGCCGATATTTAAAGGGCAGGTGTCGGGCGGCCTTTTTTTTTGGGCCGCCTGCCAGCACCTGCCCCCTTTCACCTCCTCCTGCGGGGTGCCGGCCGCGATCTGTCAGCCCCGCACTCTTCTTGAGTGCCGGGCTCTTTTGCCGGCTCCCTGCTCCCTGGTGGCCCAGTAGGGCCCCAGTACGTGCTGTGCGAGGCCCCTCTCCTTTTAATCAGGGGAGGGAGGCCTGCAGTACCACGGCGCTACGTGCTGGCGTGCGTGGTGCTGCTGTACATAGCGCCGCGATATTGAATTGGAGCGCCCCAAGAGGATGGGGGAGCGCTTCCAGTAGTGCCCCAGCTCCTGCTTGGGGTGCTACCATTCAATTTCGGGCGCGGGGGCGATAACTTTTTTGGCCGCTAAAAGTAGCGCCCTGGTGAAGTTATCGCCCCAAAGGGGGCGCGAGCCAATTTTTGCCCCATAGAGAGAAATATAGAGATAGAGAGAGAGATTCAGAGAAATATAATGATGGAGAGAGAGAGATATATAGAGAGAGATGTATATATAGAGAAAGATATATAATATATATATATAGAGAGAGAGAGAGAGAGAGAGAAAGATAGATAGCTAGATAGATTCATGCTTTTGTCTGGATCACTGGGAGTACAATAGGTATAAATTCCAGACAATGGTTATAACAATGCTGAATGCCAGTACAGGAGGTAGAAAGATAAGTGATACCAGTGTGGTTAGATCCAGTCCGTTCAAACTCTCCAACTCCATAAGTATGTTATATAGGCGGGGAAATTCCTCGGAGCTGCTCCCACTCGATCGGTGGGACCACTGGCCTTGCCCACTATGTCGGCTAAGTCACCTCCACCCCCAACGCAAGTGCTTAGAATTGAGAAGATTTTTTTTTCTCTTCACCTCCCCTCCCTCCATCTATTTAAATGAGGTGAATTTTGGCAAGGACAACCTCCCAATCCCGTGCCCTCCACCACCTAGAAGGACAAGGGCAGCAGGCGCATGGGAACACCACCACCTCCAAGTTCCCCTCCAAGTCACACACCATCCTGACTTGGAAATATATCGCCGATCCTTCATCGTCGCTGGGTCAAAATCCTGGAACTCCCTCCCTAACAGCACTGTGGGAGTACCTTCACCACACGGATTGCAGCGGTTCAAGAAGGCGGCTCACCACCACCTTCTCAAAGGCAACTAGGGATGGGCAATAAATGCTGGCCTTGCCAGCGACGCCCGCAACCCATGAATGAATTTTTTTAAACGGTTAGCAGATCCACGATAACAGCCCTCTTTGTTGCGAGGAGTCAATCCATGAATAAAAGGAGCAGTTTATCTGCATATATTTGGAAAACTAAATAACATACACTCATTAATGATGTTTTGGGTTGTTAGAGGATGTTAGGAAGCAGCTCACACGCCCTTTGTGTTGCAATCCTGGTATGTTTATGCCAAGAACTCAGGACTTGTGATAGCTGCACCCTAACATCCTGTAACAATCCAAAATATTTGCACGTAGTAGCAGCAACAATGTTTTACACACGGTTTCCACTGCACGTGGACTGACTCTCAGTGGCATCGTCCAGAATTTGGTGGAATAGGCTAGAGGGGCTGAATGGCCTACTCCTGTTCCTGTGTTCCCAATTTGGTTCAATGCATCCAGATCAAATCACACAAAGGGGGGCTTGCATTTATATAGCATCTAGTATCGTCTCAGAAACATTCCAGAGCACTTCACAGAATGAATGGCATTGTCCAGTTGCTGTTCTTACATAATCAAATATATAATAGAGACAAGAAAAACACCTCCCACACACGCGACCTCTACCACCTAGATGGACAAGGGCAGCAGGCGCATGGGAACACCACCACCTCCAAGTTCCCCTCCAAGTCACACACCATCCTGACTTGGAAATATATTGCCGTTCCAGGATTTTGACCCAGCGACGATGAAGGAACTCCCTCCCTAACAGCACTGTGGGAGTACCTTCACCACACGGACTGCAGCGGTTCAAGAAGGCGGCTCACCACCACCTTCTCAGGGGCAATTAGGGATGGGCAATAAATGCTGGCCTTGCCAGCGACGCCCACATCCCGTGAATGAATAAAACATTTTTTTACGTCATCTCACCCTATCAACATAGCCTTCGATTCCTTTCTCCCTCATGTACTTATCTAGCTTCCCTTAAATGCATTTATGCTATTTGCCTCAACCATTCCACGTGGTAGCGAGTTCCTCTTTCTTAATACCTTGGAAGGCACTCTCAATCAAAGTACAGATGCCTAGAATGCGTATTGTCAATCAGACAGCATCCTGCTCCCATTCTACCTTTCCTTTATGTCTGAGCTGAATTATATATAAGAGAAACTAGGGCCGTGATTTTGCTGACCTCGGCAGGTCCACCCGGGCGACGTCGGTTGCAGAGGAGGACACAAGCAGGGATGTCATCAGGAGGACCAGGCTGCAGTGCCAAAAACGTTTCAATGATCTCAGTAGATCATGAAACATTAGTACAAAGCCACATTCAACCTCATCCTCCTGTGCCACTCAGCACATCCCCATCACTCTGCCTTCCCTACCCTACTCCTGCACATCCTAACTCACGCCAACTTACCTTGCACCTCCACCCATCCCTCTCTATCTACATTATCACTTCCCCATCTCATTAGCCACCCCTCACACTCACCCTCCTCCTAGTCCAATCATACCAACTAACAACACACAAGGGTAGGCACTTGGGTGTTTTATGCAATGTTCATGTAAAGTTTCTGTTAATGTGGTGTCAAATATTGAAACCTTTATTTTCAACACTTTGCGTTCTTGGGCAGATTTGTGTGCACCTTTGGAAGTGGCTTAGTGAGTTGCAGTGAATGGTGAGACATAACGGTACCCCCTGCAATGGTGATGAGTGTGAAAGGAATCTCTTGGGCATTGCAGGGATGCTTTATGGTGTTGGTGTGGGGTGGTGCCAACTTGGCACATCATGTGGCAGCCAGGGTGTACAGCGTCAAGTGATGTAAATCTGGCCATGGTGAGGCCATCCCTGGCCTCCCGGGCAGCAATGTTGTCGGGTGCTGATGCCCTGTGTCCTGTGCAGCATCAGGTGATTGTGGAGAAGGTTGGTGTTGTTGTTGGTGCTGTTGGTGTGCCTGGTGCTGCTGGTGTTGGGGCTGATCGTGGTGGGATTCTGAGGACCAAGGTGAGAGAGTATAAAGGGCACCCATGCTGATGGAATAGATGGCAGGTGAAGTTGAGATGACAGAAGCGATCTGTCAATGGTGGGAGAGGTAATGATGTCAGACTGGATGGAGACTTGTGGAAAGACTTGCAGCATGGTGAATCTGTTGTGGAAATGCAGTGAGGAAGAGCTTGTGGCTGAGGGAAGATATCTCTGTAAGGTGGGAGCTTTTACTGTACATTTGAAGCTGTCAACTCAACAGATGATTCAATGTCCACTGAACTCTCGCCTCAGCTTGACAGACGTGGTTCACGACCAGCGTGGACCCCGTGGGCGAACTGTCAAATGCAGAAGGTGAGCTGAAATTCATTCTTAAGTGGCTCTAAACAAGCCACTAGTTACCTGAATTGGATCTCCTGTCGCTAAGTGTCGGGTCTGCTCAGCGCTGACAGACCCGACATCGGGGAAAGGCGCGTGGCGGCGGGTTCACAGCAGGGTCCCGACCCGCTGGGGAAGAAAAACACTTTCCCACCCGACCCGCCACCGATCGCGCCAGCTGACCCCCCCGTAAAATCCAGCCCTAGGTTATTTAGCTCTGCGCTGCTCACTTCCTCCTGTGTGCCAGACCCGTGAGGCATCTCCAGCGACACCCACATCCCGTGAATGAATGAAAAAAATAAAGAAATGTTGTGGAAATCTGAAATGAAAACAGACAATGCCGGAAATGCACGGGAGGCCAGTCAGTACCTGAAAGGGGAGGTAGGGTTCATGTTTGAGACAGGACCCGTCATCAGAACGCAGCTGTGAATATCCAGCAGTTTCAGGTGTCATGGCTGTGTTAATTGTGTCTTGCTGAGAGCAGAGTTTGTTGGAGCATGCAATATTGGACAGGAAGGCTCTGGGCTTGTCCCGTGACACCACGACACAATACCCCCAATTTTCTGCACCCTCACCAACTTGCCAGGGTCACTTTTGTGAGATATCTGATGCCCCCAGCAGCATCCTATTACGTTGCCCACTATACAATGCATGTAATTATCTTGTGCTATGGCAGACTGTTAAGCCGCATATGTTTGAAGACTTGGGGCTCCTTATTTGAGGCACACTGTTTCAACTAAATTAAACATTATAGTGGGGGGGAGGTTCATTTAAACTATGGCCCATGATGTAAAACACTGGTTGGGCTTCAGCTGGAGCACTGGGCTCAATTCTGGGCACCACACTTCAGGAAGGATGTTAAGGCCTTGGAGAGGGTGCAGAGGAGATTTACTAGAATGGTACCAGGGTTGAGGGACTTCAGTTATGTGGAGAGACTGAAGAAGCTGGGATTGTTCTGCTTAGAGCAGAGGAGATTTGCTAGAGGTGTTCAAAATCATGAATGGTTTTGATAGAGTAAATAAGGAGAAACTGTTTCCAGTGGCAGTCGGGTCGGTAACCAGAGGACACAGATTTAAGGTGATTAGCAAAAGAACCAGAGGCAACATGAGGAAACATTTTTTTACACAGCGATTTGTTGTGATCTGGAATGTACTGCCTGAAAGGGCGGTGGAAGCAGATTCAATAGTAACTTTCAAATGAGAAATGGCTAAATACTTGAAGAGGAAAAATTTACATGGGGAAAGAGCAGAGGAGTGGGACTAATTGGATAATATTGCTGTTTGTGGGAGCATGATGTGCGTAAATTGGCTGATGCATTTCCCTACATTCAACAGTGACTACGCTTCAAAAGTACATCATTGGCTGTACCAAAGAGCCGGCACAGGCACGAACTATTAGCTGCCCATTATACACCCTGACGATTTTCCCTTCCTAGGACTTCAATGGAAAAGAAAATCAGGCGGGTGTATAGTGGGCGGCTAATTTGACCTCACCCGCTTTACACCATCGGCCAAAGTTTCAATGACCACCCCTGCCATGTGCCCAGGAACTAGGTTAATAGATCGTTCTTGAGACTCATATTTCAGATTAAAACTACACTGAATGAATCTGCCAGAAGCAACCAAAGCCTCAGGAAGACACAGGTTGACGAGACAGAACTGACTTCAAATACCAGGTAATGCACCACCCACAATAACGCTGCTTTTAGACGAAACATTAATTATGGATTTCCGCCTCCACAGGTATCCTAAGAAGAAGTTAATATCTATTTAGACGACCTGTGAGGACGGCAGGTCAATACTAACACATACATAAGGAATAAAGCTGCTGCCTTTTTATAAATTCCCCAATGTTTCTATTTCAGGAAAGAAAAGAAAGACTTGCCTTTCTATAGCGCCTTTCATGACCTCATGACGTCTCAAACGCTTTACAGCCAATGACGTCCTTTTGAAGCTTAGTCACTGTTTAATGTAGGGAAACGCAGCAGCCAATTTGTGCATATCAAGCTCCCACAAACAGCAATATGATAATGATCAGATAGTCTGTTTTTAATGATGTTGGTTGAGGGATAAATATTGGCCAGGACACCGGGGGAGAACTCCCCCTCCTCTTCTTCGAAATAGTGCCATGGGGTCTTTCACGTCCACATGAGGGGGCAGACGGGGCCTCGGTTTAAGGTCTCATCTGAAGGACAGCACTTCCAACAGTGCAGCTCTCCCTCAGTAATGCACTGGGAGTGTCCGCCTAGATTTTGTTAACAACTTTCTGACCCAGAGGCGAGCCTGCTACCCACGTATGGCAACCCTTAAATTGTAAAAACTGCCAGAGAGAAAATTAATCAAATATGAATAAAATTATTGATTAATTTTCTCCTCAGCTCAAGCAGTGGCTCATGGCTTCATGGATGTTGGCAGCTCTCTTGCACCTTGTGCAAGGGGGCCAGTCTTCATGTGTTGGCCCACAGTGTCAGCAGGATATTTGACTGTGGGGTCATCACAGTCAATCTTAATCCTGTTCGCCCCTGATGTACACAAACAAACTTACCAACAGGGTTCACTGGATTAAGAGGAAGTTGAGGGCACCTTAGCTTACTGTCCTCTTTCCTCACCTGGGAACCTTGTGCCCAGTTGTGGATGCCAGCCTGGAGATAAGCAAGCACAGTTTACCGAAGCTGGAAGCATTGTGGTGCAGGGACACCGTGCAGTTCTCCCCCCTCCTTTGTCTATTATTTTGTGTTCAATTGTGTTGGAGACTTCAATTCCTTTCTGGGTTAATGCTCCAGTGGCACACATTACTCTTCATTTAAAAAAATAATAATAATTAATGACTTTGCAAATGAACGGTTTTAATGGATGTGCGAATCGATTTATTAATTAATGACTACAATTACTCTCCTCAATTTGTGGATTAAACCCACCCCGGAAATTTCCTCGGGGCTTTACCCAATTGGCAGCTGTGACTTTGGCAGAAGATCGCCAGAAACCCAGGTTTCAGTCTGTAAACAGATTTTTCCAAAGTTACATCGAGTCTACAGCACAGAAACAGGCATTCGGCTCAACTGGTCCATGCCGAGGTTTATGTTCCACACGAGCCGCCTCCCACTTTACTTCATCTCACCCTATCGGCATATCCTCTATTCTTTTCTCCCTTATGTACTTATTTAGATTCCCCTTAAATTAATCTAACCTTGGTTCGACCACACTTGGACTACTGTGCACATTTCTGGTCTCCATTGGAGAGGGTGCAATAAAGAGTTACTAGAATGATACCAGAACTGAGAAGTTATACTTATCAGGAAAGGATAAACAGGCTGGGGCTCTTTTCTCTACAAAAGAGAAGGCTGAAGGGTGACCTGATGGAGGTCTTTAAAATGATGAAGGGGTTCGATAGGGTCGACGTAGAGAAGATGTTTCCATTTGTGGGGGAGACCAGAACTGGGGGCCATAAATATATGATAGTCACTAATAAATCCAACAAGGAATTCAGGAGAAACTTCTTTACCCAGAGAGTGGATAGAATGTGGAACTCGCTACACCATGGAGTGGTTGAGGCGAATAACACAGATGTATTTAAGGGAAAGCTAGATAAACACGAGGGGGAAAGGAATAGAAGGATATGCTGATAGGGTAGATGAAGAGGGACGGGAAGAGGCTCGTGTGGAGCACAAACACTGTTGGGCCGAATGGCCTGTTTCTGTGCTGTAAATTCGATGTAATTTTATGTAAATTAGAGTTAATATGGCCGATCGGAAGAACCCCTTCTAAGAAAATTCCCAGCACATATCTCTCAAGTAAAACCCAAATAGTGGAAGGTGCAATGCACATATACCTTTTTTTTTACAGAAACTGGCCTTTACAGAGGCCTACAGTGACCCCTATCACTTATCACAGGCCAGGAGTGACGTGCATGTGTGAGAAGAGGCAATTAACAGAAACAATAATAAATGAGCTCGCGACTGCGGAAGATCCTTCTGTATATATTGTTCTCCTCCTATCTTGTATTACAGCATACGTGAAACACAAACTCCTTCAGCTGTTCTGGCCTTTTTTTAATACCGTTGTCCCTTCCCACTAAACCCTATTACATACAAAAGCTAAAGTATCATATTAGAATAGGAGAGCCTACATTATTCACGGCCCAAGCCGAATCACAATTACACAGCCCTTCTATATTCATTCCTTCTTCTGCTACTGAAATATGTCTGAACATGATCAAAAGTAGAAGGGCCCTGAATTTCGGTTGGCTTCTATTGATCTTCTGACATGAATCTGTCATTCATGACTTATGAAATAATACTGAGTGGCCTGCGGGTGGCGATGTCCAGGGAGAGTATAAATACTCGGGCACGGGCCCAGCTTGCACAGGACATTCTTAACCGGAACTAGTGAAGGACACAACTAGACCTCCATGTTGTAAAACAGTTGATTAAAGCTTTGTTTAACGCTTAGACCAAGTGCCTAGTCGTTTTCTTACGTCACCTTCAACTTGGAGATCAGTGCATGTATATAGTGCCTTTAATGTAGAAAAATGTCACAGAAGCATAATCAGACATTGGAATATGAGAACATAAGAAATAGGAGCAGGAGTAGACCATACAGCCCATCAAGCCTGCTCCTCCATTTAATAAGATCATGGCTGATCTTCTACATCAACTCCACTTTCCCGCCCTATCCCCATATCCCTTGATTCCCTTAGTGCCCAAAAATCTATCGCTCTCTGTCTTGAATATAATCAACGACTGAGCATCCCCAGCCCTCTGGGGTAGAGAATTCCAAAGATTCACAACCCTCTGAGTGAGGTTTGGCTTGGTGGGTAAGAGGAAGGAGCGGTGGGCAGGGGAATTCAATCTCCAGTTTCGTTCAAAGGCCTTTGGAAAAAGGGTAGAGAATTCTAAAGATACACAACCCTCTGAGTGAAGAAATTTCTCCTCATCTCAGACCTAAATGGCCGGCCCCTTATCCTGAGACTATGACCCCTAGTTCTAGACTCTCCAATCAGGGGAAACAGCCTCTCAGCATCTGAAAAAAAGGGTAGGCCATTCAGTCCCTCAAGCCTGTTCTGCCATTCAATTAGATCATGGTTGAGCCGTCTCTTAACTCCATCTACCCACCTTGGTTCTGTAACCTTTAATACCCCTTGCCTAACAAATATCTATCAATCTCAGTTTTGAAATTCACAATTGACCCCCAGCCTCAACAGCTTTTTTGGGGAGAGAGTTCCAGATTTCCACCACCCTTTGTGTGAAGAAGAGCTTCCTGACATCACCCCTGAACGGCCTAGCTCTAATTTTAAGGTTATGCCCCTTGTTCTGGTCGGGAGGGCAGATTTGGAGGAATGGAGAGTTCTTGGGGGGTTGTGGCGCTGGAGAAGGTTGCAGAGATAGGGACCGGGCAAGACCATGAAGGGGTTTAAACATGAAGATGAGAATTTTAAATTTGTGGGCTGGCAGGCCTAAGGATCAATGTAGGTCAACAAGCACAGGGGGTGATGAGTGAACGGGGCTTGGTGATGGATAGGATACAGGCAGCAAGTTTTGGATGAGCTGAAGTTTATGGAAGATGGTGGATAGGAGGTCGGCCAGGAGACCATTGGAATAGTTGAGTTTGGAGGTAACAAAGGCTTGGATGAGGGTTTCAGTAGCAGATGAGCTGAGGCAGGGGCAGGGGCAGGGGCGGGTGATGTTACGGAGGTTGAAGTAGGTGGTCTTTGTGATGGGAGAGGATATGAGGCCGCGTTCGGGGTCAAACAGGCCACCGAGGTTGCAAACAGTTTGGTTCAACCCGAGACAACGGTTAGGGAGGGTAGATGGAGTTGTTGGCAAAGATGGATTCGTTGACAATGGTACAAAGTGGCAGGGGTCAAAGACAGCTGTTTTTAGCTGTTACACCATTTCGCTAGGGGTTCCACCGATCTCCTGCCAGAGAACCCCTACGGATATTCTAGTCGAAGATATCTTTTAAGGGGTAGGGAGCTGAGCAAAGGTTTTTATCATTGTTCTCTCCTCCTTTTTGCACCAATGTTCCTCCCTCCTCACTAAAAGTATTGCTGTGGTACGAGTCCACGGGCACCACCCTGTACGTTACCCAGTTGACCACTCTTCATGTGTCAACCTAGACAGACAGTGAATACCAGTAGGCTATTTGTCCATGGGAAGCAGCACAGCTGAGCCCAAACCTGCTCTCACCCCCCTGGCACTTGCGTTTCCTGCCAGTAGTCGCTGGATTACGATCAGGAGTGGGATGACTGGGATCCCTCTCCAAACCCAGGGGTGATGAGGCCAATTGTTCCATTGTTCTGCTGCTCCAGCCGAGATCTGCTGACTCAGCTCAAACTAGGAATCGGACTTGGGACTTCCCAGCCTGAATGGCTCAGTTCCTGACTGTGTTAACCAGCTGACTCATTGGGGACCTCAGTTAGGGTTCTTAATCAAATATATTTTTCTTTATCTGGTACTTATTAACATCATACCACCTTCCTTCTCATATCAAGTAGCGTCATTTTATCAATGAAGATGGACAATACACATCTTCTGCAAAGCACCAGATAATTATAGGACTTAAAAACAAAAGGAATAGCCACAACTTTTGCTGCTTGACTTCCTGATTGCCAGGGACTCAAGAGTGGATCCACAAAGCTCAATTATGCAGAAGTGGCCTCAAAATCTACGATTCTAGTTGGAGGATGTTAATCTTGACAGAGAAGGGTGGGAAGTGATGTCTTCAACCGTCTCCTAATGGCTCCACTCAGCCAAGATAAATTCTATGACCTTCTGAACCCACACAAAACCTGTTGCCTGGCAAGTTCTCTCCAATTCAGTCAATGGACGAAATTACATCCATTAACTCACGCCACATAATCGTCTGGCTGATTCTGATTTTAATGTTTAACATCCTCATATATGCCTAATTCTGCATATTGCAGGGAAACTGTACATTTTATTAAAGGGCAACTTGACAAAAAATCAATTCTCATTAGAATCAGCTACCCATTTCCATCCTGTAACTCCATATCCCACAAGAGAGGCACAACATTTATTTAAATACAACTTTGCGAAAGGCCAGTAACAGCCCTCTGCAAGTATGAACAGTCAACAACAACAACTTGTATTTATATAGCGCCTTTAACGTAGTAAAAACATCCCAAGGCTCTTCACAGGATTTGACACTGAGCCACATAAAGAGATATTAGGGCAGATGACCAAAAGCTTGGTCAAACAGGTAGGTTTTAAGGAGCGTCTTAAAGGAGGAGAGGAGGAGAGGTGAAGAGGCGGAGAGGTTTAGGGAGGGAATTCTAGAGCTTAGGGCCTCGGCAGCTTTTTGTCTGGGAATAGAGGAAAGCACTATGGTAAAATGAAGTTTGGGTGTCAGTGATTAGAAATGTGAAAGGGGTTAATAAAAGTTCCTCATAAGCTTGCAATCAGTAAGGAAAGTAGGTGCTCTCGTCATCTCACCAACTCCTCACTTACACTGGTCTGAATTGACGGGGGGGGGGGGGCGGGGGGGCGGGGGGAGGGGGGGTGTGGGGGGGGGGGAGGCAGACGTTGGACCATTTTTTTTTGGGTGTAACTTACCCCAAGTGAGGGAGCAGCGTAAAGCCAGGAAACTTCCGTGTACTTGAACAGTGCAGCTATGCAAATACGTTTTGCACTGCTAAGAAGATCGAGGACACTTGCGATTAGAGCAATAATGGCGTAAATATACCCAAATGTGCCAAAAAGCAAACATCCTTGATCTTTCTCACACAAATAATGGCGTGAGTGCTGAAGATAGTGAGGAAATTCAGGGCCCATGGTTGCAGTTCTGTATTAAAGTGAGGATGAAGCATTGTTTTGGTTCCAATCTATCTTACTCAGGACACCTGGGCCGCTACTGCCAGCAGTGCTGAGAGGAGTAGAGTCAATTTCATATATTATTTCACAATTTCAGTTTTAAGGGGCACCATCAAGTGTCCTGCAAGTAAAAGCTCCTACAATTCATTCCTCTAGGTTCATAAATGGAAGTGTGTGAGATGTCATGATCTATGATGTAATGCCATCGCAGATGATGCTACCCTTACAAGGTTTTAAACTTGAAGCCAAAACATTCCAGTAGTTTGCAGTGCTTAAGGTGGTTTTGCAACAGTTTTCCTTGAGGATTATTCCTAGCTGTTTGGTACTCAGCTGCCAGGAACCTCTCCAGAACAGTGACCTCACCCCCGTGCTCACTGACCTACATTGGCCAACAACGCCTCAACATTTAAAATTCTCATCCTTGTGTTCACCTGCAACGGCTTCTCTTCCTGCTCCCGCATCGTTACCTCTGGGGTCCCCCAAGGATCTATCCTATTTCTCATCGACATACTGCCCCTCGGCAACATCATCCAAACACACAACTTCAGGTTCCACATGTACGCTGACGACACCCAGCTCTACCTCACCACCACTTCTCTCGGCCCCTCCATGGTGTCTGAATTGTCAGACTGCTTGTCCGACATCCAGTTCTGGATGTGCAGAGATTTTCTCCATTGCTCACAACCTTGGTGTCATATTTGACCCTGAAATGAGCTTCCGACCACATATCCGCAGCATAACTAAGACCGCCTATTTCCACCTCCATAACATCGCCCGTCTCAGCCCCTGCCTCAGCTCATTCGCTGCTGAAACCCTCATCCATGCCTTTGTTACCTCTAGACTCGACTATTCCAACGCACTCCTGGCTGGCCTCCCACATTCCACCCTACGTAAACTTGAGGTCATCCAAAACTCGGCTGCCCGTGTCCTAACTCGCACCAAGTCCCGTTCACCCATCTCCCCTGTGCTCGCTGACCTACATTGGCTCCCAGTTAAGCAACGCCTCAATTTCAAAATTCTCATCCTTTTTTTCAAATCCCTCCATGGCCTCGCCCCCTCCCTATCTCTGTAATCTCCTCCAGCCCCACAACCCCCCCCCCCCAGATATCTACGCTCCTCTAATTCTGTCCTCTTGAGCATCCCTGATTATAATCGCCCAACCATTTTACTACATTAAAGGCGCTATATAAATGCAAGTTGTTATTGTTCTCATTAGAGCAGAGAATGTAAAGGGGATATTTAATAAAGATGTTTAAAATTATGAAGGGTTTTGATAAGAGTAAATAAGGAGAAACTTTTTCCACTGGCAGGAGGGTCAGTAACCAGAGGACACAGATTTAAGGTAGTTGCCAAAAGAATGAGAGGGAAGATGAGGAGTATTTTTTTTTTTTACACAGCGGGTTGTTACTATATATACTTGAAAAGGAAAAATTTGCAGGGCTATGGGGAAAGAGCAGGGGAGTGGGACTAATTGGACAGCTCATTCAGAGAGCCGGCACAGGCACGATGGGCCGAATGGCCTCCTCCTGTATAATTTAATGCTATACACACACGTATATATATATCACAATTTTCGCTGATGCTATCCTAATTATCTTCTCTAACCTTCCAGCTAATACAATGAAACTCTCATCGGGAGCCTAGCATCACATTCGACCACAAACCGTTGTAGATTGCAAACACCTTGTAAAAGATCTGGCTCAAATACAGTTGTAGTGTCATCGCCCCATTTCCCTTCTCTTCACTTCAGCCCATCCATACAATACCAGCAGACCCCCCTACTCACCTTCTGATTGAAGGAGGAAAGACGGCGCTATGTGTGCACATTTAACCCTCTTCCTGCTGCCCAGTGTTCACTTCAGATGTCTATCTGAGATCATTTTGGGGTGATTGCTGTCCCAGCTCATCTAACACCCCTTTGTCCTTGCAGGAGAGAGATACGTCAAATCTGAACGCCCGAGTCTGCTGCAGTAGCGCTCCTCCAGAAACCTAATACCTAACTGCAGTGGGGGGGGAGAGGAAACTGTGCAGGCTGCATTTTATTTTACGTTTCGTTTTTTGAAGTAACGCCTCCTAAATATGCCCACCCACCCAGCCTTCCTCGGCCCTTCTTCTGGAGCAGTTAACCCTCCTTCTGAGCCCCTAAAGGGCGTCCCATCCAAGCCCCACACACCTACCTGACTGTGTCCGGCAACTTTAGTCCCAGCTCCTCGGGGTAGAGCAGAGGCGACCAGGGAACGATGCGATGGGCTGTTTGCAGTTAAGTTTGTTGCTGTCCAGAAGGGGGTTTGTTGTTGCAGAACTCCGGTTAGGATGAAACTGACCACTCCACTCGCCCTACTTGCGATCCGTGTCTCTCTCTCTCTCTCTCTCTGTCCCCTTTGAATAATGAATGAAACCCAGGCAACGTGTGTGTGTGTGTGTGTGGTTTCTCTCCCTCTCTCTCTCCGATCTCTCAAGTAGCCTCGCAATGCAAAGCGGGACGGATCGGAACAAGGGGGAACTGCCTCACACACTCAATGTCGTCAGCTTGAGTCACTGCAGTTCAGTCACTTAAAACACCCGTCCCTCATTGTCTGTGCGGGGGACCAGTGGAAAGCACCGGTCCAATCAAAACTGGGACCAGCTTTTAAAAACAAATCATGCTTTAGGAATTTCAGTTAACCCCTTCCCTCTTTTTTTTTGTTTAACCCTTTCCCTTTAGTGCATGAAAGGTTCTTATTATGCTGTAATCTGACCAAAGCAAAAGGTTACAGAGAATTACATAGAATGTACAGCACAGAAACAGGCCATTCGGCCCAACTGGTCCATGCCGGTGTTTATTCTCCACGCCAGCCTCCTCCCACTCCTCCTCATCTCACCCTATCAGCATAACCTTCTATTCCTTTCTCCTTAACACACTTTTCTAGCTTCTCCTTAAATGCATCTATGGCTGCGATTTCGCCCGCCGTGGCGAGTCCGGAGCGACCGAAGCAGACAACGGCCGCAAACTCCGCACCCCTCTTCATCCCGCCTCCTCCGAGTGATTTTCCCCCTGATTGGGCTTGTTAAGCCCGCCCTGCGAGGTTCCCGGCCAATTAAAAGGAAGCGGGTCTGATGACGTCATTTGATGACGCGTCATCAGCCGGTTTCCTTAAAGGGACCATGCCCAAATTCATTTTGACACTGACAACCATTGCACAGAGGTACACGGCTACACCCAGGCTCTCCCATGACTCCCTCCATATGCTTATGGAGGGAGTCACAGCACGCAGGGAGATTCTCTTCCCTTCCCATGGGCGGAAGAGACCTCCCCAGGAGACCAACGCAGCCTGGTTGCACATTGCACAGGAGGACACAAGCAGGGGTGTCGTCAGGAGGACCAGGCTGCAGTGCCGCAAACCTTGCAATGATCTTAGTAGATCAGGAAACGTTACTGTATTGCCACACTCAACCTCATCCTGCTGTGCCACTCATCACATCCCCATCACTCTGCCTTCCCTACCCTACTCCTGCACATCTTTACTCACACCAACTTACCTTGCACCTCCACCCATCCCTCTCTATCTAACTACATTATCACTTCCCCATCTCACTAGCCACCCCTCACACTCACCCTCATCCTAGTCCAATCATACCAAGTAACAACACACAAGGGTAGGCACTTGGGTGTTTTAGCCAATGGTCGTGTAAACTTTCTGTTAATGCGTTGTCAAGCATTGAAATCCTTATTATCACCACTTTGCCTTCTTGGACAGATTTGTGTGCAAGTGTCTTAGTGAGTTGCAGTGAATGGTGAGACATAACGGTACCCCCGCAATGGTGATGAGAGTAAAAGGAATGGCTTGGACATTGTAGGGATATTTATGGTCTTGGTGTGGGGTGTGCCAACCTGGTGCATCATGTGGCAGCCAGGGTGTACAGCATCAAGTGAAGTAAATCTGGACATGGTGAGTCCATCGCTGGCGTCTCAGGCAGCAATGTGCACGGGTGATGATGTCCTGTGTCCAGTGCAGCATCAGTTGATTGCGGAGAAGGTTGGTGTGGATGTTGGTGCTGCTGGTGTGCCTGGTGCTGCTGGTGTTGGGGCTGATCGTGGTGGGATTCTGAGGACCAAGGTGAGATTTTTTCAAGGGCACCGATGCTGATGGAATAGATGGCAGGTGAGGTTGAGATGACAGAAGTAATCTGTCAATGTTGAGAGAGGTTGTTCCAAGGAGGTGACAGTGGATAGAGAGATTACTCCAAACACTTCAAAAGTGCATAAAGCTCAATATTGGGTTCCAAATACTGAAGGCTGAAGCTTCTGACATTGGAAAGTGACCAGCTGTAAAATGGCAGGTTTTAAACCACTTTTGCAGCTGTCACCTAATGAAAGAAATGGAGAGTTTTTCAGAACCCGACATACTTACCCGGCGTGATCCCCGAGTGACGGGAACCTCGTGGAAAACTTGGCAAAATACTTTGGAACTGGGAAAATGGGGATTTAATTACTTTAAACACCCTCCTAACAAGCACAATTGAATGACCTGCCGCTCAGTGCCGTGTCTGCAAAGCGCAGGCAGAACCGACACCTGGGAAACTGACAAGGAGGCGGGTTCAGAGCGGGGTACTGGCCCACTGTCAATCCTTTTGATTTTGACAGCGGACCCGCCTCCAAACCCGCCCTCTGAGCGCTGGCAAAATTCAGCCCTATGCTCCTGGCCTCAACCTCTCCATGTGGTAGCAAGTTCCACATTCTCACCACTCTCTGGGTAAAGAAGTTTCTTCTGAATTCACTATTGGATTTATTAGTGACTATCTTATATTTATGGCCTCTAGTTTGCTCTGCCCACACAAGTGGAAACATCTTCTGTACGTCGACACTATCAAACCCTTTCATAATCTTAAAGACCTCTTATGTGGAGAAAAGAGCCCCAGCCTGTTCAATATTTCAAAGGGATAATTTAGGGACAGGTTGCAGAAGATAGTTTCATTTTGCTTATGGCTTTGTTGCATTTTTTAAACTTTCCATCGCATAATAAGAAAGACTTGCATTTATACAGGGCCTTTCACGGCCACCGGATGTCCCAAAATGCTTTACAGCCAATTGTTTTGAAGTGTAGTCACTGTTGTAATGTAGGAAATGCGGCAGCCAATTTGCAGACAGCAAGCTCCCACAAACAGCAATGTGATAATGGCCAGATAAAGCTTCATAAACAAGTCTTCTATTTTGCTGTAAAATGCATGTTAATGTAACAATGAAAAAAAAATGTGAGCAATTAGTAAATCTTTTTCAAGGGATCTTCCTGAGCAAACTCTCTGAAGGCTATTAGTTTCTCTTTTCGCCCCTTGGTTCAGATGAATTAGATGCCAACAACACTTTTAATGCTGTATTTAGACATGTTGAGGTTATTTTAACAACTCCTTCACTGTTGGACAGGGAAGCTTGTAGTCCGATAGGTAATCCTTTTCTCACCTTCAATCTCCCTCTTTCTGACATAGGAACAGGAGGGGGCCTCTCGAACCTTTCTGCCATTCAATTAGATCATGGCTGAACTGTATCTTCACTCCATCAACCCGCCTAACAAAAATCTATCAATCTGTGTTTTGAAATTTCAATTGACCCCCGGCCACAAGAGCTTTTGGGGGAGAGAGTTCCTGATTTCTACTACTGTTCTTTTCTTTTCCTATTTTATTGACACCGCCATGGCCACTATTTGTCTGAACTTTCCTCTCTCGTCCTTTCTATGTTCCAATTACAAAGTTCAACGCAATTCCTCCTCCCTGTAGTGTCCACCTGTTATGTTGAAATCAAGGCTCACCATGGTGTCCAACTCAGGATCCCAAGGTAATCACAGAAGAACTGTGGCCGGCTAGGTTTCCCGGGCCTCAGGAAACTTGGCAGCTGCAGCGAGGTGAGGGCTTCCGGGTTTCCCACGTGCTACTGGACGACCGCCCCCCCGCCGCCCCAGCGCTCCCAGCGTGTCGGTAAGTAAAGACTCCCCCCAGTAACTCTACAGGCGAGTACTCTTATTAGGAAGCCAATACTAACACCATATTTATGGTGCTAAAAAACAATTGTGTTCTGACGAAGGGTCATCGACCTGAAACATTAACTCTGTTTCTCTCATTGAAACATACAAAACTCTTACAGGGCTTGACAGGGTAGATGCAGTGAGGATGTTTCCCCTGGCTGGGGAGTCTAGAACCAGGGGTCACAGTCTCAGAATAAGGGGTCGGCCATTTAGGGCTGAGAGGAGGAGATTTTTGGATATTACGGGAATCAAGGGATATGGGGATAGTGCAGGAAAGTGGAGTTGAGGTCGAAGATCAGCCATGATCTTATTGAATGGCGGAGCAGGCTCGAAGGGCCAAATGGCCTACTCCTGCTCCTATTTCTTATGTTCTGATGTTCTCTCCACGATGCTGCCTGACCTGTTGAGTGTTTCCAGCATTTTCTGTTGTTGTTTCAGATTTCCAGCACCACAGTATTTTGCTATTGAAAACAATTAGGAGCCCTTTTTATAACCATTTGGTGCAGCCAAGGTCTGAAAAGGTGGCTAAAAGATCCCTATGGGGGTATTCAAATCTCCTGAGTAGATGGCAAACAATGCATGCTAATGAGGTCTCCCAAGTTCATGACACCTCTGTGCAACCCTTCCAAAGGGACATTTGGGCAATCACAAACAATGAGATACTGAGATGGGGAAAGAACAGGAGAGTGGGACTAATTGTACAGCTCTTTCAAAGAACCGGCACAGGTATGATGGACCGAATGGCCTCCTTCTGTGCTGTATGATTCTATGATTGACTGCAATGGACCTGAACATCAGGCGCTGTGTATAACGGGCGGCCGATCCGATACCGCCCTTTTTGTACCACCGCCCGGGACGAATTTCTAGGCCTTGATCTTTGATACCAGGTAGTTTTCAGAATCAAGTACTTGGTTTAACAATGGAGGCCATCGATCATAGAAACTCACAGCACAGAAGTTTAAGAGTAACTTCCAGAAGGATAGAAATAGTATATTCAAGGTAGAGATGGGTAGATTTTTGAATATTAAGGGAATGAAGGGATATGGAGATCGGGCGGGAAAGTGGAGATGAGGTAGAAGATCAGCCATGATCTTATTGAATGGCGGAGCAGGCTCGAGGGGCCAAATGGCCTACTCCTGCTCCTATTTCTTATGTTTTTATGTTCTTATGTAATGCTGGTATGAATCAGCCACATCAGTATGAACTGGAAGTTAAAAATAAAAATGTTAATTTTAAAATAAGTTTCAAGAGTAATTTTATTTCTAATAACTACATACAATTAGAGAGACCATGGTAAGTTATGAGAAACGATAGACACATATCTTAGAGCTTATGGTAAGTGTGTTTATTTTTTGCAAAATCCATTTGCTTATTCTGAAGGCACAGACTACACTTATTATAAAGGACACAAGTTATGAATACAATACTTTAGTTTCCAAAAGTTAATTTTATTGATGCTAAAATAAATTGTAGACCTATTAAAGTAGTCAATTTACCAGCATACTAAAGTCACCACATGAAGGGTTGCCCCAATAGTACTGAGCGTAGATGCCAGGAAGGTAACAACTTCAGCTCCTGGTGTCTTGAGTCAGCTGATCTCAGGCAGGGAAGCAATGAAGGCACCTTATTACTGGCCTAATGTTATCCTTCAATTATCCCTCAGTAGTTTGCGTACTGTCTTAGTTTTATTCTGCAGTTGATGTACAGTTTGAGCTTTGTTCTGTACATTTTGTAGACGTGGAATTATTCTGCGTTCTTGAGTAGTCCTAGTTTGATCTTGTAGTTGTGTGTAGTCCTAGTGTTATTCTGCAGTTTATATACAGTTCTGTTATTTTGAAGATAATGTAGTGCTAAGTTTTATTCTGTACTATTTGTATGGTACGCATGTTCAATAGTTTTTATGCAATTGTAGTTTTATCCTGTATCCTGTCTGCTCTCTCAGGTGGACATAAAAGATCCCAAGGCACTATTTCAAAGAAGAGCAGGGGAGTTCTCCCCGGTGTCCTGGTCAATATTTATCCCTCAATCAACATCACTAAAACAGATTATCTGGTCATTATCACATGGCTGTTTGTGGGAGCTTGCCGTGTGCAGATTGGCTGCCACGTTTCCCACATTACAACAGTGACTACACTCCAAAAGTACTTCATTGGCTGTGAAGCGTTTTGAGACGTCTGGTGGTCATGAAAGGCGCTATATAAATGCAAGTCTTTCTTTCTTTATTTTATGTACAATTCTAGTTTTATCGTATAGTTTGTGTACAGTCCTAGTGTTATTCTGTAGATTTTGTACAGTTCAAGTTTTATTGTATAGCTTATGTAGAGTTCTAGTTTTATTTGTAGATTATGTACAGTTTTACTTTGACCCTGTAATTTGTGTACAATTCTAGTTTTATTCAGGAATGCATGACCAGCCCAGTTTTTCCATCTAGTTTGTGTATTATCCAAGTTGTATCCTGCGGCAATCAGCCTGCAAGCCTAGTTTCCTTTAGTTGGAGTCTGAATGCTTATCTCACTGAAAGATATTTCTAAAGCTGGTATGCTGCTGGGTCAATGCTACTAACATCAAGAACAGGCCGTGGGTGTCAGCACCAGCTGATATCATGAATATTTCATAAGAATTCAGCAGCCTTTTTGGCAGGAAACAAATGAATAAATAATAGTAACTTTATTTTTGGATATGTGGCGCTCAGTATACGACTGTGCCACAGTCTTACTGAACTCAGATTTGCGCTTATATTCTCAAATTAGGGGCGGTGCTATTCAACTCTATACGATGTACCGAAACTTTCAGTATAGAATTACTCTCATACTTGTCTTTGCAAACCCGGGCAGTTACATCTCCTGGTGCAAACCAGTTTGCCAAGAACTGCACATGCAGGTTTATGTTTACGAAGCACGCTGTCCTGGATAAGGGCATTTTACAACATTATCTTAGCATTTATCTTAAATAATCACCGTCTTCTTCAAATAGTGCCGTGGAAATGCTGGCTTGCAAACACACGATGTAATGGTGCAATTTGGGTCAAGCACATCATCTCATCACTTCATATAATGGAAATGATATACTCTGTTCCTGCACTTTTCTCTTTTCTCTAGAAAAGAGAAGACTGGGAGGTGACCTAATAGAGGTCTTTAAAATTATGAAGGGGTTCGATAGGGCAGACGTAGAGAGGATGTTTCTGCTTGTGGGGGTAGTCCATAACTAGGGGCCATAACATAAGGTAGTCACTAATAAATCCAATAGGGAATTCAGAAGAAACCTCTTTACCCAGAGAATGGTTAGAATGTGGAACTTGCTACCACAGGGAGTAGTTGAGGCGAATAAGAAAGAAAGATTTGCATTTATATAGCACCTTTCATGACCACCAGACGTCCCAAAGCACTTTACATCCACTGAAGTACTTTTTTTGAAATGTAGTCACTGTTGTAATGTAGGAAACGCGGCAGCCAATTTGCGCACAGCAAGCTCCCACAAACAGCAATGTGATAATGACCAGATAATCCTGTTTTTGTTATGTTGATTGAGGGATAAATATTGGCCAGGACACCGGAGATTACTCCCCTGCTCTTCTTCGAAATAGTGCCATGGGATCTTTTACGTCCACCTGAGAGGGCAGATGGTGCCTCGGTTTAACATCTCATCCAAAAGACGACACCTCCGACAGTGCAGCACTCCCTCAGCACTGCACTGGAGTGTCAGCCTATATGTTTGTGCTCAAGTCTCTGGAGTGGGACTGTGAACCCACAACCTTCTGACTCAGAGGCGAGAGTGCTACCAACTGAGCCACTGGCTGACAAATCGCGGCCATAGATGCATTTAAGGAGAAGCTAGAAAAGTGTGTTAAGGAGAAAGGAATAGAAGGTTATGCTGATAGGGTGAGATGAAGTAGGGTTGGAGGAGGCTCGTGTGGAGAATAAACACCGGCACAGACCAGTTGGGCTGAATGGCCTGTTTCTGTGCTGTAATTTTTCCCTAAAAAATTTCCAAACATAATTTCCTGAAGGTAGTGTCCTTAAATATTCAAAGTACTCATCCGTGCTTTCCATAGTTTATGCCATGAAAATCAGCTGGCAGCTTTACCCGGGCAATATGCTGTTAGCGGCACCTGTGGGGTACTCCTGCCAACAACAGAATTACACAGTATAAAGGATGTGACCTTTGATGGTTCCCTAGACTGGAATCTTTATGGACCCTCAGAGGAACTGCTGAGCTCAGTACAAAGCAACAGTCTTCATCGCCTATTGGGCCTATGCCAGAACCATTCACACACGGCGAGGTAAAACCGCAATGGGTCGCAGGTCACCTGGCACCCCAACAGCAACATAAAAATGGCATTTAAACCAACTTTTCAGTCCACCTAATGATTGACTGCCATGGCAACAGCCAACCAATGCTTGTTGTGTCCCTTGACTGTGTTAATGTCACCAGTTTGATCCACCTTGCTGATATATTTGCAAGACACCTCTTTCCAGATCTTGTTCCAAAGGATTCTGATCAGATTCTTTCCGTACTAATGCGTGAGCAGAGTAGGGGATGACTACTGAATACTGCACCTACTGTAGATGGCACTTTTTATATACCTTGAAACTTCATTTACAATAGAAAGTAGAAAACAAGAGCTCTACATTTGTCAATAAAATCATACTAACAATGTAATCCAATCGGAATGAAAGAACTTGCATTTATGTAGCACCTTATCACATCCTCAAGGCATTCCAAAGTAGCTTACAACTAATGAATTATTTTTGAAGTGCAGTCGCTCTTAAAACCTACCTCTTTGACCAAGCTTTTGGGTATTTGTCCTAATATCTCATGTGGCTCGGTGTCAAATTTTGTCTGATATCGCTCCTGTGAAACGCCTTGGGACATTGTACTACTTTAAAGGTGCTATACAAATGCAAGTTGTTGTTGTTATGTAAGCAAATGCAAGAGGCAGTTTGTGCACAGCAAGATTCCATCAGCAGTAAATCAGACAAATGACCACTTATTTTGGTGGTGTTGATTGAGGGAGAAATGTTGGCCAGAACACGTGAGAATTCCCCAGTCTTTAATAAAATCTTTGATGTTTACCTAAGTCACCAGTACAGGCAGATGGGGGTCTCAGTTTGACATTTCCTCCCGAAGGTGGTATCGCTGACAGGTCAGCACTCTGTCAGCAGTGCACTAGTGTTAACTTAGATCATAGACCCAGGTCCTGGAGTCAGGCTTGACTCAGAGGTGAGAGTAATTGTGAAAATGGTTCTGGTTAACTGGCCCTGATTTTAACTCCAGGTGGATTCCCCGCTCAAGCCTGAGTTAAAATTACAGTCGGGTCTCAATGATGTCATCGGGCCGCAACATTCATATGTAAAGAAGGACTCTGTTGGCTCCGGGCGTGTGTCCTTGCTGCCTGCTCAGGGGAGCAGGTTAAAACTGCAGATGTTGTGATCATGGCGGCTTTTGAACAGGTAAGAGCCAGGGCGATTTTAACTGCCCACCCGCCAGGTTTCTGCTGAGCGAGTAGGGTTAAAATCGCCACTACGGTCACATGAGTACAAAGTGACTTTAATGCTGACTTAGGCTTAGGGTTAATGGAGAGCACAGGTCTGGGCTTGGGCTGATCAGCTTCTTGGGCTGATTGACAAAGTGGTTCATCTTCTCATCAATGTTTAAATGGACTTCTAGCCACACTGGATTTTGTGGGATTGTAGGTGCGATGTGGATCTTGGTTCACAAAACAGAGAGTTCAGTTGCCATATATCAACCGTGTTCAACACTGTCACAGCACCTGCTGTCGTTTGACCTTTACCATTCTCCATGCCCTCCCTACACATGGCTAACTCTCCATCACTGACTGATGCAGGCACCAAAAATGGTATTTAGTTACAAAATTTACACAGTTGAAGAGATATCATTTTTATGCAGTGAGTTATTATGAACTGGAATGGACTGCCTAAAAAGGTGGTGGAAGCAGATTCAATAGTAACTTTCAGAAGGGCATTGTATAAATAAAAAGAAAGAAATACTTGAAAAGGAGACATTTGCGGGGCTTTGGGGAAAGAGCAGGGGAGTGGGACTAATTGGACAGCTCTTTCAAAGAGCCAGCACAGGCACGATGGGCCGAATGGCCTCCTTCTGTGCTGTATGATTCCCTGATTCTAAGATGAGAAACATAGCTGAGAAACTACTTCTAGGAGTGTGTATGTGAGGATTTGACTGGAATCATAACATCCCTAATCCTGGAGTTGTAACATCATGCCCCCTGTACTTTGAATTCCCTTACTGCTATATCTGTAATGTCCCTGTTGTTCTAATGTCTGGCCCTTGTAGCTGTAATAAAACAACCTGCTATTGTGTCCTGACTCTGCCCACCTCATCAGTTGTAATAAAACATTAAAGTGATATCATCAGACCCGGACGAGATCCAGAAGTTAGGACCCAAAGTCACTATTCACTTCAGCCAGTAAAAATGGGACAAAACAAGGTGAAGAAGTAAATCTGGAGTTTCGACAGAAAGAAGTTGGGCGTCTATAATTTAAAAAATATATTATTAGTTTCAAGCCCATTAACTCATCTTAGTATCAAAGTGCCTTTTCAATGAGCCTTATATTTTTGCCAGTCTCCCAAATTGTTCCATATACATGACAACACTATACCTGTGATATCGGAACCACGTAGCTTTAACGACGCAAACCTTCCAGTTATATTATCATCACCCCTTGCACTTGTAATGTCTGACCGCTCTATCTATTATGTCCTGAGCCCCGTAGCAGTGAAGCCTGATGTTCTCCTTAAAGAGCAGCTGGTGGTGGTTTTGTTCACCGACATTTTATGCATGCATCTCATCACCGTCTCTTGCCAGAAACCCAACTGGGTCAACCAATGTCATAAAATAAATCAATAATTGCCTCGGTGATTGCTGTGACCCAGCTTTCTTGACAGGCTTGCAGGCAGGTGCACAGAGGTCCTGGCAAACCTGAGGGTGTTGAAATCAGTACTCCACTAAATACCCCAGATCTCAGCATAGAGGCCTAGGGAAATATATATCTGTAGGCAAGGGTATTAAGTGTAATACCTATGCAAATATATAGGCAAGGGTATTAAGGGTTACGGAACCAAGGTGGGTAGATAGAGTTAAGATACAGATCAGCCATGATCTAATTGAATGGCAGAACTAGCTTGAGGGGCTGAATGGCCTCCTCCTGTTCCTATGTTCCTAGTGCTGGAGCACCCCTGCTATATGGCTAGCTATATCTGGCTTAGCAGACATTTACATGTGCCATGTTCAGTTGGCAGAAATAGCCTAAGCGTCTGTAAACAAATTAAAAATATTTCCCATTTTGTAAAATCTTATTATTGCATTTTAAATAATTTAATTCCTAAATTGAAATAGTTTAACGATTGCACAATTGTTGGGGGAAAGAAAGGCCAGCACCAGACCAGGACCACATTGTCCCCCGTGACCTCCACCACCTAGAAGGTCAAGGGCAGCAGGCACATGAGAGCACCATCACCTCCAAGTCATACACCATCCCAACTTGGAAGTATATCGCTGATCCTTCATCGTCGCTGGGTCAAAGTCCTGGCACTCCCTCCCTAACAGCACTGTGGGAGTACCTTCACCACACGGACTGCAGCGGTTCAAGAAGGCGGCTCATCACCGCCTTCTCGAGGGCAGCTAGGGATGGGCAATAAATGCTGGCTTTGCCAGCGACGCCCACATCCCCGAGAATGAATTAAAAAAAAAAGTAAACCATTATTCGCACATGATTTGCACCAAGGTCATGACTGCAGGAGTCATTAATATTTTAATAAGAGGACCACATTTGATTGACAGGGAAATCTAACTGGATATTCATTTGATATTAAAAAAATACAGATTTTTTAAATCACAATCCCAGTCTAATCATAGCTCAACAAATTTGGTATATTCAAATCCATTACATGTAGATCTGAGCACAAACAACTTTATTTAAAAGAAAATCCAACCTGACCTATTTCATACAGCATCATTTGTCCATGTTGGTATTTTTAGCATCCCAGTGGTTTCCTATTGCTTATCTCAAGTACACTGGATTGTCTTATTATGCTTGAATTCCATTAGCTGCTGCTGCTCTTCAGAGATTAAGAGGCCAAGCTGTGAGATGGTTCAAAAGGACAATATGCTTCCGCACTCAAGTCAGTTGCCAACCTTGGTCCAGATTCATGAAATAAAGATCAGTTCCCTATCAGTCGCACCAAACATTACTGGATTAGTCAGTCAGTGGGTTAATATTGAATTAAAGTTGAATGACATCATATCGTGTTCAGTGCTCCAAATCGATTAATTTTGTTGCATATAATTTTAATAAAAGCTGAGATTAAAAATACCAAAGTCCCATTGGAAAAGGACACGCTGCACCAGATATAAGATGGTTTCTAGAGTCGGCGATCCCTTAATATCATGACACAGCCTCTTCAAATAGAAGCATAGAATCATACAGCACAGAAGGAGGCCATTCGGCCCATCGTGCCTGTGCAGGCTCTCTGGTAGAGCTATCCAATTAGTCCCACTCCCCTGCTCTTTCCCCATAGCCCTGCAAAATGTTTCCTTTTTACGTAGAGATCCAATTCCCTTTGAAAGTCACGATTGAATCTGCTTCCACCACCCTTTCAGGCAGTGCATTCCAGATCATAGCAAGTTGGTGAGTAAAAAAAATTCTGCTTATCTCCCCCGCAACCCCCACCCCTGGCTTTTTTGTCAATTATCTTAAATCTGTGTCCTCTGGTTACTGACCCTCCTGCCACTGGAAACAGTTTCCCCTACCTAGTCTATCAAAAATCCTTCATAATTTTGAATATCTCCATTAAATTTCCCCTTAACCTTCTCTGCTCTAAGATTTTATAGGGAAAAGGTTTTAAAACTCAAACTCATACTCGCCAGTTGGTAAGTGTGAAAGATTTGTGCTGTGCGCTATTACGTAATGAAATCGCAAGCACACACTTTATGAATGGGCTTATGATTTCGTTACACAGAGCACAAAGGGCTAACCTTCCATCCCAAATGTTTTTTTTTAAAAGCTTATCTAATTTTGGCACGCCAATAAAAAAAAGTTGACTTGATCTTTAAGCAGAAAATATGAACTCTAAAAAGGAATACAATTCATGGCTGATATAGAACATAAGAACATAATAAATAGGAGCTGGAGTAGGCCATTTGGCCCTTCGAGCCTGCTCCGCCATTCAACAAGATCATGGCTGATCTTCTACCTCAACTCCAGTTTCCTGCACTATCCCCATATCCCTTGATTCTCTTAGTTCCAAAAAATTATCGACCTCAGTCTTGAATATACTCGACGACTGAGCATCCACAGCTCTCTGGGGTAGAGAATGCCAAAGATTTCCCTCTGAGTGAAGAAATTTCTCCTCATCTCAGTCCTAAATGACCTACCCCTTATTTTGAGACTGTGACCCCGTATTCTAGGAAGGAGAATAGTCAGTGTGGTAGAGAAAATATGTGGCAGAAGGCATGGGATTAAATGTAGGGTTGCATTGCAGAAAGGTAGAGAATTGAATGATCAAAGATTGGAGAGGGACAGAGAAGCACACTTATTTACAAGCAATTGAGGTGCTTTTTTTTTTACATCTGCTAAGTAACTTGCACCAGGCTCGTTGGCAAACGTAATTCTGCAGCCCAAATTTGGAATTCCTTCATAGACAAGAAAATGTTCTACTTACTTTTTCCACAGCCCTAAAGATGGCCCAGATAATGTCCTAGGAGGAGAGATTAAGTAGAATGGGCCTATATTCTCTGGAGTTTAGAAGAATGAGAGGTGATCTCATTGAAACGTATAAAATTCTTACAGGGCTTGACAGGTAGATGCAGGGAGGATGTTTCCCCTGGCTGGGGAGTCTAGAACCAGGGGACACAGTCTCCGAATTAGGGGTCGGGCTTTTAGGACTGAGATGAGGAGGAAATTTCTTCACTCAGAGGGTGGTGAATCTTTGGAATTCTCTACCCTAGAGGGCTGTGGATGCTCAGTCGTTGATTATATTCAAGACAGAGATCGATAGATTTTTGGGCACTAAGGGAATCAAGGGATATGGGGATAGGGCGGGAAAGTGGAGTTGATGTAAAAGTTCAACCATCATCATATTGAATGGCGGAGCAGGCTCGAGGGGCCGTTGGGCCTACTCCTGCTCCTATTTCTTATGTTTTTATGTTCTTATAATGACTTCATCTCAGTAATTAAAATAGAACTCTTTTGATGCTCCCAAATATGGGACAAGACCTCTACTCTCCCAAACAGATACTTTTCCCAATGTAGATAATTTTGTCATCTGTTGTACCTGTCATTCAGCAGCTGTAATCATCTGGACTGGACATAAATGTTACAAGCCATGGCAAATAATTCCCGGCTCACTTCGCCCGTGCAGAGGTATCAGCTATAAAGATTTTCAAGTAGTGTATTATGCAAGAAGTGACTTACCACTGTGGTCTGCTCCGTTCCAGCGATGCCACACACGGTCGATTGAACCAGCTCTCTGGGTCGGAACGTGGCGCTTACCTCTGCCCCTAGAAGGCAACAATTATAACTTACAAACTAAAACACATTTCTACAGGTAGCACAAATCAGGTAATTTGTTTTCTCTGAGGATATAAGAACATAAGAACATAAGAAATAGGAGCAGGAGTAGACCATTTGGCCCCTCGAGCCTGCTCCACCATTCAATAAGATCATGGCTGATCTTCTACCTCATCTCCACCTTCCTGCCTGATCCCCATATCCCTTGATTCCCTTAATATCCAAAAATCTGTCGATCTCTGTCTTGAATATACTCCATGATGCGGAGATGCCGGTGTTGGACTGGGGTGGACAAAAATGAGAAGTCGCACAACACCAGGTTATAGTCCAACAGTTTTATTTGAAATCACGAGCTTTTGGAGCGCTGCTCCTTCGTCAGGTAAAGTGATGAAGGAGCAGCGCGCCAAAAGCTCGTGATTTCAAATAAAACTGTTGGACTATAACCTGGTGTTGTGCAACTTCTCATTTTTGAATATACTCAATGACTGAGCCTCCACAGCCCTCTGGGGTAGAGAATTCCAAAGATTCACCACCCTCTGAGTGAAGAAATTTCTCCTCATCTCAGTCCTAAATGGCCGACCCCTTATTCTGAGACTGTGACCCCTGGTTCTAGACTCCCCAGCCAGGGGAAACATTCTCCCTGCATCTACCCTGTTTAGCCCTGTAAGAATTTTGTATGTTTCAATGAGATCACCTCTCATTCTTCTAAACTCCAGAGAATATAGGCCTAGTCTACTCAATCTCTCCTCATAGGACAATTCCCCCATCCCAGGAATCAGTCTGGTGAACCTTCGTTGCACTCCCTCTGTAACAAGTATATCCATCCTTAGGTAAGGAGACCAAAACTGTACACAATACTCCAGGTGTGGTCTCACCAGGGCCCTATATAATTGCAGTAAGACGTCTTTACTCTTATACTTAAATCCTCTTGTAATAAAGGCCAACATACCATTTGCTTTCTTAATTGCTTGCTGTACCTGCATGTTAACTTTCAGTGATTTGTGTACAAGGACACCCAGGTCCCTCTGAATACCAACATTTCCCAATCTCTCACCATTTAAAAAATACTCTGCATTTCTATTTTTCCTACCAAAGTGGATAACTTCACATTTCTCCACATTATATTCCATTTGCCATGTTCTTGCCCACTCATATAGCCTGTCTATATCCCCTTGAAGCCTCTTTGCATCCTCCTCACAACTTACATTCCCACCTAGCTTTGTATCATCAGCAAACTTGGATATATTACATTTGGTCCCCTTATCCAAATCATTGGTGTAGATTGTGAATAGCTGAGGCCCAAGCTCTGTTGACTCTACCCATTTCCTCCAAATTAAAGGTGTTGCTATGGGTACCCGCATGGGTCCTAGCTATGCCTGCCTTTTCGTGGGATATGTGGAACACTCTTTGTTCCAGTCCTACTCGGGTCCCCTCCCTCACCTCTTTTTCCGGTACATTGATGACTGTATCGGTGCCGTCTCCTGCTCTCGCCCTGAACTAGAACATTTCATTCACTATGCTTCCAATTTCCACCCTTCCCTCACCTTCACATGGTCCATCTCCGACTCTTCTCTTCCCTTCCTCGACTTCTCCATCTCCATCTCTGGGGATAGGTTATTGACTAACATTCACTACAAGCCCACCGACTCCCACAGCTACCTGGACTACACTTCCTCCCACCCCGCCTCCTGTAAGGACTCTATTCCATTCTCCCAGTTTCTCCGTCTCCGCCGCATCTGCTCTGATGATGCCACCTTCCATACCAGTGCTTCCGACATGTCTTCCTTTTTCCTCAACCGAGGATTCCCCTCTACCGTGGTCGACACGGCCCTCGACCGTGTCCGTTCTATCTCCCGCACATCTGCCCTCACCCCTGCCCCTCCCTCCCGGAACCACGATAGGGTTCCCCTTGTCCTCACCTTTCACCCCACCAGCCTCCACATTCAACGGATCATCCTCCGCCATTTCCGCCACCTCCAGCGTGATCCCACCACCAAACACATCTTCCCCTCACCTCCCCTTTCAGCATTCCGCAGGGACCGCTCCCTCCGCGACACCCTAGTCCACTCCTCTACCACCCCCAGCACCCCTTCCCCTTCGCCCGGCACCTTCCCGTGCACGCGCAGGAGATGCAACACATGCCCTTATACCTCCCCTCTTCCCACTGTCCAGGGCCCCAAACACCCCTTCCAGGTGAAACAGCGATTTACTTGTACTTCCTGCAATTTAGTATACTGTATTCGCTGCTCACGATGTGGACTCCTCTACATTGGGGAGACCAAACGCAGATTGGGTGACCGCTTTGCGGAACACCTCCGTTCAGTCCGTAAGGGGGACCCCGAGCTCCCGGTGGCCTGTCACTTTAATTCACCGCTTCACTCCCACTCTGACCTCACCGTCCTCGGCCTAATACACTGTTCCACGGAAGCTCAGCGTAAGCTCGAGGAACAGCACCTCATCTTTCGTTTAGGCACGCTACAGCCCTCTGGACTCAATATCGAGTTCAACAATTTTAGATCATAACCTCAGCTCCAATCACATTTATATTTTATTTTATCCACCCTTTTATTTGTCCCCCCCACCTTTTTTTTCCTCCTAGAAGCTGGCAGCTGTCCTTCATTCTGCCAGTAGATTTCACACTTCATTCAGCCTTAATCTGTCACATTAACACCACCTCTAGCCTTGCATATCTCTTAATGTCTCTTAATGTCTCTTCATCTCCTCCTTTGTTCCTTTATCCCCTCCCCCTTTTCCCAGCTTTACCCTGGCCTTAAATCTATTTGATTTCCAGCTCTTCCCAGTTCTGATGAAAGGTCATCGACCTGAAACGTCAACTCTCTTTCTCTCTCCACGGATGCTGCCTGGCCTGCTGAGTTTTTCCAGCGTTTTCTGTTGTTATTTCTGTTATATATTGCTCATTTATCTCCAACCGCCTCAATTTTCTTCCTGTATATGAGAGGGCAAGTGAGAGCCTTGCTCTCAGAGTCCTGCGAGGCTCTTGAGAAAAGACCAGGGATGACTCACCTGCTAATTTTTCCTTCCTTGCTGCAGGGGTTATATCAGGCACTCAGTGGAGTGAGGGTTTCAATATGTGGCCTAGCTCCCCATGTGTTCACTGTTGATGCTCCAACCAATAGCCTACCGCCTTGCCATAATGTGACCAATATTTGTGTTTGAGCCTTCGCAGTGAGTGCTGGGAGATCGTTTAATGGCAAGTGGCATCCTAGGTGAGTCTGATCCTGTCCTTCCTGATTTCCCACATGGTTAGGAACATAGGAATTTCTAGACGAAAAGGGACCAAGGTCCTTCTAGTTCGCCTTCTAACAATCCAGGCACTCGCCTGATAAAATGATAATGGAGTTCTTAACTAATCCTGGCAATTAATCTCTATCAATTAGTCTACAACAGACCCAGTCGTGAGGTGAGGAAAACCCCCAGTGGTGGAGAGCTTTGGGAACCATAGGTCCAAAGTCACCTGTTCCTCCCAAACATGCTACACTCACAACATATTGTGTCTCAAATTACTCACACACTGTATCCCAAAATATTATTTTCTGAAGGAACTTCCAGGAGGGGTAAGGAGTCAGAACCCCAGGCAATTTCCCCCTCCCTAAACCACTGAGGTCTATTATAGTGTCTGAACTGCTGAGACCACCAAACTCAGTATAGACTGGGGTTTGAATCAAGGATGTTTCTGGCCTATGGGTCAGCCACTGATTGGATAAACACATTTAGCCATCAGGGAAGCTCTGGATAAAAGATAACTTAAAGTCACCTCACAATATATTCGAGTTTCCAAAGCAATGCAGTGTCAGCTGTGGCCCAGTGGGTGGCACTCTCTAGGTAGGAGGGTATAGGAGTGAGCAGGTGCTGCTGGGTGCTTGATTACTACAGGGAGTTGGAGTGAGTTTGTAAAATGTTGGTGGTGTTTTTTTTTTCAGGTTTTAGGGCCTTTTTGGTCCTTAAGCAGCAGTCAGAAGGCTGCTGAGGGGCCGGGAGTAAACTAAACTTCAAGTTTTGATGTTAATATGTGGTGGAGGAATGGCTGTGCAGAGCGGCAGAATGGATTTGTATGATACAATGGAATGATCACGATGTTGGAAATGTTTTTAATGTTCAATAAACAACATGTAAAAAAAAAGTCGGTAGCACTCTTGCCTCTGAGTCAGAAGGTTGTGGGTTCAAGTCCCATTCCAGAGACTTGCAGTACAACATCTAGGCTTACACACCACTGCATTACCGAGGTGTTGCAGCATTGTTGGAAGTGCCGTCTTTCAGATGAAACATTAAACTGAGGCCCTGCCTGTCATCTCAAGTGGATGTAAAAGATCCCACAGCATTATTTTGAAGAAATGCAGGGGAGTTCAACATCACTAAAACAGATTATCTGGTCATTATCACATTTCTGTTTGTGCGCAAATTGACTGCCGCGTTTCCTACATTACAACAGTGACCACTCTTCAAAAGTACTTCATTGGCTGTAAAGCGCTTTGGGACATCCTGAGATCTTGAAAGGCGCTATAGAAATGCAAGTCTTTCTTTCTTACAGTCCTGTATATCTACTGAATTTATTCACACTATCACTCTCTCGGTCTGTCTACTCTGCCTGTTACAGTAATAGTTCACACACTGATTGAGAACTTTCACAGGGTGTCAAAATTGCCTCTCAGGATGCAGATCTGGCTTGGGATGAGATTTTTGAGAAATTGAAAGTGCCAAATTCGTCGAGTGAATGAATGGGATGTGTGAAAATCCATAAGTTGAATCTCCTCCAAGTAGTAGATTTGGGGGCGAGGGTGGAATTTGAATGCCAAATGTGCAACTTGATGAAGTTTAAGTTCCTGCTTTTCCCAGAAATGTGGAGATTGAGCAAAGAGACGGTGAATCAGAACTGTACCGTCCACTTTAACCTCACCTAGACCCAAAGGCTTTTGTAGAAGTAAGCAGATGGGACAGGTGTAACACCTGGTCTTATTAAGCCCTCCCCAGGATACTGTTACTCAAGTTACATTCAACACTTACCTCCCACACTCATTACAGAACAGAAGAGCTGTGAGCAGACTCCTGTGCCATCTGTTAACTGAAGGGGAGGAATCTCTTAAGATGAATGGTGTGCGATGAACCGAACAGAGGCCCCTTTTGTTTTGTCTGATTGCTGAAGCTGGTTAATACCTGGCCCGGGATCTTCGTACTCATGTTAGTTGCATCAGTACATTGGTGGAAGCGTGTTGCTAGCCAGCCTCAAACTAGACTCTTCCATCGACAGAGCTGCTTAGGAAACCTTAGTGTAGAATTACATAGAATGTACCGCACAGAAACAGGCCATTCAGCCCAACTGGTCCATGCCGGTGTTTATGCTTCACACGAGCCCAAAGTCTCGTTCTACCCCAGGGAGTCTCTGCATATTAAATGGGATTGAAGCTGTGTTGTGAAGGGAATAATGTTGCATTGTGATGATCTCATATGTAAGCAACATAACGGTAAAATGTATTGCGCCCTCATTTTGTGAATTCACTCTCACCTCCAACAAGTGCAAGGAGCTCCTGAATTTCTTTGTCACTAAGATTGAGACTATCTGTTCAGTTGCCTCTGCTGCTTCACCACCCGCCTCCACCCACCCCACCCCACTCCACTCACCCCACCCCACTCCACTCACCCCACCCCACTCCACTCACCCCACCCCACTCCACTCACCCCACCCCACTCCACTCACCCCACCCCACCGTCCCCTTGTCCACTAAGCCAAAACTCCTCTCAAGCTCAGATTTACCAGAATGGTACCAGGGATGAGGGACTTCAGTTATGTGGCCTAGAGAGACGCGAGAAACAGGAATTGTTCTCCTTAGAGCAGAGAAGATTCAGGGGAGATTTAATAGAGGTGTTTGAAATTATGAAGGATTTTTGATAGAGTAAATAACAAGAAGCTGTTTCCACTGGCAGGAGCGTCGGTAACCAGAGGACACAGATTTAAAACAATTGGCAAGAAAGCCAGAGGGGAGATGCGGAGAATATTTTTTACTCAGCGAGTTGTTGTGATCTGGAATGCACTGCCTGAAAGGGCAGTGGAAGCAGATTCAATAGTAACTGTCAGAAGGTAATTGGAGAAATACTTGAAGGGGAAAACTTTGCAGGGCTCTGAGGAAAGAGCAGGGAGGGATTGGGGCTAGTTGGACAGCTCTACCAAAGAGCCGGCACAGGCTCGATGGGTCAAATAGCCTTCTGTGCTGTGTGATTGTATGAATGTGGAGTTCAGTATTGTGCATTGATAGAGATTTACACTTACATAGATTTCTTTGAAGGACTTGCAGGTAAGCAATTAAAAGGATTTGAAGAAAAGTCTCTCCAGGGCTAGAAATAAATGCAAAGAGTTCAGGACTGACAGCTGCCACAGAAACAGAGCAGTTCTTAGTTGAGAATGAACAGCTGAGAGTGTTTTTAAACTTGACAAAACACATTCCCGATTGGCCAATAGCATGGTGCCAATTTATAACTAATACGGAACACAGCAACCGAAGATCAGGGAAATATGTTGGATTGTCTTGTGGGGAATTGGATTACACTAAATCAGATCGAATTCTGTCTTTTTATTTCTCGGTCGGGAGTAAGGAACCAGAAAGGAAGATGCACCAACTTATCTTCAATATCCCCCAATACCCACACCACTGCATTATATCGTATGGTGTATATTTTTTTTCCCAATAAAAAAAGATTGTGTCAGCCATCGCTCAGTGGGTAGCACTCTCGCCTCTGAGTCAGAATGGTTGTGGATTTAAGTCCCATGCCAATGACTTGAACACAAAATCTAGTCTATTTGTAATTGGTAATAATTTTTCAAAACTCCCTGGATTCCGCTAAGGTCCCGGCAGACTGGAAAACTGCTAATGTAACACCCTTATTTAAAAAGGGCAGTAGACAGAAGGCTGGTAACTATAGACCGGTTAGCCTAACATCTGTGGTAGGTAAAATTTTGGAGTCCATTATTAAGGAAACAGTAACAGGACATTTGGATAATCATAATTTAATAGGACAAAGTCAGCATGGTTTTACGAAGGGGAAGTCATGTTTGACAAATTTGCTGGAGTTCTTTGAGGAAGTAACATATAGAGTGGATAAAGGGGAACCAGTGGACGTAGTGTATTTAGACTTCCAAAAGGCATTTGACAAGGTGCCACACAAAAGATTATTGCTTAAGGTAAAAAATCACAGAATTGGGGGTAATATTCTGGCATGGATAGAGGATTGGCTATCTAACAGAAAGCAAAGAGTTGGGATAAATGGTTCATTCTCAGACTGGCAATCAGTAACTAGTGGTGTTCCACAGGGGTCAGTGCTGGGTCCCCAACTCTTCACAATCTATATTAACGATTTGGAGGAAGGGACCAAGTGTAACATATCAAAATTTGCAGATGATACAAAGATGGGAGGGAAAGTAGTGAATGAGGAGGACATAAAAAACCTGCAAGGGGACATAGACAGGCTAAGTAAGTGGGCAGAGATTTGGCAGATGGAATACAACACTGGAAAGTGTGAGGTGATGCACTTTGGCAGGAAAAATCCTAGAGCAATTTATTATCTTAATGGCAAGAAACTGGAGAGTACTGAAGTGCAAAGGGATCTGGGGGTCCTGGTGCACGAAACTCAAAAGGTTAGTATGCAGGTGCAGCAAGTGATTAAGAAGGCAAATGGAATGTTGGCTTTCATTGCTAGGGGGATAGAATATAAAAATAGGGAGGTATTGCTTCAGTTGTACAAGGTATTGGTGAGACCGCACCTGGAATACTGCATACAGTTTTGGTGTCCTTACTTAAGGAAAGACATCCTTGCTCTCGAGGCAGTGCAAAAAAGGTTCACTCGGTTAATCCCGGGGATGAGGGGGTGGTCATATGAGGAGAGGTTGGGTAGATTGGGACTCTACTCATTGGAGTTCAGAAGAATGAGAGGCGATCTTATTGAAACATATAAGATTGTGAAGGGGTTGGATCGGGTGGATGCGGGGAGGATGTTCCCGATGACGGGTGAGACGAGAACTAGGGGACATAGTCTTAGAATAAGGGGCTGCTCTTTCAAAACTGAGATGAGGAGGAACTACTTCACTCAGAGGGTGGTAGGTCCATGGAATATGCTGCCACAAAAAGCTGTAGAAGCTACAACATTAATTAAATTTAAAACAGAAATAGACAGTTTCCTAGAAGTAAAGGGCATTAAGGGTTACGGGGAGCGGGCAGGAATTTGGACATGAGTCTAGGTTCGGATCGGTCATGGCCCTGTGGGTAGTGGAGCGGGCCCAGGGACTGTGTAGCCTGATTCTGCTCCTATTTCGTGTGTGCAATTCTGTTAGATGCAGGAGATGGTTCTGTGATAGATAGTAGATTGGCGGTTAGGATCAGATCAGCCATGATCTTATTGAATGGCGGAGCAGGCTCGAGGGGCCGATTGGCCTACTCCTGCTCCTATTTCTTATGTTCTTATGTTCTTATGTTCTACCCAGCGCAGTACCGAGGGAGCATAGTGCTCAGAATTACGTGACTGCTTCGGAAATAATCGCCATGATTAAAGCTGGGGATCACTCAAAGGGACCAGTGTCCAGTTTTCTAGGTGCTAATTCTTCAATGAGCCGTGAAAGTGTAAATATGCATTTATATACGTAACTTATTTTACCTGTAAGTATGTGATATTCGGTGTAAGATATGGGTTAGAGGGAAGCATTAAAACTGTGTCAGCCGTGGCTCAGTGGGTAGCTCTCTGGAGTCAGTAGGTTATGGGTTCAAGGCCCACCCCAGAGACTTGAGCTCACAATCCAGGCTGACACTCCCAGTGTCAGTACCGACAGAGTGCTGCACTGTCAGGAGATGCCATCTTTCGGATGAGATGTTAAAATGAGGTCCCATCTGCTCTCTCGGGTGGACTATTCAAAGAAGAGCAGGGGGGTTCTCCCTGCTGTCCTGGACAATATTTATCCCTTAACCAACATCACTAAAAAAAGATTATCTGGTCATTATCACACTGCTGTGTATGAGATCTTGCTGCGTGCAAATTGGCTGCCACGTTTCCTACATTACAAGAGCGTCTACACTTCAAAAGTACTTAATTGCTGTAAAGCACTTCACTATATAAAAGCAAGTCCTTCTTTTTCTAAAGCTCTTCATTCCGTTATTACATGAATCCCGTTATCAAGATCTTTATCTGAAAAAAATGCCATGATTTGCACCAGTGGGAGATGAGCTGTGCTGCCATTGGTCTGCGGAGCTGTTTGTACCAGAGTTTTGTGGGTCAGCCGATTTGCATACCCATTGGAAAAGTCACTGACCTTGAATACACTAATGAGATCTTGCAACCAACATTATCTCAACCCAACCAGTTAACGTTCCACAGGTAACTCAGCAATAGTCCCAAGCAGCACGTAAAGGCAATCTACTTAATTAGGCCAGATGGAAGGATTTTATATGGTAAAAGTAAAGTATCATATTACCATGATACATTTTGGCATCTGGTACATGCCCGGGTGACCATAGAATATGACCGCTCAGTATCACTGGTTCAGTTGAAAGCGGTTAGCCTTCCTTGCACTAGTCACCTGGCCACAAGGACTTTTATATGAACATATAAAATTGACGGGCAGGAAAAGATCATCTGGTCCATCAAGCCTGCCCCACACTATGATGGTCGGAGCATCGTGACTAAACACTTTCTCTCCTCCCTCCCCCCCACCCCTTGGGAGATGAAAAAAAAAGAGAAAAAACCCAGGGACCATTCTTTATTATACTAGATAGGCACTCATTCATATTGCTTATGAACCATTCATATTGTTTATGACTTGGATCACTAGATACATCCTGTTCATCTGGTATCTGTTGAATTACTAGCACATTATTTCTGTGACTGTGTATATGCCAATAAAAGAAATCTTCAACGTTAACACTGTTTTCATTTGGGTAGATGACACGTGTCTTGTAGAGGTTATAATAGGAGGTGCCCAGGAGCGTGCCAATATCTGCAGTGGGTCCCTGGAAGTTCGTCAATAATCAGAAGGTGGTCCTATAAACAGAAACGCTCGAAGACCACTGATTGAGTCAGATATTTTCCCATTCATCATCCTCTTCTGCTTCCTATCGCCAAGTCAATTTCCAATCCAGATAACTAATTTGTTTTTACCAATTTCTTCTTGGAAAATTTCAGCAGTGGAAATGTTATCAACTCCATTCTGAAAATCCATTTACTGCATAACCCTCATCCACAAATGTGTTACCTTCTCAATGAATTCCAGTAGATTTGTGAGACATGTTGATACAGGAACCCATTGCTTCTAAATCTATGCAGATTATTCCTATGACCTCTGTGCTTGTTACACTAATAGCCCATAAAACACCAATGAGCAATTTTTCACTACCAACACTAGACAAATCAGTCTTTGGTTCCGAAATTACTGTCTCACTCTTTTTTTGAATGAAGGTTGCAATCCAGTCTTCCGGTACAGCCCCTGTATTTACAGAATTCCTGGAAATATTGACCAGAGCCTCACCAATTTCCTCTCTTCCCCTAAGGATTCTACAACACATTCCTTCTGATACATATTCCAGATTACTCAATTGTTATAATATACGCTTCACTGACCTCTTGTTACAACTGCACAGGAAAAAACAGTGCTTCCTTGCCCAACAGTCAGTGAGTAATTGCCTCAATTATAAACCGTGTGATGTGTGATTATCACTAATACATGATGTAGATATTTGTTATTGGGAGGGGTTGGGTGGAGGCCAATTCACTTGAAAGAGTTACTTCTGGACTGTCGTCCACATCTCCTATCAAATGGGTCAGGGGCATTGGCGGAAACTTGGGAATAGGTCATTTGCCTGTCCATGGAGTTGATGGTTAAGCCACGAAGAACTGGGGAGAAAATGGAATTATATGCTAAAAATAAAGAATCAAATTACCATGATACTTCTTGGCATCTGGTACATGCCTGGGTGACCATAGAGTATGACCGCCCAGTATCACTGGTTCAGCTGAAGCCTTCTGTGACTGACGGATACTGATTGCTTTATTGATTCAAATTCCCAGCTTGTTATCTAAATTTACTGGCACACATGCTTTATTAGTGGTCCCCACACCCGCCCCCCCCGCCGCCTCCCCGCCCCACCCCCGGCCACACTCCTTTCTCTGGGATGCTTGTAGCTGTCCTATTGCTTCGTGTGCTGTTGTGAGTGAATTCCAGGAACCAAAAAAAGGGTGTAAAGTTAAACCCAGCAACTACAGGCCAGTCGGTTTAACCTCGGTAGTGGGGAAGCTTTTAGAAACAGTAATCAGGGACAAAATTAACGGTCACTTGGATAGGTGTGGATTAATTAAGGAAAGCCAGCATGGATTTGTTAAAGGCAAATCGTGTTTAACCAACTTGATTGAGTTTTTGATGAGATAGCAGAGAGGGTCGATGAGGGTAATACGGTTGATGTAGTGTACATGGATTTCCAAAAGGCGTTTGACAAAGTGCCACATAATAGGCTTGCCAGCAAATTTGAAGCCCATGGAATAAAAGAGACAGTGGCAGCATGGATATGAAATTGGCTAAGTGACAGGAAATAGAGAGTAGTAGTGAACGGTTGTTTTTCGGACTGGAGGAAGGTATACAGTGGTGTTCCCCAGGGGTCGGTTCTAGGACCACTGCTTTTCTTGATATATATTAATGACTTGGACATGGGTGTACAGGGCACAATTTCAAAATCTGCAGATGACACAAAACTTGGAAGTATAGTGAACAGTGAGGAGGAGAGTGATAGACTTCAGGAAGACATAAACAGGCTGGTGAAATGGGTGGACACGTGGCAGATGAAATTTAACGCAGAAAAGTGTGAAGTGATACATTTTGGTAGAAGAATGAGGAGAGGACATATAAACTAAATGGTACAATCCTGAAGGGGGTGCACGAACAGAGAGACCTGGGGGTATGTGTGCACAAATCGTTGAAGGTGGCAGGGCAGGTTGAGAAAGCAGTTAAAAAGACTTACGGGATCCTGGGCTTCATAAATAGAGGTATAGAGTACAAAAGTGTGGAAATTATGATGAACCTGTATAAAACTCTGGTTCGGCCCCAACAGGAGTACTGTGTCCAATTCTGGGCACCACACTTTAGGAAGGATGTGAAGGCCTTAGAGAAGGTGCAGAAAAAAATTACGAGAATGATTCCAGGAATGAGGGACATCAGTTATGTTGATAGACTGGAGAAGCTGGGGTTGTTCTCCTTGGAGCAGAGAAGATTGAGAGGAGATTTGATAGAGGTGTTCAAAATCATGAGAGGTCTGGACAGAGTAGATAGAGAGAAACTGTTTCCATTGACAGAAGGGCCAAGAACCAGAGGACACAGATTTAAGGTGATTGGCAAAAGAACCAAAGGCGACGTAAGAAAAAACTTTTTTACGCAGCGAGTGGTTAGGATCTGGAATTCACTGCCTGAAAGGGTGGTGGAGGCAGATTCAATCTTATCTTTCAAAAGGGTGTTGGATAAGTATCTGAAGGAAAATAATTTTCAGGGCTACGGGGAAAGGGCGGGGGAGTGGGACTAGCTGAGAGTTGGCATGGGCTTGATGGGCCGAATAGCCTTCTTCTGGGCTGTAACCATTCTATGATTCTATGATTCTAACACAGCTGAATTTGGTGCAGCTATGTTGTGTTTCTTTATTTTGGTGATTGGTATCGGATGAGCTGCAATTTCTTTCAGTTAAACACTGGGAAGACGGAGTCTTTGGCCCCCGCCATAAACTCCTTACCTATCCAACCCATTCGATCTCCCTCCCTGGCCACTGTCTCAGGTTGAACCAGAGTGTTTTCAACCTCGGAATCCTATTTGACCCCGAGCTGAGCTTCGGACCCCATATCCTCTCCGTCACCAAGACCGCCTACTTCCACCTCCGTAACATCGCCAGTCTCCACCGCTGCCTCAGCCCATCTAAAACCTTTATCCAAGCCTTAGTTACTTTCAGACTCAACTCTTCTAATAGTCTGCTGGCCTCCCATCTTTCAGCCTCCATAAACTCCAGCTCGCCCCAAACCTCTACCTCCCATAATCTGTCACACGCCAAGCACCGCTCTCCTGTGCTCGCTGACCTACACTGGCTCCTGGTCCCCCAATGCCTTAAATTAAAAACTCTCATCCTTGTGTTTAAATCCCATCATGGCCATGGTCCTGAGCACGAGACGAAAGTTATTCTAAATATAGTACCTGAAATTTTTGCAATTCTTTCCTATTTTTGAATTTCTATCCGTGCTTATAGGGTTAGATGAAGAGGGGTGGGAGGGGGCTTGTGTGGAGCATAAGCCAGTTGGGTCGAATGGCCTGCTTCTGTGCTGTAAATCGTATGTAATTTTACTTATTTGGATTTCCCTCCTTTTTCCCCCCTCTCCAGTCCTAAGAACTCGTTTTTCTGCTTTCTTCTGGAAGCTGGAAGGATATTGAATGAATTTGGGCACAGACGTTTCTCTCTGCGCATTTACTATTGGCCATTTTAATCCTTCACTCCTCTCGTTTCATGGCCTGATTTGATATGCTCCTCTTTGTGCATGGGCTATCCCATTCTGAGGGACTGCTGAGGGACCCCACCCCACTCACGTCTGTTCGATCGGAGCATCAGCCAAAGTGAAGAACTTGAATCCAGGTCCACAGCGATGTGAATTGAACATTCTGACAACACTTCTATTGGGCTCTTCTAGTGTCAGCTGTGGCTCACTCTCACCTCTGAGTCAGAAGGCTGTGGGTTTGAGTCCCACTCCAGAGACTTAAGACTCCAGAGACATAATCTAGGCTGACACAGCAGTGCAGTGCTGAGGGAGCGCTATATTGTCGGAGGTGCGGTCTTTCGGATGAGACGTTAAACCGAGGCCCCATCTGCTCTCTCGGGTGGATGTAAAAGATCCCATGGCACTATTCGAAGAAGAGCAAGGGACTTCTCCCTGCTGTTCTTGGCCAACCAATCTGGTTCACTAATGTCCTTTAGGGAAGGAAATCTGCTGTCCTTACCCAGTCTGGCCTATATGTGACTCCAGACCCACAGCAATGTGGTTGACTCTTAACTGCCCTCTGAAATGGCCCAGCAAGCCACTTAGTTGTTCAAGGACAATTAGGGATGGGCAATAAATGTTGGCCTTGCCAGTGATGCCCACATCCTGTGAATGAATAAAAAAAAATCCCTCAACCAACATCACTAAAACGGATTATTTGGTCATTATCACATTGCTGTTTGTGGGAGCTTGCTGTGCGCAAATCAGCTGCCACATTTCCTACATTACAACAGTGACTACACTTCATTGGCTGTAAAGTGCTTTGAGGTGTCCTGAAGTTGTAAAAGGTGCTGCATTCTTTCTTTGCAATGACCCTCTCTTTCCTTCCCCTGGAAAAAAGCTCCACGTAAACCGAACAGCCCAAGAATCCAAGTAAAACAGGCACTTACTTCAGGCAGTGGCAAGCTGCTGCTGTGCGAGAAACAGTGATAACAGTGACAGATGCTAGTGCAGAGTGGAAGTTAAAGAGGTTAGTAACCTTTTAGTGACAGCTTGTGATATCAGAGTGACGTGCCCCTCCTTTCTGGAGTCTGGAGTGTCTTATAAAGTGGGAGTTAGAAAGAAAAGTAGCAGAGACTGTCTTGTGTGGACACTGCGGAGAGCCAGTTTATTCATATTAATTCTGTACAGAAAAGAAGCTGAGGTTACAGCTTGGCCAGTGGCAGTATATCAGAACAGAACAGAACAGTACAGTCCAAGTACACTTCAGGTTACAGAGTACAGCAGAAAATGCAGCAAGTCCTAACCAGTGTTAGCATAGCACTGTTCCCAATCACCGAGCTCTTTTACATATGTTTGGACAAAGCACGTATTAATAAAGCCACAGTGTTTCCCTTCCTCCCCAATCAACCTGTTCCCCCCTCTTTTAGGTTTTTAAATCCGCTGATAGGTTTTTAATTCATTTACGTATTGAAGTTTCTCTCGGAGATAACTTCAATAAGTAAACCCTCAGTTAAATGACTTAAAAGGTAGACGTTTGAGAACTGTTCAAAAACAGTCCGACATGACGTTATACATTGTCTTTTTTTGGGGGGGGGGGGGGGGGGTGGGGGCCGACGGGTCGCAGTAGGAATTTTTTCAGAGTAAAAAGTAGCTGAAAATCAAAAAAAGTAGAATTTTCTAATACAACAGCAAGATACTGCAGGATGCTGGAAGTCTGAAATAAAAAGAGGAAATGCTGGAAATACTCAGCAGGTCAGGCAGCATCTGTGGAGAGAGTCAGAATGACCATTATCAGAATGGTCATCGACCCGAAACGTTAATTCTTTCTCTCTCCACAGATGCTGCCTGTCTGACCTGCTGAGTATTTCAGCATTTTCTGTTAGAATTTTCTAATTGTGCTTTGTGCCACTTAGCATTGATAATCGGAGAGGTTTCTCTTGTTGTATGTTAGATGATATAATGAGAGGGGGCTATCAGAGACAATTGTTGTATGTGCAGCTATCTTGTAGCTTTGTCCCTGCTATATGTGTGATTGTAGAATGACTGAAGAAACCTCAGTGGAGTATCAACAAGTTACAGCTTTCTCATAGCCTTGTAGAGCACGCTCCTGCAATGCTTTGCTATCCCCTTATTACACACGGTCTAATTTCACTAAAGGAACATGGCCAAAACGCAGTCTTTTCTCTCCTTACCATTGGCATCTTTCGGAAGTTTAACGGTGCTGTCTTAAGACCTGTCACCCAAATGTTAATGAACAGAAGCTACACAATATTAACCGATAATTTACAAATGGTTCCCATCATGCCTGCTCCTGACCTCAAAACTATTAGCTGGCTATTATTAGTATAATTACATTTGTAGTGTCATGTAAAAATACTACACTTTTCTCATCTAAGGAATTCTATGTTGTACTAATTATTGGTTGAACAAATGGGGTCGTTTAAACTGATGTGTCATACATTGGCATGAAGCTTATTTTCGAAATTCTCCATAAGGATACAGAATTGTGCATAGCTAGGGAATGTTTTTCACTGACCTTAGAAGACGTTTACCTTCCTTTCCTTCTCTCTCATTCTCTCCTTCCGACAGCTGCCTTCCGATATCTTGCCCAAATAGCCAATTTTGAAGTGTGGGCTTCATCGGTGAGTGTCGGCAGACTATTTCACCGTGAGGTGCAAATGAGTCCAATCCTGTCCTCGCCCGACATCCACACACCTGGCCTTTCCAGCAAGAGTCACTGGAACGTGATCAAGAGACAGGAACCCTGAGCGATTGTTGCCCTTGCCAACTGTAGCATCCCTACTGTCTCCCTGGTTGAGATCAGCTAGCCTCCTGCTCTGTGTGTCTCAGCACTGTACCGCTGGCAAACATCCCAACTGAGCTACCAGGACCCTATTATAATCTAGGCTGACACTCCCAGTGCAGTACTGAGGGAGTGCTGCACTGTCGGAGGTGGCGTCTTTCAGATGCGACGTTAAACTGAGGCCCCGTCTGCCCTCTCAGGTGGACTTAAAAGATCACATGACACTATTTCATAGAAGAACAGCGGAGTTCTCCCCAGTGTCCTGGGGCCAATATTATCGCTCACTCAACATCACTAAAACAGATTATGCCGGATTTTCCGACCCCCACGGGTGTGTACGAGGTGCGCACGCGCCCGTAGGGGCCACACAAGTGCCGGTTTCAGGTATGCGAAGTGCATGCGCTGAAACCCGGCACTTGCGATCTGTCAAGAATTCTCTTGACAAATCATCCGCCTGCCCAAGTAAAGTGCCTCTGCGGGTGGAGAGTTGCACTTTTTGCACAACTTCCGCCCGCTGAAAGCCTGTCAAATTCTTACACCTGGTAAAAGTAGGCTTAAGGCCTGCTTTTACCAGCTTAAGAGTTTTAAAAAACAGAAAAATAAAATTTGATCACTAATTTATAAATTAAAAATACTCTTCAAAAAGGTAAGTTTATTTTTAGCCCCGTAAAAACATTAAATTTTGTTTCCAAAAATTAAGTTTTTGTTTAAAATATTTAATTAAATGGCATTTTAATTAATTTTAAATATGTAATTAAATTTTTTTTTATTTAATGTGTTGGTGTATTTTTTAGGTGATCCCCGTTCATACTTTTGACAGTTCCGTACGTACGGACCTGTCAGAAGTATGAAGGGGAATTCCCTTCTTCCATTGGTTGGGCCGGCCCTTGTGATCCCAGGAGCACCCACGAACCGCTTGCGCCCCTGGGATACGCGGGGCTCTGCCCGCGCGGACCCGGAGAGGCCCAGGAGCACAAGCCGCCATTCTTCCTGGGCCATGAGGTAAATTCGTAGACATTTTGCAGGTCGGAGGCATCCGCCCGCGGGAAGCCTCCCATCGCAAATGTTGGCCCATTATCTGTTGCTGTTTGTGGGAGCTTGCTGTGCGCAAATTGGCTGCTACGTTTCCTACATTACAATAGTGACTACACTTCAAAAGTACTTCAAGTGCTTTGGGTCATCCTGAGGTTGTGAAAGGCAGCTATATAAATGCAAGTCTTTTGTTCTTTCTTTATATTCAACATTGTAATGGTTTGAAAGGCTGAAAACTCTTGCTGCTAATCAGGGCCAAATTAATATTCTTTGGGGTAAAAATTCAGTTGGTTGCGCCTCCCTGTTAGCGCCTTAAGAGGGCGCTAATGGGGCGCAAAGCCGCTAACGCCCGGGCGCAGCGATGTTTGCGCCGCTCGGGAACTTAACTAGACATTGTGCGGCGGCGCTAAACTTTACCGCTGCGACCACCTGCGCGCGCAGATTGTGACGTCATTCCATGGTGCAACGCCCTCGTGGCGCCCCGGAGCGGAAATTGAGTGGCGCCCCCTGCCTTACCGCCTGGCGCATCCAACGACCGGAAGACTGGAACGCTATCAATCGCTGTGGGGCTGGGGGGGGGCGCTATTTAAAGGGGGCCTCCTCCTGTCTTTTTCTGTGGTTGACATTTTTGCACCACTCGTTCTGAGAGAGAGAGAGAGATTCGGAGAGAGAGAAAGAGAGACTTCTGCATTGAGTCAACGCTTTGTGAGGTAGTTTTGCCTACTGATCCTAACAGTTGGCCCCCCCCCGCTTTAAGAACTGGCCGGCGCCAGTGTGTCTGTGTTCCCTCGCTAACTGGCAGCAGCTGCGCTGCGCTCGCGTGCTGAGTTAGCGCCTCACTGCTCGGCCTTTGCGCCTTAAGACAGGTGTGCAGCGCCTGATTTAGCGCTCCACTCACCTCCCGGGGCGGTAAAAGTGAAGTTTCCAGTCAGTGGCGATAATTAGCGCCAGGCGCTAATATTTGCGTCCAGACGATATTTGCGCCCCAAATGGGGCGCGACCTAATTTTTCCCCCATTATGTTTTAAATGATTTCTATTTAAGGTGTGAAATTGGGCCTTGGTAAAATACAAAATAAACATAAAACAAACAAGTAAATAAAAATGTCTTTACATCGTGCGTGTATCAGGTGTGCGACAATAACAGAAAAGGGTTTTATGTTTTAAACATATAAAATAAAAGCAAAGCTATGAAATGTTCTGCAAAGTATGGCGGATACAGCTTTAGCCCCATCCACTACGTTGTTAGCTCTGCCCACTGCAGCTTTAGCTCCGTACTCTACAGTGTTAGCTCCACCCACATCTTTAGTTCCACCCACTGCCACCATTGCCCCCGCCCACTACCACCTTAGCTCCGCCCACTATATCACTAGCTCCGCCCACTGCATCTTTAGCCCCACCACTACAGTTCTAGCCCTGCCCACTACAGTGTTAGCGCTGCGCATATCTTTAGCTCCACCCACTACTGCCGTAGCCCCACCCACTACTGTTCTAGCTCCGCTTACTTCATAATTAGTCGCCGCCCACTGCAGCTTTAGATCCGTCCTCTACAGTGTTAGCTCCACCCACATCTTTAGCTCCACCCACTGACACATTGTCCCGCCCACTACCACTTTAGCTCCACCCACTACATCATTGGCTCTGCCTACTGCATCTTTAGCCCCACCACTACAGTTCTAGCCCCGCCTACTACAGTGTTAGTGCTGCGCACAATATCTTTAGCTCCACCCACTACTGCCATAGCCCCACCCACTACTGTTTTAGCTCTGCCTACTACATCATTAACCCCGCCCAGTGTAGCTTTAGCTCCACCCACTACAGCCCGTTGGTAGATCTACGCGTAGAACCCTGAAGAACCAGCACCTGTTATTGATGTTGTGCATGCTGGTCACCAAAAACTCCCTGGCAAAGGAAGATTGCCCGAAGAGTCTGTCATCTACAAGGCCAAGATCTTCAGCAGGAGAGCTGAAGAGAAAATAGAGGAAGTGGGCAGGGCATATGTATTGACGTCATTAATTCTATGGCTGTGGGTGTAAGGATAAAATACTGCCACTTAAAAAAAAGTCAAAACTTGATTAAGAATAAAACCGTCAAATATTAAGGATTCATCAAGCTTAAAAAGAAAGAACTTGCATTTCTATAGCGCCTTTCATGACCTCAGGACAGCCCAAAGCGCTTTACAGCCAATGAAGTACTTTTGAAGTGAAGTCACAGTTGTAATGTAGGAAATTAGGATAGACATTCATTCACATCTATACCTGCTATAGTACTCATGTCTAAATAAATCTTGGACAATTGTGGAAAATCCAGGATTTACTCCGGTTTTCGTAAATCGTGCTGGCAGGGAATTTGATACATCTTATCTCCGTAAAACTTTCCTCAGCTTTTAAGGCATTTCCCCATGGGATTCCGTCAGTTAACTATTGTTCATTTTACTGAATGTAGCATGGCATTAGGGTTCATTCCAAGCGCATCTGAGTGGGGCAGTGTGAGAAGTGCCCATTATATTAAGGGCACTGGCACACATGCAATAGAAATGAAACTCTCCATTCCCCCCCATTGGCTAGCTGCTAACAGCTCAAATAATGTTAATGCTAATCCTATGTTTTGACTAATTGCAGTCAGCGATTCTTTCTGATTATATTCCAATAAGGCAAGTGCCACAGATCTTTCAGTTGTTGTACATTGAGGATAGTGAACTGGGTATGTAAGAGAACCCTGTAACTATCTCACTTTATCACATGCTAATTCTAATTGTAAACTTATACATGAAAATATCAAAGCGGCTTGAACCCTACACATTATTGTTTAGTGAATAACTTTTTGTATTACAAATTCCTTGTGGCAAATATGTTTGTCTCTCACTAATGTTAGCATTACAAAAAGGACTGATGGAAATATTTTCGTGCAATTGCAAAATGGTAATAATAATGGGATATTAGGAAATATTTTCAAAGCCAGCATTTGAAATCTGGTGATAGTGAGTGTTTTTTTTTATTTAGTTACATTGGCTGAGATCAATGTTGATGCCACTGGACCCCTCTGTATAATTTCCACTAGTAATAAGAAACAAAACAATGTAAGTGAAACAGTAAATGCATCTTAATGGAACACCAGCACCTCCATTGAGGAGATTCTTTAGACATATGGTCAAATTCTACCTGTGTTGGCCACCAAGTACAATTTGTAGACTTGGAGTTTGGTTTTCAGATTATTGTATCCAAATTTTTTATTTATCAAAAAAAAATCCTTATTGCCAGATTGGTGATGCAATGACATCATTGTGCGTCAATCAATTGACAAATCCCAAGTCAACTTACAGGGCAACAGCGCTCCTTTAACAAGCTGCTCACCATAAAGGCAACATGGTGACGTTGAGGAACACATGTTGCACGGCTAGTAAGCCTCGGTGGGATCAGCAGTCTAAGAAGTAAAGCCCCGAGATATTTAAAGAATGCATTTTTAAAGAAGTCTCCATTTCATGGGCCTGTGAGTCCCCTTGGGGGGCATCTGAAAAAAACTTTCAGTTTGAACCGTTCAACAAAGGAATTTGTGCTACAGATGGTGGATCAAAGAACAGGGTTATATATCCCCCATATTTTCAATGTAAGAATTGGACAGATGACTTAAACCGAGTGGCTTATCAAAAATAAATCACTTGTGGTAATCCAAGTGTACGTATGGAATTTGGGATGGGTTACATCAAATGCCTTGTTTGTGGTTTTTCCTGATGTGTATACTCTCTCTGACCGCTATCCTTTCTGTGTGTACACAAGACTGACAGACACAAGTTGTATTTTCTTACCTCTTACCAACCCCCACCCAAAGTGCAGTTAAAAATATTTATTTTCATTAGAATTTTTTAATATGCAAAGGCTCCCATAAATAAGTGCCTGATAAATCAAAATGTTGCATCTAATAAAGTCCTCTGTCCTCATGCATGGAAATGAGACTTCACATGAATTGCTGACGATAGTAATTCACAAACTTATATTCTCTTCTTAAAATTGCATGAATTTAGTCGTCAGTCCTTTTTTCCTCTTTCCCACTGAAGGTAAACCCCACCCTATCTCTTTAGTCCAGAGACAGTTTCTTAGATGTAGACCATAATACTCTTTGGTTGACCTATTGCAGCTGTGCTTGTGCAGCATGGGAAGAAATTCCCATTAATTCTTCACCCCTCCCCATCTAAATGACCCAGGCTAAAACTGGCAGAACTTCTCACTTGTAGGGCAATGTTCGAGTGCGAATGTCAGTGGGGATTGAGATTTGAACCCATTCAGGGCAGTTGAGGTTCCATTGTTCTTCTTTCTTTTCAAAGGCATTGTAATTTGAAAGGGGAAGTGCACAGTGCATATCTGGAGTGCACTGTCTGAAAGGGCGGTGGACACAGATTCAATAGTAACTTTCTAAAGGGAATTGGATTATACACTTGAAAAGGAAACATTTGCAGAGCTATGAGGAAAGAGCAGGGGAGTGTGACTAATTGGATAGCTCTTTCAAAGAGCCAGCAAAGGCACGATGGGACGAATGGCCTCCTTCTGTTCTGTATGCTTCTATGATTCTATTGCTAAAATTGTGTTATTGCTTGCGGTAAGGTTGATCACATCAATTGTGCCTGAATGGCTGATGAACAATCATAGCCGTCTGCTGTGTGCCAGTCATTCCAGTACAAGAAACTTGTCAATATTGAGCACTTGAAGTCATGTAGAGTCATAAGGGCTGAGTGAAGACATTTCCCAAAAGTTAAATTCTTGCCAATCAGCCACATGACATTACTTCAAGTTAGTAGCATTAAATAGGAGACCTGAGCTTTGGCCATATGGAGGAGGATATCCAGGGTAACATCACTAATGCTTTACAGTGGTTTTCAAAGATAACTGGAATTATTTACGGTGTTAACCCATACATCATAATTTGGGGCAGCTTTGTGATACTATTTTGTCTAGGGTATTTTGACCCAGAAGGTTGTGGGTCCACTCCAGAGACTTGAGCACAAAATCTAGGCCGACACTCCAGTGCAGTACTGCGGGAATGCTGCACTGTCGGAGGTGCTGGCTTTCAGATGAGACGTTAAACCAAGGCTTCATTTGCCCTCTCGGGTGGACGTAAAAGATCCCATGGCACTTTTTTCGAAGAAGAGCAGGGGAGTTCTCCCTGGTGTCCTGGCCAATATTTATCCCTCAGCCACCAAAACAGATGATCTGGTCATTATCACATTGCTGTTTATGGGACCTTGCAAATTGGCTGACGCGTTTCTTACTTTACAACAGTGACTACACTTCAAAAAAGTACTTAATTAGCAATAAAGCGCTTTGGGACGTCCTGAGGTCGTGAAAGGCGCTATATAGATGCAAGTCCTTTTTTTAGGGGCACCAAAGACTGAGTGTTAAATTTTGACAGGCACAAGTTGAACAAGACATGATTCTGATCAGGGAGAGACTGGGCTAAAATAAAAATTCATTGCGATATTATCAAATTCATCTTCAGCGCGATCTTATTGATATATTTCAGTGCAGGATTTCAATGCTTATTAATGGTGAGGAGGCTTGTGAAGATAACGATCTTGACTGTTTAGGTAGTAACTTTCTTAAGGACTGTACTAACGCTTCTGTACCCAGATGGAAAATTTGTAGGTGTGAGTGTGAATTCAGAGTTCCGCCAGGGTTTTCTTCAGTTCGATTTCATAAGTCTTAAAAATGTACACAATTCAAAATAACATTTTACGCCAAAGGCCAGGTCTTGTGCCTATTTGAATGCTGGCAACAAGGGCATTCAGTGCTCAAAGGGTTAATTATTTTTGGGCGGGGGGAGTGGAATAAGCTGCAGTTTTAAGTTCCCATGGTGTCACTGAACAGGATGGGATGTTTGTGTAAGTTGCAGTGGGAGGCTGGGTGGTATTAAGGCTGAGCGAATGTAAAAGAGCTGGTTGGTATTGGTACAAAAGGAAAGAGCACAGAGGACAATGACTGCACATTGCGTTGAATTTTTAGAAACAGCAATAGTTACTACGTTACGCTCTGGAGTATAATGCTTTTAAAAAAAAAGAAAGAAAAGAAAAGTAGAAATATCATACAAACCGCAATAGAACAAGGTACAAAATGGTCACTTCAAAGACACCCTTTAGGGAGAACAACCATGTTAGTCGCTGTGTAAATATGTCCCAGAAAAAAAAAATCAGAATCAGAATTTTGTTTTAAAAGTAGGAAATTCACAACCTTTAGCAATTGAAAAAGAGGTGAAGATGGGGAAATGCCCATCTGTTCAACGAGATATTAGTTGACAACCATTTTATATCATATAATAAGTACATTCAAATACAGCGGTATCCTTAATAAAACTGAAACTTGGCAAAACCCATCACCTTATGGGGGAAGAGAAAAAAATAGGCACAGTCACTAAAAGGCATCATAGAAAATCGGTGGCTGCTTCTTACTGTTAGTTCTTTCTCAGTTGCGCTCATTAATAGCTTGTGTAAACCAGACACTGTGAACTGGGAGGAAGATGGGAGGGAGAAACCAACTAGATTGTACAAGATGCCAGATACCAGCAGACTTAAAACCATCAGAATTATGTAGGCAGCTGATCCTATCTCAGCCGAATTAGCCATGCCATCCATTCTCACTGGTCCAGGCCCCTGGAATCACTGCAAAGCACTGCACACCAGTTGGTGCAATTGAGGCTGGTAGAGAAAGGCACTAGTATTCTAAAAATTGGACTTTTTTTTCTCAACTTAGCAATACAAAAACCCTACAAAAGTACAAGGCTGGTTCGCAAATTGTTAAATGTAACCCCAAAAAAAAAGTTTCAGAAAAGTAGAATGACTATGCTTTTAGCAAACACAAAAGGATCTGGCAGCTTGCACGGACTGGTTGGGTATCTGGTATCCTGAGAACCCAATGTACCAGGATACACTCAGATAACATGGGGGTAGATCTTGACTTTGTGCGGGAGGGTGAAACGAGTCAGCAGCCCGTTTTACATCTCTCCCCATTTATATTTCAACAACTTCAAAGGAAATAAAAATGGGGAGAGGTGTAAAGCGGGCTGTCGATTTGCCGGCGCCCGTTTTACACCGCGGCACAATGTCAAAGATCTACCCCCATGTGACTTTGCCTTGGGCTACAGTAAAATACCTCAATCTCATAGATTTGTGGTCGGAAAGTTTATTGACCAGTTGAACCATGACATATTCTGTGTGCTTTATAAAGGTAGCTCTGTGGGAAAGTGCTCCCACTGATAGCTGCTTTCCCCCATGGTTTTGTTCTCTGTTCTTTTACTGTTCTTTCAAGATTTACTTTTAGGTCACCTGATTTGAGCCCCTTCCTCCTCAAAACTCTGGTTTCGATGACATTGATCAAGGGCAAGTCCTATTTGCACATTGAGGGAGAATCTAGCACCTGCTATCAACCAAGCCCCCTTCCCCACCCTCCTGTTTGTGGTCTTTGAACAAATTGGAATTATATGTGACTCTACAGAGAAGCCTGTTAAAAATGTAGTTAAACAGTAAAACTTGGAAAAAAAAGTTTTAGCTATTACTTTCCTAGTGTTGTAGATGAAAGCAGATATCCATCTAGTGGCCCTTAAGGAACAAACCTCAGTTAAATATAGGACAGCTAGTGGTATTGCTTTAAGTTGCTGTTGAATAGTTTAATTGTATAGTAATTACTTTTGGGACCCTATAACAAGATGTTCACTTAACTGGGATTTACCTGCAGGCTTTCTATGATAATAGATACAGATTTGCAGTATATGTCACTTATGCGTCTGTTGCAAAAAGAGATTTAGGAATGGATTCTTCATGCCTGCATTTGTTGAATGTATCCAGTGTAATTTATGCCTGATGATGCTCCATTATTTGCAACGCGCTTTTTTTTGTTCATTAACAAAAGTTGTTAAAACTTCATCCGTGGCCGAAAATAGCAAATATGCTTGGATTAGTTTAAGGACTTATGAGAAATGAGAAATAAATGGTTGCTAATACACCACCACTCCTGGGCAACAGCTTATACACCATACGGTACCGTGCCACCCTCAGTCAGTGGAGTAGAACTTGCCTTCGTGCAATAGCGTAAAGATGTACCACAGAGAATCGGCAGCCCGTTTTACATCTCTCCTGATTCTTATCTCACTTGGCTGCCGACTCGCTATCACCAGTTTTACGCTGTCGCACAAAGTCAAGTGAGTGTCTATGCATCCTGAGAGGACCTGAGCCCAATCACACCTGAGCACTTTCCAGCGGGGTCACAGGATAGCAATCAGGTGTAGTAACTCTGGCTAAGTCGCCCCCCTCTTTGCCAACTGTAGCACCAACGCTCCCCCTAAGGTGTGACCGCGGAGCAATCGGGAGGTCCCACGCAGACCGCTCACAAGCTGCTGCCGCTGGAAGATATCGTGCATGCACGGCCGCACAGCAAACGCACCCCTAACAGCTGTGGTGCTTGAGATGGGACAACTCAGCACGGACCAGGAATCAAACCTGCAACCCTCTGATCTGTAAAGCTCAGTGTAACATCGGGCTACATACTTACCCACTGAGCCATGGTGGGAAGTGACACCAGGAAGGAAGTTTCCCCCTCATTCCACCCCACCCCGTGTTTTTGTTACGTTGGAACTGCCTTTGATATGTTGAAACCAAACTGAATTGTGCTATCTTGCCAACGCGATCTCATCGATGGTGGAGGTGGGAGAGGACAGAAGGGCACGGAATGAATGGCTTCTTTTTTTTTTAGAATTTCTCAGTCAATTTAAATAAAGTTAAGAAGTCTTTTGCACCTGACTGTTTCGTAGGAAAAAATTCAACAGTTGGGAATTGATGCTGTTGAAACTTTAGGATAAACAGTTTCAATTAGGCAGGAAATGCGAATGACAGAGATGGCATGAATCAACGTTTGCTGTGATTGGATTCTTACAAAGTGAGCACAGAAAGAATAGAATCGCAGACCTTGTTGCTTACAAAATTATTATTCCTGTGTTTCATCATAACGTAGGAGTATTGTTAACTGGCTATCGCTCTTCGATCCTGCTCACTGGCAATTCTCTAAATTCTTATTCTTTATATTATTGAAGAGCTGTTCATTTATCAAGGAAATAAGGGCCATAAATATAAGGATAGTCACTAATAAATCCAATAAGGAATTCAGGTGAAACGTCTTTACCCAGAGAGTGGCTAGAATGTGGAATTTGCAACCTCATGGAGTAGTTGAGGAAAATAGTATAGATGCCTTTAAGGGGAGGCTAGATAAATACATGAGGGAGAAAAGAATAGGATATGTAGATAAGGTTAGATGAAGTAGGGTGCGAGGAGGCTCGTGTGGAGCATAAACACCAGCACGGACCAGTTGGGCCGAATGGCCTGTTTCTGTGCTGTAAATTCTATGTAAAACTCAAAACAGGGCTAACCAGTAACGTTGTCCTGGTGTTGGTTATACCGTAGTTAGCTGAGCATTAGAGAGAGGATTTCCAGTGAAGTAAGGAAGGAGAGACGAGATAGTCCCTCCCAGTTCACAGTGCTCTCAGTGTGATTAGTAAAATGAGGTTAAAGTCAGTGAGAGATAGTGTGACCGTAAAGCCTGGAGAAGCGGTCACATGACAGTACAGCACCTACAGCGCTTTTTCTTGTCTGTACCTGCGACGGGTTCTGTTCCAGTGTCCGTCCCTTCATTCTCTTCCGCTGACAGTGTCTCGGAAGCCTCGGTCATTGACTTCCCAGCCACCAGTTCGGCTGCGTTGCCGTCTACCGTCGAGACGTCTGTCACAGTCTTCTCTCGCAATGACTTCTCGTCGTCTTCGTCGATCAGCACGAGCTCCGCCTGGATGGCGCCCTCGTAGCCCAGCAGTTTGTTCGTTTCCTCCTCGTCCTCCACGTTCTGATACCCCATGAAGATCATTGTCACCGGATGGTCAGCACTGGCCTTGGGTGCTTCTCCCGTCGGAATCTGATGGATTGCTTTCCCTGCGTGACCCGGATGACGAGCTTTCGGGACCACTTCCAGCTTGGCTTCCTTGAGAACCATGTCTTTCTTATGTCCGCTATCTCCGGGGGTCCTCGTATCGTCAGCAGATGCACTACTTTCCGACACAGTCAGTGATTCCGACACACATTTGTTGCCACTCACATTTGTTCTCCCTGCTCTCTGTATCAGCCGATCCACTTCCGACGTGGTTAAATGATGAACCCCGTTCTCCACCACTGCACCTCCAGAACATACCTCATACACAACCTTGCTGCCATCATCGTACACCTTAACCCCTCTCTGGTGAACTCCCTCAGGACTCAAGGGAGCTGTGGAGAGGATCTTGGTTTCTCCTGTCAGTTTGTCCTTCTGTATGTTGATCTCCATGGCATACATTGCTGTAATATCAAGAACAGGCATATTAAAGGAGCAGGTAGTCTTATTATGACCAGCTGATTAAGGGTTTAGATCAAAGTCTTTTCACATCTAGGGGAGTGTCCGCTTTGGGCACAATCGGCGGTCTGGGCGCAAATAGCGCTCAAAATTGCACCAGTTTTCAGACTTTTTTTTCTCGGGTTTCCGCTCAAACGCATTTGCTTAACGCCGAACGCAAAATCTGCCATGAACCAGCGCAATAGGGCAGCGTTTTAAAACGGAATTTTTAAAAATAATGTTTCTGCTTTAAAAGATATTCCTTGATATATTTAAGAGTGGTAACCTGGTGCAGTTTGATTAATACGGCTGAAAATGGGTTTATCACAAAAAAAAAATCAACATTTTAATCACAGTGTCTGGTCCGCCACCTGCGAGTAACCCGATTTTAAATAACTGAAAATGACTTACCAGCGCAAAAGATCGCGGAAACTTGCTTTGCGCTGAACGTAATTTGTGCTTGAAATTCCGCGATCTTTCGCGCTGGTTTGGCCGATTTCGGGCGAATTGCACCGGAAAAAGCAACGCAACCGAGCGGAAACTCCAGGCCCTGATTTTTTATTTACACACCTTTTTCATACTTTCCTAAACCTTCTGTATAGTCTCATGGAAATTCCTATTTTAAACAGTGGCAAAGGATAATACATTAATTGGAAGCTTTGATTGGAATGATAGCTCGTTGAAGGAAAAGTGAGAGTTAACCCAGTGCTAAAACTGGTTGAGATGGACTATACCAAGATAAAGATGTAGCATATCAGTCATATTACAACTGAGTTATATGCCCCATTGAGCCTGGGCTCGTGACAGCTCTACATGTGGAGCTCTCTGCCCCAATCCCATTTCCCATTAGTAGCTCACCATCGTGGCAATTCGTCATTGTGTGGGTTCGGATAGTAAGCATTTGAAGGCTATTTAACTTTGTAGGGCATCATAGCTGAGCAAGGTGCTGTCCTCATTCTGACATCCGTACATTTTCCAGCCTGGATCGACGACTGGCTGTCAGAGTGGCAACCCGGGCTAATTTTGCAACCCTCAGATGCACTGATAATGGCAGCACCCCTACCGCCCACTTGACTGATAACAACAACAACAATTAGCACTTATATAGCGCCTTTAATCTCGCAAAACACCCCAAGACGCTTCACAGGAACGTTATCAAACAAAATTGGACACCGAACCACATTAGGGCAGGTGACCAAAAACTTGGTTAAAGAGGTAACTTTTAAGGAACATCTGAAAGAAGGAGAGAGAGGCGGAGAGGTTTAGGGAGGGAATTCCAGAGCTTCGGGCCCAGGCAGCTGAAGGCACGGCCGCCAATGGTGGAGCAATTAAAATCGGAGATGCGCAAGAGGCCAGAATTAGAAGAGCGCAAAGATCTTGAAGGCTTGTAGGGCTGGAGGAGGTTACAGAGATAGGGAGGGGGCGAGGCCATGGAGGGATTTGAAAACAAGGATGAGAATTTTAAAATCTCGGCATTGCTGGACCGGGAACCAATGTAGGTCAGTGAGCACAGGGGTGATGGGTGAACGGGACTTGGTGCAAGTTAGGACACGGACAGCAGAGTTTTGGATGAGCTCAAGTTTACAGAGGGTGGGAGATGGGAGGCTAGATAATTGATGTCAATTAACTCAGCACATACCCACGGCTCAAACTGGGGTCTTCTGGCCTGTATAAAATAGCCAAAAAACGCGCCAGAGCGGAAGATTGGGAACAGTTTAAGATAGAGCAAAGGAGGGCCAAGGGCTTAATCAAGAAGGGCAAAATAGCTTACGAAAGCAAGCTGGCGGAAAATATAAAAACTAACTCCAAAAGCTTTTATAAGTATATCAAGAGGAAAAGACTGGTGAAAACCAAAGTTGGTCCATTGCAGTCAGATACGGGGGAATATATAATGGGAAATAAGGAAATGGCAGACCAACTAAATGCATACTTTGGGTCAGTCTTTACGAAGGAAGACACAAAAAACCTCCCTGGGATATCGGGAAAAATAGGGACATTGGCAAAGGAGGAACTGACGCAAATCAATATCTCTAAGGATATGGTGTTAAGGAAGCTAAAGGGATTGAAGGCGGACAAATCCCCAGGGCCTGATAACATGCATCCTAGGGTACTGAAGGAGGTGGCCCTAGAGATAGCGGATGCACTAAGCATGATTTTTCAGAATTCATTAGACTCGGGAACAGTGCCCATGGATTGGAGGGTAGCTAACGTTACCCCACTATTCAAAAAGGGGGGTAGGGAAAAAGCAGGTAATTACAGACCTGTAAGCCTTACATCAGTTGTGGGCAAAATGCTGGAGTCCATCATTAAGGATGAAATAGCCGAGCACTTAGCAAATGGGGACAGGATAGGACAGAGTCAACATGGATTTACAAAGGGTAAATCGTGCTTGACTAATCTATTGGAATTTTTTGAGGGAGTAACTGGTAAAATAGATGGGGGAGAGCCAGTAGATGTGGTGTACCTGGACTTCCAAAAGGCCTTCGATAAGGTCCCACATAAAAGATTAGCATGGAAAATTGAAGCTCATGGGATAAAGGGGAAAGTATTGACGTGGATAGAGAACTGGCTGTCAGATAGAAAACAGAGAGTTGGAATAAACGGCTCATTTTCTGAATGGCAGGCAGTAACAAGTGGGGTACCACAGGGATCTGTCCTGGGTCCCCAGCTGTTCACAATTTATATTAATGACCTGGATCAGGGAGTCGAATGCAGCATTTCCAAATTTGCAGACGACACTAAACTAGGAGGGGGGGTGGGCTCAGAGGAGGAGACCAGGAAGCTCCAGAGCGATTTGGACAGACTGGGTGATTGGGCGGATAAATGGCAGATGCACTATAATGTGGACAAGTGCGAAGTTATCCACCTTGGGTGCAGGAACGGGAGGGCAAATTATTATTTAAATGGCAATAAATTGGGAGAGGGGGAAGTACAGAGAGACCTGGGTGTTCTTGTACACCAGTCACTGAAGGCGAGCATGCAGGTGCAACAGGCGGTCAAGAAGGCAAACGGTATGCTGGCCTTCATAGCAAAAGGGTTGGAATACAGGAACAGGGATACCTTGCTGCAGCTGTACAGGGCACTGGTGAGACCACACCTCGAGTACTGTGTACAGTTTTGGTCGCCTCATCTGAGGAAAGATGTTCTTGCCATGGAGGGGGTGCAGCGGCGATTCACCAGGCTGATACCAGGAATGGCGGGATTGACCTATGAGGAGAGACTATGTAGTTTAGGGATGTACACACTGGAGTTTAGAAGATTGAGAGGGGACCTCATAGAAGTGTATAAAATTCTGACAGGTCTAGACAGATTAGATGCAGAAGGAATGTTTCCCTTGGCGGGTGAGAACAGAACTAGAGGACATAATTTAAGGATAAGGGCTAAACCATTTAGGACAGAAATGAGGGGGAATTTCTTCACTCAGAGAGTGGTGAACCTGTGGAACTCATTGCCACAGAGGGCAGTGTACGCCAGCTCATTAAATATATTTAAGAGGGAATTAGATATATTTCTACAGGCAAAAGGGGTTAAGGGTTACGGAGAGAAGGCGGGGACGGGATACTGAATTGAAGGATCAGCCATGATCTCATTAAATGGCGGAGCAGGCTCGAAGGGCCGGATGGCCTACTCCTGCTCCTATCTTCTATGTATCTATGTATCTATGTATGGCTCAGTGCTACACCACATGGTGCTTTAACCTACCCAGCCATTGAGAAGAGCTCTTATATTCCATCAGTGCTTGGCTGAGATGAATTGGGCATTTACCAAGGCTTTAGTTTTCTGATACAGATTTTATGAATTTTGCATATACGTGTATGTAGCATTATTTGGATAGCACATAGATTAGGCTGCAGCTCAGTGGTAGCACCCTTGCCTCTGATTCATGAAGGTTGTGGGTTCAAGTCCCGCTCCAGAGACTGGAGCACAAAAATCCAGACTGACACTCCAGTGCAGTATTGAGGGAGTGCTGCATTGTTGGAGGTGCCGTCTTTCGGATGAGATGAGGCCCCGTCTGGCCTCTCAAGTGGACATAAAAGATCCCATGGCACTATTTCGAAGGAGAGCAGGGGAGTTCTCTCCTCAGTGTCCTGGCCAATATTTATCACTCAACCAACATCACTAAAACAGATGATCTGGTCATTATCACATTGCTGTTTGTGGGAGCTTGCTGTGCGCAAATTGGCTGCCGCGTTTCCCACATTACAACAGTGACTACACTTCAAAAAGTGCTTCATTGGCTGTAAAGCACTTTGGGATGTCCTGAGGTCGTGAAAGGCGCTATATAAATGTAAAGTCTTTCATTATGTTAGCCTAGGTGGCAGATTATTTGACTTTTTAATTTAAAGGAGTGAAGGTGCAGAGAAAAGTAGCAAGAATGATCTCAAGTGTAAGGGCGATGATCTATGAAGAAAGGTTAAAAAAAAATGATCACCACAGCCTGGAGGGAAAGCTTGTTGAACTATAGTATACTATAACTAATGACATAATGGCCCATATTTTCTGATCGGAGGCTTCCTGCGTGCCTCCGATCTGGAAAAAATCTACGCCCTTACCTGAGGGCTCCAGAGGTCCGGATATTTCCGCTCCTGGGCCTCTGCTCTACGAAATGTGCAGGGCCCAGGTATCCCAGGGGCGCAGGCGGTTCGCAAGTGTCCCTGGGATCATGTGGGCCATGGGGAACCAATGGGAGAGGGGAATCTCCCTTCATACTTTTGACAGCTTAGACCGGTCAAAAGTATGAATGGAAATCACTCCAAAAACACATCAAAACATTAAATAAATTTTTTTTTTAAATCACGTTTTTAAAATTAGTTAAAATTACATTAAATTAAATATTTTAAACAAAAATTTAATTTTTTGAAAAAAGATTAAAGTTTTTTACGAGGCTAAAAATAAACTTACTTTTTTTTAAAGTATTTTTAAATTATAAATGAGTGAATTTTTTTTTTAACTTTTTTAAACTCTTATGCTGGTAAAAGCAGGCCTTACACCTGCTTTTACCAGGCGTAAGATTTTGAAGTGATTTCAGTGGGCGGAGGTTCTGCAGAAAGCAGAACTCTCCACCCACAGAGGCCCTTCTCCAGGGCAGGCGTGCGATCTGTCAAGATTGACAGATCGGAAGTGCCGGTTTTCAGTGCATGCGCTTCGCGTGCCTGAAACCAGCACTTGAGAGGTCCCTATGGGTGTGTACACAGCTCGTACACACCCGTAGGCATCGGAAAATACGGGCCAATGTATATACAGGAAACTCTTTGGTATCCGGCACCTACGGGACCGGGATGGTGCCGGTTGATTAAAAATTCCGGATAACGGAGAGGGTTATCTACCGAGGCTATTTTTAACAAACAAAGAGTCAGACTCCTGTTATTGAGGTGTTCGGACTTCTGACAGCGCCAAGAAGCCGAGTAGTGGCAGTTTGGAGAACTACCCCCACTGACTAACTCGGCCACCGCGGGAGACTCGGACTCGGACTCGGCAACATTTCCGGTTATTGAGGTGTTTTCGGAGTATGAATTTTGCCAGTTAATAGAGAATTCTGGATATTTAGGTACCGTTTAAACGAGAGTTTCCTGTAGCAGTATAGCATGTTCGTACACTTAAATAATATAAATCCTGAACATTACTTTTAAATCAGGCAGGATACAAAGGTACAAAGGTCATAAGTATAAACAAGTGAAAAGGATTTTTACGTCGAGTTACATCGATTCGACAGCACAGAAGCAGGCCATTCAGCCCAACTAGTCTATGCCAGCCTGTATGCCCCACACGAGCCTCCTCCCACCCCTCATTCTAATTTAGATTAGAATGAACTTTGCGCAAAGGTTGATAAATGCCTGGAATAGTCTCACAAGCAGGGTAGTAGAGAGGCAGACTTTAAAACAAAAGGTAGTTTGGATGTTGGGCTGGGATAGTTAGAATATTAAAGGGACAAGCTTCAATAGACCAGATGGTCTATTCAGTGCCTTTTTTTTTTTTATATCAATGATCCGGAAAAGCTCTACCTTCTCTTCAATGCACAATTTTCATGAGTTAAGATTAGGTGCAACCAAACATATGAAACCCCAGAACGACACTAAGGCCTGCTCAGGGCATTAGTTCAGCAGTAGAGTATTCTTTTAATACAGAATCATTAAAATTGCTACATACTTCAGATCAGAGGATCCCAGGCCCAATGCCTGGTCAATGCTGAGTTAACTAATCTTAGCTGGGGTGCAATTGGGGGGAGACTAAAATATGGTCTCAGCCCCTCTAAGGCAAGAGAGGGACAAACAAAATTCAGCCAACGTTCCTGCTCCTGGTCATTAAACAGGACCTTCTCCTGGAAAAGACATTGGGCGAGGACAAGATAGCAGCTCTTGATCAATAACCTGCCAGCACTCACTGTCTTAGCCTCACACATGGACAATGCTCAGTTAGGCAAGAAGAAGAGCGGAGACAATTGGAGGAGTGGACAAAATAGCTGCTTGTACCCTGGTCCATCAGGACATTGCAAACCTTGCAGTTCATTCACTGTTGTTTAATCACAGAATCTTACAGCACCAGAAGGAGGCCATTCAGCCCATCGTGCCTGTGCCGGCTCTTTGGTAGAGCTGTCCAAATAGTCCCACTCCCCCCTGCCCTTTCCCCAGAGCCCTACAATGTTCTCCCTTCAAGTACTTATCCAATTCCCTTTTGAAAGTTATGATTGAATCTGCTTCCACCGCCCTTTCAGGCAGTGCATTCCAGATCACAACAACTCGCTGTGTAAAAAAAATTCTCCTCATGTCGCCTCTGGTTCTTTTGCCAATGACCTTAAACTTGTGTCCTCTGGTTAATGACCCTTCTGCCACTGGAAACAGTTTCTCCTTATTTACTCTATCAAAACCTCTCATCATTTTGAACACCTCTATCAAATCTTCCCTTAACCTTCGCTGCTTTAAGGAGAACATTCGCAGTTTTTCGAGTCTCTCCACATAACTGACATCCCTGGTACCATCCCAGAAAATCTCCTCTGCATCCTCTCCAAGGCCTTGACATCCTTCCTGAAGTGTGGTGCCCAGAATTGGACACAATACTCCAGCTGGGGCCTAACCAGTGATTTATAAAGGGTTAGCATAACTTCCTTGCTTTTGTACTCTATGCCTCTGTTAATAAAGCTAGGGAACCTGCATGCCTTTATAACAGCCTTCTCAACTTGTCCTGCCACCTTCAAAGAACTGTGTCTGTACATCCCCAGGTCTCTGTGTTCCAGCACCACCTTTAAAACTGTACCATTTACTTTATACTGAATCTCCTCTGTCACTTACCCGCCACCTTCTCTGAGCCGTGCTGCCTTTTCATCGCCTCCGTCTTTTGTGAGCAGAGAGTCGGGAGGTCGGGAATCCGAGAAAAAACGTAATTCACTGCATCTGTTGGTGGTGGGGGGGTGAACGACAAAAAAACGGGAAAACAAAATGACTGGCAGCACTACGAGACTCGCTGCTGATACAGCAGAGTCCCCGGGAACGGTGTATTAAACCAGAACAATAAAAAGCAGCACCAGCACCAGGCTTTTTGCACTGAACAGCTGGATCAGAGGGAACAATGAGCAGAATCGCAATCTCATGATTGGCGTTAAATAGAGTAGCTGAGGCAGGAAATATTGAGGCTCGCCTACAAGCCGCTGAAAATTTAATTCAATCAGTGTTTCCAGATTTTGAATAGGGCTCAGTGACACACCCACGTCACAGACCATTGATTACAGCAACATTTGGTGAGAGAAAAGGCATTGTGGTTCCAAAGACAAACGGTATCAAAGTGCAAAGCACCCAGACCACCACACAGGGAGGTGCGAGATACAGCTCCTTTTTACAATTCATCTTTTTTCTCACTAGTTAACGCTTAACACTCCTAAATTTTTGGAATGCCGATTGTGGACGTATTTTTTTTGTCATCTGACTTTCTGCTCGATGTCAGTTTTGGTGCAAATTAACTTAATGCAAAAAACATTTTCCCCAATGCGGCTCAGCTAACATTGTGCCAGAAAAGACTTGGTTCTGAGATCATCACGAAACTATTAATTATTTTTAGAGTTGTGGAATGCTTGTATTTCCTGCCGCTGTGTTTGGGAACACAATGCAGCGATCTGTGGCTCCCCTCTGAATACAGTGGCATGATGTCATCACCAATCCTCTGAATGCCTTTCCCAAGGTGCTGATGCCTGCAGAGATAGGGTCCAATGGCACCAACAACCATCTCCTATCTGGGCATGTGTGAGCCTAGACAGCGAGTGTTGGCAACACCAACAACAACAACAACAATTTGTATAGCACCTTTAAAGTAGTAAAACATCCCCCAAACGCTTAACAGGAGTGACTATCAGGCACAATTTGACACCGAGCCAAATAAGGAGATATTAGGGCGGGTGACCAAAAGCTTAGTCCAAGAGGTAGGTTTTGAGGAGCGTCTTAAAGGAGGAGAGAGAGACGGAGAAGTTTAGGGAGGGAATTCCAGAGCTTAGGGCCCAGGCAGCTGAAGGCACGGCCGCCAACGGTGGAGCGATGAAAATCGGGGATGCGCAAGAGGCCAGAATTGGAGGAGCGCAGTGTCATGATATTCAACCGATCACAGAAACACAGCCAAGGCTGATCCTGTTTTACCTGACATCTACACACAAGCATTTTCTTATAGGGACTCACTGCATTGTTCCTGGCTGATATTTGCACCCCCCTCCCCCCCCGTCTTATGTAGTGTTATTCTCCAGCTTTTGAAGGCATAGGATAGCGGCAGTTGTTGAAACCCTCTGAAAGAAGTTCTCTCTTTGGTACCCGGGCATGTTATGATTGTACCTAAATGTCAAATGAAAACACTCCTTGGGAGCTAGGGCTAAATTTGTCTGAAACTCAGGGGCAATGAGGCAAAGGCATGAAACTCATTGAATGCAGAAGACCACTGAATGCAATCTGGTGGCAGACTGGAGGAGAGCCCGATCCACAGTTCTGGGCTCCCTCTGCGCTGGTTGCACAACTGCAAAAAAGAAAGACTTGCATTTATACGTCTCATCCGAAAGACGACACCTGCAACGGTGCAGCACTCCCTCAGTACTGCACTTGGAGTGTCAGCCTAGATTTTGCACTCAAGTCTCTGGAGTGGGACTTGAACCCACAACCTTCTGACTCAGAGGCCAGAGTGCTACCCACTGAGCTACACATGACTGCTTTGTTATTTGCTGGTTTAGTTTGTGGACCAACTGGTTTGAAAAGGCCTGTCCTGACATTACTTTCTCATTGGTGGATAAATCCTAAGCCAGTAGCCAAGAGCAATTAGTGTCAGCAACTCAAGAAATATGCAAATTAATAAGAAGATGGCCCCAATTTGAACTCCAGGTGGATTCCCCGCTAAGGCCCGAGTTAAAATTACAGTCGGGTCTCAATGATGTCATCGGGCCATAACATTCATATGTAAAGAAGGACCCTGTTGGCTCCGGGTGCGTGTCCCTGCTGCCTGCTCAGGAGAGCAGGCTAAAATTGCAGATGTTGGGATCATGGCAGCTTTCGGACAGGTAAGAGCCAGGGCAATTTTAACCGCCCACCCGCCAGGTTTATGCTGAGCGAGCAGGGTTAAAATCGCCCCCATATGTGGCCCTGAGGTGCCGTGGTCTGCTCCCATGTTATCAACACAGACAAAAAGCTTGGAGACATCAGCTATACTGCTACTCGAATCGGTTAGCAATTGCCAAATCAATTGGAAAACCTTTTTTTTGCGCAAATCTGTTACAAAACCAAAACGAACAACACAACCCATATTTTGAAGGGTAAGTGTGCTACACTTGAAGGACTATCTCTCTTTTAAATGCCAACACTCATTATATCAACAGCAATAGACTGTAGTAGATGTAATTGTAGTTCCTCTGAACTGTTTGAACCCTTTAAAATTGGCCCTTTGAGTGAGAATGCCTCTTTAGACCTTTTCAGAACTAAGATAGCTTTTGAGTATAAAAATAAGCAATTAAAAAAATGTGATTCATGTATTCATGATAGGTCTGTGGTCCCGTGTGCTTAAACCACCAGGCCCTAAAGAATCATTTGATTGCTCTGTACATTTCAGTCCTCAGTGATTTACATATATATCGTTTGACTATTTCAAATTCTTTTTTGAGGGTGGTTTGTTATGCTGAAACAGATTTTCATTCTTAAGATATGGGCATCGCTATCAAGGCCAGCATTTATTGCGCATCCCTAGTTGCCCTTAAGAAGTTGGTGGTGAGTCTTCTTTGTAAACGCAGCACCATATTTGTGCATAGCAAGGCCCCACAAACAACAACGCGCATTTATATAGCGCCTTCAACGTAGTAAAATGTCCCAAGGCGCTTCACAAGAGCGATATCAAACAAAATTTGACAACGAGCCACATAAAGAGATATTAGGACAAAAGCCTGGTCAAAGAGGTTGGTTTTAAGGAGCATATTAAAGGAGGAGAGAGAGGTAGAGAAGCGGAGAGGTATAGGGAGGGAATTCCGGAGCTGGCAGCTGTAGGCACGGCCACCAATGGTGGAACGAAGGAAAACGGGGATGCACAAGAGGCCAGAATTGGAAGAGCGCAGAGATCCCGGAGCGTTGCAGGACTGGAGAATGTTACGGAGATAGGGAAGGGCGAGGCCATGCAGGGATTTGAAAACAAGGATGAGAATTTTAAAATCGAGGCGTTGCTGAACCAGGAATCAATGTGGGTCAGCGACCACAGGGGTGATGGGTAAGCAGGACTTGGTGCGAGTCAGGATACGCACAGCAGTGTTTTGGATGAGCCAAAGTTTACGGAGGGTGGAAGATGGGAGGCTGGGCAAGAGAGCATTGGAATAGTCGAGTCTGGGGGTAACAAAGCATGGATTGTCTTTGTTGTCTCTTATTTTAGTGATTACATTATAGAACTTGTTCTACTCAAAGTGGTTCTGCAGAGTGCTGGGGCTCCTGGTGGTGTAGAATCTGCCCAGTTTATACTACAGGGCAAATTCCACTGCAACACAAAAGCAACTGCTTAGGAAACACTGTTTGAAAGTTGAAATGGCTCAAAGATAATTTACAGTGGAAGTGGCGCAAGAAGTAGGTGACAAAACTAAATGGTGAAATTTTGTGGAGGCTGTTGAAGGCAAGAAGGGATAGCAAATACAAAGAGATTTAGGGAGAGAAATCCAGAGTGTCGGGTGAGGTGACTGAATGCCCTGTCACCAATGAACAATGACAATACATTATATTATAAGAAGATAAGAACATGAGAAATAGAGCAGGAATAGGCCATACGGCCCCTCGAGCCTGCTCTGCCATTCAATAAGATCAAGGGTGATCTTCTAGTTCAACTCCACTTTCCCGCCCTATCCCCATGTCCCTTGATTCCCCTAGTGTCCAAATATCTATTGATCTCTGTCTTGAATGTACTCAACGACTGAGCATCCACCGCCCTCTGGGGTAGAGAATTCCAAAGATTCACAACCCTCTGAATATATTAAAGTATTAAAATATTACAAATAAGATAAAGATTATTCCTTTAATTTGGAGTATACTTGGAGTAATCATGTAGTATTTTTGATTTTGAAACACAAATGCACAATAAGAAGGGTTAATCAGCTGATCTGTTTGGCGCAGACTATTTCCCTTTAAGAGCAGTGCTGTACCAGAGTGCTCACTCAGTGAGGGTGGTGCATACAGCTGCAGTCCCCATCTATACCACTGACAACCATACAGCCCCTGCGAACCAGTGTATCTTAGACCCAGTATGAAATGCGTACTTACCTCCATCGGGATTGGAGAGACTCTGTGAAGAAAAAAAACCATACACGTATTAACATAATAATGCACAGAGGGTACAATGCTTTAAGGCACAGACCCTGGCTTTAAGATTAAAATCTGTGTGAATGCTGTAATTGAATTTCCAGGTTTCCATTGCAATTATTATAGAGCACGGTAACCTGACTCCTTATACAGACCTAACCAGTCGAGTATCAGTGCATTAAAAAGTCACATGATTGCATATCATCTCTATGGATGACAAGCACTCTGCCGCTTTCAAAAGGGAGCAAAGGAATTGGATGATTTTTTTTAAATGATAGACGGGAATAATGGTGGCCTCGATCCATCAATTGACATTTAACACAAATTTGTCTAGCGGGTAGCTTTTAAAGAAATGTCACACAGTCGGTTTCATTCTTACAGCGGAGCTGCACTATTGTATCTTGGTGGGGCCCACTCGGTGAGGACAAGAGGTCATCCTTGAGCTCCACGGCCATTCTCTGCTACAACAATGCCATGCCAATAGCTATTGACAAGATCCTTAAACACAAGGGCTGCAGTACAAAAGGGGTGGAAGTTGTGCTACAGCTGTACAGAACTCTGGTCAAACCCCATCTGGGGCACTGCATTCAGTTCTGGGCATCGCACCTCAGGAAGGATATATTGGCCTTGGAGCGGGTGTAGCACAAAATGATACTGGGTGTAAAAGGGTTAAATTATGAGGACAGGTTGTATAGACTAGGCTTGTATTACCTTGAGTATCGAAGATTAAGGGGTGATCTAATTGAGGCATTTAAGATGATCAAAGGAATTAATAGGGTAGATAGAGAGAAACTCTTTCCTCTGGTGGGGGGAGTCCAGAACAAGGGGGCATAACCTTAAAATTAGAGCTGGGCCGTTCAGGGGTGATGTCATGAAGCACTTCTTCACACAAATTGTAGTGGAAATCTGGAACTCTCGCCCCCCAAAATGCTGTTGAGGCTGGGGGTCAATTGAAAATTTCAGAACTGAGATTGATAGATTTTTGTCAGGCAAAGGGTATTAAGGAACCAAGGCGGGTAGATAGAGTTAAGATATAGATCAGCCATGATCTAATTGAGTGGCAGAACAGGCTCGATGGGCTGAATGGCCTCCTCCTGTTCCTATAATGCATTGCTCAAGCCCAGCATAGTATATTTTTAGGAACAATTGCTATCGCTTGAAAATCTTTAGATTAAACTGAATGGAAAGTGTGACATGAGGCCGATCAAAAATGAGTGTTAGTCCCTCCTGAAACAACAACAACTTGCATTTATATATCACCTTTAATGGAGTAAAACATCCCAAGAGGTTCCACAGGAGCGATTATCAAACACAATTTGACACCGAGCCACATAAGGAGATATTCGGACAGGTGACCAAAAGCTTGATCCAAGAGATAGGTTTTAAGGAGCGTCTTAAAGGAGGGGAGAGAGGTAGAGAGGTAGAGAGGTTTAGGTAGGGAATTCCAGAGCTCAGGACCTAGGCAGTTGGAGGCACGGCCGCCAACGGTGGAGCGATTAAAATCGGGAATGTGCAAGAGGCCAGAATTGGAGGAGCACAGAGATTGCGGAGGGTTGTAGGGCCGGAGGAGGTTACAGAGATAGAGACACATGTGATCATTCGTTCAGCCTGTGCTATAGAATAATTAGCTAGTCTCCAACAGCTGACAAAGTAAACGATTGTACTCGGGTTGCCAACCCTCCAGGATTGCCCTGGAGATTGCCCAGTAGCTGTTGCGAGCAAAACCCGTGGCTTTAAAACATTTTTTGTTATGTTTTCACTTCCTTTGAACACTTTTGTTTATCAGTTACAAAAATAAAACGGCAGTTTGACTGACAGTCAAGAATCATCCAATCGGGTAATGAGTCTTTTTGCTTTCCGATTGGTGCAGGAAGCCAGGGCTGCCACGAGAATGGATGGGGGGGGCGGCCAATGGCAGGACTGTGGGGGGGGGGAGCGGGGCAGGAGGTCATATGATGAAACCTCCAGGAATACGCCCAACTGGAGTTGGCAACCCTAGGCTGTACTAATGTCACCTTTAAGTAGATGCAGTTCTCTCATAATTGCCTTGGCTACTGATCTATCCCCTTTAAATTACAGGGCAGATTCCACAGCAACTGTGGCAACAGTGCATGTGCAAATATATTTGTGCACAGTTGTTTGGAAGTTGTGAATCATGACTGAAGGCTGGAAAGATCTTCCCTGAAAGAACACTTGAGAGGAAAATCTCCTCTATGTGCTATGGTAGTTATTTGTGAAGGTGCATCTAAAGAATGAAAGAAGAGCAGGAGAGTTCTTCCCGGTGTCCTGGCCAATATTTATCCCTCAACTAATATCACCAAAAACAGATTAACTGGTCATTTATCTCATTGCTGTTTGTGGAATCCTGCTGTGCGCAAATTAGCTGCCGCATTTCCTACACTACAACAGCGACTACACTTCAAAAAATTGGCTATAAAGCGCTTTGGGATGTCCTGAGGTCGTGAAAAGTGCTGTAGAAATGTAAGTTCTTTCTCTCCTTCCTGACTGACTGGGTTTGTGCTTGTGTGTTAATGTTTAAGCACAGACAAGCTTGAGGCTAGAACTCCTCTCTGTTTGGAGTATCACAGTAGATTTTGGTCCTGATTGCTTGCTGATGGCTGTGGAACTGCACACCCACGTGAGTCAACACATTTAGGGGGATTGGAAGAGGGGCGGAAATTAGAAGGTTTTTTTCATAGAGCCTTGTATTCAGCCATCAGAGCAGCATAGACATGTTGGGTGATGTTGGTCAAAGACATCCCTCGGCACATTCGCTTCTCATCACTGAAGAAAATGTCATTTCATTTTGCTTCCAATGCAAGTACTCAACTGAGAGCAAATGTAAACCTATTGGCCAATCTCACTTGGACTCTTGGCAAGGCAAGTACTTACTATTTGTGCAGTGTACTCAGTAATCACACGATGACGTTCTCCTTAACAATAACTAATTTCATTGAATTATTGAATGAGACAGTACAGGAGGAGACTATTTGGCCCATCGTAGCTGTGCCGGCTCTTTGAAAGAGCTACTCTTTCCCCATGGCCCTGCAAAATTTTCCCCATTCAAGTATTTATTCAATTCTCTTTTGAAAGTTACCATTGAATCTGCTTCCACCACCTTCTCTGCTCTAAGGAGGTCAAGCCCAGCTTCTCAAGTCTCTCTATGTAACTGAAGTCCCACGTCTCTGCTACCATTCCGGTAAATCTCCTCTGCACCCTCTCCATTGAGCATGAAGCATCTCCTAGGTGCAGCGCAGAGAGGAACATCAGGCGAGGAGGATTATAAGAGTAGACTTGACACTGGGCACTGTTCTCTTATGAATGCACTCGTACCATAGTGTCAGCCGTGGCTCAGTTGGTAGCACTCTCGCCTCTGACTCAGAAGGTTGTGGGTTCAGAGTCCCACTCCAGAGATTTGAGCACAAAAATCAAGGCTGACACACCAGTGCAGTACTGAGGGAGTGCTGCACTGTCGGAGGTGCCATCTTTCAGCTGAGACGTTAAACCGAGGCCCCGTCTGTTCTCTCAGGTGGATGTAAAAGATCCCATGGCACTATTTCGAAGAAGAGCAGGGGAGTTCTCCCCGGTGTCCTGGGCCAATATTTATCCCTCAATCAACATAACAGAAACAGATTATCTGGTCATTATCACATTGCTGTTTGTGGGAGCTTGCTGTAAGCAGATTGGCTGCCGTGTTTCCCTACTTTACAACAGTGACTACATTTCAAAAGTTCATCATTGGCTGTAAAGCACTTTGGGACATCCTGAGGTTGTGAAAGGCTCTATAGAAATGCAAGTCTTTCTTTCTTTCATATTCTTCTCTGCACTATTTTATAAAAAAGCACTAACCTGTTTAAAACTTGCATGTGTTAACACCTGTGTTAAAATGCGCAGGGAGTGATTTAGTACGAGTGTGTTGAAAAATATATCCGTTGATTCTATCACGGAGATGTTGATTTGTGGAGGGTAATTTTCTAAGTATACATGGGGTGGTGGGGAACCTTGATCACTGTCATGCATATCGGAAAATGACACCTCATTGATTTTGATTGGTCGCTATTTTGTTCAAATTTGTAATGCCATTTGTTGTTATAAAAAGCACACAAAACATACCGGGAACAATTTTTAACCTTCCCAATCGCCTCCAGCGTTTTGCATGCACCCGATATGGACTTTGCTGAACCCAGCTGCATTTCTGGGTTCAGCTCATGTTAACTATCGCCTCCGATTTGCTGCTTGATCAATGGGGGCTTGGAATCTGTGCGTGCAAATAAAAGGGCAAACTGACTTTGGAATGGTGTTTTTTTTTACATAGAATTACGTACAATGTACAGCACAGAAACAGGTCATTCAGCCCAACTGGTCTATGCCGGTCTTTATGCTCCACATGAGCCTCCTCCCAAACCCTTTCATCTAACCACAGCCTCAGGATAAAGGGTAGGCCATTCAGGACTGAGATGAGAAGAAATTTCTTCACACAGAGGGTGGTGAATCTTTGGAATTCTCTACCCTAGAGGGCTGTGGAGGCTCAGTCATTGGGTATATTCAAAACAGAAGTCGATAGATTTCTGACTAGTAAGGGCATCAAGGGATATGGCGATAGGGCCGGTGAATGGAGTTGAGGCAGAAGATCAGCCATGATCTCATTGAATGGCAGAGCAGACTCGAAATGCCGAATGGCCTACTCCTGCTCCTATTTCTTATGTTCTTAACCCCATCAGCATAACCTTCTATTCCTTTCTCCCTCATGTGTTTATCTAGATTCCCCTTAGATGCATCTATTCGCCTCAACTATTCCTTGTGGCATAGCGAGTTCCACATTCTAACCACTCTCTTGTTTAAAGAAGTTTCTCCTGAATTCCCTATTGGATTTATTAGTGACTATCTTATATTTATGGCCCCTAGTTTTGGTCTCCCCTGCAAGTGGAAACATCTTCTCTACGACTCCCCTATCGAACCCTTCGTAATCCTAAAGACCTCCATCAGGTCACCCCTCAGTCTTCTCTTTTCAGCAGCTGAAGACAATATCTGGAACCAGCTGTGCCTCCTTGAACCCCGCTTCAAGGGGAAGACCATTAACATCTGGCTGCAACGAGTGCAACTCAGGAGGGACCTCCAATTCTGGCCTCTTGCATATCCCCAATTTTAATCGCTCCACCAAACTGAAAATTGGCTTCAATGGAAAAGAAAATTGGATGGGGTATATGCCTTTGTTGCCTCTAGACTTGACTATTCCAACGCACTCCTGGCCAGCCTCCCATGTTCTACCCTCCATAAACATGAGGTCATCCAAAACTCGGCTGCCTGTGTCTAACTCGCACCAAGTCCCGTTCACCCATCACTGACCTACATTAACTCCCGGTTAAGCAACACCTCAATTTTAAAATTCTCATCCTTGTTTTCAAAACCCTTCATGGCCTTGCCCCTCCCTACCTCTGTAACCTCCTCCAGCCCCACAACCCTCCGAGGTGTCTGCGCCCCTCCAATTCTGGCCACTTGAGCATCCCCGATTTTTATGCAGCGAGTTGTTGTGATCTGGAATGCGCTGCCTGAAAGGGCGGTGGAAGCAGATTCAATAGTAACTTTCAAAAGGGAATTGGAGAAATACTTGAAGAGGAAAAAAATTGCTGAGCTATGGGGAAAGGGCAGGAGAGTGGGCATAATTGGATAGCTCCTTCTCAAAGCCAGCACAGACACGATGGGCCGAATGGTCGCCTTCTGTGCTGCGTCATTCTATAATTCTATGATTGCACATCAACAAACTTCATGAACCTTTCCTGCTGTAAAACTATGAACAAGTTAACTCTTCTTCCCTCCTGGGACAGTTGGTCTCCGTTTCATCCCCATTTTCAATTCGTCCCACCAGTGTTTTTCTAGGTTGCAGGGAGCTGGAACTACATTACCATCAGGAGCTAAGAATATATCTCAGGAAAATTATGGGACTGGATATCAGTCTAATACTGTATCATCTGTGAAACCCCAACACTTTTTGATAAGTAATTTACAACCAAAAATCAAGGCTCCTTTAACTGAAATGCTCATATATTTTTAAAGTAGATATTGCATTGTTAGCCTGTTGTTTTACAGAGATTTACTGCTTTCTATATCAATGGTGACGTTTCAAGAGTTTTGATCCAGATTCAGATTTTCAGCTGTCAAATGCTTGTCCAAACTAGTCAGTGAATAATGCTCTACGTCCTTGATGTTTACCTTCTGCAAGTCCTCGATGGATTTCTCAGCTTCTCTTAGTTTTTCTCGAATGATTTGCTCTTTGGCAGCGATTTGGGATTCTTCTCTCTTCAGTTGTTCTATTTCCACCTCGAGTCTGAAAGAAATAATAGGAATGCGTGATTGTGTGCATTCTTGGCCACAACAGCATTTCCGTCCCTCAATAAAGAAAGGATAATGGTTTTACAGCCAGCACTCCACTGTGTGCACAAAGTAACACCCTTCTTTCCATGGCTCAGCTCTCCTGATCTCTCTCTGAACTTTGTCCCGTGGGTAGCTCCCTCCCAACGTTTCCATCCCTTTTTCCATGGCTTGCACCTTTCTGAGCTCCACGCTTCTTCATAGTCATGTCCCACCTACTCCATTGCTGTCCCCCCAAGGGTAAGAGCAAATATGGCTGTGCTCAGTATCAGCTGGCATTCCGGCCTAAGAGAACCCTGCCCAATGCCCTCAAAATGGACCAGGCTCCCCTCCGGGGCTATTATATGCCCGACGTCTGCTTGGGTTGGGGGATAAATCTACCCCCATACCTTGTAACATAGTGAGAGCAGGGTTGCAGGAAATCTAGCAGTATTATATTTAAAAAAAAAACCATTGGATGCACCGAGAATGAGTTGCATATTTTCCTTCGGCTCTGCGCCCTGGACCCAAATCCATTCTGACCGATGGGGTGAAGTCACCTCTCTCTGCTGGGCGTAAAGATCCTAAATTCTGGGCAGTCCTAAGCCAGCTTCATATGGACGCAGGCCGACAGTGCACGAGTGCCTGCAAATTGGCACAAATCCGCAATCTCAGAGGGGCCATATGGATTGCTGACGTGGGAAATGGAAGCATTCACAGTGTTCCCATGCTCCAGTGAGGCTGGGGTTAAGGAACAGTGGCTCAGATTGCCCTGCCAAAATAACGGTGGCGGCTAATAGCGCTTGCTGTTATTTATGTGCAAATGGTACAGTAACTTCAGGCGAGGGGCAGGCGCGCAGTTAAATTCAAATATCCAAAAGTTGCTGTCCGAGATGCGCCGTTCCGCCGTTAGCTTTGTGAAAACGGCATCTCACTGTCTGCCTCGCCATCGAAATACATTGAACGCTGTGAAGTTGCTGTATTTGCGCGGTAGATACGAACTAAACTCGCCGCAGAAAGTCAACTCTTGTCTATTCCAGTCTAAGTACCCTTTTAACGACGCGATAAGTGTTAATTACTGCCAAACAACCTCTCTGGCACTGAAACTTAACTATTACAAGCGTGGCGTCTCATTCCTTCAAGTTTTAATTTGGAGATTAATGTAAAATTAAAAAATTTTTTTTTACTTTTCCTTTCTTTCTCTTTTCTCTCTCTCTCTTAATCCAATCTTTCTTTCCTTCTCTTTATTTCTCTTTCCGTACCTGATTTGACATTGAATTCACCCACTCTAATTTACACTTTCTTCTCAGTCCGTGCGCTGTTTATTTCACAATCCTTCAATCTCACAGGTGCGTGCCCTGTTCACTCAGGCCCCAGATGCCCGCTTTCCCTCACTGCGACGCTATCAGTTCGCACTTCCTGCAACTTGCCATGAAAAAAAAAATTAAAGCCGAACTAATGGCAGATGTTGTTAGATGCCCTGCCACAGAAAATTCTGGCCCAATATTCTGCTGTAGAGATGGAGCTCACCTCTGGAGCATTATAGTCACCCCAGGAATTTTCAGATCTTCCAATGAATGTAAGAAGTGGGAAAATGTTTCATTCCTGGCCACTGGCATCCCTCAGCTTAATAAGCACAAATGTTCAACGAAATAAGTAAATAAATAAAATACTGATGCAGGGCAGTAACTGCAGGGCTGTGATGCCATATTAGGAATAAAGTGACTGTTGAAAAAGTGCTGAAGATTAATTCTGGTAGATGTGATTCTGGTTTAATGACTGCAAGAGATTACCTTTTTGTAATCACAGTAATCAGAATCATCAAATTTTAATCGTGCCACCTCCACCCATCTGCTTCGAGAGACGGTCGTAAAATAGCAGAGGGAATGCCTACCACATTTCTCAGCACATTTCAATGGCAAACTTTCCTTTAAAATCAATTAGCACATATAAATGAGGAACACACCAGTGGTAACAAGTTAATTATTTAGTTAAGAGAAATCCATATGACAGATATGCGAAAATGTATTTCCTCTCTACCTTTCACCAATTTGTACTTAATCAACACGTTTTTCACAAAAGCACTCAAGTACGGTTTGAAAAGATTAATATTGGAAAATCTTACAAAGTGCTCAGTTACACCTAATTTACAGAGCAGTTATTTTCCATTCTGTTCTGTCTTTGCTGTGTGTTTAAGCAGAACAGAGTCAGAACTGAGCGGGAGGGCAGAGCTTTCCACTGGCAGGGCCTTGCATCCAACGGGCAAGGAATTGGAAATTCCAGGGCCCCTTGCCTGTAATTCTCCATCCATTGACATTAATGGCTGGAAAATCCCAGGCAACGCACCCACGATGCTCTGATAAGCCACCCGCTGTCGTTAAGTGGAAGAAGAGGGAATGGACTGTGTGGGGCACTGACTCTTTGCCAACAGAAGTCACCTAGTTGTAAAGAACAATGGCCATCATATGGCATTGGACCGGTTGCACGGAGGGGAATCTCTAATTCATTTGCACGGTGAACGAACTAATGACACTTGTGGCCTGAAATTATGTGGTGTGATATTAATAATGAACATGTTTCAAGAAAACTTGTTCATGTCATTGTGAGAAGGACAAAGGTATATGAAGGTATTAACATAAAAACAGAAAGATTTGCATTTATATAGGACCTTTCATGATCTCAGGATGTCCCAAAGCACTTTACAGCCAATTTAGTACTTTTGAAATGTAATCATTAATGGCCTAGAAATTCGGGTGGCCGGCTTGCCGCGGGGGTAAGGATCGCGCGCGCTCTTACCCACCGCGCCTGCCGTTGTGTTTCGGGCCCACAGGAACTTCGGGTCCCGGGCCTCTCCCAAGAGCCGGCGCGCAGTGCTTGCGTGTTCCAGGGGCGCAGTTAGTGCGATGCGACCCCTGGGATCACGTGGGCCATGGAGAGCCAATGGCAGCAGACCATCTTTCATTCATAGATTTGACAGGAGACTCTGTGAATTGAAATCGGCCCCAAAAGAACAGCTAAACCTCAAATAAATTTAAAAAAAAACCACCACATTAATAAAATAACTATAGTTAAATAAATTAACCACTTTAAACAAAAATTTTAATTTTTGAAAAAATTAAAATACTTTTTAAAAGTTATAAAAATAAACTTACCTTTCTTTAAAGTCTCTAAAAAAGATAAACCTGTTGAAAATTTTTTTAAATTATACTTAATTAACTACTTACCTTGTTCAAAAGGGGTCTTACGCCTCCTTTTTACTAGCGTAGAATCTTCAATACTTACTCTCGCGTTGAAACCTGAAAAAAAACTAAGTGTGCTGCGTGCGCGCAGCCTCTAGTGCGCACGCGGTTCACCTAGGAACCGCCCCCTTCGCCATACCGGAAGTGCCGGTTTCCCGCGCATGCGCAGTGCATGCAGGAAACCGGCACTTCGGGAACGAATACGGGTGAGTACACAGTCCGTACTCACCCGAGAACGGCCGAATTTTTGGGCCATTGTAATTGTAGGAAATTGGAAGCCAGTTTGCACACAGCAAGGTCCCACAAACTGCAATGAGAAAATGACCAGATAATCTGTTTTTTATGTGATGTTGTCTGAGAGATAAATACTGGCCAGGACACCGGGGATAACTCCCTTGCTCTTCTTCGAAAAATAGTGCCATGGGATCTTTTATGTCAACCTGTGAGGGCAGACGGGGTCTCGGTTTAACATCTCATTCAAAAGACGGCACTCCCTCACTACTGCACTGGAGTGTGAGCCTAGATTATGTGCTTAAGTCTCTGGTGTGGGACGTGAACCCATGATTTCCTGTCTCAGAGACATATCTGTGTTTATGATTCTGTGAATCGTTTTAATTGTAAATAAACTTGGTCGGCAGTTTAGCCAAGACAAAGCTGTCCAGCGTGACATTTTCCACCTTCTGGATTGACAGGAGACATGAGCGGGCATCCCAGATGCTCTCCAGTAAACAATTTACTGTGATTGAAGGGAATTGCTGGATTCAGGCAAACACATTACAGTTGACTGTAAATGAGGTTACAGTTGGTGCGAGATGCAGTCTGCATACAGAATTTTTTGTTAAAACCACCTGCATGAGAAAAAGCCCAAACTGTAACAAACTCATTTGGCACTTGATGGATATAGAGTGGGATTATTTGTGAGACGCATCCTGCAATTCTCTAATCCCTTTACTTAAATCAGTTCAAGTCTAAAACCCTTTTTTGTGGCTCATCAGCAAGGATGATAGCGTTTGGAACTGATGATTCTTGTTAACATTTTCCTCTACAAAAGCTTTCAAAAAGTAAGGGGGCGATTTTGCCAATGGGGGCGCGTTGGAGGCCAATTAAGGGGAAGCCGGTGACAGAGAACATCAGCGTATGATGTTTCATCTGTCAAAAATTTTTGACAGATGAATTGTCATCGTTTGACAGCTCTGTGAAGCCGTCAAACACTGACATTCTCTGTTGTTTGATGAATCCTTGTATTCAAAACTCATCAAACCTCTTTCTTTAGCAGAAGTTAGATGGTTGTTGCATTGGAGAATGCAACAGCCATCTGCTATCTCTGCCGGTTAGATGCGAGAGTCTCCACATCCCCAACTGTTGAAGACTGCAAGAAGAAACAAAGGTAAGTAAACATTTTCTATCACTTTCCACTCACCTCACATACTTACCTCTCCACGCTTGCACCCATCACTCACCTCCACAGCGCACTTTTGCACCCCTCCGACCCCCGCAGACTCACTGCTCGCCTCGGTGACCCTGGCGGGGTTTCCCGACGTCAGGAAGCCCGCGACTCTCCTGGAAAAATGGGGATAATCCTCTTAACTGCCTGTTAACTACCTGTTAACAGGCAGTTAAGTGGCTGTAATCCCCTTCCCGCCTCCAGGAGACGGGACCCGGCGCGGGTCAGCTACCCGCCTCCTGGGAAGATGGCACGGAGGCGGGATGGGCACCTGCTCCCAGATTCTGCCATTTTCCCGGCAGTCCCGCCTCTATACCCGCCTCCCCAGGGCTGGCAAGATCGCGCCCATGATGACTTGGTCTAGGATTGATGTGAGTTCAGGCAGATTATTTGATGATGGTCACAGCTGACCTTGATCTTGCCCTCACCCAATATCCATTACACAGAATTTACAGCACAGAAACAGCTCCATGTGAGGCTCCTCCCACTCCTCTTCATTGCACCCTCTCAGCATAACCATCTGTTCCTTTCTCCCTCATGTACTTATCTAGCTTTCCCGTAAATGGATCTATGCTATTCACCTCAACTACTCCTTGTGGTAGCGAGTTCCACATTCTAACCACTCTCTGGATAAAGACGTTCCTCCTGAATTGCCTATTGCATTTATTAGTGACTATCTTATATTGATAGCCTCTAGTTCTGGACTCCCCACAAGTGGAAACATTTTCTCTACGTTCATGAACATGCATTTCCAGCAGGTGTCACTGGATACTGATCAGAAGCAGGAACTCTGGCTAAACGTTGCACTCCTTATCCCAAGGACACAATGGTTAATTGTAAAACCCCAACTGAGGACCCATCTGAGATCAGCTACCTTAGTATAGACCGGGACAACTGAACTTGTGACCTTCTGGCCTGTACTGCTCAGTGATGTTCGAACCAGTACCTTTACCCAATTGACTAGACCTTCAGAGAAGTTTCATAGAGTTATACAGCACAGAAAGAGGCCCTTCGGCCCATCGTGTCTATTCTAATCCCATTTTCCAGCACTTGGTCCGTAGCCTTGTATGCTATGGCGTTTCAAGTGCTCATCTAAATGCTTCTTGAATGTGGCGAGGGTTCCTGCCTCTACCACCCTTTCAGGCAGTGAGTTCCAGATTCCAACCACCCTCTGGGTGAAAAAGTTTTTCCTCAAATCCCCTCTAAACCTCCTGCCCCTTACCTTGAAACTATACCCCCTGGTTATTGACCCCTCTACTAAGGGGAAAAGTTCCTTTCTATCTACCCTATCTATGCCCCATATAATTTTGTACACCTCAATCAGGTCCCCCCTCAGCCTTCTCTGCTCTAAGGAAAACAACCCCAGCCTGTCCAGTCTCTCTTCATAGCTGAAGCGCTCCAGCCCAGGTAACATCCTGGTGAATCTCCTCTGCACCCTCTCCAATGCAATCACATCCTTCCTATAGTGTGGCGACCAGAACTGCACACAGTATTCCAGCTGTGGCCTAACTAGCGTTTTGTACAGCTCCATCATAACCTCCCTGCTCTTATATTCTATGCCTCGAATGAAGGCAAGTATCCCATATGCCTTTTTAACCACCTTATCTACCTGTCCTGCTGCCTTCAGGGATCTATGTACATGCACACCAAGGTCCCTCTGATCCTCTGTCCTTCCTAGGGTCCTACCATTCATTGTGTATTCCCTTGCCTTGTTAGTCCTCCCAAAATGCATCACCTCACACTTTTCAGGGTTAAATTCCATTTGCTACTGTTCTGCTCATCTGATCAACCCGTCTATATCGTCCTGTAGCCTGAGGCTTCCCTCCTTGCTATTTACCACTCCACCAATTTTCGTGTCATCTGCGAGCTTACTGATCATACCTCCTACATTCATATCTAAATCATTAATGTACACTACAAACAGCAAAGGATCCAGCACCAATCTCAAGTCAGATACTGTAATGGTTAGGACAGGTGAGACAACTGCCTTCTGTGACTATGTTCATGGTGGGAGGCTAGAGTTCAACTAGTAGTCTCCCGTTAAACTTCATCAGTAAAAGCTGACTAAGCAGAAACCACCTCTGCTCAGGCGGAGTGAGGGTTTTATATGCAAATCTGGGTCATTCCTTCACCCGTATAAACATGATAATAGGATTCAGCTGCATTCCCAAGGGAATCATACTCAATGTGCATGGTAATTAGGTTGGGAGCTACCATCACTATTACACTTTTATTTCCATGAGATGAAGGACGAAAGGGGACGAATAAGTCAGTTCTTCTGCACCTGTCTTAGCAGAGACAACACCATCTTGAGTAGAATAAGGTGCCAAGGCTGAATTTCCTCCTGCCATTCCAAGGGTTACTTAAGGTCAATTGCAGGGCCCATAAACCCTGCTGGAAAGTGAGCATCTGTACATGTCAGGTGAAGACAAGTTTTAGTTCAGTTGCGATGCCCTTCATGGTAGAATGGCACACCAATGATTGGCTCACACGTGATGAATGGCCATTTGAGCAATGTTCTGGATGAGCGCTTGACCTTAATTGAGGATGGGAGAAAACTGAAAAATACACTTTCAAAGCCCACTGTGGCCAAACATGTAAAAACCTCCTGCAGTTCAGCACACACAGAAACAACAGCAGAGTACCTGGCTGATAATTCTCAACCTCGAGCTGGAACACATTCTCCCCAAAGCAGAAATGACTGTTAGTTATGTAAAACTCAATAACCGGTTACAGCAGCAAATCATATCCAGATGCGGGAGCAGTTTTATACTACACGGTGAAGATCCAGAGTGTTCTTCTGCACCTGCCTCGGCAGAAACAACGCAATCTAGAGTAGAATAAGGTACAAAGGATGAGCTTCCTCTTGCATTGCCAAGGGTTACTTAAGGCCAATTGCACGGCCCATAAACCCTGCTGGAAAGCGAGCATCTGTCAGGTGAAGGCAGGTTTTGGTTCAGTTGCGATGCCCTTCATGGTAGAATGGCACACGAATGATTCTCTTTCACAGTTAAACTGATCACTGACCAGCTTGAGTCAATCGTGCATGTGGTGTTATCTGTGTTATCCTGAATGCCTGAGCAATGTAAATTTATAGCCCTTGATATCACTGAACCGTTTCCAATGGAAGTAGCCCAGTAATTGTGCCAGTCCTGAGGATGCCAAATCTTGCTCCTCTTTCCCTCCATGTGCTTGTTACCCATCTCACGTTCCCTGATTAGAAACAGGCCCTTTAAGTGTAATAGGCTATCCTAATAAAATAGCTTTTGATAAATAATCTTATTGAAGGGAAGTGTTTTTGCCAAGTCAGAATGACAGTGCCTGTACTTGTTCATTGGCATAAATTCAGATTTAGTTGAGTTTTTTGGACCCATTAAAATATGTTAAAATGCGTACCTAAATATGCCTTTATATTTTTCCATTTTGATTCGTGCAATCTGAGATTGCTTTTCAGAAATGTAAATTCGCTACCACAGGGAGTGGTTGAGGTGAGTAGCAGAGATGCATTTAAGGGGAAGCTAGGTAAGAACATGAGGGAGAAAGGAATAGAAGGATATGTTGATGAAATAAGGTGGGAGGAGGCTCGTGTGGAGCATAAACACCGGCATAGACCAGCTGGGCCGAATGGCCTGTTCCTGTGCTGTAAACTCTATGTAATTCTCTGTAAAAGCATGTTTGCCATTCACCTCTTGCTAAAAGTGCTTTGAGAAGCGCAGTGTGGTCACAGGGTGAGTGATTCTTTCAGTGCAAGGAATGCTATCGAAACAATGGCAACAACAATAGAATGGGGACACCATCAACGGAATATGTAAGCTAAATTAATACTCCATGTAAACTAGACGTTTTTTTAAATGATATAATCATTACCATTCAAATCAATTAATATGGAGACGGGGGAGGGGAGAGAAATTTCCCCTTCAACAGAAGCGGTTAGTCCGATGTACTGAGAGCAGAGCAGTCAAAGCCTGACAACTCGCCAATGTGTTTAAAGAGGCAGAATGATCTGAAATGAAGTAATGCATCTGGATAGTTAGTATGTTATAATTTATATAAGGCATTTCTGAGTGGGGTAAGGGAAAGAGGTGTTACACTTCTATTTTCTTTTATGTACTGCCTAAAAGAGACAGAATTGTACTTGAACAGTAGCACAAGGAAACAGGTGACAGTAAGCAGCCCAGTATGCTGATGTCTGTCTCCATTAGTGTCAGACATGGGTCAGTGGGTAACACTTCTCGCCTGCTGAGTCAGAAAGGTTCAAGTCTCACTCCCGAGACTCGACCACAAAATCCAAGCTGACACTTCAATGCAAGACTGAGGGAGTGCCACACAGTCGGAGGTGCCGTCTTTTGGGTGATACGTTAAACCAAGATTCGATGGCCCTGAATTTCCGATCGGAGGCTTCCTGCGGGCGGATGCCTCCGATCGGAAAAAAATCTACGAACTTACCTGCTGGTTCCGTAGATCCCGAGGCTTGCGATCCTGGGCCTCTCCTCTTCGAAATGCGCAGAGGCCCAGGTATCCCAGGGGCGCATGCGGTTCGCAAGCGCCCCTGGGATCACGTGGGCCAGGCGAACAAATGGAACAAGGGAATCCTCCTTCACACTTTTGACAGTTCTGTACAGACAGAACTGTCAAAAGTATGAATGGGGATCACATTTAAAAACACACTAAAACATTAAATTTTTTTTTTTTTAAATTACATATTTAAAATTAATTAAAATGTCATTTAATTAAATATTTTAAACAAAAATAATAATAAACTTAAATAAATATAAACTTACCTTTTTTAAGAGTATTTTTAGTGGTTAAATTAGTGATCAAATTTTATTTTTCTATTTTTTAAAACTCTTATGCTGGTAAAAGCAGGCCTTACACCAGGCGTAAGAATTTGACAGGCTTTCAGCGGGCGGAAGTTGTGCAAAAAGCGCAACTCTCCACCCGCGGAGGCACTTTTCTTGGGCAGGCGGATGATCTTTCAAGAGAATTCTTGACAGATCGCAAGTGCCGGGTTTCAGCTCATGCGCTTCGCATATCTGAAACCAGCACTTGCGCGGCCCCTACGGTCGCGTACACACCTCGTACACACCCGTGGGGGGTCGGAAAATCTGGCCCATTATCTCATTGTTGTTTGTGGGAGCTTGCTGTGCACAAATTAGCTGCTGCATTTCCTACATTACAGCAGTGATTACACTTTAAAAGTACTTAATTGGCAGTAAAGCACTTTGGGATGTCCCGAAGTCATGAAAGGTGCTAAATAAATGCAAAATCATTCTTCCTTGTGGCCAGTGGAGCGGCTGTGGCGCAGCCAAGATCATCTGGATATGACTGTGAGCACAGGTTATTCTCGGAACATTGACCAATGGCTTAATAGGACAACAATAAAATTACTGTTTTAATCACAATATTTCTCACGCGTTTCAAATTAGCACAGACCTGTCAAGTGCCGCTCATAAGGAGGGACAATCACTTTGCTTTAACAAATGTGACCTCCTCCCCAATTGCTCAGTGAATAAAGGCACTGGCTAGTTGAGTGGAACTGAGCTACACTGAGCAGGGAAGTCCCAAGTCGGATCCTTGGCCTGTGCTGACCATTGTTCCATAGTAACCCTGGATCACTGATCACAAGAAAGTGAACCCTACTGGAAAGTGCACGTGTTCATTTTGGGGGAGGACATCTTTGTAACCCCTCCACCCCTACAACCCTCTGAGAACTCTGCATTCCTCCAACTCTGGCCCCTTGTGCATCCCCCACTTCCTTCGCTCCACCATTGGTGACCGTGCCTTCACCTGTCTAGGACCAAAGCTCTGGAATTCCCTCCCTAAAGCTGTCTGTCTCTCCTCCTCTTTCTCCTCCAATAAGACTCTGCTTAAAACCTACCGCTTTGACCAAGCTTTTTGTCACCTGTCCTAATGTCTCCTTCTTTGGTTTGATGTCAATTTTTCACTGATAACGCTCCTGTGAGGTGCCTTGGGGCATATTACCACCTTAACAAAGACCGCCTCCTTCCACCTCCGTAACATCGCCCGTCTCCGCCCCTGCCTCAGCTCATCCGCTGCTGAAACCCTCATCCATGCCTTTGTTACCTCTAGACTTGACTATTCCAACGCACTCCTTGCTGGCCTCCCACATTCCACCCTATGTAAACTTGAGCTCCTCCAAAACTCAGCTGCCCGTGTCCTAACTCGAACCAAGTCCTGTTCACTCATCTCCCCTGTGCTCGCTGACCTACATTGGCTCCCGGTTAAGCAGCGCCTCGATTTCAAAATTCTCATCCTTGTTTTCAAATCCCTCCATGGCCTCGCCCCTCCCTATCACTGTAATCTCCTCCAGCCCCGAGATATCTGCGCTCCTCTAATTCTGCCCTCATGAGCATCCCTGATTATAATCGCTCAACCTTTGGCGGCCGTGCCTTCTGTTGCCTAGGCCCTAAGCTCTGGAATTCCCTCCCTAAACCTCTCCGCCTCGCTACCTCTCTTTCCTCCTTTAAGATGCTCCTTAAAACCTACCTCTTTGATCAAGCTTTTGGTCACCCGCCCTAATTTATCCTTATGTGGATCAGTGTCAAATTTTTTGTCTTAAAATACTCCTGTGCAGCGCCTTGGGACGTTTTACTACGTTAAAGGCGCTATATAAATACAAGTTGTTGTTAAAGGTGTTGTATACATGCAAGTTGTTGTTGAGGAAACTCCACTGTGATGCACCACCCCCTGGTGAATAGCCGACTGATACCCGTGCTCAGATTTATACACAAACAAAAGGCAATTGACAGTAGCCAATGCCAATGGACCTTTACCCCAGAAGGTATCAGCGCCTTCCGGAGATAGAGGGTAGGGAAGATTCAGAGTAAAAGTGATATCAGGATCTCAGAGGCTGGTTGCTGGGCATCGTGTTCTCTTAACATATGAAGAGGCTGAAGAAAACAAATCTGATTTATCTCAGTATTTATTTAATTTATCACTTTATGGGGATGATATATGACTGGCTCCAGTAACACGACTTATGTAACGTTCATCTTCAAGACTTGGTTGATGGAGGAGGTTAAATTGATGAATTTGGCACTTTAGAGAGAAATTCCTGGACTTTTCCAGTAGTCATTGCAGAAATCAGTCCAGTCAGGAAATTGCTAAACTTGAGGTTGTTCTGACTTCTTCTCCACCTCGCTCTAAAATTTCCTGCTATTGTTTAGATCCCATTTGATGGCCAGATCCCACAGAAAGAAGACTTTTGTTTTTAATCAAACTGTTTAATATAAATGATAACATCAAGGTACTCTGTTCTTACAATAGCAAACCGAACAAAGGACAGCACTGCTTGAAATTCCTCCTCTTCCCCCCTCAACTACTCGCTGTCAATGAAGTTTCCTAACCACAGTCTTGAATTTGTTCCTCGAGATCTTTCAAAACACGGATCAGTTCTGCATTTAGACCCGGAAATCCCCAAATCCCTTGAAATTGTGTAAGTAGTTTCAGAACTTCCTGCATTCCCCCCCACCCCCCCCCCCATTTACTAGTGAATTCATTGCCACACATTAACAATTGCAACTTTTCATTCATTCATTCTTTTTCGGAATGTGGGGACGAAACATTCACTCAGCATTCAGTTTCCCTGAAATCATTCAAATTTAGCCATAGAATCAGCCATTCGGCCCATCGTGCCTGTGCCCGTCTTACGCAGCAGGGCACAGATTGCAGTGAGGGTGGTGGCGGAGAGGAAGTGCCGTGGTGGCGGAGAGGAAGTGCCGTCGTGGCGCCCATGGAAACTTTTTGATAGCGCCTCCATTCATCACCACGGCAGGAGGGGACACGCTAAAAAAATGTTTTAAAATCTATTACTTGCCTTTTCTTGAGGGGTTCCCTGACCTCAATCCTGGCTTGGGCCCTCAGGTGGGCCTCACATCCAACCACTGGGTTGGCAGGTATTCTGCCTTCACCAGGCTTACTTGTGCCAATCCTATGCCAAGTCCCTTTGAGGGCAGAGGTTGAGGGAACTCCCAAGGTAGGGAGCCCTGACCTCCAAACCCCCCGCCCCCAGTAGTGCCCTCCTTCTGTTGTCGGCCATGTTCGGGGTGGGCAGAGGCTCCAGACACAACAAGCCATCATGGGCACTTTGATGTTATGTCGGGACCGAGGTTCTGACCTATATCCAGCCCTTCCAGCTCACTTCCCCTGAAGTTACAGCAGGAGTCATTCGGAAGGGCTTCTGATCTTCAGGCCCAATGTCTTTATGCCTAAAAGTAGAACCGAACCTGAATTGGGAATTTAAACAGTTTCAATGGCCTTGATATCGCATTTACATGAAAAAAATTCAAAACTTAATTTAAAAAAGAAAGTCTTGCATTTATATAGGGCCATTCACGACCTCAGGATGTCCCAAAGCACTTTACAGCCAATGAAGTACTTTTCGAAGTGTAGTCACTGTTGCACTGTAGGAAACGTGGCTGCCAATTTGCGCACAGCAAGCTCCCACAAACAACAATGTGATAATGACCAGATAATCTGTTTTTAGTGATGTTGGTTGAGGGATAAATATTGGCCGGGACACCAGGGATAACTCCTCTGCGCTTCTGTCATATAGTGCCATGGGATCTTTTATGTCTATCTAAGAGGGCAGATTGGGGCCTCGGTTTAATGTCTCATCTGAAAGACGACACCTCTGACAGTACAGCACTCTCTCAGTACTGTACTGGGGTGTCAGCCTAGATTTTATGCTCAAGTCTCTGGAGTGGGACTTGAACCCACAACCTTCTGACTCAAAGACGAGAGTGCTACCCACTGATCCAAGGCTGACAAAAAAAAAATTAAAAATGTGCTCCTTGCTTTGATATAGAATTATACTTGAAGAATTTTACCTGTACAAAGTCAGTGTTTTAAAAAAAAACCCAGCTATCTCCGTCATCCACACTTCTCTATTTGGGAGTAAAATGTGTAACAAAATCAGAAAGAGGTTTATAATTTTGTTACACACAGTGTAGAGAGATAATCTTCCTCCCTGAAGGTGACTCCAAGGTGCGGGCAGCTCAATGATTCCTGGTCTAAGCCAGCATTCTTTGGAAGGGAGCCGAAAGTCAATTTGGGATATTTCCAAATCCTACACGTAATAAGGCCAAAGACAGGGGCAGAAATAAAAAAAAAAGGAGGAAAATAATTTTTCCATAAAAGAGTGAAGAATTTCTACATTAAAATGTAATATTTTATAGGGAATAATTTCAGTCATCAAAGAACCGGATTTTCTTCATCATAATATATTTACGAGATGGAGGATTTCCTGGTAAGGATCTGAAGACTGTTCTTGATAAATCTGCGAAAATGATGTCCCTATCATTGACCCTCCAGTGTGTACATCATTGTTCATCAAGTACATGGAGTGTGCTGACAGCTGCTGTTAGCACTGACTACCAGCTTAAAAAAATCAAACAAATACATTTCGCATATCAAATAAAACCATCTATATCAGAAACAGTAAGAGACAGTAGAGAATAATTTCAAGGCGAGTTCAATCGGAGGGTTCAAACAGCAGTTATACACAGCTCGTGCTTAATTACCCTAGTACAGATCTTCCACTGAACACCTCGAATGGATCACTCGCAGACATCCATTATTCTTCACGTATTTCACTGAAACAATTACTTTCCTCCACCACTGTATAGTGCCGTGCCTTACTAACAGGAGCTGATTGAACAGAAAATGAACTTAACATCATGTGCCTATTTTGCAATTCTAGTTATGGAGAAACCACTTCAGTTTAAATCAATCCTGCACCCCATTTTCCCCCCCAAAATAGGCACTAATACAATATCACTGAAATCAGTGGTCCCTTCTTACCTTCTGCCATTCTCATCAAAGCCTTTCTTCCAACTAGCTGGCTTTTTGGTTTAAAATAGAGCCCGGTGCAAACCAACAGAGAAATCCATAACCCACATAATCTCATTCACCTCCTTTCTGCTTTGTTACAGTTCTACTGAATCTGTTCAGGGTCAGCGAAGGCAGAGTAAGTGCATTAAATTCTCCCGATACCCAGGTGTCAGAATCTGGGCTCAGCTGGGATTCAGCAGCAATCTCAGCGCAATCCTTGCACAGTGCTCAGAATTACGTGACTGCTTCGGAAGTAATCTCCGTGATTAAAGCAGGAGATCACTCAAAGCGGCCTGTGTCCAGTTTTCTAGGCGCTAATTCTTCAGTGAGCCGTGAAAGTGTAAATATGCATTTATATGCGTAACTTATTGTACCTGTAAGTATGTGATATTCGGTGTAAGATATGGGTGAGGTGAAAAGCTTTTAAACTGTGTCAGCCATGGCTCAGTGGGTAGTGCTGTCTTGCCTCGGAGTCAGAGTGTCGTGGGTTCAAGTCCCACTCCAGAGACTTGAGCTCACAACCCAGGCTGACACTCCAGTGCAGTACTGAGGGAGTGCTGCATTGTTGGAGGTGCCATCTTTCAGATGAGACATTAAACCGAGGCCCCATCTGCCCTTTCAGGTGGAAGTAAAAGATCCCATGGCACTAATTATTTTCCTCCTTTTAAAAAATTTCTGCCCCTGTCTTTGCCGGGAAGTTCTTCCCGGTGTCCTGGGCCAATATTTATCCCTCTCAACCAACATCACAGAAAAACAGATGATCTCGTCATTATCTCATTGCTATTTGTGGGAGCTTGCTGTGCGCAAATTGGCTTCCGAGTTTCCCTACATTACAAGAGTGCCTACACTTAAAAAGTACTTCATTGGCTGCAAAGCGCTTTTGGACATCCTGAGGTCGTGAAAGGTGCTGTATAAATCCAAGTCTTTTTTCTTTTAACAAAGGAAAATTTAACTGGAAAAGTGGCCATGGCCTCCATTTTGAATCTTTGAGTGCCCTGGCCTAGCTATAATTTAAATAAAAAGATTTGGGGATAATTTCTGAGCTGGCGCTCCTGGCACTGGATGTGCATATTGGAAAATTGCAGCAGCATTTTTTAATTTTTTCATCTGAATCAACGGAAAATCACGGGAAAACTTCCAATAAGCATAGCAAGTGGGCAAGGTTCCCCAATGAACAGCACTGACTCTGCAACATCGGCCTAAAATGTAGGAGTGCTATCAGTTGAAACAACAGGGAGCTCTCTTTGCATTGTGAGGGGTGATGGAAGTCCAGAGCGGTGTTCAGGTGAAGGACCTAGGCCCATACGTTCTGAGAGTTGTATTTGGTGTAGGTGGGTGGGCCTACAAGGAGAACATTGCAGAAGTCAAGCCTTCCAGTGATAAAAAGATGAATAAAGTTTTGCGCAGGATTGAAAGAGAGGTAGGGGCGGGGCTGGGTGATGTTTGGCCCTATGACAATGACAAAACTCCGAAACCTCACCTTGTGAAAGGTTAGATTCATACAACTCCATCCTACTTCTCCATATATGCAGCACATTAATGTTCCAAAGATCCTTGCCATTCTCGTCAGAAGAGCATTCGAATTTACAGAGGCTTTATTGAGATTTTTTTTCAGGATGTCTAAATTTTGCCTCAATTCAGTGTGTTTGAATGAAAGACTTGCATTTCTATAGCGCCTTTCACAAACTCATGACGCCCCAAAGCGCTTCACAGCCAATAGAGTATTTTTGAAGTGTAGTCACTGTTTTGACGTAGGAAATGCGGCAGCCATGTTGCGCACAGCAAGCTCCCACTAACAGCAATGTGATAATGACCAGATAATCTGTTTTATTGATGTTGGTTGAGGAATAATTATTGGCCAGGACACTGGGGAGAACTCCCCTGCTCCTCTTCGAAATAGTGCCATGGGATCTTTTATGTTGATTAAAGATGTTTAAAGTCTCATCCAAAGGAAGGCAATTGGCTTGTTGAAGCACAGTGTCCCAAGTGAGTTGTAATGAGATGTCATGTAATGATACGAGATCAGGTCATTTGAATATGTTAATGTTCTGCTCATGTGCTGTGCATGTTGTGCTGGGAGTGCGTGCGGTCAAAGGGCAGGGTTTTAAGTGTCAATCGCTCTTAAAATGTGCAACAGGAATCTTTGCGTGGGAAGGAGGATGGTGCCAATTTAACTGAGATGCTTTGAGGCCAAACTCTGTAACTGCAGGGAATCTGGATGGTCCTACAGGAAGGTCAGGGCCAGCCAGAAATAACAAATTCTTCAATCACACCAAAGCCTCCTTTCACAGTGCATACTTCCAATGGAAGTTGAGTGACTGGAGTTTTTTTCAGGCACTTCAGCCACACTATGGAGAGGAGGCCTCATTTAAGTGGGAGATGGGGCCTCAGTGAGACTTAGTGAGACTGCATAGAATCCTTGTTCTCACTTTCAATTCTCTCTATGGCCTGAAACCCCGCCCCCTCCAAACTATCAAACATCTCCTCCAACTCTACGTTCCTGCATGCACCCTCTGCCCTGCTGACAGTGGTTTACTGTTTGCCCTCCAATTCTCCACTCCATCATTGGAAGCCACTTTTGCAGCTCCTGTGCCCCTGCCCTATGGGACTCCTTCCCATGCCCCCTCTGCTATACAAGCTCTCTGTTTTGAAAAACCTCTCAAAACTCCTTTTTTTGCAGTCCCACCGACCCTCTATTTCCACATGTCCCTCTTGCTCGGTGTCAGGTTTCCCTCTGCCATCTGAAGTGCTTTGAAACATCTTTCTGTGGGTGAGGGGTGATACAGAAATGTAAGATGTTGCTGTATGGGGGGAAACTGCTTCTCCATAAGAAGGATCCGTCAGACCCAATTATTTCTGCGCACCTTTGAGTGACTTGTTACACATTATGATGTGGAGACACATTGTTACACATTGACATTGACTAACATCTGGGAGCAGGGGAAAGTATGAAGCACAAGATCAGTTTGCAGAAAAGGAGGAGAATGTAACAAAATGCATTTTTATCGTAGAATCATAGCATGATACAGCACAGAAGGAGGCCTTTCTGCCCTTCGTGTCTGTGCTGGCTCTTTGAAAGAGCTGTCCAATTAGTCCCACTCCCCCTGCTCTTTCACCCAGAGCCCTGCAAATTTTTCCCCTTCAAGTATTTATCCAATTCCCTTTTTGAAAGCCACGATTGAATCTGCTTCCACCGCCCTTTCGGGCAGCGTGTTCCAGATCACAACAACTCGCTGTGTCATTTTTTCTCTCTCATGTTGCCTCTGGTTCTTTTGCCAATTACCTCATTTTTATAAAGAATCCTATTTGTCAATTTGGTCCATTCTCTGCTATTTCAAGCGCTGCAGGCAATTGAAATGTTTTCTTCCTTTGTGTGCCTGGTTTTCAGCAGAATGTTTTATTTTCTTTGAAGACATAAGCTTGGAGTGGAACTATTTCCCATCCTGCCCCTCCCCACAATTTTGTCTCCATTTCTCCTCTCCAAAGGCATTTACTCAGTGTCCTGTACTCAATCCTATATATTCTAATGCTGCTCTCCCAGGTAGCTGGAACTTATCTAATTCACTAACAAATGGCTAGAGTGGGACATCAAGTGGCAACAATAGGCTGTGCAGGCTCGTTCAAACAAGCAGCATTTATACAGCGCCTTTCACGACCTCAGGACGTCCCAATGCGCTTTACAGCCAACAAAGTACTTTTTGAAGTGTGGTCGCTGTTGTAATGTAAGAAACTCAGCAGCCAATTTGCGCACAGCAAGCTCCCACAAAGAGCAATGTGATAAATGTCCAGATAATCCATTTTAGTGACGTTGGTTGAAGGATAAATATTGTCCAGGACACCACCCATCAAGTGAAGCATGGGATTAGAAAGTGATATATCTCTATCAACCTTGGTTTATACAAAATGTAATGCCAATTAATACAAGAAAATAAATTACACACGACATATTTTCATTGTGTGGTAACAGGTGTTTCAGATGAGTGCCATTGCAATTCCAAAAGCACGGAGTTCCCTTATAAAGATGTCCTCCAAAACCACAGTGGGATTATGGTCGTATAATATATATATATTTTTGTCTGAGATTAGTTTACCACTTGAAGTTGGCCCAATCACTTGTGTGCAGTGTAGGCCCGATGTAAACACCTTCAATGGCTCCATGGCTCCACTGAATTAAGTAATGTGGGACATTTCTTTCTTTGCTGATCACTGTGTTAATTTTTCTTGTGGGTACTGAGTTCATTTATTTTTTGCTTTTTCCTTTAATTTTGGAATTGACCTCGATCATGCATGTGTGGTGTCGAGCTGGCTGATGGAGCTCTTTCTCAGTTCTATCTGTGTTTTAAAGTCCAATATTTATTTCTATTATTATTACTGTGGCAGTTTTTACACAGAATGTACAGTACAGAAAAAGGCCATTCAGCCCGACTGGTCCGCGCCGGTGTTTATGCTCCACACGAGCCTCCTCCCACCCTTACTTCATCTCAGCCTATCAGCATATCCTTCTATTAGTTTCTCCCTCATGTGTTTATCTAGCTTCCCCTTAAATGCATCTATGCTATTCGCCTCAACCACTCCCTGTGGTAGTGAGTTCCACATTCTAACCACTCTCTGAGTAAAGAAGTTTCTCCTGAATTCCCTATTGGATTTATCAGTGACTATCTTCATATTTATGACCAATGTTCCCGTTAATTCTTTTTTTGGGTGTGCGGCCCCTTTAAGGGGCTGTGCGGCCATTCAAAATACCGTGCATGTGCGGTTTTTGTCATTGAAAGCCGGCGAGCCGGCTGCGCGGGAAGTCCAGAGAGCTGCGAGGCCACACAGCTTAAACGGAACATTGTTTATGGCCCCTAGTTTTGGAATCCCCTGCAAGTGGAAACAAAGGGGGAAATTTTGCCAGCCCTGGGGAGGCGGGTATGGAGGCAGGACCGCCGGGAAAATGGCAGAAACTGGGAGCAGGTACCCACCCCACTCCCAAGCCGCCTCCGTGCTTTCTTCCCGGGAGGCGGGTCCTCGACTCACATAGGGACCCATCTCCTCGAGGCGGGAAGGGGATTAGAGCCAATTAGAAACATAGAAACATAGAAAAATAGGAGCAGGAGTAGGCCATTCGGCCCTTCGAGCCTGCTCCACCATTCAATATGATCATGGCTGATCCTCTCTCTCGCTCTCTCCCTATACCCCTTGATGCCTTTTGTGTCTAGAAATCTATCTATCCCCTTCTTAAATATATTCAGTGACTTGGCCTCCACAGCCTTCTGTGGTAGAGAATTCCACAGGTTCACCAACCTCTGAATGAAGAAATTTCTCCTCATCTCAGTCCTAAATGTCCTACCCCGTATCCTGAGACTGTGACCCCTCGTTCTAGACCCCCCAGCCAGGGGATACATCCTCCCTGCATTCAGTCTGTCTAGCCCTGTCAGAATTTTATATGTTTCAATGAGATCCCCTCTCATTCTTCTAAACTCTAGTGAATAAAGGCCTAGTCGACCCAATCTCTCCTCATACGACAGTCCTGCCATCCCAGGAATCTGTCTGGTGAACCTTCGCTGCACTCCCTCTATGGCAAGTATATCCTTTCTTAGGTAAGGAGACCAAAACTGCACTCAGTACTCCAGGTGTGGTCTCACCAAGGCCCTGTATAACTGTAGTAAGACATCCTTGCTCCTGTACTCAAATCCTCTTGCAATGAAGGCCAACATACCATTTGCCTTCCTAACTGCTTGCTGCACCTGCATGTTTGCTTTCAGTGACTGGTGTACAAGGACACCCGGGTCCCTCTGTACATCAACATTTCCCAATCTATCACTATTTAAATAATACTCTGCCTTTCTGTTTTTCCTACCGAAGTGGATAACTTCACATTTATTGAAGCCTCTTTTGCATCCTCCTCACAACTCACAATCCCACCTAGTTTCGTGTCGTCAGCAAACTTGGAAATATTACATTTGGTTCCCTCATCCAAATCATTGATATATATTGTGAATAGCTGGGGCCCAAGCACTGATCCCTGTGGTACCCCACTAGTCCCCGCCTGCCACCCCGAAAAGACCCATTTATTCCTACTCTCTGTTTCCTGTCTGTTAATCAATTTTCAATCCATGCCAGTATATTACCCCCAATCCCATGTGCTTTAATTTTGCACACTAACCTCTTATGTGGGACTTTATCAAAGGCCTTCTGAAAATACAAATACAGCACATCCACTGGTTCTCCCTTATCTATTCTACCAGTTACATCCTCCAAAAACTCCAGTAGGTTTGTCAAACACGATTTCCCTTTCATAAATCCATGTTGACTTTGTCTAATCCCGTTGATATTTTTTAAGTGTCCTGTTATCACATCCTTTATAATAGACTCTAGCATTTTCCCTACTACTGATGTTAGGCTACCGGTCTGTAGTTCCCTGTTTTCTCTCTCCCTCCTTTTTTAAATAGTGTGGTTACATTTGCCACTCTCCAATCTGTAGGAACTGTTCCATAATCTATAGAATTTTGGAAGATGACAACCAATGCATCCACTATTTCCATGGCTACCTCTTTTAGTACTCTGGGATGCAGATTATCAGGCCCTGGGGATTTATCGGCTTTCAGCCCCATTAATTTCTCCAGCATTATTTTTTTTACTAATACTAATTTCCTTTAATTCCTCCTTCTCACTAGACCCTTGGTTCCCTAGCATTTCTGGGAAGTTATTTGTGTCCTCTTCTGTGAAGACAGAACCAAATTATCTTTTTAATTGCTCTGCCATTTCCTTGTTCCCCATTATAAATTCTCCCGCTTCTGACTGTAAGGGACCTACATTTGTCTTCACTAATCTTTTTCTTTTTACATACTTGTAGAAGCTTTTACAATACGCTTTTATGTTCCTTGCAAGTTTACTCTCATACTCTATTTTTCCCCTCTTAATCAATCTCTTGGTCCTTTTTTGCTGAACTCTAAACTGCTCCCAATCCTCAGGCTTGCTACTTTTTCTGGCAACTTTATATGACTCCTCTTTGGATCTAATACTATCCTTAATTTCTTTTGTTAGCCATGGTTGTGCCGCTTTTCCTTTTGTGTTTTTGCGTCAGAAAGGAATGTATAACTGTTGCAATTCATGCATTCGTTCCTTAAATGTTAGCCATAGCCTATCCACCATCATGCTTTTTAATGAAGCTCCCCAATCTATCATAGCCAACTCACTCCTCGTACCTTTGTAGTTTCCTTTGTTTAGATTTAGGACCCTAGTTTCGGATTAGACTTCTTCACTTCCAATCTTAATGAAGAATTCTATCATGTTATGGTCACTCTTCCCTAAAGGACCCCGTACAACAAGTGTATTAATTAACCCCTTCTCATTGCACAATACCCAATCTAGGATAGCCTGTTCCCTAGTTGGCTCCTCAATGTACTGGTCTTAAAAACCATCTCGTACACACTCCAGGAATTCATCCTCCACAGTATTATTGCCTGTTAACAGGTAGTTAACAGGCAGTTTTGAGGCTTATCCCCATTTTACCCCTGCAAGTGTGGATTTCCCGACGGCTGCGAACCTCGCCAGGGTCAGCGAGGCGAGCAGTGAGTCTGCGGGGGTGAAAGGGATCGAAAAGTCCGCTGTAGAGGTGAGTCTAAAGTGTTAGAAAAAGTTTCCTTACCTTTGCTTCTTCCTGCAGGCTTCAACCCTTGGGGGATCCGGAGGTGCCTCATCTCAATGGCAGAGATGACAGAATGGCTGCTGCATTCTCAGATGCAGCAGCCATCTGCTTTCTGCTGAGGAGAGAGGTTTTGATGACCCTTCAGTGCAAGGTCTCACCTTAGAACAGAGATTGTCAGTGTTTTGACAGCTTCATCTGTCAAAAAATTTGTCACTGGCTTTCCCTTAATTGGCTGGTAAGCCCGCAGAACAAGGTCAATCAAGGGAAAATAGCGTGGGTTGGTCAGACGTCGCTGGGGGCGGGACTGAAACCCGACAACCAGCAGTCCTGCCCCCAATGCGCCCCCATTGACAAAATCCAGCCCATATTCTCTACATCTACCCTATCAAAACCCATCATAATTTTAAAGACCTCTATTAGGAAACCTCTCAGCCTTCCCTTTTCTAGAGAAAAGAGCCCCAGCCTGTTCAGTCCTTTTCGATAGGTATATCCTCACAGTTCTGGTATCATTGTCGTGAATTTTTTTTGCACCTTCTCCAGTGCCTCTATATCCGTTTTGTAATAGGGAGACCAAAACTGCTCTCAGTATTCCAAGTGTGGTCTAACCGGGGTTCGATACACGTTCAACATAACTTCTCTCTTTTTCAGTTCTATCTCTCTAGAAATGGACTCCGGCGCTTGGTTTACTTTTGGGGTTCAGTTCTAGAATAGAATTTCTGGAATGACTCGGAAGCTTTTCTTTATATTCCCGTGACAGGTGCCTCCAAACAGCTGGAGAGCATTTTCCACTTTGAGAGTTAGGGTTTGATTTTTTCAGTCCGTTGAGCTTTTTTGAGACTTCTTTCAGTTTGCAATCTGTGCTTGCACAATATCGAGCCCACGCTAGACATGTCCCCACTTGCATAAATGTATTGTTTTCTAAAGTATGAATTTCTATTTGAGTTATGCAATACACTGGAAAAAACGTAACGATTTTTTCTGACAGGTGAGAGTGATTTACTCCTACAGATAGGATGGGAAGTTTCACCAGGTATTTTGTATTTGAAACCATGAGCGCTGTCCGAGGGAATGAAACCCACCAAAAGCTCTCGCTGTTGGAGGCAATGGAATCTCCTCAAGGGGTCATTTCACAGCCAAGGCCCATTCTGTCTTCACCCAAGCCCTACACTCACACATGTCCAGCAACTAGGGTTGCCAACCCTCCAGGATTGCCCTGAAGTCTCCAGGAGTTAAAGATTCATCTTCAGGACGCTGCTGCGAGCAATCCTGGAGAAAAGTCATCACGGCATTAAAAATAATTGTGGGGTTTTTAAAATTTTCCTTGAACACTTCTGTTTATTAGTTATAAAAATATTGGAAATGGGGAAAAATGCCTGTTTGACTGGGTGGGATGGTTGGAGGTAGAAGGTCAGGTGATGAAACCGCCAGGAATACGTCCAACCAGAGTTGGCAACCCTACCAGCAGAGATCCTGGATAATGCCTGGGTGTGAGAATCTTGTTTGACTTTCTCCTCCCTAACCTAAGGGCTGTGATAATAATGTAGAGCCGGACTCCATCCCTGCCTCAGCTTATCTGTTGCTGAAACCCTCATCCATGCCTTTGTGACCTCCAGACATGACTATTCCATCACACTCCTGGCTGGCCTCCCACATTCTACCCTCCATAAACTTGAGGCCATCCAAAACTCGGCTGCCCATGTCCGAACTCGCACCAAGTCCCGTTCGCCCATCACCCCTGTGCTCGCTGACCTACATTGGCTCCCGGTTAAGCAACGCCTCGATTTTAAAATTCTCATCCTTGGTTTCAAATTCCTCCATGGCCTCGTCCCTCCCTACCTCTGTAATCTCCTCCAGCCCTACAACCCACCGAGATCTCTGCGCTCCTCCAATTCTGGCCTCGTGAGCATCCCCGATGTTAATCGCTCCACCATCGGTGGCCGTGCCTTCAGCTGCCAAGGCCCTAAGCTCTGGAATTCCCTCCCTAAACCTCTCCACCTCTCTACCTCTCTTTCCTACTTTTAAGACGCTCCTTAAAACCTACCTCTTTGACCTAACTTTTGGTCACCTGCCCTGATTTCTCCTTATGTGGCTCGGTGTCAAATTTTGTTTTATGACTCTCCTGTGAAGCCCTTTGGGACGTTTTACTACGTTAAAGGCGCTATATAAATACAAGTTGCTGTTGTTGCACGGTCAACAATTGGATTTGGGATAGTCCTTGGTCTGTGACGATAATCTCACTGAGCCATTGTGGGAGCCTGGATTAAAAAATTGTTTCGCAAACGTTTACTGCTTGGGTTGGAGAAAGAGTTCTGATGCAACTTATACGATGTTTTAAACAAATAATGAAGGACTTGCTGAACATTCATCTGCAAAAGATGGCTTCCCCTGGCAAGTTACAAGGAGCTATCTGGTACCCATGGAACTGTACTCCAGCCTTCAGGAGAGGCGGAAAGAAAATCGGCAAAATAAATAAAATCTGGTTCCACTGCAGCAGGTTATTTATTGACCATTGTTTTGGCTCTTCCTTATGTTCTCATTTGTCAGAAACTTCCTTTATGGGCCCAGCTGATTTATGGGTCCATCGACAACCACAAGAAGCAGAATAAGAGTTGGGGAATTCTTCAGCAAGCCAGTGTTCTGAAATGGTTTGGGAAGGAGCCGACATCATAAATCTGGACGCAGCAGAGAGACAGCGAGCCTTCACTCAGTTATGCCTAGATTTAGTCATGGTTTCCTGTATTGAGCAATCTTTTCAAGGGCTGAGTGTAATCAGCTACTCTCTCCATGTAGAGCGGCAGTTCTCAGTCAATTGTTCTTTATGTGATTATAGACAATGGGGTCCATTTTGAGTGGTGCTCGCTTGGTGTTAACAGGACAGTAATGGGCACAAAATAGGGTCGGTAGCCTTAAACAGGCGATGTGGCCAGCTCCATTTAGAATGCTCCTCCACCTCCTCCTCCTCCTCCTCCTCAGACTCCATGAGCCTCATGATGGGACATCCGTGGCCCCAACCCTTTGCCTCGCCCTGGCCCCTCACCCCTCGCCCTCGCCCCTTGCCCCTGCCCCGCCCCCTCAGGGCGTCCCACATGGGATTGGGGGTAAGGTACTGACTTGGATAGAGAACTGGTTGGCAGACAGGAAGCAAAGAGTTGGAATAAATGGGTCTTTTTCCGAGTGGCAGGCAGTGACTAGTGGGGTACCGCAGGGATCGGTGCTAGGACCCCAGCTATTCACAATGTATATTAATGATCTAGACGAGGGGACTAGATGTAATATCTCCAAGTTTGCAGATGACACAAAGCTGGGTGGGCGTGTGTGCTGTGAGGAGGATGCAGAGAAACTCCAGTATGATTTGGACAGGTTGGGTGATTGGGCAGATGCATGGCAGATGCAGTATAATGTGGATAAATGCGAGGTTATCCACTTTGATGGCAAAAACAGGAAGGCAGATTATTATCTGAATGGCAATAGATTGGGGAAGTGCAACGAGACCTGGGTGTCCTTGTGCACCAGTCGCTGAAGGAAAGCATGCAGGTGCAGCAGACGGTTAAGAAGGCAAATGGTATGTTGGCCTTCATAGCGAGAGGATTCGAGTACAGGAGCAAGGATGTCTTGCTGCAGTTGTACAGGGCCTTGGTGAGGCCACACCTTGAGTATTGTGTGCAGTTTTGGTCGCCTTATCTGAGGAAGGATGTTCTTGCCATGGAGGGAGTGCAGCGATTATTCACCAGACTGATACCTGGGATGGCAGGAATGACGTATGAGGAGAGATTGGGTCGATTGGGCTTATATTCGCTGGAGTTTAGAAGACTGAGAGGGGATCTCATTGAAACTTATAAAATTCTAACAGGACTAGACAGACTAGATGCAGGAAGGATGTTCCCGATGGCGGGGGAGTCCAGAACCAGGGGTCACAGTCTAAGGATAAGGGGTAAGCCATTTAGGACAGAGATGAGGAGGAATTTCTTCACCCAGAGAGTGGTGAACCTGTGGAATTCTCTACCACAGAAGGCAGTTGAGGCCAATTCATTAAATATATTCAAGAAGGAGTTAGATATATTTCTTAAGGCTAAAGGGATCAAGGGATATGGGGAGAAAGCAGGGACAGGGTACTGAATTTGAATGATCAGCCATGATCTCATTAAATGGTGGAGCAGGCTCGAGGGGCCGAATGACCTACTCCTGCTCCTATCTTCTATGTTTCTAAAGCGCTTTACAGCCAATTTTGGAGTGTAGTCACTGTTGTAATGTAGGAAACGTGGCAGCCAAATTGTGCACAGCAAGCTCTGCCCTCTCAGGTGGACGTAAAAGATGTATAACACCTTTCAAGACCTCAGGGTGTCCCAAAGTGTTGTCACTGTTGTAATGTAGGTAACGTGGCAACCAATTTGTGCACAGCAAGCTCCCATAAACAGCAGTGAGTTAAATGTCCAGATAATCTGTTTTAGTGATGTTGTTTGAGGGATAAATATTGACCAGGACACTGGAGCGAACTCCCCCGCTCCTCTTCGAAATAGTGCCATGGGATTTTTTTTACATCCATCTGAGAGGGCCTTCTGACTCAGAGCGCGAGTGCTACCAACTGAACCACGGCTGACACTTAAAAGTAAGAGAGTGGCACATGGTGATCACTGTCACAAAACAAGATCCTACCCTGACTTAAAAGGACTAAGTAAAAGTGCCATTGGAAGGAACTTTACCATGACAACACCCCTTTAAAAGGTTCCTCCATTAACTCCACAATTTATCATCCTGTTGGCATGGCAACGATAGACCTGTTCCTGTCTGGTGTGGAGACAGGCTACAGAGACCCAATAATGTGCTAGGGATTCATTCGGCAGATAAGAGCACACAAAAGATGTTTACTTTGTGGCAGTCAGCCCACATGAAGGCAATAGGTCATCTAAACTAAATTGCAACAGCACAGCTTGTGTGTTGATCACCTTTGTATAATGTGGGGACTCTAAGAAAGAACTGAGAGGTTTTAAGACTCCAGTGTTTTTCACCTCTGATCAGGGTACCATCTCGCATTTATGTGATGAACTCATTAGAAGAGACGGAGAGACAGATACACTCTCCCTGCCAAGTGTCGACTTCTATTTCCTCAGTTTGGTTTCATGCTTTTTTAAATCTGGAATGGTCATCATCGGGCCTATTAATGGGCAGATTTAGATGTAAAATATTTTATAAATATTATCTCAATTACTATTCAGGTGGGTCCTATAACCGAGCCAACACGGATACCGCTTGTTGTTATGCCTTATCATTCATCGAGACTAGTGTCCTGAGGGCAAGAGATAAGAGAAAGTCTGGAATATACACAGCTGAATTCTCTTTGCCAACAGACCACTATAAATATATGTTTTGAATTTTGCTTCTCTCCGATTTAAGAACATAAGAAATAGGAGCAGGAGTAGGCCATTGGGCCCTTCGAGCCTGCTCCGCCATTCAATAAGATCATGGCTGATCTTCTACCTCAACTCCACCTTCCTGCACTATCCCCATATCCCTTGATTCCCTTAGTATCACAAAATCTTATCGATCTCTGTCTTGAATATACTCAATGACTGAGCATCCACAGCCCTCTGGGGTAGAGAATTCCAAAGAGTCACAATCCTCTGAATGAAGAAATTTCTCCTCATCTCAGTCCTAAATGGCCGACCCCTTATTCTGAGACTGTGACCACCTAGTTCTAGACTCCCCAGCCAGGGGAAACATCCTCCCTGCATCTACTCTGTCAAGCCCTGTAAGAATTTTAAATGTTTCAATGAGATCACCTCTCATTCTTCTAAACTCTAGAGAATATAGGCCTAGTCTACTTAATATATTAGTTTCCTCCCCTCCCTTTCTTTTGGGAAGTTGGGGGACAGCCTTACTGGCGGATGGTTCCCCAGATAACAGCTACTCACTGATACCTTGGCTAAGTGACACAAACACATATAAAAACTTACCGCCAATACTTCCAGCATTCATATCATTATAATGCGGGGAGCAAATGGTTGATACAAATCACTGCTTCAGTCTCTCTGAGAGTAACATTATTTTCTGTTAGATTCTCATTTTATATGGAGCAATTTTATTTCAATGAATGATTGCGTTTAAGGGCAACAAATTTGAATGCATCTCTCTAGCCTCTCCACCCACTAGTAATTTGGATTGATTCTCTGAATTTGCTCATTTCCAATCAAAGAAATTCAGAGAAAGTAAATAACTGGTCTGAGGAATGATAGTTGGATTTAATATGGCTTTGCAAGACAATTCATACTGGAACAGGAAATGTGAGCTCTGTGCATACAATGAATGGTTGCTATTAAGAAAGGTGGAAAGGAAAAAGGAAATGGGTGTGACTATTGGTCAATCACAGAAATAACCAGTCATCAAGAAGACTATTCAAGCTTCTAGGGAGGCATCTGAAGTCAAATGATTATAAGTTGAAGCAGGCTATTTGAATCATACATTATTCATTGGTGAGGTCACACTTAGAATATTACATGACATTTTTGGACACTGTGGCTGGGGACAATTTTCCACTGGAATGATGCCAGTTTCCCATTGTAATTCCAATAGGTGGGGACGGAAAATCTGTCCGGGAGTGCTTCCGCTGGCTCCCAACACTTCACTGAGCCTTCCCAGGATTTTCCATCAAATTGACGGAGGGAGATTAATATGTCATCATGGATGTTGTGGCAATGCTGGACATAAAGGTGTCAGCTGTGGCTCAGTGGGCAGAACTCTCGCCTCTGAGTCAGAAGGTTGTGGGCTCATAATCCCACTCCAGGGACTTGAGCACAAAATCTAGGCTGATATCTCAGTGCAGTGCTGAGGGAGTGCTGCACTGTCGGGAGGTGCCGTCTTTCGGATGAGACGCTAAAACTAAGGCCCCGTCTGCCCTCTCAGGGTAACGTAAAAGATCCTGCGGCACTATTTCGAAGAAGAGCAGGGGAGTTATCTGTGGTGGTCTGGCCAACATTTAGCCCTAAATCAACATCAATAAAACAGATTATCTGGTCATTCTCACATTGCTGTTTGTGGGAGCTTGCTGAACGTAAATTGGCTGCTGCGTTTCCTACATTACAATGCTTCAAAAGTACTTTACTGGCTGTAAAGTGCTTTGGGACGTCCTGAGGTCATGAAAGGCGCCATATAAATGCAAGTTTTTTCTTTCTTTCTCTGGTATGTTCCTAGCATCCGACATTACTAAGGCCGGCATAAGGGAATTAAGAAAAAAATCGCCCTCCCCCAAGGGAGTGTAATCAATTGTAAGATTTTTGAGACTTGAAAAATAAAATAATAATTTCTATAACTTCCTCGGAAGTAGTCGACCACAAGCCACTGCTGGAAGCATCTGAGGCCTGAGACTGTGGTTTCCCATCCTCCCCTGACGTAGGCCTCCCAATGCAGACTGAAATCCCACCATGAGCCCACCTAAACTGTTTAAATAAGACTGACACTCGCCAATTGACTGGGGTCAAACTGCCCTGCTGAAGTGGCAGTGGCACTGGAGATTGAGAGTGGACATCATTCAAGCTTTTAAAAGGCTAAAAGAGATGGATAGTATAGGCTATTTTGGACCTCAGCATCTTATTAGACTTCGAGCTGAGCTTTCCACCCCATCTCCTCTCCATCACAAAGACCGTCTACTTCCACCTCCATAACATGGCCCGCCTCCCACTATACCTCAGTTCATCTGCCGCTGAAACCCTCATCCATGCCATTTTTCCCTCCAGACTCCACTGTTCCAACGCTATCCTAACCTGCCTCCAAACCTTCACCCATCATAAACTTCAACTCATCCAAAACTCTCCTGCCCGCACCAAAACCCAGCCACACCACCCCGTCCTTGCTGACCTACATTGGATCTCATTCCCCAGTGCCTCAAATTTTAAATTTTCACCCTCATGTTTAAATCCCCCTGAGCCTCACTTCTTCCCTATCTCTGTAACCCCCCGCCAGCCTTACAACCCGCCCCACAAACTCCCTTTTGACTCTGGCCTTTTGTGTAGCTTTAACTGTGGACGAGCAAAGCGATTTGGGTGTCCACGTGCACAAATCACTAATAGCTAGTACACGGGCACAAATGTAATGAAAAAGGCTAATGGAATGTTGGTCTTTATCTCAAGGGGGGCTGGAATACAAAGGGGAGGAAGTGATGCTTCCGTTATACAGAGCCTTGGTCAGACTCCATCTGGAGTAGTGCGTTCATTTTTGGGCACCTCACCTCAGGAAGGATATATTGGCCTTGGAAGGGGTACAGTGCAAATTTACCAGAATGATACCGGGGCTTAAAGGGTTAAATTACAAGGACAGGTTGAATAAACATGGCTTGTATTCCCCTGAGTTCAGAAGGTTGAGGGATGACCTGATCGGGGTGTTTAAAGCGGTAAAGGGATTCGATGCTCCAGCATCTCTCTACATCAAGATGCTTTGCCTATCTTCTCAAACCAGGAGACTTGACCTGGTTCCGGGTAACAAAGTAGAGCAAGTAGGTGACCTAAGGGAACATTTGGGAAACGGCGACAATATAATTAGGTGCAGGGTAAGAATAGAAAAGGAAAAAGAAAAGTAGAGGAGAAGTGTACTTGACTGAAACAAAGTGTGATTAAAAAGTGACCGTACCCTGATTAAACGGAAGGAACATATAACAAAAAGAACCATAGATCAGCAGTAGGAAATATTTAAACAGGCAATGGAAATATAAATGGGACAAATCAAGGATATTCCAGGGAGGGGTAAAAAGGGGTGTATCGAAGGCTGGGGTTCCATGCATCAATAGGGAGATTAGAGCAAGTTTGAAAATAAAATAAATGTGAGAAGTCGCACAACACCAGGTTATAGTCCAACAGCTTTATTTGAAATCACAAGCTTTCGGAGCGCTGCTCCTTCGTTGTTCACCTGACGAAGGAGCAGCGCTCCGAAAGCTTGTGATTTCAAATAAAGCTGTTGGACTATAACCTGGTGTTGTGCGACTTCTCACATTTGTCCACCCCAGTCCAACACCGGTATCTCCACATCATGGAAAATAAAATAAGAAATATTTAGCACTTGCTATAGTCATGTTAGTCATAAGAGAATAGTTGAGGTAGAGTTAGGGTGTCTAGGAGATGAAGACAAGCCAGCAGTGGAGATAAGGGAATGGTAGAGATGCTAAATAAGTATGTTTCCTGAGTTTTTCATAGTGGAGGTGGAGATTGGGATTGTAGGAACCATCAGAAATCGGAGTAGAGGAGTTAGCAATGATTCCTATTCAAAGAGTAATGGTACTAAAGAAGTTGCTCAAAATTAAAGTCGGTAAATCACCGGAACTTGAAGGTTTACATCTGAGGATCCCAAGGGAAGCTAGGGGCATAATAACGGAGGGAGAGATTTTAACCCCCTCTGCCCGGCAGAAACTGGGTAATAGTGGAGTTAAAATGGAGGAGGTAGGCTTACTGCCCTCTTGCCCCTTCGTGGCCATATTTCCCAGGGCCTTCCGCTGGGCGGCTGAGATGCCAATCTGAATCAGGAGCCTCATTACTGTATGCAAGTTGGCGTCCTATGATGTACATGTGCCACTTTAACCGTCTACTGGGCGGGACAACCACCGTGGACGCTCTGCTCAGTAAAACCCGGTGGAACAGCAGAAGAGGCCCTTCCAGGTAAGCGCAAGAATTATTTTGGCGGGGCCAGTAGAAACAGCAATGTTCCTCTGGGCTCCTCGTGAATAATGTGGGCCGCTGGCACTCCGGGGTCCCCCATATTGCGTTGGCCCAGAACTGCATCTGATGCCTTTTTGGCAGGGTTGCCAACTGTGGTTGGACATATTCCTGGAAGCGCCATCACAGGACCTCCTGCCTCCAACCACCCTGCCCTCACACTCCTGCCACTGTTTGCCCAACATGTCCATCCTCGTGACGCCCCACCTTCCCCACGGCCAATTGGAAAGCGAGCAGCCTCTTCATTACCCGATTGGATGATTCTTGACTGTCAATCAAACAGCCTTTTCTCCCCCATCTCCAATATTTTCATAACTGGAAACAAAAGTGTTGAAAGAATTTTATTTAAAAAAACACAATTTTTTATCGCCCCTATGATTTTTCTCCTGGGTGTTGCTCCCAGCAGTGTCCTGGAGATTAGTTTTTCATTCCTGGTGTCTCCAGGGCAATCCTGGAGGGTTGGCAACCCCTATTGTTTGGCGCCTGTAGCTTCATATATGTTAATGAAGCCTGGCCCTTGAGACACACTATCGGACTACCGGCCATTACACTCCCCGCCAGTCAGCCACCCGATAACTAAAATCTCACCCCAGAAACTTTCCAACAATGATTTTCCAAGGTTCTGTGGAAAGAAAAGCTGTGACAGAGAGCTGGAGGGTAGCCAATGTGACATCCCTCATCAAAAAAAAAGGAGACAAGGATAAGCCTTGTAAAGGGAACTGTAAACAAATTTGTTTCGTTTCAGTGGTTGATAAACTACTAAGGCAGATTTTCCTGCTCTCACCTCTCTCTGTTAGGTGACCAACCCTCCAGGATTTCCCTGGAGTCTCCAGGAGTTAAAGATTAATCTCGCGAGCAAACCCGGGAGAAAAAAATCATAGCGCCATTAAACAAAATGTGTTTTTTTCATTTTCTTTGAACTCTTTCATTTATTAGTTCTAAAAATATTGGAAGTGGGTAAAAATGGGGCGGTTGGAGGTCACGTGACGAGACCTGCAGAAATACATCCAACCAGACTTGGCAACCCTAACCTCTGCCCGAGCGCTGGACTGGAGCGGTGCACCCGAAACGCATTGCTCCTATCCAGGCTCAGGAGTGACATGGTCCTGGCAGGGCTGAGTACTAACAGAAAGCGGAGGAAGTTGGAGCGTGCAGAGCCTCTGAGATCAGGGCCTTCTGACCGTTGGTAGCGATTGGAAGCCAGAAGGCCCCAATTGCCTCTCACCATAAAAGTTTTCCTGGAGTTTCCGCGGCTCTTCTGCCAAAGTTACGGCGGACCCGCGAGAGAACTCCCTGTGGAAATTCATCCCCAATCTTTGAGAACCAAATTTGGAAAAAGCCAAAGTGGCTAAATTCCAAATAGAATTACATGGAATGTACAGCACAGAAACAGGCCATTCAGCCCAACTGGTCTATGCCGGTGTTTATGCTCCACACGAGCCTCCTCCCACTCCTCTTCATCTCACCCTGTCAGCATATCTTTCTATTCCTTTCTCCCTCATGTTTTTATCGAGCTTCCCCTTAAATGTATCTGTGCTATTCACCTCAACCACTCCCTGTGGTAGCGAGTTCCACATTCGAACCACTCTCTGGGTAAAGAAGTTTCTCCTGAATTCCCTGTTGGATTTATTAGTGACTGTCTTATATTTAAGGTCCCCAGTTTTGGACTCCCCAAACAGCAGCAAAACCAGTTTTCATTCTCTTCCCCTCGCCATTTGATTCACCAAATGACTTCAAGCAGAAGCGACCACAATTATTTTTAATTAAGTCAACAGCACTCAGCTAAGTGAAGAGCTCCACCAAAGTCACTACTGAAATTGATTCTGTTGTAAAACTATTAAAATGCAATGTTTGCTGATGAAGTTTAATGGGATTATTTTTTAAATCCCCTGCCACTCTCATCATCATCAGACAGCAAAGCCACTGCTCTCACAAAAAAAGGTGTTTTAGTGTTCAAGTCAAAGATCAGTACTGAGATTCACATCTTTCAAAAACTGTGATGCTGGCTCATGTGCTACATTTCTTCTTGTTCCACTTTTGTCTCCGTACCCTCCTATCCTGAATTTTGAATCGTAGAATCATATAAGATACAGCACAGAAGGAGGCCGTTTGGCCCATCGTGCCTGTGCCGGCTCTTTGGTAGAGCTATTCAATTAGTCCCACTCCGCTGCTCTTTCCCCATAGCCCTGTACATTTTTCCCCTTCAAGTATTTATCCAATTCTCTTTTGGAAGTTACTATTGAATCTGCTTGATGGTTGTTCTTGATTCTGTTACAGTTTGGGCTATTTTTCCCAACAACTCTTCTGTCTTGTGTTTGTAATGAAAAGCTGGGTTTAGGAAACCATTAATTTTAATGGCTGTGAAACTATGGGACGTGCACGCCAGAATTTGCACTACTTGCTGCTGGCAGGTCAAGTGTCCACTGGCAACGCGTACTAATAACTAGAAACCTTTGCCTCATAGAAAGAAAGAACTTGCATTTATATAGCGACTTTCACGACCTCAGGACGTCCCAAAGCGCTTTACAGCCTATGAAGTACTTTTTTGAGGGGTAGTCACTGTTGTGATGTAGGGAAATGCAGCAGCCAAATTGCACATAGCAAGCTCCCACAAACAGCAATGTAATAATGTCCAGATAATCTGCTTTTAGTGCTATTGTTTGAGTGATAGATATTGGCCAGGACGCCGGGGAGAACTCCCCTGCTCTTCTTCAAAATAGTGCCACGGGATCTTTTACACCCACCTGAGAGGGCAGATGGAGCCTCGGTTTAATGTCTCATCCGAAAGACGAACCTCCGACAGTGCAGCACTCTCTCAGAAGTGCCAGCCTAGATTTTGCGCTCAAGTCCCGATAGTGGGACTTTAACCCACACTATCTGTACTGTGTCATTGATGGCTGCACATGAAGCAGAGAGTTGGGATAAATGGTTCATTCTCGGACTGGCAACCAGTAGCCAGTGGTGTTCCGCAAGGGTCGGTGCTGGGTCCCCAACTCTTTACAATCTATATTAACGATTTGGAGGAGGGGACCAAGTGTAACATATCAAAGTTTGCAGATGATACAAAGATGGGAGGGAAAGTAGAAAGTGAGGAGGACATAAAAAACCTACAAGGGGATATAGACAGGCTGGGTGAGTGGGCGGAGATTTGGCAGATGCAATACAATTTTGGAAAATGTGAGGTTATACACTTTGGCAAGAAAAATCAGAGAGCAAGTTATTATCTTAATGGCGAGAAACTGGAAAGTACTGCAGTACAAAGGGATCTGGGGGTCCTAGTGCAAGAAAATCAAAAAGTTAGTATGCAGGTGCAGCAGGTGATCAAGAAGGCCAACGGAATGTTGGCTTTTATTGCTAGGGGGATAGATTATAAAAACAGGGAGGTATTGCTGCAGTTATATAAGGTATTGGTGAGACCGCACCTGGAATACTGCATACAGTTTTGGTGTCCATACTTAAGAAAAGACATACTTGCTCTCGAGGCAGTACAAAGAAGGTTCACTCGGTTAATCCCCGGGATGAGGGGGTGGACATATGAGGAGAGGTTGAGTAGATTGGGATTCTACTCATTGGAGTTCAGAAGAGTGAGAGACGATCTTATTGAAACATATAAGATTGTGAAGGGGCTTGATCGGGTGGATGCGGTAAGGATGTTCCCAAGGATGGGTGAAACTAGAACTAGGGGGCATAATCTTAGAATAAGGGGCTGCTCTTTCAAAACTGAGATGAGGAGAAACTTCTTCACTCAGAGGGTAGTAGGTCTGTGGAATTTGCTGCCCCAGGAAGCTGTGGAAGCTACATCATTAAATAAATTTAAAACAAAAATAGACAGTTTCCTAGAAGTAAAGGGAATTAGGGGTTATGGGGAGCGGGCAGGAAACTGGACATGAGGCTGAGTTCGGATCGGTCGAGGCCCTGTGGGTGACGTAGCGGGCCCAGGGGCTGAGTGGCCAGGTCCTGCTCCTACTTCTTGTGTTCTTTAGATTTGAGGTGAGGATCAGATCAGCCATGATCTTATTGAATGGCGGAGCAGGCTTGAAGGGCCGATTGGCCTACTCCTGCTCCTATTTCTTATGTTCTTATATAGCGACACCACTGTTCCCGGCCAGAATGGCGATGATTGGGTAATTTCCCCTGTCAATCACGCCTGGAGACTGCTGTAAGTGACTGGGATTGATTTTACGCACAGTTTGTATTATGTAACTCTCCTCCACTCAGTACATTTTGCTGGAGAAATCACCCTGCTATTATCGGCAGACTCTGTTGTAGTTTCGGTCATGAGTTCTGTTTGCTGTAGTTTGTAGAGACTCTTTTTAAATAGACTCTGTCAACTGTTTGCTGCAGTGCGCTGCTTAAATTGACTCTGTTTGCCGTAAGTCCCGCCCCACCTCCAACTCATTGGCTGAAGCAATAGTGTCAATAGACACTCTGCTCTTTGATAGGAGCCCACAAATTCTTGCCACGGCTATTTGAGCATGGAATCAGCTTGCACGTTAGCTGTGCCCCTTAACCTCAATGCACTTTCTGGGGTCAAGGCAATAAAGTACTACTTGAATTGTTTCATTGCCAGACATCTGTTATTATTTCCATTATCTAGACCCTTAAATTATTTCAGCTTTTAAAGATCGGAACTTGAAATGATATGGCATCATGCGATTATTTCTATAATAATACCGAGACTTAGCAATGGTGGGCTGTACAGTATGCAATCCACAATATCACATAACCTACACTCAACCTGGCGTGAATCTATCTTCAGTTTCGTTACTGTGCAGTGGTAATTGCAAAGAACTAACATTGGAAAAACACATCCAGTTATTTGACCTTGAAGAGCAAAATTCCCAACGGATTAACATGTACCTGCCCCAAGTACAATCCTGATGGAAGTACAACATTCCAGTGATCAAAGCACTTCCTATTCCCACCCGTCGTAAGCAATTCCCAAACCAGACATAACACTTAATAACAGAATACTGATCCAAGCATAATATTTTCTTCAATTAGCCGCGTTTGACTGTTCACATTACTAAACAGCGGCTGTCCATTGCTTAATTCCTCAGTATATGTTAGAAATCTAATCATCGCCATGTTACTGCTTTTCTCATTTCAAATAAATTATGAATATTTGCAACCTCTGTTAGTAGAATGTGTTATGTCCATTCAGGCACAGTTGCGGGCGAATGAATGGCTGCGATTTTAACTCCCGCTCCCGGCCGCCCCAGCCCCCTCGAAGGGCAGGAAAGGTTCGGGCGAAGGGGTTAGAATTTTGAGAATTCTAGCTCCTGGCTCCAACTCGCTGCATTCTCGACTCATGGCATCAACGAGGCTCCCACTACAGGCAGGCGGGGGCCTACCTAACATTCAAAAAGTTGTGGCCTGATGACATCATCAGCGCTGCGACGTGATCTTAACTTAAAGCCTGGGGCGGGGGAAGTCTCACACTGTCTGTGGGCCAAGAGCAGAACCACAGCGGGAGGAGCCAGCTGGTAGTTCCGCTACAACTCCTCATGAGCTAGTAGGAGCAAGGAGTCCTTCGGCCTCCCAAGTACACATAGCATTTTTTTTTAACAGTATTCCATAAGTATTCTGTATTCAGATGGCTATAGATTTAATTCTGATTTCGCTGTATAGAGTCTAAAAGTATTTCATGAGGGAACATCTCTCCATCTTTAAGACCCTGTTGCAAAATGACGAGGAGATTTGGGTCTGTCCATAACCTGTTTTGCTCTTGAACATGAATGCTTTGTCAACTTTGCTACCACACTTGGTATGGCCATATCTGACAGCATGCAAGTCTCTTTATTTGGAAGAAGAAAAAATCTGTCTCAGAGGGTTCATTGCTCCAGGGCTTTCAACCCGTGTGATCCATTATTGCCTATTTTCCTTCTCAATTTGCTGTCTTCCTCAATTGCCCCAAGGTGCATCATTATTTTGAGATATCTCAACTGAGACACCTTTTCCAGCTCATTCTGTTACCTTATTTTCATCTAACGCTTTTAATGGAGATATCCAAATTGATGGAAGTAGAATTTGAGCACTATCATTGCTTAACTGTTATTTCTTAACCACAGCAACCCCTCAACAGAGGATTCAATGATCCTCCTGAGTGCTTTACCTGCAGGGCCATCACATATCAAATGAATGCTCTGCTCTGGTGCTACCATGCATTCACATTAACCACAGTGAGCCTTGTGTTCCGGCTCTCTGCCCTTTGCCACTGTGCACAGGATTAATCTGTTAGGTGTCAGGTCTTTTAATGAGTGATACAGGCCCGTTGAACATTTGGAAGCCATTAACAATCTTTATATTTCCAAAAGTGTGCCCCATCTCAAGCTTTTATTGTTCTATATATTAAAAATCCAAACAAAATATACAATTCTGCTAAAATATGAAGATTAATTTCCTGAAAGTCAGTCCTATTCAAAACACAGGTTTGATTTCATGTATGGCAATGGTTGAAAACGTCTCTCCTTCTGTTCCTACACGTCTGTTTGTCCTCTTTTCTCCCTCCTTCTTTTCTTACTTTTCACTTAGCTTTTTGCTTCACCTCTCCTTACTCTTCTGCTTTTGCCCCCCCTCTCTCATTTAGAAAAAAAAGAACCTGCATTTCTATAGCACCTTTCACGACCTCAGGACATCCCAAAGTGCTTCACAGCCAATGAAGTACTTTTGAGGTGTAGTCACTGTTGTAACGCAGGAATACCCTCAGCAACAACGTGCCCTCTGTTCCCTGCTGCGTTCATGCTGCCACTTGGACACTCTATGGCGTGGGGAGGGAGCAAGCCACTGAACAGGCCGATAGAGTGGGCGGATAGAAAAGGTGGAAGTTCATGACGGGGCATGCAGCAGGCCAGAGCGGGCATGAGAGGCCTCTAGCAGTAGGCCGCACTACCTTAACTTCAGCAGGCCCAAGGTCCAAGGACTGCAGACATTTTTTCATGGGTATGAGGTCAGTGAAACTAGGCTTGCGAACTCTGGTTCGACGTAGTCTTGGAGGTTCTGTCACGTGACCTCCTGCCTCCAACCACCCCGCCCCCCACACTTCCGCCATTGGTCACCTAACAAATCCATCCTCACGGTTCCCCGCCTTCCCATGCCAATTGGAAAGCGAACAGACTCTCCATTAGCTGATTGGATGAACCTTGAATGTCACAAAACAGCCCTTTTCCTCAACTACAATTTTTTTTAATAAAAGTGTTCAAAGAAAATTTAACAAAAACACAATTTTTTTAATGCCCCTACGATTTTTCTCCTGGGTTATTTGCAGGAGTGTCCTGGAGATTTACCTTTAAATCCTGGAGGGTTGGCAACCCTAGGTGAAGCCCATAAGGCATTCAGAATGAGGTAAACAGCACATAACTGCGTCACTTCCATGTGACATTACTGTGATGACAAAATGGAAATGGTTGCCTCTGTCTCTCCAAACAACATCACCAACAGGCATTTGTAGCACCTTTAACGTTGTAAAACATCCCAAGGCGCTTCACAAGAGCGATTATCAGACATAATTTGACACCGAGCCAAAGAAGGAGAAATTAGGGCAGGTGACCAAAGGTTTGTTCAAAGAGGTAGGGTTTAAGAAGCATCGTAAAGGAGGAGAGAGTGGTAGAGAGATGGTGAGATTTAGGGAGGGAATTCCAGAGCTTAGGGTCTAGGCAGCTGAAGGCCAATGGTGGAGCGATGAAAATCACGGATGCTCAAGAGGCCAGAATTGGAGGAGCGCAGAGATCTTGGAGGGTTGTAGGGCTGGAGGAGGTTAGAGAGATAGGGAGGGGCGAGCCCGTGGAGGGATTTGAACACAAGGATGAGAATTCACTCAGTCACATCAGAGGCTCTCCTTGCTTGATTTAAACAAGGCAGCTTCTAACTATCCTCCAGCATTTCTAACCTGTTTGCTTCAGCCAAAGCCCCCGTAGCTTTCTCTTTAACCAAGCTCACTGCCCTCACAGATGTCCTGTTTCAAAAAAACCTCGGTCCAGTGTCAGCTTGTAGTCGTAGCAATTACCCCCCCTACCCAAAACGGAATCCACCAGCCTAACTTGACAATGATCACTGCTGAATTCAGATGCAGACAACGATCATTGTCTTCAGCATGCTGGTTCAGACAGCCCATCTGAACCTTAATCAACTTCTCTCAGCCCTGTGACTTTAACCTTTTGCGAGCTAAGTTTAGCTAAATCGTAGCCTATATTACACCAAGGCCCTCCTGGAGGCCGAGTCATAAATCCCAAAACATGACAAGAACTTACAAGATAGCTTAAAGAATAGGTATTCACAAAGGAAAATTAAACATCTACGATAGTGGCATATTGAAATGTACATTCAAAGACACTGCGAGTTTAAGAGGGCCAGAATGACTGATACTTTGATGGAGTAATATGATGAGAGGTGAAGAAGAGAACAAGCATGGTATTAATCTAAAGAAATGCCAAAAACATGTCGCAAGTCTGTACGTTATAAATTTCAGCTTTAAATCCCAATGAAGTACATATGGATTGGAGATGCTTGAAGTAACCGTGGACTAGTCACAGTCTGAAAATAAACGGTTTAACCACCTTGACTTCTAATTAATATCCACTATCACAGGAAGATACTCCACAAGGGAATTAACAACGGGCTCGATTTTAATAGCCCTGAGGAGGCGGGTTTGGAGGTGGGTCGGCAGCGAAAATCGGAAGAAATGACTTCAGACTACCAATCCACCTCCATCCCACCCCCATCTGATTTTCGTGAGTGTCGGGTCAGCCACTCCCAAACTGACCCGACTGGAACCGGTGGGACAGGTAGTTAAGGCAGTTAAGAGCCTGTTAACTGCCTTGCTAATCCTATTTTTATAGTGGTTTTCCATTTTCGTGCTTCTGGCTCCTGTTTCCCGTCTTGTCAGAAACACGCCAGCTGCAAGGAGACGAGTTTCTCGAGAACATGAATTGTTGTCATTGGTGCAGCTCTTTAAAAGCGCTCCTGTAACATGGCTGACATTCAAATGCAACAACTTTGTTGTTGGAGGTTTGGGATAAGATTTTTCAAATCTACTGACCTTGTGACTGGTCAAGCTGACACTCATCTGCATGTTAACTGATTGGAATAATTTCAGGCCACTTTGAGTGTGCGCTTGCAAGCTGCTTGCCTCAACTGAAATCTATAGCAACGGGATGGGAACCATGTACATCCTCTTATCCTCGCTGTCAGATTCGGAGGAAGAGCAGCCGTGGCAGCTCCACAACCAGCACCAGCACCAGGAGCGCCAACCTCCTCCTCACCCACCTGATGCTGCACTGGACACAGGGCATCAGCACCTGACAAAATTGCTGGCCAGGAGGCCAGAGATGGCATCACCATGGCCAGATTTTCATCACCTGATGCTGTAAACCCTGGCTGCCACATGATGCGCCAGGTTGACACCACCCCACACCAGCACCGTGAAGCATCCCTTTAATGTCCAAGCCATTCCATGCACACACATCACTATGTGGGGTGGGGGGGGGAGTTATGACTGAATAATCACTGGAGCTCAGTAAGACACTTCTCAATGTGTGCTCAGATCTGTCCAATAAGGGGCACTTTTGGAAAAAGATATGACACTGTATGACAACACATTACCAGAAACTTCACATGGACATTGGCTAAAGCTCTCAAGTGCCTACCCTTATGTGTTGTTAGTTGGTATGCTTGCAGTAGGATGAGGGTGAGTGTGAGGGGTGGCTAGTGAGATGAGGAAGTGATAAAGTAGATAGAGAGGGTTGGGTGGAGGCTCAAGGTAAGTTGATGTCCTGGGGAGGTCTCTTCCGCCCTTGGAAGGGAAGAGAACCTCCCTGCGTGCTGTGACTCCCTCCATAAGCATATGGATGGAGTCATTGGAGAGCCTGGGCGCAAGTGTTCACCTTTGTGCAGTGATTGTCTGTGTTTGCAGCACCTCAATGCTGTCAAACACTGACAGATCAACTGTCAAAAATAAAATTGTGCATGGTCCCTTTAAGGAAACCGGCAGATGACGCGTCATCAAACCTGCATCCTGTTAATTGGCCGGTACAAGGCCAATCAAGGGAAAATCTCGTCTGCAGAGCGGAGGCAGCTGGGGGCGGGACCGGAACCCGGAAACCAGCTGACCCTGCCCATCCCACCTCCAGAATTAAATTCGCGGCCTCTGTCTCCACTTTCTGTGCAGGGTCTTTTTTTTATCTTAAGTGTAGGAAGAAAGATAAAAAGAAAAACTTGCATTTTATAGCACCTTATCATGTCTCAGCAAGCTGCTGACAGACACTGAATTACTCTGGAATGCAGTCACCACTGATGTGCACCACTGATATAATCAATGAATGGCTACTTAAGGATAAAATTAATGGGATAAATAATGGGATAAATGACATTGCACCACATCGTGTGAAGAAAAACAATTATTCACAACACCCTATCAAGGCTCACAGAAGAAAGAACAGAAAGACTTGGATTATTATAGCACCTCAGGACGTCCCAATGCGCTTTACAGCCAATGAAGTATTTTTGAAGTGTACTCACTGTTGTAATGTAGGAAACACGGCAGCCAATTTGCGCACAGCAAGATCCCACAAGCTGCAATGTGATAACGACCAGATAATCTGTTTTAGTGATGTTGGTTGAGGGATAAATATTGACCAGGACACCAGGGAGAACTCCCCTGCTCTTCTTTGAAATAGTGCCGCGGGATCTTATACGCCCACCTGAGATGGCAGACGGGGCCTTAGTTTAACATCTCATCTGAAGGACGGCACCTCCGACAGTGCAGCTCTCCCTCAGAGTGGAAGACAGGCTGGTATGAGAGGGAAGAGTGGACCACCATTTAAATACTTGAAACAAATAACACTACTGCAGCAGTACATGGTAGTTCGGCAACAGACTCATCAGTCTATAGGGTAAAGGCATCGATCCCACATTGCTAGTGGGAAGCCTTGCTCAAGGGGAGCAGGGGTCAGGGAATTGGCGCTACACTATTGTAGTCCTATCCCGGACCTGCTCTCCCTTTCGGCATGGGTGCCCACCGTGAGTGGGGCATCAATGAATTTACCCTCATACTGCTGCCTATAAGCAAAGTGCATGAGCGTGTAGATTTTCAAAAAACAAAAGGTCATGGTCACGCGGTCAGTTTGCTGTTTTCATGAGATGTTATTCCCAAAATACTGGTAAAAATCTATCGCCATAAAAACGGAATTTGATTTTTTCGGTCACTGTAAAACTGATTACATAAAATTACATGGAATCCACAGCACAGAAACAAGTTATTTGGCCCAACTAGTAGAAACAAAATGCTGGAAATACTCAGCAGGTCAGGCAGCATCTGTGGAGAGAGAAACAGAGTTAACGTTTCAGGTCAATGACCTTTCATCAGAACTCCTGCTGAGGATTTCCAGCATTTTCTGTTTCTATTTCAGATTTCCAGCATCTGCAGTATTTTGCTTTTGTATTAGTGTATGTGTGGTCTATGTCAGTGTTTATGCTCCACACGAGCCTCCTCCCACCCTACTTCATCTCACCCTATCAGCATATCCTCCTATTCCTTTCTCCCTCATGTGCTTATCTAGCTTCCCCTTAAATGCATCTATGCTATTTAACAAGGTCATAAAAAAAGCAAACCAAGCATTAGGGTTTATTTCTAGAGGGATAGAATTGAAAAGTAGGGAAGTTATGCTAAACCTGTATCGAACCTTGGTTAGACCACACTTAGAGTACTGCATACAGTTCTGGTCGCCATATTATAAAAAGGATATAGAGGCACTGGAGAGGGTGCAGAGAAAATTTACAAGGATGATACCAGAAATGCGAGGGTATACATATCAGGAAAGGATGAACAGGCTGGGTCTATTTTCTCTTGAAAAAAGAAGGCTGAGGGGTGACCTAATAGAGGTCTTTGAAATTATGAAAAATTTTGATAGAGTGGATACAGAGAGAGTGTTTGCACTTGTGGGGAAGAGCATAACTAGAGGCCATCAATATAAGAGTCACCAAGAAATCCAATAGGGAATTCAGAAGAAACTCCTTTGCCCAGAGAGTGGTGAGAATGTGGAACTTGCTACCACAGGGAGTGGTTGAAGCGAATAGTATGGATGCATTTAAGGGGAGGCTGGACAAGCATATGAGGGAGAAGGGAATAGAGGGTTACGCTGATAGAGTTAGATGAGGAAAGACGGGAGGAGGCTCGTGTGGAGCATAAACGCCGGCATGGACTGGTTGGGCCGAATGGCCTGTTTCTGTGTAATCCTATTCACCTCAACCACTCCCTGTGGTAGCGAGTTCCGCATTCTACCCACTCTCTGGGTAAAGAAGTTTCTCCTGAATTCCCTATTGCATTTATTGGTGTTGTATTTATGGCACCTAGTGTTGGTCAAACTATTATTATATATTATAATACCCAAACTACGATAAAATAAAACTTTTACTGTGACATTCCAAGGTGGCATTTATTTGAAGCAATGCTCAGGACATGTTGCAAGTCTTCAGGTTATAATTTTCAGCTTTAAATCCTAACCAAGTACATACGGAGTATATTTCAGTAACTGGGGAGCAATGGTGGTCTGAAAATAGCGGGTTGACCCAACGTGACTTGTGACTAATACCACTGCATGATCATCCACAAGGGAAGAATCTCAGTCTCTGCAGGGTCTCAACTGGATTGCAGCCCAGAAAATGTTTATACCCAAGAGGTACATTGAATTTATAGGAATTCAGTACCCGCATAAAAATGTGCTGGCACATCCCCACGTCTGCTTAGACAGTGCTTCTCAAGTGAACTTTGTTGAACTTAACTGACTCCAGGCTGTGGTGAATGAGGAAAATACTGCCATTTCACAAAGGGAGGGCAGGGGATACACAAATACCACAGAATTCCTACATCAAGCACTGCTATTTAAGGTAGGAGTGTAGTGGAATGCTACATTGGCAGTGCTATTAACGGGCATGGGGAGGGGGGGCACAGAAAGTATATGAAGCCTGGATTCCCTTTGCATTACAGACTTCCTTAATGGGGAGTCGCGCCCTCGAAATCTCGCACGTGCACATTTTAAAATGATGGAAACCCCAAAAAGAGACCATAAGCCAAGTGAGTTTTGAGAGCGACCTATGAGTTAGCTGTCCCCTCACTCTGTCAGCATTGTGAGGGCAGGTAAACTTCAAATATACACTGGACAAAAAACTTCACTGAACCATGTGACATGTTTGTTCATTCAATACCGTATCTCAACTGCTCCCAGTGGAGTGGAAATGCCAGCACTAATGTAATGCTACTGAATTCCCTGCAATAATCCTCGTCAGGCCGTAAAATGTAGGCAACAAAGTAAAAACAAATCAGTTGGCTTTAAAGTTTGCATCTCACTGTTATGCTCACTACATCAACAGAGCCACTATTTCTGATCAGACAGTATAATCCTGGCTCTTAGGTCATTCGTAGTTTCTTGTGCTTTGAGTTGAACAATGGTTTCCATTTCTGCGCTAACACTGAGTTCCGCTACTGCATGTTACCTATTGGGTGTGTGAGCAGTGCTGGCATACTCTGTGCTACTTCAGCCCCCCGCACAAATCAAGCACCATTAGAAGCTGAAATAAAAACAGAAAATGCTGGAGATACTCAGCAGGTCAGGCAGCATCTGTGAAGAGAGAAACAGAGTTAACGTTTCAGGTCGATGACCTTTCGTCAGAACTGGAAAAAAGCAGGAAATGGAACAGATTTTTAAGCAAGTGCAGGGACTGGGAAAGGGGGGAGGGGATGAAAGAACAAAAGGGAAGGTCTGTGATAGGATAGAAGGCAGGAGAAGTCAAGAGACATTAAGAGATATTCAAGGCAAAAGGAGATGGTAATGGGACAGGTTAAGAAACAAAGGGTGGCTCTAGATGAAGTGTAAATTGCGCTGGCAGAATGAAAGACAGCTGCCATGTGGGGGAGAAGAAAAAAAGACACAGACAAAAAGTGTGGATGAAAAATATAGAAGCTGGTTGTTGTTATTAGTTTGGGCTGAATGATGGTCCTACAGAGAACAACTTGCATTTATATAGCGCCTTTAATGTAGTAAAACATCCCAAGGTGCTTCACAGGAACGTTATCAGATAAAATTTGACACCGAACCACATAAGGAGATATTAGGACAGGTGACCAAAAGCTTGGTCAAAGAGGTGGGTTTTAAGGAGGCGTCTTAAAGGAGGAGAGAGAGGTAGAGAGGCAGAGAGGTTTAGGGAGGGATTTCCAGAGCTTAGGGCCGAGGGAGCTGAAGGCACGGCCACCCATGATGGAGCGATGGAAATCGGGGATGTGCTTGAGGCAAGAAATGGAGGAACGCAGAGATCTCGGAGGGTTGTAGGGCTGGAGGAGGTTATTGAGGTAGGGAGGGGTGAGGCCATGGAGGGATTAATGCATTGTGTAATCATTTTCTAGATGAAAGATACAACTTTAGGTTGTGGTTAAAGTGAAAGCACAATAAAACAGTTTCGCTTTCAGACTTTGTGTATAATCCTGTTTGTAACAAGGCTCTACACACTGTCCCGTTGATTAACAGAAAAATGAATGTTGGCAGAGGCTGCTTTTCATTCAGGAATGCGCTCCCACCATTTTCCATTCTAAAACAAAGTATTAGTGCTTGCTACGTCTGCAACCTGATAACCCGGTAAAATAAAAAGCTTCAAAGCCAAAAATTAAATAAGATGTATTATAGACAGGTGAGTAAAAAGAAAGAACTTGCATTTATGTAGCACCTTTCATAAGAACATAAGAATTAGGAGCAGGAGTAGGCCATTTGGCCCCTCGAGCCTGCTCCGCCATTCAATAAAATCATGGCTGATCTTCTACCTCAACTCCACTTTCCCGCACTATCCCCATATCCCTTAATTCCTTAGTTCCCAAAAATTTATTGACCTCTGTCTTGAGTATACTCAACGACTGAGCATCCACAGCTCTTTGGGGTAGAGAATTCCAAAGATTCACAACCCTTTGAGTGAAGAAATTTCTCCTGATCTCAGTCCTAAATGGCCGACCCCTTATTCTGAGACTGTGACCCCGTGTTCTAGACTCCCCAGCCAGGGGAAACATTTTCTCAGCATTAACACTGTCAAGCCCCTTAAGAATTTTATATGTTTCAATTAGATCACCTCTTATTCTTCTAAACTCTAAGGAATATAGGCCTGGTCTACTCAATCTCTCCTCATAGGGCAATCACCCTCATCCCAGGAACCAGTCTAGTGAACCTTCGCTGCACTCCCGCTAAGACAAGTAGGTCTTTCCTTAGGTAAGGAGACCAGAACTGTACACAGTACTCCAGGTGCGGCCTCTCCAATGCCCTGTATAATTGTAGTAAGACTTCTTGGGGGAGAAATTCAGTATCGCCCCATTTGGGGCGCGATTATCGGCCGGGTGCAAAGTTTAGCGCCTGCCACTAATTACCGCCTCCGACTGCACACTTGGCTTCTATCGGCCCTGGAGGTGATTGGAGCGCTAACACAGGCGCTACACACCTCTCTTAAGGCGCTAACGCTGAGGAACGAGGCACTACCTCAGAGCGCTGGCGAAGCTCATGTGATGTCAGTCAGCAATGGAACACAGACACACTGGCGCCGGCCAGTTCTTAAAGGGGAGGGTTGATCTTGCTCTCCATCCACACCCTGCTCATTGCAGCCTTGAACCTCGGCCTGGAGAGACCTGTACATCAAATCTGTTGGAAAGAACAATGAGAGGCCCAGGGAAAGAGCTCAGAGTGCAGCCCCCATAGACTCTTCTAAATCGATGCAAGGAAGATCAAATCAAAAAGAACCTGCAAAGTGCTGCTCAGTACCCAAAACTCCTCAATACAGCATTGAATCTCTCCAGAAGTCTCTCTCTCTCACTCAGAATGCGTGGTGCAAAAATTTCGCCGACAAAAAAAGGCAGGAAGCGGTCATCTTTAAATAGCGCTCCCCCAGTCCCTTCCCGACTGCAAAACGCTCCCCTCAACCTGTCGTTGCTAGCGGCAGGCGGTAAGACAGGGGGTGCCACTCAATATCCGGTCCAGGGCGCTACTGGGGCGTTGCACGCTCGACTGACGTCACGATCTGCAGGCGCAGGAGATTGTGGCGGTAGTGTTTAGCGCCGCCGCAAAATGTCTAGTCAATTTCGTGAGCGGCGCAAACATCGCCGCGCACGGGCGCTAGTTGCTTTGTGCCCCAGTAGCGCCCTCTTAAGGCGCTAACGGGAGGCGCAAACCAATCAAATTCTTTCCCCCTTTACTCTTATACTCGAATCCCTTTGTAACAAAAGCTAACATACCATTTGCTTTCCTAATTGCTTGCTGTACTTGCATGTTAACTTTCTGTGATTCATGTACAAGGACACCCAGGTCCCTCTGAATGCAAACATTTCCCAGTCTCTCACCAGTCGTTCATGACCTCAGGATGTCCCAAAGCACTTTACAGCCAATGAATTACTTTTGAAGCAAGGTCACTGTTGTAGTGTAGGGAAATGTGGCAGCCAACTTGAACACAGCAAGGTCCCACAAACAGCAATGAGATAAACAACCAGATAATGTTTTTAGTGATGCTGGTTGAGGGATAAATGTTGCCCAGGGAGCACTCCCCTATTCTTCTTCAAATAGTGCAATGCAGTCTTTTATGTCCACCTGAGATGATTGATGGAACCTTGGTTTAGTGTCTCATCATCAGGGAAGCACTCCCTCAGTATCAGCCTAGATTATGTGCTCAAGTCTCTGAATGGGGCTTTAACCCAGAACCTTCTGACTCATATGCAAGAGCCAAGGCTGAGTTTTGGGACTTTGGGCAGGTCATGGTGAATCCTTGTATCTGCTGTCAAAGACAAACTATAAAGTACCTACCTTTGGAGTAGCATGAGAAGCACCAAGTTATACTGTTAGCTCTGTGCAGCATCCCTCTCAAAACAGAGAAAGGCGGAGCTCTGAGCATGTATTTAACTGTACGTACAGTATTCTGCTAACCATGGTCCAAATGCCAGTGAAATTCTCAAACCTCAAAGAGTTGACTGCACTGTTGATTCTTTCACTGACATAGAAAATGTAGAGCAGTACAGTTTGCTAACTTTTCAAATCATAGAATTGTACAGCACAGAAGGAAGCCATTCGGCCCATCGTGCCTGTGCCTGCTCTTTGGTAGAGCTTTCCAATTAGTCCCACTCCCCCGCTCTTTCCCCATAGCCCTGCAAATGTTTCTCCTTCTAGTATTTATCCAATTCCCCTTTTGAAAGTTACTAAGGCAGCGCATTCCCGATCATCACAACTCGCTGCGTAAAAAAAAATTCTCCTCATCTTTTGCCAATTACCTTAAATCTGTGTCCTCTGGTTAACGACCCTCCTGCCAGTGGAAACAGTTTTCCCCTATCTACTCTATCTAAAGCCCTCATTTTAAAATGTTCATTTTAATGTTTGAAAAGTTGGCTTTGCACCAATTGCTGCCAAACTGCAGTCAGGAAGAAGCTGAAATTGCATGAGACCAGCTCCTAGATTTAAGCATAAACCTGGACTTGAGCTGGCTTTGACTGCAGTTATACTGCACACAGTGCATCGTTGCAAAGCCCACACCATCTGGTAATGATGCTGAGTGTGCAGCTTAACTGTAACGTGCCAGATGGCATTTAAGAACGCAGACTAGACAACCTGTGTAATGAATGCAATGCGTACACGTGATGCTTCAGAGTAAAGTTACACAGCCTACTGGGGCACTAACTAATTCTGTCAAATAAGCAGTTTGAAGCTTATAAAAACAATATTGGGATTCTGTTACTTTCTGACTGTGCAATGAAAGCTGTAATAACCTTCTCAAATTGACATTCTTTCAAAATATTCAGACAGCGCCAATTTAAAATTAAGGATCCCTTTTCCCAACTGGATACTTATTAGTGATACCTTCCATTAGAAAGCACTGGCAGGTTATTTTTTTTAATGCTGTGCAACTGAGAATAAGCTTTGTTTGGAGATGTACAGTGTGCAGTATCCTAACTCACACCAAGTCCTGTTCACCCATCATCACTGTGCTCCTGGTCCACCAACGCCTCAGATTTAAAATTATTATCCTTGTGTTCAAATCCCTCCATGGCCTCACCCCTCCCTATCTCTGTAACCTTCTCCAGCCCTACAACCCTCCGAGATCTCTGCGCTCCTCTACTTCTGGCCTCATGCAAATCCCTGATTTCCTTTACTGCACCATTGGTGGCCGTGTCTTTTGTTGCCTCGGCCCTAAGCTCTGGAATTCTCTCCCTAAACCTCTCCGCCTCTCCATCTCTCTCTCCTCCTTTAAGATGCTCATTAAAACCTACTGCTTTGACCAAGCTTTTGGTCACCTGTCCTAATATCTCCTATGTTGCTCGGTGTCAAATTTTGTTTGATTATCGCTCCTGTGAAGCGCCTTGGGACGTTTTACTACGTTAAAGGCGCTATATAAATGCAAGTTGTTGTTGTTATTGACGTGGGAAAAGGTGTATAAGATGGGCTTGATTCTTTCTCTCTCTCTTTTCAGGGCAGGCATTTTGGGACTGCAAAGCGGAATCCAATTCCAAAGCTGGAATTTACTCATCCCTAGTTACACTGTATTTTTTCGGTGCAATGTCCAATTCACAAAATCCTTATTTATGCTTAGTATGACTTAGTCATCTCATTGTTAACTTCTTTCTGAATTACAATGAGTGTTCAGGCATGTGATGTTTTATGCTGAAATAATGGGCTAAGACATACAGCTACTTACGCTTCATACATTGATCCATTGAGGCTTCTTCATTAAACAGGTTAGAATCTTCATTCTTCCCACTGGTAGATAGATTAAATTAATTTGCGAAGCAGCTGTAGCATTTCAATGGATTTAAGGCTTTTACCATATGCTAGTGACCCCTTTTCCAGGCAAGTGGATCAGTCTATCCTGATAACCTGCGCACCCCCTCCCTCTTGGGCCGCTCAAGTTCAATATCGCGGCGCTATGTGCCGCAGCGCCACGCACGCCGGACATCGCGCTGCGGTACTGCAGGCCTCCCTCCCCTGATTAAAGTGCTGGCAGGCGGCCCACAAAAAAAATGGCTGCCCGGCACCTCCCCTTTAAATATTGCCGCCCCGGCCACAAGTACACCCCCCTGACCCTGTCGGACATAGCGTCCGGCGGCGCGACCCACGTTTGCGGATGGGGTGCGAGCAGGGCACAGCGCCGGAGGCGCAGCACCATGGGGCGCTACCGGCTACCGCTGCCGCTAACCTCCCGGGAGTTGCAAAGCAACTGAATTTTGCCCCCTTTGTGCCCCCATCTGAATCCGTAATATCCTGAGATTTTAAAATTCTCATCCTTTTTTTCAAACCCCTCCATGGCTTCGCCCATCCCTATCTCTGTAATCTCCTGCAGCCCTACAACCCTCTGAGATACGTGCACTCCTCCAATTCTGACCTCTTGAGTATCCTCGAGTTCCATCGCTCCACCATTGGCGGCCGTGCTTTCTGTTGCCTCGACCTTAAGCTCTGGAATTCCCTCCCTAAATCTCTCCGCCTCTCTTCCTCTCTATCCTCCTTTAAGATGCTCCTTAAAACCTACCTCTTTCTGCCTTAATATCGCTTTATGTGGCTTGGTGTCAAATTCTGTTTGATAACTCTCCTGTGAAGCGTCTTGGGATGTTTTACTACCCTAACGGCGCTATATAAATGCAAGTTGTTATTGAAAATCTTTCTCCCCATCAGCATTCTGTGAGACTTCCACTTATTTATTCCCTGTCTATACATATGGCTGCAAATGCGCCAAGTAAAGAGAATAAAAAGTAACAGTACCCATTTTCACTCAAATCTAAGATTATTCATGATTTACTATCAATTGTTAGGATGTTTTTAAATGGTTTAATGAGAAAGTATTTGATGAACCCTTTTTTGCATCTCCTTATTTTTCTGTTCTGAATGTTCTTTCTTCCATTCTATCACTTCTCTTTCCCTTCTGCTAGTCCTCTTGCTCTTTTCATTCCAATCCCTTCCCCTGTTTATTCTCAACGTTTCTCTGGCCTGGATTTTCATGGGGAAGGCGGGTTGGGGGCGGGGCTCCAATGCGGCGGGAAACCCGGGAGTACAGGTTTCCCGCAGGCCCTGCCGACTTTAATGGCAGGGCCTGATTTTCATCTGAAGCCTCTGTTTCCCGCCCAGATGGAGAGGCTGGCTGGCTGCAGGCAGTTAGGTCTGCGTCACTAGGCCGCAAGAAGGAGGGAGGGTGTGCTGGCTTCTAGAGGATGGTGGGGGGAAGAAGAGAAGATCAAGGATGCTGTGGGACGTCGTGGGATGGGGGGGGGGGAGAATAAAAGATTGGGGACGTCGTGGGACGGGTGGGGGGCGTGGATCGTGGCTGGCCTCAGGAGGATCTTGAGGGGAGGGGTCTGGGAAGGCGATTGGAGGCCTCGTGAGGGGAGGTCTCCGATCGCGGGGGGTGGGTTAGGCAGGGACCCTGGATCCAGGAGATAGGTATAAAGGCACTTACCTCCAGGATGCAGCAGTCTCCACCTTGCTGTAACTGCTGGGTTTTACAAAGTGTGTAAAACCTGTCCAGTTCCAGTTAAAAACAAAATGGAGATTTAAAGAAGAGGCTTCCAGCCTCATTGTAATATTTAAATCGATATCCCGCCTCCTGGGAGCGGGTTGGCTGCCCGCCCCTGTCCCGCCTCCGTTAAAATCGGAAGTGGGTGGGTTGGAGGCGGTTTCAGGTCAAGAATCCGATTTTTAACAATTTAACTACCCCCACGTTCCAAACCCACCCTTTTATTTTAGGTTAAAATTCCCCCTGTGTCACAAGTACTTTTTCTGACCAGACTCGACTATTCGAACGCTCTCCTGACCGGCCTCCCATCTTCCACCCTCCATAAACTTGAGCTCACCCAAAACTCTGCTGCCCGTGTGCTAACTCGCACCAAGTCCCGTTCACCCATCACCCCATGTACTCGCTGACCTATATTGGTTCTTGGTCCAGCAATGCCTCACTTTTAGAATTCTCATCCTTGTTTTCAATTACCTCCATGCCTTTGCTCCTTCTTATCTCTGGGACCTCCTCCAGCCCTACAACCCTCCGAGATATCTGCGCTCCTCCAATTCTGGCCTCTTGACCGACCCCGATTTTAATCGCTCCACCATTGGCGGCCGTGCTTTCAGCTGCCTCGACCCTCCCTAAATCCTCCTAAACCTCTTCACCTCTCTACCTCTCTCTCCTCCTTGGGGCGTGTTACTACGTTAAAGGCGCTATATAAATGCAAGTTGTTGTTGTGGTTGACCCACCTGTCTGCCCCCTTCCACTCAGCTGGCCTCTCTCTTGCTCCCCCGCCCCCCCACACTTTCCTGCCCAATCTGCCTGCATGAATGTCTGATGGCTCCTGCTCTCACAGTGTGTGGTGCCAGGAAATGACGCTCAATCCCAGCCTCCCCACGTGCTCTGGAATTGGCCGATTCCCACCATCAGCAACAGACCATTCCATGCCTGCGGGGGTGGCTGGAATATCACTGTCTCCGAACGGCAATCGGAATGGAGAAGGTGAGACAAGCAGATCAGATCCAAAGGGAGCACAATGGAGAATTCAACCCGTGGAGAAGTAGGAGAACAAAGGAGAGCGGAGTTCTGGAAATCTTTGCCTGTCATTTCTCATTTTTCTTCCCACATCTGGTATTTGAGGGGGGTCAAAATAGGGCGATCACAATAGGGATGGGAACCCTGAACCTTCACAACAACTTGCATTTCTATAGAGCCTTCAACGTAGTAAAACGTCCCAAGGTGCTTCACAGCAGCGTAATCAACAAAATACTGACACCGAGCCACATAAGGAGATATTAGGGCAGGTGACCAAAGGCTTGGTAAATGAGGCAGGTTTTAAGGAGCATCTTGAAGGATGAGAGCGAGGCAGAGAGGTTTAGGGAGGGAATTCCAGAGCTTAGGGCCCAGGCATCTGAAGGCACGGCCGCCAATGGTGGAGCGATGGAAATGGGCCCATGCATATAGTATTTGCAAAGAGCAGTGTATTTGAATCAGAAATAAGAAACGCAAGGCCAAGCTTTGCTAGCACCTGGCTGAAGGAACAGTCCCAGGTAGCCCGTAAAATAGAGTTGCCAACCCTCCAGGATTGTCCTGGAGTCTTCAGGAATTGAAGATCAATCTCCTGGACACTGCTGCGAGCAACCCCCGGGAGAAATATAGGGGCGCTAAAAAAGAATTGTGTGTTTTCGTTTTCATTTTCTTTGAACACTTTTGTTCATGAGTTCTAAGAATATTGCAAATGGGGAAATGGCTGTTTGACCGGCCGGGGTTGTTGGAGGTGGGAGGTCATGTGATACAACCTCCAGGAATCCGTCCAACCAGAGTTGGCAACCCTGCCATAACAGCACCGACTATTGGGTGACAGGCATTTCTCCCATAGCTTGTGCAGCAGCTGAGCCTATGGTGTTCTGGGCTTTGAAGGAACGAACAGCAGCCTGTCACGTTACACAGGAACAAACGTGTTTCTCTCTCTCAATAGTTGGTGCCCTCGGGAGTTAAAAGCGATGATTTTTTTTTTTCTCTGACATCTTTCGGCCAAAAAAGATCTAAACGTCCCTTCAGAAGGGTTCATCACCATAAAGCTGGCACTGAGCATTCACTGCTATTTTACTTTTTAATCTGAGGTTGTTGTACTAGAAGCCAACGCGCACAGTTCTGAGAGTTACTGTCTTACAACATGCAGGGTACTGCCAGATGGCACTTGAATAAAGCAGAAAGATACGGAGCTGGTAACAGTTCACTGACCGCTAATGTTTTGTTTTGTTGCTGTGCAGCCTGAAATTGGACCTCCGGCCAAATTAAGATACAACTCCACCATTGCTGAGTCTCTGAGTTCCTGATACTGATCTAGTCAGTGCTTCCGGGAACGTGTCAATAGACATTAAAGCCTGGTCTGACTCAGATCAGTTGGCAGGCTATCTCTTTAGATTGGCGATAACAGCGATGAGGTTCAGATTGGAAAGGCTTTCGTTGAGTTGCTGTTAGCGCTGCGCATTTCCTTTTATCTTTTGGTGTTCTCTCTCTTCTGAATGCAGTGCCTTACGTTGGGGTATGGTTCCGCTGGCACTGATCTCGCCCAAATGGACATGCTCTACATGTGAGTCTAGGACGATGAGCATTGGCAGGGTATTCAACTACAATGGGCATCACAATGAAGTTCAATACTGTCCACACCCAATGTGTGCACACAGACGTACGTTCTAGCAGGGTTCAACTAAAAGTGACTCCCTGACTAATATTTGTTCTCCATCGCTTAGGGACAATATAGAATCATATAGCACAGAAGGAGGCCATTCACACCCATCGTGCCTGTGCTCGTTCTTTGAAAGAGCTATCTGATTAGTCCCACTCCTCCTGCTCTTTCCCCATAGCCCTGCAAATTTATCCAGTTCCCCGTTGAATCTGCTTCCACCGCCCTTTCAGGCGGCACATTCAAAATGCTCTCAGTTGTAGCACACCCATTACCAATTCAGCACAGGTTAAGGATCAAATGTGAGACTGTCATGGTCTGTATGGTTTTAGTATCACATCACACAAAACATTTACTCATAGAGTTATTTTGGAGAGCTCCTTGCACGTATTTTTGTTTGACAATTTCGCTGGGCTATGATTTTCCAAAAATGTGTGACCCTCACCATGATCCCAAAGCATATGTGTTATAAAACAAACAGAAAGAGGTTCTGCCAAACATACTTTCACGAAGACGGTGCCCCTTTGTAAACCAGACACGAAACGAGCCGACATGAGTTAAAATCAGGGCTCAGCCGTGGCTCAGTGGGCAGCACTCGCGCCTCTGAGTCAGAAGCTTGAGGTTTCAAGTCACACTCCAGAGATTTGAGCACAAAATTTAGGCTGACGATCAGAGGTGCCGTCTTTCGGATAAAATGTTAAAACCGAGGCCCCGTCTGCTCTGTAAAAGATCCCATGGCACTATTTTGAAGAAGAGCAGGGGAGTTTGCCCTGGTGTTGGGGGCCAACATTTATCCCTCAATCAATATCATTAAAACTGATTATCTGGTCATTGTCACATTGCTGTTTGTGGGAGCTTGCTGTGCACAAATTGGCTTCTGCATTTCGTACTTTACAACAGTGACTACACTTCAAAAGTACTTCATTGGCTGCAAAGTGCTTTGGGATGTCCTGAGGTCGTAAAAGGCGCTATAGAAATGCAAGCATTTTTTTCTTTTTTAATCGGTGTCCCAGATCATGATCAGGATGTAAAATTTTCCTCTATTTCCCTACGTTTCCTCATGATTTTCCTATTTGCTTCCCTGTGCACGCACCTGACCGAGAGCACAGCATGAAAATGTTATGAGATCTGAGATACTTTGTGCTTTCTCATACAGACCTGGGCTGGAAAAATATAATGGAACTTCCCCGAAAATCGCAATTTATGGGGTATCGCTTCCTCGCTACAAGTTGCTGGACGAGGGAAATAAACTTGCAGGGCTACGGGGATAGAGCGGGGGAATGGGACTGACTGGATTGGTCTACAGAGAGTCGGCATGGACACGATGGGCCGAATGGCCTCCTTCTATGCCGTTATGACTCTATGACACATTAATGACGGACAGCGCCATTAAACCCGCCGTTATTTTGGCAGCAAAATCTGGGCCTTTATTTTGAGGGGGCATGTGCGGATGGATACATGTGGGGGGCAGTTGTCACAGGCTGGATCTTCTATTGAATTCAATCATGCCTTTTATGGCTCCGTTGCTATCTGAAGTCAAGGGTGTGTATGTGGGCCGTGGCTGTCCAGGCACATTGCAAAGAAGAACAAATACAAAGTGGCCATTAAAATTGCAAGTGACGGCTCAATGAGTTTGGAGTGAAGACGTCATCAAATGGTAACCCCCCTCAGCATGAGCGTCAATGACAACAGATAGCTGCTGTCAGCACAAAGCTACAAAAGCAAATAAAACCATCGCATGAGATTAGCAGTACAAGAAATGTGATTTATTTTAAAAACTACATACCAGATATCAAGGCAGCAATCCAAGCAATGGCTCAGACAAAGAATTTAACAGCTTGAGCTTCCCTCTCACGGCTGATGACACCATCTGAATCCTAAGATTACTGACTTACAACCATTCACAGATATCCATCAATCTCACTTTATTATTCAGTGACTCCGCCACTGCATATTCTGCAATGCGAGTGCTTTGGAATATTGCCACATTTCCTCCCTATTCCCCTCTCCTTCCTGGCCTGGATTTCAGTGGAGATGAGAGATTAAACTGCAGACTTCTCCACAGCCCAATCTCAGCTGCCTTGGCATGGAATGGTGGGGGTGGGGGTGGGGGGGGGGGGGGGGGTGCAGTTCTGTAGCAGAAACCCTGCTGAAAGCCTGGCCTCAGATCAGCTGCTAGGCACTTTGCATCTGCAACTGATAACTTGGGTTGAGATCAGCAATTTTGGAAAGTTGAAATATAAACCACTACTTTTGGACTGGTCCCCCAAATAGGAAGCATTTATCTATGCAGCTTTACTTATAAAGAAAGGAAAGACTTGCATTTATGTAGCCTCTTTCACGGCCTCAGGATGTCTCAAAGCGCTTTACAGCCAATTACATTTGCGCACAGCAAGCTCCCACAAACAGCAATGTGATAATGACCAGATAATCTGTTTCAGTAATGTTGGCCAGGACACCGGGGAGAACTCCCCTGCTCTTCTTCAAAATAGTGCCATGAGATCTTTTACGTCCACCTGAGAGGGCAGATGGGGGCCTCGGTTTAGCCTCTCCTCTGAAAGACGGCACCTCTGAGAGTGCAGCACTCCCTCAGCACTGCACTGGAGTGTCAGCCTGGATTATGTGCTCAAGTCTCTGGGGTGGGATCTGAACCCACAACCTTCTGACTAAGAGGCGAGAGTCCTACCAACTGAGCCACAGCTGACACATATTGGACACTTTCATGCAGGTCAGCACATATTGGGTTAAAGTCAGCTAATGCTAGTTGTTTTTTTTCAAGCTAAAGGGGACATACATTATGCCTTGGTACGCCAACACCATTAATCTGCATCTGAGGTTTGTTCCTGTTGAACAAAAGGGGGTTTAATGGCCCAGAAATTGATCTCGCTCTGTTCCCGCGGGGGTAAGGCTTCCCCGCGATCTCTCACTCCGCTTGTGCTTTTTCAGATCCAGCTCGCACGAACTTGATGTTCCAGACATCAGCTGGGCAGTGCTTGCGTATCCCAGCGGCGTAGTGAATTCGTGCGAGCTGTGGGATCACGTGACTCAGTTAGAGCCAATGGCAGCACACCATCTTCCATTCATAAGTTTCACATACGTGCTGTGAAATCTATGAATCTTACACCCCCCCAAAATAACAGCTAAACCTCAATTAAATTTTTTTAAAAACCATCACATTAATAAAATAAGTATAGTTAAATAAATTAACCATTTTAAATAAAAAATTAAATTTTTGAAAAAATTTAAAATCTTTTAAAAAGTTATAAAAATAAACTTACCTGTCTTTAAAGTCTCTAAAAAAGATATACCTGTTAAAAAAAATTCAAAAAAATACTTAATTCACTACTTACCTTGTTAAAAGTGGGTCTTACTCCTCCTTTTTCCATTTCTAAAATCTTCCGTACTTACCTGCGCGTCCAAAGCATGAAGTGCACAGCGTGCGCGCAGCCTGTAGCGCGCACGCGATGCACCGAGGAACCGCCCCCTTTTCAAAAGACCAAGTGCCGGTTTTCAGCGCATGCGCAGGGCATGCAGAAAACCGGCAATTGGAGTGGGAATACGCGAGAGTACGCAGTGCGTACTCTCGCGTCGCGGGATGAATTTCTGGGCCAATATCTTAATGTTTGTTGAATGCAAACTCATTGGTGTCAATCTGTTGAGCAGTGCGCTTGATAGCTGGCTGGACAATATTTTCCTACAATCACAAGTAGTTGGGACACACAACCTACTGGATGGACCGCCTCGGTACTTTCTTGGGTAGTGGATTTGATTGACAGCTATTTTCTATCAGACTTTTTGTGCCTATGCAGTAGCTTTTAGTGATTTGTGTACTTGGACATCTAAATACCGTTGTTCCTACCCCCGGGTGCTAGTTTCTCACCATTAAGAAAATATTCCAATTTGTCTTTCTCAGATCCATAGTGGATGACCTCACACTTCCCCACATTGAACTCCATCTGCCACAGTTTTGCCCACTTGTAGGTGGTGGCAGTCCTCCAGAATCTTGTCCAAGTGGCCATTCTTTATGTATGAGTTGGAGCACCACAGTTGAGTTTGACCCTGACCTGAGCTGATCAAAAAAATCTTTCCTAGTTTGCCTGTTAGACATAGAATTACTGTACATAGAATTTTACAGCACAGGAACAGGTCATTCGGCCCAACTGGTTTGTGCTCCACATGAACCTCCTCCCACCTCTCTTCATCTCACCCTATCAGCATATCGTTCGATCCCGTTCTCCCTCATGCACTTATCTCGCTTCACCTTCAATGCATCAATGCGATTCGCCTCAACCTCGGCCTGTGGTAGCGAATTCCACATCCTCACCACTCTCTGGGTAAAGAAGATTCATTAATGTGTTTCCCGTCCTTGAAAAAGCCAAAATAATCTTTCTTCCGCAGTAGTATTTTAAACGAAGTATATCAATGGTTAGTTTCTGCCATGATCGAAATATCATTCCTGACCTGGGATACGGTAGCAATTACTTTCAACAGCCACCATTTTATGAACTAGTAAATAACAGGAGCATTGCAATAACACTCACAGACTTTGTTGTTTAAAAACCAAAGAAACAGTCTTTATCCGATAACCACGGTCCTCATTCTTGTTTCGTCAAAGAAAAATACTCCCAAGATAAACAATGGTCTTTTTGTACCACATATATGTTTGGCAAAACTTACTCCATCCCACAACAAAGCAAACTGTGCTGAAAGGGTTTCCTCTTTGCCTGAGTGGACCTGTGTGTCAAGATTGCCAGTGAGACTCCCAACAAATTGCTCTGTTGTGACTTATGGCAGCTTGAGAAATAATGAGATCCGAGACTCTTTTTTTTTTGTTCATTTTGGAAAAGTCTGCATTTTCTCAGAAGGAGGATAATTATTTGAGAGTAAGCAGAATAAATGACCAGCTTACGCCAGGCAAGTGGAGGTACAGCACAAAGATTGTGATTGTATCAAAAAACAGGTTCGCAGTGTAGGGGGAAACTAAAAAGAACAAATAGTACATTCATAATTAATTTTATTTGGAGTTAAAATGACATCCAATTTAATGACTTTAAGTGAAGCCAACTGCACAACCTTATGAAACATGAACAAGTACTTGATTTTGTAATTACCACGAACTACCAGGAGAAATAAACATTTACTGGGACATTTTTAACCAGTTTATTGAAGTTTTCTGGAGGGGCCTTCAAAAACAAACTACATTTTCCTCAGCACCTTCGGAAACTCCCTTCTTCCTAAAAACAAATAATTGCATTTTTTAAAAATGAAAACGGCGAGTTGCTTTAAAACAACAAAGTATGCAAAATTTAGATTTACGAAGGTTAAGGGGAGGCGTTCAATATCGTGAAGGGTTTTGAGAGCGTAAATAAGAAGAAACTGTTTCCTCTGGCAGGAGGGTCGGTAACCAGAGGACACAAGTTTAAGGTAATTGGCAGAAGAACCAGAGGGGAGATGAAGTGAAATTTTTTTACGCAGTAAGTTGTTGTGATCTGGAACACACTGCCCGAAAGGGGGTGGAAACAGATTCAATAGTAACTTTCAAAAGGGAATTGGACAAATACTTAAAGGGGAGAAAATTGCAGGGCTCTGGGGAAAGAGCAGGGGGAGTGGGACTAACTGGATCGCTCTTTCAAAGAGCCGGCACAGGCACGATGGGCCGAATGGCCTCTCTCATGCCATAAGATTCTATGATTCACTGTGGTACGACAAATATGCAGGGTGGCGCATCTTGGCGGGGGTGAATGCCCAGATATGTCCGCCATACGACCCCCCCACACAGATGACTGCCAAACTTCACGGGGGGAGGTTCCGTGATTGACGTGCCTTTGGCGGGCAAGGGACATATCTGGGGCATCGTCCTCTTCAGGCTACCCCGCTGCAGAGACTGTAAATTTCAGCTCAAGAGTGCCAGCCGGGAGGTGGGCGGTGGGGTGGGCAGGGTTGCCAGCTCTGGTTGAACGTATTCCTGGAGGTTCTATCCCATGACCTCCTGTCTCCAACCACCCCGCCCTGCCCGGGCAAACGTCCTTTTTATCTCCCCATCTCCAATATTTTTAGAACTAATAAACAAGTGTGTTCAAAAAACGAAATGAAAACGCACCATTTTGTTTAATGCCCCTCTGATTTTTCTCCTGGGATGCTTACAGCAGAGTCCAGGAGATTAATGTTCAATTCCTGGAGACTCCAGGACAATTTTGGAGGTTTGGCAACCCTAGGTGGGGCGGGGGGGGGTGGGGTGGGCGCAGGGGTTGGGGGGTGGTGCGGTGGTTGTTGTTGCCAGAGCTCCCCATCCTTGAAGAAAAACGGATACGATGGCCAACACTTTTAGGGTCCTGGCTTCAAGCTTGGCCATGACCTCTCAAAGAGGTCACCACATGCACTGGTGGTCCCGGAATGTATTTGCCACAAGGTCAGGAACCGACATAACCAGATCCCGGCCTAGTTTCTGGCTGTTGTTCCCCGCAGGGTACGATGGTGTAGTGGTTATGTTACTGGACCAGTAACACAGAGGCCTGGACTAATAATCCCGATTAGAACGTAAATTCAAATCCCACCATGGGCAGTTTGAGAATTCAGTTTTAAAAAAGCTGGTACCAGTAAATATGATCATAAAGTGTCGGATTGTCGTAAAAACCCAACTGGTTCACTCATGTCGTTTCGGGGAGGAAACCTGCCATCCTTACCCGGTCTGGCCTATATGTGACTCCAGTCCCACACCAGTGCTGTTGACTCTTAACAGCCCTATAAAGTGGCCTACTAAGCCACTCAATTGTGCCAAACGCTACAATTTGGGCAATGAGGGATGAACAGGCAGCCTTGTCAGCGATCCCGAGAATGAATTAAAAAAACAACTTTGGCAGGAGTACATTGTAAGAGGCTATCAATTTTCGGGGCAATTATCTTTGCTGTGTTTAAAAAAATGTTCCAAACTAATTAAATTAGAAATGTGATTGTTTAAGAGACATGCTGCTTGTAACTCAATCCCAGCTGCAGAAAAATAACATTTTCAACTAATTGTCCCTCAAGGGAAAGCTGCAGGAGTTTATAGTAAAGAGGTTACAATCATAAACTCCAAAGTGGTAACCCCAGTCACAATACTCTAACTAAGATTTCTTTGATACTTTGCATGAATTTTGTTGGAGCAATTTTGACTTGTGCTGATAACAAACTTGCGAGTCGTGAAGCTGTACGACTGGTTCCTCATTTTAAAAAAAAGCAAAGTCAAAATTTTGGATTCAGCAATTTGAAAAATACGTTGAACTCCAAGGATTGATGTTTTTTACAGTGGGGTTAAGGATAACATTTGATAGCCAGATTTCAAGTTTGTTTTCCCTCCTGGTTGAGCTCTGCTTTGCAAGCCAGAAACTCTTGTTTTTCGCAATAAACGTAGAATCATACAGCACAGAAGGAGGCCATTCGGCCCATCGTGCCTGTGCCGGCTCTTCGAAAGACCCTATCCAATTAGTCCCACTTCCCCTGCTCTTTCCCTATAGCCCTTGCACATTTTTCCTTTTCAAGTATTTATCCAATTTCCTTTTGAAAGTTACAATTGAATCTGCTTTCACCGCCCTTTCAGGCAGCGCATTCCAGATCACAACAACTCGCTGCGTAAAGAAAATTCTCCTCATCTCCCCCCTGGTTCATTTGCCAGTTGCCTTAACTCTGTGTCCTCTGGTTACCGACGCTCCTGCCACTGGAAACAGTTTCTCCTTATTCACTATCAAAACCCTTCATGATTTTGAACGCCTCAATTAAACCCCCCCTTAACCTTCTCTGCTCTAAGGAGAACAATCCCAGCTTCTCTCGTCTCTCTCCTGTCATAAGAATAATGTACTGAGTGGCATGCCTCAAGGGTGGGTAGCAACGTGATGGATTGGAGATCTTTCTTTTTTCAAATCATTAAAGACTCCAAGTTTTTAATATTTCTCTATATGAGTTTGCGCGTGGACTGTTTTGTGATCACTTAAAATGGGGTTCTGCAGTCGGACTGATTGCATACATTGCACAGGGCAGGACTCCAATCATCTATAGCTCATAGAGAGACGAGTTCTTTCTCTTCTCTGACGCCTGTATTTACATTTAGAAGGCTGGCCATAGATAGGGGACGGCAGGTGGAAGCTTTTAGCTTTTTTGTTAACAAGGGAATGGTGGATGCAAGCCAGGCTGTTTGATCTGTCAATTAATCAGTTGCAAGATAGAGGACTAAACATGTTCATGCTCGCTCTGTTGAGAAAGGTGTAAAACGTGAAGGAGATCGGGCTAATTGTTTGGGGTTGTTGGGTCTGTTCTAGCAGGCATTACAGCCAGGGTGTCTGATGCTGATGTTGATTGACACCTCCATGCTGAGCCCCTGCCTGACAAAGAAATAAATACTGGAGCTATTTCACAGTTCCCTTCTCGCCACCGTGCGGATAGAGTTTAATTCAGGCGTAGGAGTCAGTGGGAGTTTGGTCTCATGTTAAACTTTGCATCCAGAGGAGACGTGTAATACTAACCTTAAAGACATGCTATTGCTTTGAAACAAGAGTCTGAGTGAATTAAAGTTCTGTAATCTAGTGAAACCTGTGGTTTACTCTTGCTTTTGTTTAATTTTATCTCTTAATAAACCTGGTTTGTAGTTTGTAGCCTGTGAATACGATCTGTCAGAATGTTATTTGTCCATTAGTCAGCAAGATCAGGAGTTTGTGCTGATAATCCATATTATTTCCAGGGTGTAAAGAAAGAAAGAATGACCTTTACATAGTTCCTTTCATGACCTCAGGACAGGCCAAAACACTTGTTGAAGTGTAGTCACTGTTGTAATGAAGGAAACGCAGCAGCCAATTTACGCACAGCAAGCTCCCACAAACAGCAATGTGATAAGGACCATTTTAGTGATAACTATTGGCCCAGGACACTGGGAAGAACTCCCCTGCTCTTATTCGAAGTAACGCTGTGGGATCTTTTGCAACCACCTGAGAGGGTAGACGGGGACTTGAGGGTTTAACGTCTCATCTGAAAGACAGCACACTCTGACAGTGCAGCACTCCCTCAGTACTGCACTGGGTGTGTCAGCCTGGATTATGTGTTCAGGTCTTTCGGAGCGGGGACTTGAACCCACAACCTTCTGACTCGGAGGAGAGAGTGCTACCCACTGAGCCAAGGCTGACACCTAAGAAAGAAAGACATTAAGGACAGCCATTATCAGCTCTATCTTTGTGCACGTGCCACTGGAGCTAAATGTCAGAAGATAATTAATCTTCAGTAAGATGAAACTAAAAACCCCACAAGACATGCCCTTTTAGCTCGGGGCTGCATTAAATACAGTTAGCCTTTACCGCTGCTAAATCAGTTCAGCTCCTAACAGATAGGTTTTATTTTGGAAGAATACTTCATGCTTCCACCGTCACCATGCTCTGCCAAGCCTCAGACCTATTTACAAGCAACCGCACAACTCCTCCCCCAGAGAGAATCAAGCCCGCTTCTGAGAACAGAATCACGCAGTCCAAAATAAAGGGATGACATTACACACTGGGCAGCTAAATAAAAGCAGCATTTTACAGCTTGCAAGAGGCACTAGCAGACAACATAGTGAGAAATAAATCAACAGCAACGTGACATTTACATCAACTCTCTGGGGTGCAGCTTCCTCAAGAGAAGCTAATTGGAGAACTGCTAAAGGCCAGACACTAGAAGACTGACGTGTACACCAGGAATAGAATCTTCCTCCCACCAACCACCCCCTCCCTGCTCCCCAATTAGGGTTTATTAAAAAGGCCTGAAGTTTCCTGGTGTGGTGTACAAGGATTTGCTCCCCATTTATCTCACCAGGGAACTGGACTGATTTACGATGTAGAAGGAACTCGAATGCAGGCGCACCAGCCAGCTAATGGTTTTACTTGAGCCTTTTGACGCATAGTTGAATCCTGATCAAGTTCGCCAAAAAATATTATGAGGTGCAAGAAATTGTACAAAGCGCAGATTAAAATAGTAAATTCATAAATCTTTGGGCCATGACACATTAAATCATCCACACTCCACACCAAACAGCAGAAAATGTTTAATTTTACATATTAAAAAATTCCAAGTGGAATTTAGTGCATAGAATGCTGCACAATTTGGATTATTAAGAAGTGTCTTCAGCTTAGGCCAGGAATTCTAGACAGCAGGAGTGACCAGGAAGTGGTTCAATCCATTGGAATTTTATGCTTGAAGCAGGCGTGTGTTTATTTGGACTCAACTGTGGAATATCTTTCTGCAGTGGAATTCAACCTGCTGAAAACCTGTGTAAAATGTTTCAAAAGGAGGCCTCAGCCCTGAAGACATTTTAGTCCACCAGCCTCATTTTCTTTTTTAAGACAGGTTTGATCAATAACATCTCAGGACGCAGCTGAAAGCTCGCCGACATGTGCAGGACTGCCCTGATGTGCAGATGACACATGGTCCGCTGTTTGGTTTTGCTGTTTCCTGCACTGTGCCCACTCACGTCAGCACACGGTGCGGGATCAGGCTCCAAAAATGACACCCTGCCCTCAATATGTCATCTGTCAGCATTCCGGTTTAGTCTGGAGAGCTGAGGAATCCAGTGCCTTGGGAAGTGTCTTTTACCTCAACCAAGGTTTATTGAAGTGAGTACGATCAACTGAGCCTTTCTTCTCCTTCAGCTCCGGCCCTCCTCTCTTGAAGGTGAGTTCTGATCATGCCATTCAGCAGCCAGAGATTCAGCAACTCTCTGGTATCTCACTGTTGTCATATCTGAGCCTCAACAGTGAGTGTCGATGGCGTATCACAATTGAGTTAAATGCTGCCCTAATTTGATCAGGACTGACTGCCTTTTGGCCATTTCCCCCCTCCTAAAATTAGGAAAGTAAATTGAGACTTTACACTTTGGTCCAGATTTTGGTGGAGCAGGGCATCTCGCAATGTTCCCCGTTAATTAGACTTTTTCCCTCACCCTTCAGCTCAAAACCTTTTTTGCACTCTAACTTGCTGGAAGTGCGAGCTGATAATAGTGCGTTGAGGGCAATGGGCATCTGGGACCCCAGTGAATGACGGGACCATCTTACAGCCACATACACCATAAGCGCCCCGCAAGTTCCGGGTCTCCATCTGCGCTGCGCATGCGTGAAAACCCGAAACTTGTGATCTGTCAAGTTTCAGCTTGACAGATCCACCGCATCCCAGGAAATGGACATCCGCTGATGGAGAGTTGGGCTATTTGCCCAACTACTGCCCAGCAAATGCCCGTGAAACTCTTACGCCTGGTAAAAGCAAGTGTAGGGCCTTCTTTTACCAGCATAAGAGTTTAAATAAATATTAAAATAAATGTTTACAAATTATTTAAACATAAAAAACCTTTAAAATTAGTTTTGGTTATTTTTAGCCCCTTTAACATGTTTAAATTTCTTTTTCCAAAATTAAATTTTTGTTTTAAATGTTTAGTTAAATTATATTTTTTATTAATTTTGAACCTGTAATGATTTATTTTTATTTAACTGGCGTGTAATTGTGTTTTTTAAGGGATTCCTATTCATGCTTATGGGGATTCCGTACGTAAATGGAATCTCCATAAGCATAATGGGAATCCTCCTTTGTGATTGGTTGGGCTGGCCCACGTGATCCCAGGGATGCTTGCGAACCACCTGTGCCCCTGGGATACGTGGGCCTTTACGCAGGCCTATGCCTGCAGGCCCAGGACCGCAAGAGTCCGAACCTCCGGGACCATCAGGTAGGTTCATACTTTTCTTGTGGTTCGGAGGCATTCGCCCGCGGGAAGCCTCCGACTGCAAATTCAGGCCCATTATTTTTAAAGAGGCAAGAGTCGTATTCTATTTTTGGCGCAAGTACACCGCACTATAAGTTCCTCCTGAATTTGTTTTGCTTCTTTTTATTTTTCATTCCTATTCTGAAGAAAGAAAGTAAGAATTTCCATTCACAGGCCACCTTTCTAGTCCTCAGTCCCATAGTGCTTCACAGCCAATAAAAATTGCGGCTTTTTTTTGTTCGAACAATGGGCCGATATAATAGAAGTGTTAAAAATTATGAAAGGATGGGGCAGGGTAGAGAGAAGGAAACTGTTTCCAGTATCCTGAGGGGTCCATAGATACAGGGTTAAATGTAAGAGATTTAAAACAGAGAACAAGCAGAACTTTTTTACACAGAGTTGTGAAACTGTGGAATTCACTGCTAGAGTTGAAGGTTTTGGCAGAAACTATGTCAACATTCACGATTAGATTGGATCGGTGGCTGAAGAAAAAGGGATGATGGGATATGGGAACAGGGTGGGTAAATGTGTTTAGAACTATTTGCTCTGGTGGAGGGTAAACACCAGCATGGACTGGTGGGGTTGAATGGCCTGTTTCCGTGCTGTAACATCTATGTACAGGAAACTCTTTATTAACCGGCACCGACGGGACCGGCGTGGTGCCGGTTAATCTTAAAGTCCGGATAACGGAGAGTTATATCTCCCAACGTACGAGAGCCCCGTACACACTGCCATGCGCCTGCATTCGGAGCTCCGTCTCCCCGGGGACCGCCAGCTGACCATCTGTCGTGTCCACTGCCTACCCGGGCTGCACATTCCCCTCCCAATCTACACGCTCCGATACAAGGTAAACGCCTCGGGTTTTTTTTAAGTTAATTTTAAAGGAGAGATGAAGGAAAACCCCGGTTACCTACTCAAGAATTTTGCCGGTTAAGAGAGATTTCCGGATATTTGGGTGCCGGTTAATAAAGAGTTTACTGTATTGAATTACTTTTGAAGTGAAGTCACTGGGCTGCATTTTGCCAGCCCTGGGGAGGCGGGTTTGGAGGCGGGACTGCCGGGAAAATGGCAGAATCCCAGGATTCCCGTGCCATCTTCCCAGGAGGCGGGTAGCCGACCTGCGCCGGGTCCCGTCTCCTGGAGGCGGGAAGGGGATTACAGCCACTTAACTGCCTGTTAACAGGTAGTTAACAGGTAGTTAAGAGGGTTATCCCCATTTCTCCACCAGAGGCGCAGGCTTCGCGACGTCGGGAAACCCCGCCAGGGTCACCGAGGCGAGCAGTGGGTCTGCGGGGGTCGGAGGGGTGCAAAAGTGCATTGTGAAGGTAAGTGATGGGTGCAAGCGTGGAGAGGTAAGTATGTGAGGTAAATGGAAAGTGATAGAAAATGTTTACTTACCTTTGTTTCTTCCTGCAGGCTTCAACCGTTGGGGATGCGGAGAGTCTCGCATCTCACCGGCAGAGATGACAGATGGCTGCTGCATTCTCCGATGCAACAGCCATCTGATTTCTGCTCACAAAAGAGGTTTGATGAGTCTTGAATACAAGACTCATCAAACAACAGAGAATGTCAGTGTTTGACAGCTTCACAGAGCTGTCAAATGATGACAATTCATCTGTCAAATATTTTTGACAGATGAAACGTCATACGCTGACGTTCTCTGTAGCCGACTTCTCCTTAATTGGCCTGCTAAACCCGCTGGGTGGGCTTAACAAGGTCAATCAAGGGAAAATAGCGTGGGTTGGCCACAAGTCGATGGAGGCGGGACTAAAACCCGACAAGCAGCAGTCCCGCCTCCAATACGCCCCCATAACAAAATCCAGCCCACTGTGTTAAAATAAGACACGGAAATATGAACCAGAAAATATATGTTAAAAGATAAACTAATAAGCATTTTACAGTACTTCATTTTCAGATGCCATAAAGTTGCTAAAGTTAATCAGACTTTTTGCATTATGCATGTGCTTTGGAACTGTGTGAAAGTCAGTCCTTTTGAACTATGCAAATTTCAGCAGACAGTTGGCCTGCAGATCCACTGCAACGCTTTTAGTTAGAGAACGGAAGTGAATGGAATTACACTTAAGCCGCATAAAATAAATACGTCACCAGAGTCTGCATTCATGGAGCTGGGATCTGCATTCTGCTCTTCCAGCACTTCCAGTTGTTTTTGTTCCCAATTCCTTACCAATCTGCAACCCATTATGCTACTAAAAATAGAACATTTTAAATGAGAAAAAAGGCATTGTCCTGAAGCTAAGAATGCCCTGAAGATCCCATTGAAAGACATTGATCAAAATATTTAATAAAACCACAACTGCATAGAGAAAAATTTACATCTTAAAAATAAGCTGAACTGTTTTTATTGCATTTAATTTCTCCATTTAGTCTGCAATGTCCTTTTTTTGTTAACATTTGTAGTCACCATTTTTAGGTATTTATTTCTCATCTCGGAGAGTTGTCATCCTGACTAGTTATTCACCACACTGACTAGTTATTCACCATCCTGACTGGTTATTCACCATCCTGACTGGTTATTCACCACACTGACTGGTTATTCACCATCCTGACTAGTTATTCACCACCCTGACTAGTTATTCACCATCCTGACTGGTTATTCACCACCCTGACTGGTTATTCACCATCCTGACTAGTTATTCACCATCCTGACTAGTTATTCACCATCCTGACTAGTTATTCACCATACTGACTGGTTATTCACCACCCTGACTAGTTATTCACCATACTGACTAGTTATTCACCATCCTGACTGGTTATTCACCATCCTGACTAGTTATTCACCACCCTGACTGGTTATTCACCACCCTGACTGGTTATTCACCACACTGACTGGTTATTCACCATCCTGACTAGTTATTCACCACCCTGACTGGTTATTCACCACACTGACTAGTTATTCACCACCCTGACTGGTTATTCACCATCCTGACTGGTTATTCACCACCCTGACTAGTTATTCACCACACTGACTAGTTATTCACCACACTGACTGGTTATTCACCATCCTGACTAGTTATTCACCACCCTGACTGGTTATTCACCACACTGACTGGTTATTCACCATCCTGACTAGTTATTCACCATCCTGACTGGTTATTCACCACCCTGACTGGTTATTCACCACCCTGACTGGTTATTCACCATCCTGACTAGTTATTCACCATCCTGACTAGTTATTCACCATCCTGACTAGTTATTCACCATACTGACTGGTTATTCACCATACTGACTGGTTATTCACCATACTGACTGGTTATTCACCACCCTGACTAGTTATTCACCACCCTGACTGGTTATTCACCACACTGACTGGTTATTCACCACCCTGACTGGTTATTCACCATCCTGACTAGTTATTCACCACCCTGACTGGTTATTCACCATCCTGACTAGTTATTCACCACCCTGACTGGTTATTCACCATCCTGACTAGTTATTCACCACACTGACTGGTTATTCACCATCCTGACTAGTTATTCACCACCCTGACTGGTTATTCACCATCCTGACTAGTTATTCACCACCCTGACTGGTTATTCACCATCCTGACTAGTTATTCACCACACTGACTGGTTATTCACCATCCTGACTAGTTATTCACCACCCTGACTGGTTATTCACCATCCTGACTAGTTATTCACCACCCTGACTGGTTATTCACCATCCTGACTAGTTATTCACCACCCTGACTGGTTATTCACCATCCTGACTAGTTATTCACCACCCTGACTGGTTATTCACCACCCTGACTAGTTATTCACCACCCTGACTGGTTATTCACCATCCTGACTGGTTATTCACCACCCTGACTGGTTATTCACCACCCTGACTGGTTATTCACCACCCTGACTAGTTATTCACCACCCTGACTGGTTATTCACCACCCTGACTGGTTATTCACCACCCTGACTGGTTATTCACCATCCTGACTGGTTATTCACCACCCTGACTGGTTATTCACCACCCTGACTGGTTATTCACCATCCTGACTAGTTATTCACCATCCTGACTAGTTATTCACCACACTGACTGGTTATTCACCACCCTGACTGGTTATTCACCACCCTGACTGGTTATTCACCACCCTGACTGGTTATTCACCACACTGACTGGTTATTCACCACCCTGACTGGTTATTCACCACCCTGACTGGTTATTCACCACACTGACTAGTTATTCACCACCCTGACTGGTTATTCACCACCCTGACTGGTTATTCACCACACTGACTAGTTATTCACCACCCTGACTGGTTATTCACCACCCTGACTGGTTATTCACCACCCTGACTGGTTATTCACCACACTGACTGGTTATTCACCACCCTGACTAGTTATTCACCACCCTGACTGGTTATTCACCACACTGACTGGTTATTCACCACCCTGACTGGTTATTCACCACCCTGACTGGTTATTCACCACACTGACTAGTTATTCACCACCCTGACTGGTTATTCACCACCCTGACTGGTTATTCACCACACTGACTAGTTATTCACCACCCTGACTGGTTATTCACCACCCTGACTGGTTATTCACCACCCTGACTGGTTATTCACCACACTGACTGGTTATTCACCACCCTGACTAGTTATTCACCACCCTGACTGGTTATTCACCACACTGACTGGTTATTCACCACCCTGACTGGTTATTCACCACCCTGACTGGTTATTCACCACCCTGACTGGTTATTCACCACCCTGACTGGTTATTCACCACCCTGACTGGTTATTCACCACACTGACTGGTTATTCACCACCCTGACTGGTTATTCACCACCCTGACTAGTTATTCACCACCCTGACTGGTTATTCACCAGCCTGACTAGTTATTCACCACCCTGACTAGTTATTCACCACCCTGACTGGTTATTCACCACCCTGACTGGTTATTCACCACCCTGACTGGTTATTCACCACCCTGACTGGTTATTCACCACACTGACTGGTTATTCACCACCCTGACTGGTTATTCACCACCCTGACTAGTTATTCACCACCCTGACTGGTTATTCACCAGCCTGACTAGTTATTCACCACCCTGACTGGTTATTCACTATCCTGACTGGTTATTCACCACCCTGACTGGTTATTCACCACCCTGACTAGTTATTCACCAGCCTGACTAGTTATTCACCACCCTGACTAGTTATTCACCACCCTGACTGGTTATTCACTATCCTGACTGGTTATTCACCACACTGACTAGTTATTCACCACCCTGACTGGTTATTCACCACCCTGACTAGTTATTCACCACCCTGACTGGTTATTCACCACCCTGACTGGTTATTCACTATCCTGACTGGTTATTCACCACACTGACTAGTTATTCACCACCCTGACTGGTTATTCACCACCCTGACTGGTTATTCACCACACTGACTAGTTATTCACCACCCTGACTGGTTATTCACCATCCTGACTAGTTATTCACCACCCTGACTGGTTATTCACCACACTGACTGGTTATTCACCACCCTGACTGGTTATTCACCACCCTGACTAGTTATTCACCACCCTGACTGGTTATTCACCAGCCTGACTAGTTATTCACCACCCTGACTGGTTATTCACTATCCTGACTGGTTATTCACCACCCTGACTGGTTATTCACCACCCTGACTAGTTATTCACCAGCCTGACTAGTTATTCACCACCCTGACTAGTTATTCACCACCCTGACTGGTTATTCACTATCCTGACTGGTTATTCACCACCCTGACTGGTTATTCACCACCCTGACTAGTTATTCACCAGCCTGACTAGTTATTCACCACCCTGACTAGTTATTCACCACCCTGACTGGTTATTCACCATCCTGACTAGTTATTCACCACCCTGACTAGTTATTCACCACCCTGACTGGTTATTCACCACCCTGACTAGTTATTCACCACCCTGACTAGTTATTCACCACCCTGACTGGTTATTCACCACCCTGACTAGTTATTCACCACCCTGACTAGTTATTCACCACCCTGACTGGTTATTCACCACCCTGACTAGTTATTCACCACCCTGACTGGTTATTCACCACCCTGACTGGTTATTCACCACCCTGACTGGTTATTCACCACCCTGACTAGTTATTCACCACCCTGACTGGTTATTCACCACCCTGACTGGTTATTCACCACCCTGACTGGTTATTCACCACCCTGACTGGTTATTCACCACCCTGACTAGTTATTCACCACCCTGACTGGTTATTCACCACCCTGACTAGTTATTCACCACCCTGACTGGTTATTCACCACCCTGACTGGTTATTCACCACCCTGACTAGTTATTCACCACCCTGACTGGTTATTCACCACCCTGACTGGTTATTCACCACCCTGACTAGTTATTCACCACCCTGACTGGTTATTCACCACCCTGACTGGTTATTCACCACACTGACTGGTTATTCACCACCCTGACTGGTTATTCACCATCCTGACTAGTTATTCACCACCCTGACTGGTTATTCACCATCCTGACTAGTTATTCACCACCCTGACTGGTTATTCACCATCCTGACTAGTTATTCACCACCCTGACTGGTTATTCACCACCCTGACTAGTTATTCACCACCCTGACTGGTTATTCACCACCCTGACTAGTTATTCACCATCCTGACTAGTTATTCACCATCCTGACTGGTTATTCACCATCCTGACTAGTTATTCACCACCCTGACTGGTTATTCACCACCCTGACTAGTTATTCACCACCCTGACTGGTTATTCACCACCCTGACTGGTTATTCACCACCCTGACTAGTTATTCACCACACTGACTGGTTATTCACCACCCTGACTGGTTATTCACCATCCTGACTAGTTATTCACCACCCTGACTGGTTATTCACCATCCTGACTAGTTATTCACCACCCTGACTGGTTATTCACTATCCTGACTGGTTATTCACCATCCTGACTAGTTATTCACCATCCTGACTGGTTATTCACCATCCTGACTAGTTATTCACCATCCTGACTGGTTATTCACCACCCTGACTGGTTATTCACCACCCTGACTAGTTATTCACCACCCTGACTGGTTATTCACCACCCTGACTGGTTATTCACCACCCTGACTAGTTATTCACCACCCTGACTAGTTATTCACCACCCTGACTGGTTATTCACCATCCTGACTGGTTATTCACCATCCTGACTAGTTATTCACCACACTGACTAGTTATTCACCACCCTGACTGGTTATTCACCACCCTGACTAGTTATTCACCACCCTGACTGGTTATTCACCACCCTGACTAGTTATTCACCACCCTGACTGGTTATTCACCAGCCTGACTGGTTATTCACCACACTGACTGGTTATTCACCACCCTGACTAGTTATTCACCACACTGACTGGTTATTCACCAGCCTGACTAGTTATTCACCACCCTGACTGGTTATTCACCACCCTGACTAGTTATTCACCACCCTGACTGGTTATTCACCAGCCTGACTGGTTATTCACCACACTGACTGGTTATTCACCACCCTGACTAGTTATTCACCACACTGACTAGTTATTCACCACCCTGACTGGTTATTCACCACCCTGACTAGTTATTCACCACCCTGACTGGTTATTCACCACCCTGACTAGTTATTCACCACCCTGACTGGTTATTCACCAGCCTGACTGGTTATTCACCACACTGACTGGTTATTCACCACCCTGACTAGTTATTCACCACACTGACTGGTTATTCACCAGCCTGACTAGTTATTCACCACCCTGACTGGTTATTCACCACCCTGACTAGTTATTCACCACCCTGACTGGTTATTCACCACCCTGACTGGTTATTCACCACCCTGACTAGTTATTCACCACACTGACTGGTTATTCACCAGCCTGACTAGTTATTCACCACCCTGACTGGTTATTCACCATCCTGACTGGTTATTCACCACCCTGACTGGTTATTCACCACCCTGACTAGTTATTCACCACCCTGACTAGTTATTCACCATCCTGACTAGTTATTCACCATCCTGACTGGTTATTCACCATCCTGACTAGTTATTCACCATCCTGATTGGTTATTCACCATCCTGACTGGTTATTCACCACCCTGACTAGTTATTCACCATCCTGATTGGTTATTCACCATCCTGACTAGTTATTCACCACACTGACTAATTATTCACGACACTGACTGGTTATTCACCACCCTGACTAGTTATTCACCACACTGACTAGCTATTCACCACACTGACTGTTTTTTCATCACCCTGACTAGTTATTCACCACCCTGACTAGATATTCATCACCCTGACTAGTTATTCACCACCCTGACTAGTTATTCACCATCCTGACTAGTTATTTACCACCTTGACTAGTTATTCACCATCCTGACTAGTTTTTCAAATCGCCACTGGGACTGGTTGCCGGTTGATAGTGTTAACCAGCAATACAGTGATTTTTTTTTACTTTGCTTTCCACGTGCTACACAGTATTAAGAAAATGGTCACAGCATTACTGATTAAAACTAAGGATATGGGGAAAGAGCGGCGAGTGGGACTAACTGGATTGCTCTTCGAAAGAGCCGCGCAAACTCAATGGGCCGAATGGCCTCCTTCTGTGCTGTACGATTCTATGAGTCTATGATCAACTGGCAACCAGTGGCAACTGCTACAATTCTGCTGGGCCAGTGAGAAACTGGCCAGGTGCCAACTGTATCCTTTCACCCCCCAATCTACCATCTTCCTATAAAAAGGGATAAACAAGTAATCTGTTTACAGTGTTGGTGGTGCTCTCACCTCTGAGACAGAAGGTTGTGGGTTCAAGTCCCACTCCAGAGACTTGAGCACAAAATCCAGACTGACACTCCCAGTGCAGTACTGAGGGAGTGCTGCACTGTCGGAGTTGCCGTCTTTCAGATGAGACGTTAAACCAAGGCCCCGTCTGCTCTCTCAGGTGGACGTAAAAGATTGCAAGGCACTATTTCGAAAAAGAGCAGGGGAGTCCTAACCAATATTTATCCCTCAAACAACATCACTGAAAGAAATTACCTGGTCATTATCTCATTGCTGTTTGTGGGAGCTTGCTGTGCGCAAATTGGTTGCCGCGTTTCCTACATTACAACAGTGACTACACTTCAAAAGTACTTCATTGGCTGTAAAGTACTTTCGGACACCCTGAGGTCATGAAAGGCGCTATATAAATGCAAGTCTTTCTTTCTTTCTTCTTTGCAAGTTTATGGGATGTCCATACACATAAAAAGTCAATCTTTTCCAGTTGTGCTTGCCCTTACAGAGATGCCTAAGTTAATGTATACAGCACGTTACTTTCTGAAAGTACTTCCACCAGCTTTGGTTGACATTATTATCATTCCTGAGCATGCTTCTGAAGAGTGGCTTCTCTCAGCTACTGTAATCCATCTCTTCTGATCCACAGCCAATACTCTTGTCTCGTCTGGTGTCATCTGGCACTTTTCAAATCCGTATTGATACCAGTGAACCACATCCAACATTTTCATCTCAAGCTTTTCCCCTTATGGCACCAAACCAACATTCCCTTAAGCAGGAAGCTGACAGGCATCCAGTCAGAATATATGGCCAAAGTCAGATGGTTGAAATCTCTTCAGACGTCTTCGCAGACAGTTTTTCATCCTGTTCTGACTTCACCGTTGCCTATTCTAGCAGATTTATTACTCTCTATTACTCTTAACAGTAACCAGGAAGCCTCTGTCAAAGTGTGGCTTTAAATCTGATGATCGTCTAGCCTTGCTTGTGAGCCACGCACCAGAAGGGGTTAACAACTCTCTACTGGGACGCAACTGTTACACGCCATTGTTTACTGAAATCATACTACATTCAGTAATTATCGTCGGCAAATCTTTTCACTGAACGATGACTGCTGGTTTCCTGCAATGTCGGATAATGAGGTGCTGACAAGCTATTCTGTAAACGCCTCACACAAGTTGGTAGGATGGTAATCATTGTTGTAGCGTGCATATGTGACAGGGTCAGATATGGATTAGGCTGGCTCGATGTTGCTAGTGCCATGTGGACATGACCTAGGGTTGGCAACTCTGGTTTGACGTGTTCCTGGAGGTTTCGTCACCCACCTCCAACTGCCCCCCCCCACTCCCCCCCCCACCCCCCGCTCTTTCCCCAGAGCCCTGCAAACTTTCCCTTTTCAACTATATATCCAATTCCCTTTTGAAAGTTACTACTGAATCTGCTTCCACCGCCCTTTCAGGCAGTGCTTTCCAGATCACAACTTTCTGGGTAAACAATTCACTTCACATCAATGAGCAATATTTGAGTCTTATCTAGGCTCTTCCTCACATGGAAATAAAAATAAGATTTTTTTGCAAATGATGCAGATCAAAAAGGAATGATGTCAAGATAAACTCTGCAAATGAATATTTTCATACTGTATTTTACACAAAATAACCATAGTGTATTATACTCATTTTTATAGCTTTTTATGTATTAAATAATAAGGGATGTTTCCACCTGTGGGAGGAGTCCAAAACTAGAGGCCATAAATATAAGATAGTCACTAATCAACCCAGCAAGGAATTCAGGAGAAACTTCTTTACTCAGAGAATGGTGAGAATGTGGAACTCGCTACCACAGGGAGTGGTTGAGGTGAAGAGCATAGATGCATTTAAGGGAATGCTAGATAGGTACATGAGGGAGAATGGAATAGATGGATATGTTGATAGGGTGAGATGAAGTAGGGTGGGAGGAGGCTCGTGTGGGGCACAAACACCAGCATGGACCTGTTGGGCTGAATGGCCTGTTTCTGTGCTGTAAAATTCTTTGTACAGTAATGCTATGAGATGCATTTCCATGCTGCTGTGCCAAATTGAGGATACCTCCACTAACTGACAGAGCAAGACTAAAGGTGAATTATATCAATACCCATGCCTAGCCTCAGTTTTGCAAGCAGTATAATAGATATGTGGGATCGCTGCCTGGCAAAAGTAGCTCCCTTTGCATGGATTAGCTGCTTCAAGAGCTGGACAGGCCTGTGGTCAGGAATGAAAAGGAATATTTTTATAGACGTAAGTCTAGATAGGGGTGATCAAATACTTCTTGGAGCAGAATGGTTCCTGTGTTGCTGGGACCATCATCTAGATTAGAAGTAGGGCTACAACACTGTAGCATCGATTCTCTGACCCATGCTCCCCTCTGGGAGCTCAATTTACCCTAAATATTCTCACCTGCCTTTTGGAAAAAAGGAGAAGGTTTGTCAAACTTTCCCTGTGAGGTGTCAGCCGTGGCTCAGTTGGTAGCATTCTCTAGGTGGGAGGGGCTAGGAATGAGCAGGTGCTGCAGGTTGCTTGATTACTGCAGGGAGTTGGAGTGAGTTTGTAAAAAGTTGGTGGTGGTTTTTTTTTCCTCAGGTTTTAGGGCCTTTTTGGTCCTTAAACAGCAGCCAGATGGCTGCTGAGAAGCCTGGAGTGCTGGGTCCCTCAGAGGACAATGTTCCCAGGATGAATTTAATCAGGGGAGAAAATGTTGGGGGAAGGGAGAAAAAAAGGCCTAAAGTTTTGGGCCGGGACCCCAGGAGGTTTGGAAAAGAAAACACGGTGGTGGTTCAGTGCGAGGATAAGGAGATATGAGCTTGGGATATTATCCAGGCGGGACATGAGGACTGCGGCGAGGGAAGCTGCTTTGCCTGCCGACCAAAGCTGAATGTTGGGTTTGAGATGACGGTCAGTGGCCGAGAGGAGGTGGAAAGAATTTTACTGAGTTTGAAGGTTGGAGATAAGTTCTTGGAGGTAACTCTGCTATATTCTGAAGATGATGCGGAGATGCCGGTGTTGGACTGGGGTGGACAAAAGTGAGAAGTTGCACAACACCATGAAGGGGCAGCAGCTCCGAAAGCTTGTGATTTCAAATAAAACTGTTGGACTATAACCTGGTGTTGTGCAACTTCTCACTCATATTCTGAAGAGGTGGTGGTCTCATTCTTAAACCTGCCGGTTTATATTGAAGACAATGTGCTAATAAAAAAGTTGGAGTCATGGGACATTAAAATTTGCTCGGCAATAAAGAGGAGATACTATCCAAGAACGTGGGTAGCAGATGGAACCAGTTATGTAAAGGTGCGGTTCCCAGAGGGGGTGAAATCATTGCCGTATAGCATGAAATTCGAGACAATGGAAGGAGTGCAGTACTTCCGGGTACTGCATGATAACCAGATGAAGGTTTGTTATTATTGTCTTGGACACGACCATCTTGTAAGAAGCTGTCCAGACTTGTACTGTTATAACTGCAGCGAGTCTGGACACATCGTTCAGAGCTGCAAGGCAGAGAGCTGTGGGGTGTGTCACAAAGGCCCCACCCGCTGTGAGTGTGCGGCAGAAGGAAGCCCCTTGAGTGATGAGGAGATGGGAGAAGGAGAAGGAGCAGGAGGTGTGAGTGGAGCGGCTGGAGGAGCGGAGCAGGCGGAAGACACAGCTGATGATTAGAAGGAGAAAAGAGCATAGGAAGAGGCAGAAAATTGTGGAGCAGAGAACAAGATGGAGATGGTGGAAAACACACCAAGTACGGTGGAAAAGGACAAAGACAGCAGTGGGCAGCCCGGGTCGCTGGCAGAGTCAAGCCATAATATGGCTTGGCTCTCCCTAAAGAATCTGGTGTCTACGGGGGGAGAGGAGGCGGGAGCGGGGTGTGGGGGGAGTGCAAGTAGAGTCATAGAGTCATAATTTTAAAGAAAGATGGGCATCACAGGGAGCAGGAGGAGGCAAGACAAGGAGAGGGTGCAAGAGGCAGGAGCCTTAAAGGGGCAGCAGGATGGGAGCAGGGAGACAAAGACGCCAGAAGGGAGCAAGATAGGTGCAGATGCGCCATTGTCCCAGAGAGAGAAGAAACGGGGAGCAAGGGTCAGCGGTGGAGATAAGGCCGAAGGGAGTGGCACAATTGGAGAAACCGTGATAGCTGGAAGACTGTCTAAGGGAGATTATGTATCTGACGGGGAGCAGGGACGGGAGGTTACAGAAGAGCTCGAGAGTGAGGAGTCAGAGGGAGACAGAGACATGGAAGTGGGGGGTGGGGTGGCATCGTGTGGAAAGGGAAAGGTTAGTGAGGGGCAGAAGGAGGGAGAAGTGGCAGCTCCACGGCCCAAACCTAATGTAAGGAAGAGGCTGAAACTGCAGGGAAGGCTCAAACAGGAGGTGATAAAGAGCCGGAGGCTGCACGAGAAAGCAACAGCTGCCCGAAAAGTTGGGAAGGAGCATGAGAGGAGGGAAGGGCCGGAGATTAAATGATGGGGGATTATCAGGCACACTTCCCTTATTCGGACCCATGATTACTGATCAATTTTTAAAGTACAATAGATTAGTATATGTTATGGAAGACAAATTAAACTTCAGGTTTTGATGTTAATATGTGGTGGAGGAATGGCTGTGCAGAGCGGTGGAATGGATTTGTATGATACAATGGAATGATCACGATGTTGTAAATGTTTTAATGTTCAATAAATAATATATTAAAAAAAAGTGGGTAGCACCCTCGCCTCTGAGTCAGAAGGTTGTGGGTTCTAGTCCCACTCCTTGACACTTGAGAACATAATCTAAGCTGGTGCTTCAGTGCAGTACTGAGGGAATGTTGCACTATCGGATGAGACGTTAAACCGAGGCCCTCTCTGCCCTCTGAAGTGGACTTAAAAGATCCCAGGGCACTATTCGAAGAAGAGCAGGTGAGTTCTCCCGGTGTCCTGGCCAACATTTATCCCTCAAGCAACACCTAAAATGAACAATCTGGTCATTTATTTCATTGCTGTTTGTGAGACCTTGCTGTGCACAAATTGGCTGCTACATTACAACAGTGACTACACTTCAAAAGTACTTCAATGACTATAAAGCACTTTGGGACATCCTGAAGCCATGAAAGGTGCGATAGTAATGCAAGTTAGTTCTTTCCTTTTTTTTCTTTCTGATAGTTAAGTATCTAGTGGAATCCATGATAGAGCAGATTGTACATGGCCTTTGGATGTGCTGCGTGGTCTACTTTTTCCATGCTTTATGTTCTTATGTTTAACCTTAAAATCCTGGTATTATTTGTCTGTCTTTTTGTGCAGGTGTTCAATGTATGAAACAACCCAGCTGGTTAGTTAGTGCAAGAAATGGCTCTAAGAACCTCCCCCGCCCCACTGCTGCCACTATAAGATGCCATTAAACACGTCAATGCTACGCCTAATCCAAATAAATCAAGATACCTACCTAATTTATTTAAACTAATCCCGTGTATCTAACACCATCTTTAACAGGACACTTAATGGATTAGAGTTTTTTCAATTCTTCTGACTGATATAAACACAGCATCTGGACAGTCGGCTCTACTCTTCCTCACTCAATATCCTGAAAGATATTCCAGGATCTGAAATATGTTTCAAGCCCCACGGATTTTATAAATCCATTAACCAACTCCAGCTGTGAGCTCTCTTCATCCCACTGTTTTTGTTTCTTTTTGTGGACTGGATGCCATTTTATATCAGTAGAGAATTCACCTGACGGACTCTCATAAGACAAGCCCCAATCACACGAGTGTATAATTGTGTGACGGTGTATAAAGATAATTGAAAGAGCTGTCCAATTAGTCCCACTCCCCTGCTCTTTCCCCATAGCCCTGCAAAATTTTCCCCATTCAAGTATTTATCCAATTCCCTTTTGAAAGTTACTATTGAATCTGCTTCCACCGCCCTTTCAGGCAGCGCATTCCAGATCACAACAACTCGCTGTGTAAAAAAATTCTCCTCATCTCCCCCCTGGTTCTTTTGCCAATTACCTTAAATCTGTGTCCTCTGGTTACTGACCCTCCTGCCAGTGGAAACAGTTTCTCCTTATTTACTCTATCAAAACCCAAGATGCTGCCATTTTCAGAAGCATTGTGCAAATTGCATTTCAAAGCAGAGTTGCAATATTTCCCTCGTTACCATTCGAAGCTCGGCAAAGCACCTCACTGTGTCCACAATCGCGTTTATATTGTTTGAAATCATATATGTTTCAATCAGGTCACATTTAACAGATTCACTATCACCAGTTCATGCTCAGTGTGCATGAGAAGATATTCCCTCCACCTTATATTGTCATAGGGCAGACATTGGAACAGAAAAATGTGTTCTGTTTAACAGTGGTTTTCCTCAGCTGAAGTAAACTCCTCTCCAACTCAATTGTTCCTACTCTGTATTGTGCAGATGGACGTGGGTTACAGTCAGGCTTTTGGTTTCCTGCCTTTGTAACTAACTTCTGTTTCTGTGTCTATTCTTATACCTTGGACTTAAACCACTAATTAAAAGTCAACTACTGGAATAGAATGAGAGATGAAAAGTGTCTTTGATAAGATTTTTGAATTACTTTGCAAAAATAAAAGAAGTTTTATATTTAGATGGAGGTTGTCCCACTTATTAGCATATTGCTTTGTTACATTATCAATGGAATTGGTTGCACTAATATTTCATGTTAGGAAATCTCTATTAACCACACAGCTATTATTACCAGAAACCTCCTCCAGGTCCAGAAATGAATTTAAGGAAAGTATTATAAATAATTTTGTTGACATTGTGGGAACTATCCGAGCAGAAGTCACTCAACTTCAAAACCTGAAGCAACTTTGAGTTGCAAACAGCACTTTCGATAATAGAAAATGGCTGTCAAGTATTTAAGCCATACGGTTCTGATGATGTTATAAACTATTCAAGCTTTAGACCTGGGGTTTGTGACATCAGAACCCTTTGCTTCAATCATCGACTTTTATTTCCCTGCCAGCCTCTTGTGTTGGCCTCCACTTTCCGTCCCTCCTTCCCTCTGCCGAACGCACTGACTCCTGCAGGAGCTTGGGTCCACAGGCACTCGACACCCTCAGTGCCTTGGCCAAATGGGCGTTCTTCACACGTCAACCTGGACCGTGATTGTTGGCAGACTATTCCACCGAGCGAGGCGGAGCACCGCGGCCAAGTCCAATCACCCAAGGTGGCGCACCGATGCAATCTCCACCGGAGGTCACTGGATAGCGGCGAGGCGTGGAAAAGCCCTGGCTGATGTTAACTTCTCCTAGTCCGGGGGCTCTGATCCCAATTGTAATGCCCCAGCGAGGTAGCCAGCTGTGGATTTTGGAGGGTTCTATTGCTGCACTTTGCTATGGAATGCTGGCGACTCTCTAAAACAGGGCGTTAAGGTCAATCTGAACTTTTCTACCACCAGCCTGGCTGCCATCAATGAACTCGGCACAGCCTGGGAATCAGAACCTGGGACCTTCCTTCTCTCTTTGGCTGAGTTCAGCACCAGGAAGGGCTCCTTATCAGCTGAGCCATGAAACATAGAAACATAGAAGATAGGAGCAGGAGTAGGCCATTCGGCCCCTCGAGCCTGCTCCACCATTCGATGAGATCATGGCTGATCATCCAAACTCAGTACCCTGTACCTGCCTTCTCCCCATATCCCTTGATACCTTTAGCTTTAAGAAATATATCTAACTCATCCTTGAATATATTTAATGACTTCGCCTCAACTACCTTCTGTGGTAGAGAATTCCACAGGTTCACCACTCTCTGGGTGAAGAAATTCTTCCTCATTTCTGGGGGGAGAGCAGCCAGCTATCATTTACTCTACATCTGGTAGATATTTCTTGTTGTGTAAATGCATCCTTCAACACGCGAATCAGAATCCATTGCTCCAACTTTGAGATTTTGGTTTGTTGTTTTAGTGGATCATTAGCCGATAACAGGCAGAGCAGCGTTATTATTTGTTTTTGTCCGTCTGACCTGTGAATGGCTTCCTCCAGTTTCTTTGACTTGTTCTCATCCAACTGGATCTGCTGGCTTCTGGCGTCTTCCTCTTCAGCCGATACGGGAGGGATTCCTTGCAGCAGCCATCTCTCTCTCATGGCTTTGGACTGGGTAGGAAGGGAAGAAAGGTCTGATGAAAACGTTACTCCGCAAAATACAGAATTCAAAAACCAGTGACGTTGATCCCCGATTTTAATCGCTCCACCATTGGTGGCTGTGCCTTCAGCAGCCTAGGCCCCAAGCTCTGGAATTCTCTCCCTAAACCTCTCCGCCTCTCTCTATTCCTGTATAGAATTATAGAATAATAGAATAATACAGCACGGAAGGAGGCCATTCGGCCCATTGAGTCTGAGCCGTCTCTTTCCAAGAGCAATCCAGTTAGTCTCACTCCCCGGCTCATTCCCCATATCCCTGCAATTTTTTCTCCTTCAATTTATCCAATTCCCTTTTGAAGGCTACTATTGAATCTGTTTCCACCGCCCCATCAGGCAGTGCATTCCAAATCCTAACCACTCGTTGTGTAAAAAGGTTTTCCCTCATGTTGTTTCTGGTTCTTTTGCCAATCACCTTAAATCTGTGCCCTCTGGTTATCGACCCTTCACCATTGGAAACAGTTTCTCTTTATTTACTCTATTTAAACCCTTCATGATTTTAAACACCTCTACCAAATCTCCTCTTGGCCTTCTCTGCTCCAAGGAGAACAACCCCAGCTTCTCCAGTCCATCCACGTAACTGTAATCACTCATCCCTGGAACCGTTCTAGTAAATTCCTTTAAGACGCTCCTTAAAACCAACCTCTTTGACTAAGCTTTTGGTCACCTGTCCTAATATCTCCTTCTGTGGCTCAGTGTCAAATTTGGCAATCACTCCTGTGAAGCGCCTTGGGATGTTTTACTACATTAAAGGGGTTATATAAATTCAAGTTGTTTTTGTAATTCTGAAACAAAGTCAATCATTTAGGAAATGAATTTCTCTATCTGAGATTGGTTTCAGGTCTGCTAGTGGGAAATGCAATTGATCTGAATGGCTCTGTTGATCTGCTAGATTCAGTCACTCAGGCAACATGCCCATATTTGGGGGTTTTCTGGGCCGAGCAGGGCTCAAACACCAGCTGTGGAGCCACTCTGCAGGACAGATGCCTTTGCAACCTCGTGCTGCAGCAGACGAACACATCTGCAAACATTTTCACAACCGTTCTCATGTTTCAATTTCGTTTTTATTATGAATAAAATAAAAGTTCCCCAGTCAAATGTCATTGATAGCACGTTGGTCTCACCACACTCATTCATAGCTATTGTTAACTTGATTGATGAATGGCCATTACCCAGGACAAAAAAAATGAGGATTAGTCTAACAACAGTAACAACATGCATTTATACAGTGCCTTTACAGTAGTAAAAGGTCCCAAAAGAGAAAAATAGGGAGAAACTATTTCCTCTGGTGGGGAGAGTCCAGAACAAGGGGGCATAACCTTAAAATTAGAGCTGGACCATTCAGGGGTGATGTCAGGAAGCACTTCTTCACACAAAAGGCTAGTGGAAATCTGGAACACTCTCCCCCAGAAAGCTGTTGAGGCTGGGGGTCAATTGAAAATTTTTGAACTAAGATTGATAGATTTTTGTTAGTTAGGTGTATTAAGGGATATGGAGCGAAGGCGGGCAGATGGAGTTGAGGTACAGATCAGCCATGATCTCACTGAATGACGGAACAGGCTCGAGGGGCTGAATGGCCTCCTACTGCTCCCTATGTTCACAGTCCAGTGTTTTAATCAAATGTTTGCTCAGCCCAGATCAGTGAACAGAGGGGGTTAAATTGAGATATCTTTCAGGTTTCACTGAAACATCGAGTGCCCAAACAACCCGCCAAGATCTTTTTATACATTCCAAATAGAAAAGGCAAAGAATCAACTGTAATTTGCAAATCGACTGTCAGAAAGAAATTTTTTAAGTCAAGAAATCACAGCAAAACGGGACTTGCCGCTCGCTTAGAGTCAAGAATGTGTTGGAGGCAAAGACAAAGCATAAACTACAAGAAAAGAAGCTGACATCCTCTGTGGACACTTGCTAAATTTTGCAGTGATGATCTACTAAAAGTGCCACCTAAGCTCTCCTTCTCGCTTGAGCTGTGATTAATGGCATTAAGTGTGTGACAGCGATCCAGGGATTGCCCAGGCAGGTCAGCAGGTTCACAGTTCTGAAAGCACTGCCATGCATAAATTATTTTTGGATGGTGACGTCAGATGATATAATTTTATCCAAACCCCACTCTGTATGTGAGTTTGAAATTCAACTCTGTACCTATCCTTGGTACAGGCCGCAGCGCGTATAGCGTGCGCATTCGTGCTTTCGCGATTTGCCCGCTATACGCGATGGACGGTTAATCCGTTGGACTCCCTAAATAATGTCCTCTAAGCGGGGGAAGCCCTGAAGAGAAAAGAGTGAGTTGCTGCTCTCTCCTCGTTCTAATGTAATCACAAATAATATGCTTCAGGGTCTTGACATAATTCCCTGGTGGTGGGGTGGTTAGGATTTGGCACTTTCACTGCCTGTGACCTGGGTTCAATTCCTGGTCAGGGAGCATGATTTTCTGATGTATTTAAGGCTAAAGCTGGATGAGCACCTGAGGGAGAAAGGAATAGAAAGGTTCTGCTGGTAGGGTGAGAGGAGGCTTGTGTTGAGCATAAGCACTGGCATAGATAGTTGAATTGAATGGCCTATTTCTGTGCTGTAAATTCTGTGTAATAAAATTTTATGGATTTAAATAATAAATGAACTTTGTTAAATTTATATCTGTTCCTCTGTGTGTATAATCACCAGCTTCTCTTAAGAGTTGGACTGAAGCCGATTGCAGCCTACCGACTACCCGGGTCAATTTCAAAGCTCCTGAACCGCTGCCTGTTTTTGTGTTTGTGAATATCTTTCAGAAATTAACACTTAATTAGGGGATGATCTAAAATACATTAACAGAGCGCTGCACAGCTAACAGTAGTGGACGGGGGTTGGAATGGAAGGTGATCCCCGAGCAGCTGCTCGAACCGCCTGAAAGAACCGGCCCGATTAATACGGTTTAAGCGGGGCTTTTGTAATTGACGCCTATGGTAACGGCAAACGGTTGGCGCCATTTGCCCCATATAGGCAGCTGTTGGGGATAAGCAGTGATGGTGTAAATGGTGGGACTGTACTAAGGGAAACTTAGTGCTGACAAAAAAAGCTGCCATGTGTCAAAATTCTCCTCCATCTGAATTCAGCAGTTACAGTAAAATCTTCACAAGGCGTCGTTAATGAATATTTGATATGAGCAACATTACTGAGATTGACATCAAAACAAGCAACAGTCCTCCATTGCTTCAGTGATCTGATCTGAGCTGAACAGGCCTCTCTGTGGACCAGCATTAGGCACTCCTTTACAGTAGACTGATCCCATTCATCAGCTGATGGGTCATCTGTTAATAATCATACCTACATAATGTCATCAGTTGGCACGCTCAATTCATCTGCTCAACAGATTTATTGGAATGTTTGTTTGACTTGATTTAAGTCCATATTTTGCAGTAGTACTCAATTTTTGTTACATATTTTTTTGGCAGTCATATTCTCCTCCTGTTGCCTGTGGAATATTGCTGTAAAGCAGTTGATACAACTTTTTAAAAAAAATGCCATGTGGAACCAGTTAAGGATTAAGATGATAAGAAACAGGAGCAGGAGTAGACCATACGGCCCCTCGAGCCTGCGCCGCCATTCAATAAGATCATGGCTGATTTTGTAATAGGTGACGTATTGCACCAGGTTTTTGTATTGTTTCAAAAATAGAGCACTTGCCCCTTTCAGCTCTGGGTTTCTATATCCATTGCAGACTAATGGGGTGAAATTCTTCTCTCTCTGTTGGTTGTAAAGGTAACGCGCCAGCGAACCGGAGCAATTTCATCTCAGTTCCTTGTTGCCGTGAGTCCACAGCACAAGACTGCTCGTAATTCATCAGAAATTTGCATTAAATTTGCAAATCCTATTGACAAGCGGGGGAATGGGACTGACTGGATTGCTCTACAGAGAGCTGGCATGGACTCGATGGGCTGAATGGCCTCCTTCTGTGCCGTTCTGACTCTACGACTCTATGACATACAACAAAAATAATAATTTGCATTTATATAGCACCTTTCACGTGGTGAAACGTCTCAAGGTGCTTCACAGTGCATTTTTATAACGCTTCAAACAAAATTTGACACTGAGCTACGTAAGAAGATATTAGGATAGGTGACAAAAACTTGGTCAAAGTGATTAGTTTTAAGGTACCTCTTGAAGCAGGAGAGAGTGGTTAGTGAGGCGGAGAGGTTTAGAGAGGGAATTCCAGAGCTTAGGGCCTAGCAGCTGATGGCACGGCTGCCAATGGTGGAGCGAACAAAATCGGGGACACCCAAGATGCCAGAATTGGAGGAGAGCAGAGATCTCGAATAGGCCACAAAGATGTCTGTAGTGGGAAATGGAAATGTTATGTTGGTGCTGTGTGGAATTGAGAGGCCCCTGGGGCTAAGGTCCATCATTAGGGCATAGTAGAGAGAGCTTCTGTACTCAATGGACCGAGAAGTGTTTGATAGTGACATTGGATTCAAAAAAGTAAATAAAAATGTTCCACTGTTGGAAGACCCACATTCCTCACACTGAAGCACCAAATTAGTCTCACCCAAACCCGAGAATAAAGCAAATATTCAACAGAGAAAGCGACGCTACAACTCATAATAACATTTGCGATGTGAACTGGGCTGAGGACAGTCCGCTTGCCAATATTCAATGACACAAAAACAGGCAACCGCATGTGCAATGAATGAGCACGATTGTGTTGAGTTTGTGGAAGACGTTATGCTGTGAAGTTCTGGCACCGGCCTCCTACCTTGTGATGCTGCAGCTGAAGTATTTTATCTTCGAGCTGGTGCCTCTTGTCTTCTATTTCCGTCTGCCTCCGCCTTTTCTCCTTCAAAGAGAGAGAGAGAGAAAGAATGTATTAAACAGGTGGTGTTGACCGCTATTAGCTCTTCCTTTTTGTCTCTGTGCGAACAAACAGAAATCTTGGTTAAAAAAAAATTATGGACATCATCAGGAAATACAACAAGCAGAATTCAATAGTGCGACATTGTGGTAAGTATATTAAGTTACAGCAGCCATGCTACTAAAAATACACGGGCATTGAAATTATGCTGCATGCAAGAAAGAAAGACTCGCATTCTTATAGTGCTTCAGGACATCCCAAAGCGCTTTACAACCAATGAAGTACAGGAAACGCAGCAGCCAACTTGCTTGGTAATGATCTTGTTTTTTTAATGATGTTGGTTGAGAGATAAATATTGGCCAGGACACCAGGGAGCACTCCCCTGCTCTTCTTCATAATAACATCATGGGTTCTTTTACATCCACCTGAGAGGGCAGAAAAGGCCTCGGTTTAACGTCTCATCTGAAAGACGGCACCTCCGACAGTGCGGCACTCCCTCAGTACTGCACTGGAGTGTCGGCCTAGATTTTGCGCTCAAGTCTCTGGAGCGGGTACTTGAACCCACAACCTTCTGACTCTGAGGCCAGAGAGAGTGCTACCAACTGAGCCACGGCTGACACCCACAAAAATACTTAATGGGGTAGATTTTTCCTTTGTGCATTGAAGTCAATGGAAATAAAAATGGGGAGAGATATAAAACGGGCTGCCAATTCAATCGCTTTACACTATCGCACCATCTAAGTCAAGATCTACCCCAATGTGATCAAATTAATTTCCTTTGTTCACTATTTTAAACACAGTCATTAACCAAAACAAATGTATACTTCTGTTAAAATAGAGGCAAATGTTTTAAGGTCTGAAATGTTGCTAATGAATGTTAGCTTGTTTCAATACCATTGCTGTGGGACATTACTGAGCATGCTCTTACTAAGGGAGTAAGGAAACCGAGAGAAAGGGCGATGTCTGCAGGGCAGTAGTTTATAATTTTACCGGTGCCACATGGGCCTCTGTTCAGCAGTGCGTGTAAGATCACCTTGGAGGAGGTGCAGTGGTAAACCCACTCCCAAACCCGTGACCTCCACCACCTAGAAGGACAAGGGTAGCAGGCATATAGGAACACCACCACCTCCAATTCCCCACCAAGTCACACCTCGTCACGACTAGGGAAATATATCGCTGTTCCTTCATTGTCGCTGGGTCAAAATCCTGGCAATCCCTCCCGAACAGCACTGTGGGAGCACCTTCACTATACGGACTGCAGCAGTTCAAGAAGGCGGCTCATCACCACCTTCTCAAGGGCAACTATGGATGGGCAATAAATGCCGGCCTGGCTAGCGACGCCCACATCCCGAGAATGAATTAAAAAAAAGCAGATATTTTTGGTTTGTGAAAATGCTGCTCACCAGTTCCTTTTGCAGCGTTCAAACAGACAAATCAAAAATAAGCACAGCACAGACCACTGCCCCTCTCACATTGATCAGCGGCTTAACATGGGGGCCTAGCATTTCTGAAATCGGCCAAACCAACGCAAAACATCGAGGAAGTTTCGAATGCAACTTACGTCCTGCATAACTCGAGCTGCCGCGAAGTTTAACGTTGGTTTAAAGAACATGGTGCTGGAAGTCGGCCCTGCCCGCAAAACTGGCCACGCCCCCAGATTGAAATAACGAGCCTGGCGAGTTTCCACCCATTGCGTCTCTTTGCGGCCCTTCGAAGCGGCTCTTCAAACTGAGCTTGTTTTTTAGGCGCACAGGCACTAATAGGCACCTTTCAAAAGGTTTTATATATTTATATTTTTATTTAAAAATATTTAATTTATTAAGAAACTGATTAGTGTATACTAATGAAGCTAGTAAATGGTTCTGTATAGTTTTTTTGAAGTCATTTTCAGTGATTTTAAATCAGATTACTCACAGGTGGAGGGCTGGAGATTCTTATTATTAAGAATGCTTATTTTTTGTGAAAATAAACAATTACGTTCTATTACGCTGCCCGTTTGCGCTGGTTCATCTTACGTTTGTGATTATGCAAATGAGATTGGGCGGAAACTTCACTTTGGAAAACCAGCGCAATGTCGAGCGCAAGCTGTGGCCGTTTTGCCGATTGTGCCCAAAGCGGAAACTCTACCCGTGATGTATAACTTAACTCTCAGTGTTTGTGTTATTGTAGCGTTTAACACTAAGTATAGAATCAGACTCCAAGGCCAGGATTATCTTGCTGGTGTCAGCTTCCCTTTGGAGGGGTGGGGTGGGCTTTGTGTCTTTGTGTCTGTCCTTGCCGATATTTTGGGGGCGGGCGGGCGGGTGGGGTGGTGGGAAGGGGGGTTCAGTCTCATTTAAATTATCTCACCGGGGTCCTGATGGGATTCCTGCCTGCACTTAGGAGCTTACTTCAAGGGGAGGGGGGTGGGGTTGGAACAGCGGAAGATTCTGACACCTGCAGTGTCTGCAAGAGGGAGAAAGTCTTTTGCAGAGCAGAAAAATTTGGTAGTCTCTGATTACAGGAAACAATCTGTCACTGTAGGTTAGTGCGCCGACAGTCCCTACATTGACTGCACTCACCGCAGTGGGATTAAAGTGTTTAAACATGTCACCCCCCCCCCCCCCCCCCCTCACCTAACAATGCCGAATGCCTGTCCTCTTCTGGCATTCCCTGTATCCAGCGTTGCCATGGCAACAATGTATGACATGTAGGCCTAGAAATGTGAGAAAAGCCCGCATGCGCTCCCTGCCCGCCATTTTGGGGCTTTGGGTGTCCTCATAGCGCCTGATAAATGGACACTACAACGGGCCAATTTCTAAGCCAGAATGACACTCTGGGATTGAGTTTCCGCTCGCTGACACCAGTAATATCAATGCAATCCAGGCAGAATTAGTCGAACCGGCGCAAAAGATCGGGGAACTTTACATTGGTTCAAGATTCAATTCCCCCGGATCTGACCCCGCCCACAAAACTGACCATGCACCCAGGATGAAATTGCAAGATTCCACCAATCGCGCTGGTTCGGGAAGGCTCTTCGCTTTGCACTCAGTTTCTTAGCTGCACAGGCACTAGTAGGCATGTTTTAAAACTTTTTTTCATGTCAAAATATATTTTGTTTACTAAGATACTGGCTAGTGTAGTTCAATGAAACCATTAAATGGTTCAGTATAGTTTTTCTTTAAAGTCATTTTCAGTGATTTTAAATCAGGTTACTCCCAGGTGGTGGACTGGACACTGTGATTAAAAATGCTTATTTTTTGTGACAAACCCATTTTCAGCTGTATTAATCAAACTGCACCAGGTTACCACTCTTAAATACATCAAGGAATACTTTGAAATGGAAAGAAAATAAAAGGAACGATTACGTTCTGTTACGCTGCCCAATTGCGCTTATTCATAGAAGATTTCACGGTTGTGATTGTGCAAATGCGTTTTAACTTAAACTTGAAGTTCAACCTAACCAGCACAATTTCGAGCGCTTTTGGGGCGCAATTTCCCGATTGCACCAAAAGCAGGAACTCTAACCCACTGTCTTCAATGTCTCATTTAATTGCACCCACCCGTATCTGGGCTAACGTTTCTAATGGTGAAAGTAACACCCAAAAAATCTGTCAGTTGCAATGATGGTGGAGCCCAGCACGTGAGTCCAAAAGACAAGGCTGAAGCGTTTACAACCATCTTCAGCCACAAGTGCTGAGTGGATGATCCATATCGGCCTCCTCCTGAGGTCCCAACCATCACAGAAGCCAGTCTTCAGCCAATTCGATTCACTCCATGTGATATCAAGAAACGGCTGAGCGCACTGGATACAGCAAAGGCTGTGGGCCCCGACAACATCCCGGCTATCGTGCTGAAGACTTGTGCTCCAGAACTAGCCGCACCTCTAGCCAAGCTGTTCCAGTACAGCTACAACACTGACATCTATCCGACAATGTGGAAAACTGCCCAGATATGTCCTGTCCACAAAAAGCAGGACAAATCCAATCTGGCCAATTACCGCCCCATCAGTCTACTCTCAATCATCAGCAAAGTGATGGAAGATGTCATCGACAGTGCTATCAAGCGGCATTTACTCACCAATAACCTACTCACTGATGCCCAGTTTGGGTTCCGCCAAGACCACTCGGCTCCCAACCTCATTACAGCCTTGGTTCAAACATGGAGAAAGGCGCTGAATTCCAGAGGTGAGGGTGGAGTGACTGCCCTAGACTTCAAGGCAGCATTTGACTGAGTGTGGCATCAAGGAGCCCTAGTAAACTGAAGTCAATGGGAATCAGGGGGAAAACTCTCCACTAGCTGGAGTCATACCTAGCACAAAGGAAGATGGTTGTGGTGATTGGAGGTCAATCTTCACAGGCCCAGGACATCGTTGCAGGAGTTCCTCAGGGCAGTGTCCTAGGCCCAACCATCTTCAGCCGCTTCATCAATGACCTTCCCTCCAACATAAGGTCAAAAATGGGGATGTTCGCTGATGACTGCACAGTGTTCAGTGCCATTCACAACTCCTCAGATAATGAAGCAGTCCATGCCCGCATGCAACAAAACCTGGACGATGTATAGGCTTGGGCTGATAAGTGGCAGGTAACATTCGCGCCACAGAAGTGCCAGGCAATGACTATCTCCAACAAGCGAGAGTCTAACCACCTCCCCTAGACACTCAACGGCATTACCATCGCCGAATCTCCCACCATCAACATCCTGGGGGTCACCATTGACCAGAAGCTTAACTGGACCAGCCACATAAATACTGTGGCAACAAGAGCAGGTCAGAGGCTAGGTATTCTGTGGCGAGTGTCTCACCTCCTGACTCCCCAAAGCCTTTCCACCATCTACAAGGTACAGGTAAGGAGTGTGATGGAATACTCTCCACTTGCCTGGATGAGTGCAGCATCAACAACACTCAAGTAGCTAGACACCATCCAGGACAAAGTAGCCCGCTTGACTGGCACCCCATCCACCACCTTAAACATTCACCCCCTCCACCACCGGCATACCGTGGCTGCAGTGTGTACCCTCTACAAGATGCACTGCAGCAACTCGCCAAGGCTTCTTCGGCAGCACCTCCCAAACCTGCGACCTCTACCACCTAGAAGGATAAGGGCAGCAGGCGCATGGGAACACCAGCACCTCCAAGTTCCCCTCCAAGTCACACACCATCCTGACTTAAAGTATATCGCCGATCCTTCATCGTCGCTGGGTCAAAATCCTGGAACTCCCTCCCTAACAGCACTGAGGGAGTACCGTGACCACACGGACTGCAGCGGTTCAAGAAGGCGGCTCACCACCACCTTCTCAAAGGCAACTAGGGATGGGCAATAAATGCTGGCCTTGCCAGCGACGCCCACATCCCATAAACAAATAAAAAGAAAATGAATAGGCAGGAATTTGGTGCAATGTGGCAACTTGTCCAAAAATGGTAATGGGTCAAATGCATTCTCAATTTCATGTTTATTCCTATTTGAAACATGACATAATTCACAATGACCATAGTTATAAGTAGGATATATGCTGGCTTTCCACTGATACCCAATTTTATGTAACTCACTGAAGCATCAAAGGCTTTGATCTCTTTCCTGCTCAACCCACTAAGTCAGTATCAATACCAAGGTTCCACGGGCTAAAATCCCAGCAACACTTATTTTAGTGAGTGAATAAGTAATCCATCTGAGTTCAAGAAAAAAAGGTCACAGTAAAAACCTGATAAATTACAGTTATAAAAAAAACAGAAAAAAAGTTGCAAACTGTAGATCTTAAAATAAATCAAAACCCTCCTCACTTACCAACGTTTACATTATTAAGGAGAAACAATGTCAACACGTTGTCATAAGAACATAAGAAATAGGAGCAGGAGTAGGCCAGATGGCCCTTTGAGTCTGCTCCCCCAATCAACAAGATCATGACTGATCTTCGACTTGAACTCCACTTTCCCGCCCGATCCCCATATCCTTTGATTCCCTCAGAGTCCAAAAATCTATCGATCTCTGTCTTGAATATACTCAATGACTGAGCCTCCACAGCCCTCTGGGATAGAGAATTCCATAGATTCACAACTCTCTGAGTGAAGAAATTTCTCCTCATCTCGGTCCTAAATGGCCGACCCCTTATTCTGAGACTGTGACCCCTGGTTCTAGATTCTCCCGCCAAGGGAAACAGCCTTTCAGCATCTACCCTGTCAAGCCCTCTCAGAATCTTATATGTTTCAATGAGGTCACCTCTCATTCTTCTAAACTCCAGAGAGTATAGGACCATTCTACTCAATCTCTCCTCATAGGACAACCCTCTCATCCCAGGAATCAATCTAGTGAACCTTCGTTGCACTCCCTCTATGGCAAGTATATCCTTCCTTAGGTACGGAGACCAAAACTGTACACAATACTCCAGGTGTGATCTCACCAAAGCCCTGCACAATTACAGCATTGACGACTGCTATAGTCCAGATTTCCATTCCCTCTGTAGAGGCCTGGCAGAGTTCTGGGGGTAAAAATTTGGTAGCGTCCCTGCGCTACCTTCGGCGGGGTGCTAATTTTAGCGCCATGAAAAAGTTAGCGCCCCCGCGGCCGATTTTCCCAGGTAGCGCCCGAGAGGGAGAAGGGGTACTACTGGAAGCGCCTCGCATCCCTCTTGGGGCGCTGCGAGCCAAAACCGCGGCGCTACGTGCGGCACATCACGCCGCGCTCCTGCAGGCCTTCCTCCCCTTCTTAAAGGGGAGGGGCCTGGCGCAGCACGTCCCGGCGCCCAGCTGGGCCACCAGGGATCGGGAGTGCCTGGCTCACGGAGAGCAGCCGGCACCCTGCGCGGGGGCTTCATCGGGGCCGGGGACAGCAACGGGGGCAGGTGCTGGCAGACGGCCAGCAACAAAAATGGCTGCCCGCCACCTCCCCTTTAACTAGCGCTGCCCCGGCCGCAGGTAAGCCCCCCCTGACCCCGTCAGACATAGCGTTCGGCGGTAAGTTGGGGGGCGCCTCCCAATATTACAGCCGGAGCGCGAGCGGGGCGCTGCGCACGGCGATGACGTCATTGCCGGCGGTGCTAATGGTTAGCGCCGCCGCTAACCTCCCGCTGAATTTAGCCCAGGCACTAATTGATTTGCGCCCCATTAGCGCCCTCTGAGGGCGCTAACGGGAGGCGCAAATCAACCAAATTTAGCCCCCCTGATGTTTGGAAATACAGCCGATCAATTCACCATTCTGTTATATAGTTTTAGGCAGTAAAAAATGTCAGATTTAACGCATAATGTAAAAGACATTTTGTGGGCGCGATTTTAAAACTTCCTGCCTGGCAAGAACTGGTAAGGTAACCAGTTAAAACTTGCTGGGTTACCCATCTGTGGAAAAGCTGCCCGAATACTGCCGACTGCCATTTTTACTCAGGCTTCTGGACGGGCCTTGACTGCAATTTAACTCGGGCCTCAGCAAGGAAGCCGATGTACCTTTCCCACCAGACCAAACAGAGAGGGTACCTTGCCGGGAACATGAAGAGCTCCAAACAGGTACTTTTTTTTGTACGTTCCTTTGTGGGGCCAGGTGGCCAAGGGAATGCTCCTCCAGGTCCCACAAGGAACTTTGCAGCCTCCCCAGCCACGGATGCCCGACCTTCCCACCCGTGAGAAACTCTCAGAAACTTCTTCCGCAAAGCTGCCTTCATTCCTGTGGCCCGAATATCCAGAGGCTTCTGGCCCACTTCCTGCCCGTTCTCCGAGCAGGAAGTGGACCAGTGGGAATGGGGCCCAGGAGATAAAGTACTACTGCAGCGGCTGAGTTTCGAACTTTAACCTTGCACCCTCCGTAAACCTGAGCTCATCCAAAACTCTGCTGCCTGTGTCCTAACTCGCACCAAGTCCCGTTCACCCATCACCCCTGTGCTCGCTGACCTACACTGGCTCCCGGTCCGGCAACGCCTCGATTTTAAAATTCTCATTGTTGTTTTCAAATCCCTCCGTGGCCTCGCCCCTCCCTATCTCTGTAACTTCCTCCAGCCCCACAACCCCCCGAGATCTCTGCGCTCCTCCAATTCTGGCCTCTTGAGCATCTCTGATTTTCATCGCTCCACCGTTGGCGGCCGTGCCTTCAGCTGCCGAGGCCTTAAACTCTGGAATTTCCTCCCTAAACCTCTCCACCTCTCTACCTCTCTCGCCTTCTTTAAGATGCTCCTTAAAACCTACCTCTTTGACCAAGCTTTTGGTCACCTGTCTCTAATATCTCTTTATGTGGTTCGGTGTCAAATTTTGTTCGATAATCGCTCCTGTGAAGCAACTTGGGACGTTTTACAACGTTAAAGGCGCTATATAAATGCAAGTTGTTGTTGTCACCCACCCAGACACAACCTGCCCTGAGTTAAAATCGGGGCCAATATTATCTTAAGTAATTATTCCTACTGCAAATTCAGTAATGAAAATTGATAGAATGTACTCTAGCAATTCCTTTCCCGGTAAAAAGAAAGAGGAACTAAAGAAAATATCATCAGGATTCAGCACAGGAAAGCTCCATCTGTCTCCCAGCACACTGGTGTCACGGAGTGTGCTAACCGCTCCCCACAGCAAATTAACTTCCCTTGTTCTGGTTAACCTTAATTCCACAAATCCACAATGAGGTATATGTGGCAACGTCCATGGAAACATTAATTATAGAATCATAGAATGATACAGCACAGAAGGAGGACATTGGGCCCAGAGTGCCTGTGCCGGCTGTTTGAAAGAGCAATCCGATTAGTCCCACTCCCCTGCTCTTTCCCCATAGCCCCTACAAATTTTTTCCTTTTATAGTATTTATCCAATTCCCTTTTTGAAAGTTACTATTGAATCTGCATCCACCACCCTTTCAGGCAGTGCATTTCAGATCATAACAGCTCGCTGCGTAAAAAAAATTCTCCTCATCTCCCCCTGGTACTTTTGCCAATTATTTTAAATCGGTGCCCTCTGGTTCCCCACTCTCCTGCCAGTGAAAACAGTTTCTCCTCATTTATTCTAATAATTCAATCCCTTTATTGTCTACTTTATTACCTTTTCTTGGTTCTAGGCTACAGCCCTCCGAGATCTCTGTACTCCTCTAATTCTGGCCTCTTGAGCATCCTCTATTTTAATCGCTCCACCATTGGCGGCCGTGCCTTCAGCTGCTGAGGCCCCTAAGCTCTGGAATTCCCTCCCTAAGCCTCTCCGCCTCTCTACCTCTCTCTCCTCCTTTAAGACGCTGCTTAAAATCTACCTCTTGGACCAAGCTTTTGGTCATTTATCCCAATATCTCCTTATGTGGCTCGGTGTCAAATTTTGTTTGATAATCGCTCCTGTGAAGTACCTTGGGACGTTTTACTACGTTAAAGGCGCTATGTAAATGCAAGTTGTTGTTGTTGTTGTAGGCTGTTTAAGATCTCTATAAATATCTGACTTAGTGGAGGTTAAATTCAACTTGGGGGGTGGGGGGCGGGGGTGGGTGCTCAAAATGGGCATTAGTGGATTGGCCACCCATCATACACCCTGGGCCGATTATGCTTTCCGTTGAAGTCAATGGAAAGAGAATTCAGGCAGGGTGTGTAACAGACCTCTGATCCACTACTGAAAGTTTTACACCTCCCCTCCCCCTGCCTCTGAAGTTGAATTTGTTTTTGTTATGAATTAACCTTCAGTGTAAAATTAATACAGTACATCCTGTTGAGAATTTGGGAGTCAGGCAAACACATGAGGTAGTGAGGCCTGGCATTCACAGTGCCCACATTTTCAAATAACCCGCGACCTCTACCACCTAGAAGGACAAGAGCAGCAGGTGCATGGGAACACCATGTTCCCCTCACACACCATGCCGACTTCAACCTATATCGCCGATCCTTCATCATTGCTGGGCCAAAATCCTGGAACTCCCTCCCTAACAGCACTGTGGGAGCACCTTCACCACACGGACTGCAGCGGTTCAAGAAGGCAGCTCACCACCACCTTCTCAAAGGCAATTAGAGATGGGCAATAAATGCTGGCCTTGCCAGCGACGCCCACATCCCGAGAATGAATAAAAAAAATATAAAAAGTGGATGTTATAAATGCAGATGTCCATATGAGAATAATAGGACAAAATATTTTGACTAGATCATGCAAATTCAAATTTTGTATCAGTGACTTACTTGTCACATCATTCACAAATGCAGACATTATAAATTCTAGCATTCAATACGACACCACTCAACACCTCATACAGAATTTTAAGCACTCTGTCTCTCTTCATAAATATACATATAGTAAGACCAGACATGTGATGTTCAAATTCTTGGCCTAGAAACTGGGTCATGTAGCGTCTGTTTTTCAGGCACTATGTGACCTTCGTGCGGCCAAAATGGCAGACAGGAAGTGCAATCACACATCTGACAGGAAGTGTGCCACCCGCCATTTTCAGTAAGGACAAACAAGAGGCATCCTTCACCCATGCTTGAAGCAGGTGCTCGGCCTTGTGCATATGCAAATAAGGGGCTTAATGCCTGCTTCAGGTCCCCGCTGCAACACTCGTTTGAACCGGAGGCTGAACCACACTGTTCGCAACCTTGGTGTCATATTTGACCCTGAAATGAGCTTCCGACCACATATCTGCAGCATAACTAAGACCGCCTACTTCCACCTCCATAACATCGCCCATCTCCGCCCTTGCCTCAGCTCATCCGCTGCTGAAACCCTCATCCATGCCTTTGTTACCTCTGGATTTGACTATTCCAACGCACTCCTGGCTGGCCTCCCACATTCTACCCTACGTAAACTTGAGGTCATCGAAAACTCGGCTGCCCGTGTCCTATCTCACACCAAGTCCCGTTCGCCCATCTCCCCTGTGCTCGCTGACCTACATTGTCTCTCGGTAAAGCAGCGCCTCGATTTCAAAATTCTCATCCTTGTTTTCAAATCCCTCCATGGCCTCGCCCCTCCCTATCTCTGTAATCTCCTTCAGCCCCACAACCCACCCGAGATATCTGCGCTCCTCTAATTCTGCCCTCCTGAGCATCCCTGATTATAATCGCTCAGCCATTGGTGGCCATGCCTTCTGTTGCCTAGGCCCTAAGCTCTGGAATTCCCTCCCTAAACCTCGCTACCTCTTTACTTCTGTCTCCTCCTTTTAAGACGCTCCTTAAAACCTACTTCTTTGACCAAGCTTTTGGTCACCTGCCCTAATTTATCCTTATGTGGATCCGTGTAAAATTTTTGTCTTACAATATTCCTGTGCAGCGCCTTGAGACGTTTTACTACGTTAAAGGCACAATATAAATACAAGTTGTTGTTGTTGTTGTTGGTTTGCCTCGAGGCAGCCAGCTACAGCGCTGGTTGCACTCAGGGTATTGCGAGTTGCCATTTTGCTTTGGCAATGGTGATTGAGCTCTCAGTCAATCTGCACAGGGCTATAATGCAGCTTTTACGATGCTGCCTGGCACAGAGCTTCCCTGACAGCGGAAAGTCAACAGAATCAGAAAGCTTTAAACACAACTTTTGGGCACTTGCGCATGCTCAGACACTTCAACATTACTGAGGGCACTCGGGATCCACCTGCAATGAAGATGTTTCCACTTGTGGGGGAGACCAAAACTAGGGGTCATCAACATAAAATAGTCACTGATAAATCCAATAGGGAATTCAGGAGAAACTTCTTCACCCAGAGAGTGGCGAGGATGTGGAACTCGCTACCACAGGGAGTGGTTGAGGCAAATAGCAGGGATGCATTTAAGGGGAAGCTAGATAAGCACATGAGGGAGAAAGGAATAGAAGGATATGCTGATAGGGTGAGATGACGCAGGGCTGGGAGGAGGCTCGTGTGGAGCATAAACACCGGCACGGACCAGTTGGGCCTGTTTCTGTGCTGTAAAATTCGATGTAATTCTATGCAATGCAAATGGGATGAATTCAAAATGTCTTGGAGAATTGGCAATGAGCATAAGCAACCCAGTAGAGCTTCCCAATAGCACTGAATACAAGGAATATGCCACGACCCAATTCATTATAGACATTGGCCGGAATTTTCCCCTAAAAAAACGGGTGGGTTTGGAGTGTGGGGGCAGTTAAATTGTTAAAAATGGGATTCCCGACCTGATCCTGCCTCCAATCCGCCCACTTCTCGTTTTGCCGGAGGCGGGACGGGGGTCGGAATGGGGGTCGGGCAGCCAACCCACTCCCAGGGGGCGGTACGACAATATAAATATTATGATGAGGCTGGAAACCTCTATTTTCCCCTCCATTTTGAATTTAACTGCCTGTGGATGGGTTTCACACAATCGTGAAAGCCGGCAATTAAACTGAGGCGGGATCTGCTGCTTCCAGGAGGTAAGTGGCTTTATACCTACCTCCTGCATCCAGGATCCCTTCCTAACCCGCCCCCCACGATCGGAGACCGCCCCCCACGAGGTCTCCAAGCACATTCCCAGGCCTCCCGCCCCCTCCTCAGACCTCTCCCACCCCCAGGCCTCCTCCCTCAACGATGATGATGAGGTCGGCCATGATCCTCAAGCCCCCCACGATCCCCCCCCCTCCGCGATCCCCGATCCCCCCACGTGATTCCCGATCACCAACCCTCTCCCGCCGATCCTCGACCCCCCTCCCGCGATCCTCGACCCACCAACCGGCAGTCCCGGACTCCGGACTGGCGACCCTCGACACCCTGACCGGCGATCCTCGGTGCCCCCCTCCCGTGATCCCGGACCCCAGACCAGCGATCCTAACTGAAGCCTACCCGCCTGCAGCCAGCCAGCCTCTCAAGCTGGCTGGCTGCGAGCGGGAATCCGAGGCCTCACATTCAAATTAGGCCCTGCGGGAAACCCCGCCCACCTTGGACCCTCCCTCCCCCAACCCGCCTAGCTGGGGAAATTCTGGCCATTATATCAATTTTGGCAGCACCTCCCAAACCCGCGACCTCTACCACCTAGAAGGACAAAGGCAGCAGGCGCATGGGAACACCATCAGCTGCAAGTTCCCCTCCAAGTCACACACCATCCTGACTTGGAAATATATCGCCGATCCTTCATCGTCGCTGGGTCAAAATCCTGGAACTCCCTCCCTAACGGCATTATGGGAGTACCTTCACCACACGGACTACAGCGGTTCAAGAAGGCGGCTCACCACCACCTTCTCAAGGGCAATTATGGATGGGCAATAAATGCTGGCATTGCCAGTGATGCCCACATCCCATCAAAAATAAAAAAAATAAAACAAAAATGGATTCAAAGCTAAAGAAGGAGCAGTATTTTGGTTAGCGAAGGCGTTTAGACCAGCCATGATCTAATTGAATGCGGAACAGGCTTGAGGGGCTGAATGGCCTACTCCTATTCAGCTTTCCCTCTAAGCTGCGTGGACGTGTAGCTCTCTGCCAGTCCTGCGCAGCCTGGGACCGGCTTTTTCAATGTTAACTGTGGATGGGCCACGCAGACGCATAAAGGGGCCACGCACCCAAAAATAAAATTAGGGGGAACACTGCTCCTATTCCTATGTTCCCAAAAAGCATCTTAAGCATGTTTGACTCTCCCAAAGAGAATGCAATTCCTATGGTCGATAATTTTACTGATAGAAATCAGTATTTTGTACTCGCACCAACTTATTGTAGTCACATTACTGACAAGAGGAACATTCCCCCCCCCACCCCGCTAAAGTTACCTTCAGCTTTATCCTAGAGAGACTCCATTAGAAGGTGCCAATCTCAGCTGGAGGCAACCAGTGGAGGCAAACTGACTCCTCTGCTGAACCAGAAGGTTAGGGGTTCAAGTCCCACTCCAGAGGCTTAACCACAAAAATCTAGGCTGACATTCCAGTGCAGTGCTGAGGGGGTGCTGCACTGTCAGATGTGCCGTCTTTCGGATTAGACGTTAAACTGAGGTCCTGTCTGCTCTCTCAGGTGGACGTAAAAGATCTTGTGACACTATTTCGAAGAAGAGCAGGGGAGTTCTCTCCGGTGTCCTGGCCAATATTTATCCCTCAATCAACATCACTAAAACAGATTATCTGGTCATTATCACATTGTTGTTTGTGGGAGCTTGCTGTGTGCAAATTGGCGGCCGCGTTTCCTACAGTAGAACAGTGACCACACTTCAAAAAGTACTTCATTGATTGTAAAACGCTTTGGGACAACCTGCGGTTGTAAATTGCGCTATATAAACGCTTGTGTGATCTATCCATTCCTCATACTAGTTGTCCCTATGGCCTCTGAGTAAGTTTTTTGCCAATTAAAATTAAAGTACTGATTTGAGTTAGATTTGAGCTCAGATCCTGAAAGGTTAAAAAAACAACGTTCTAATCCACAGCGCCACCAAGTCCTCGATAGGGACCATTTAGAACTAATTAGGAAATGAGAGTTGCAGCCTCTATGTGTAATATTTCTGTCGAGCGATATAAGACCGATGATGGATTACTCTGAGCTCTGCACATCCAACATACAGATTGTTGTTATTTCTGAAATGTGTGTTTTTTTGCTCCTCACCACTTCTAACAACTCAGAGATCAGCATTCCAGTTCTTTCCCTTTGGAACGCACAGGTGCAAGTTATGTCCTTATCAGCCGAAATCTGAAATGTGCCACGTTATGAACTTTGCATTGGTGCTGGTTTCGAAATAGACCAAATCCCACGGGTAATTCTCAAACTTGCACTAATTTGAAAAACAGAAAATGTTGGGAATACACAGATGCTTTTCGAGCGCCTCCGAAACCCGAAACCTCCAACACCGAGAAGGACAAGGGCAGCAGGCGCATGATGGCACCATCGCCTCCATGTTCCCCTCCAAGTCACACACACCATCCTGACTTGGACATACATCGGCCGTTGCTTCATCGCCGCTGGATCAAAATCCTGGACCTCCCTCCCTAACCGCACTGCGAGAGCACCTTTGCCACACGGACTGCAGCGGTTCAAGAGGAAGGCGGCCCACCTTCTCGAGAGCAACTAGGGATGGGCAATAATAATGCCGGCCTTGTTAACGACACCCACATCCCAAGGATGAATGAAGAAACATGTGTAAAGAAGAAAAGGAAGGTGAATGTTTTGGTTGTAGATCCTTTCCAGCATTGTCTATTTTTTTTAAATTTCAGAATTTCAGTATTTGTAATTTTTTTTCTTCTTATCCAGCCCTGATTTAGATGTATCTGGGCTTATATTCATATAAAATGGTAACAGACTTAGCCCATGACTTCAAATACTGCCAGTGCCAAATACAGTGTTTAACTAATGCGCTCAGCTCCAGATTGGTGCTTGTGGTTATTGTCTGCTGGTGGTAATCTCTAGTGGCCTGACTTTTTAAGATCTTAACACTTGACATTTTAACAAGGATGGAGAAACTGTTTCCACTGGCAGGAGGGTGGGTAACCAGAGGACACAGATTTAAGGTAATTGGCAAAAGAACCAGAGGCGAGATGAGTTGAATATTTTTTACGCAGCGAGTTGTTGTGATCTGGAATGCACTGCCTGAAAGGGCGGTGGAAGCAGATTCAATAGTAACTTTCAAAAGGGAATTGGATAAATACTTGAAGGGGAAAAATTTGCAGGGCTCTGGGGAAAGAGCAGGGGGAGTGGGACTAATTGGACAGCTCTTTCAAAGAGCCGGCACAGGCACGATGGGCCGAATGGCCTCCTTCTGTGCTGTATGATGCTATCATTCTATTGTATTTTTATTGATCCTTGCTAAAGTTATGGAAGCTGCTGTTAACTCTCAAATTGTCCATCACTTTGAAAATTCTCACCTAATCCATGATCACTAGTCTGATTGTTGGTATGACTGTTTATTAGTGACCGTATTGCCTACATTATGTGTCTCTGCACTCGAACACCGGCGAATCATTGATCATTGCCTTAGACATCTGATATTGTGCACTTCAAAACAAGTTACCATTATACGGTCTCCCACCAAAGTTATATTCACATCTATCTATATATTAAACCTAGGGGCACTGGAGAGGTACCACCAACGCTGCCTCCGCAAGGTCCTGCAAATCCATCGGCAGGATAGGCGTATCAACGTCAGTGTTCTCGCTCAGGCCAACATCCCCAGCATCGAAGCTTTGACGACGATCGATCAGCTCCGATGGATGGGTCACATCGTCCGCATGCCCGATACGAGACTCCCAAAACAAGCGCTCTACTCGGAGCTCCGACATGGCAAGAGAGCCCCAGGTGGGCAGAGGAAGCGCTTCAAGGACACCCTCAAAGCCTCCTTGAAAAAGTGCAACATTCCCACCGACACCTGGGAATCCCTGGCCCAAGACCGCACAAAGTGGAGGAGAAGCATCCGGGAAGGCGCCGAACACCTCGAGTCTCTTCGCCGGGAGCAAGCGGCAGCCAAGCGCAAACAGTGGAAGGAGCGCACATCAACCCAAGCACCCCACCCACCCGTCCCTTAAACCACCGTCTGCCCCACCTGTGACAGAGACTGTAGGTCCAGCATTGGACTCATCAGTCATAAGAATATAAGAACATAAGAAATATGAGCAGGAATAGGCCACTTGGTCCCTCGAGCCTGCTCCGCCATTCAATAAGATCATGGCTGATCTTGGGCTCAAAGCCACTTCCCCGCCCACTCCCCATAACCCTTCACTCCCTTATCTTGCAAAAATCTGTCTATCTCCACCTTAAATGTATTTAATGACCCAGCCTCCACGGCTCCCTGAGGCAGAGAATTCCACAGATTAACGACCCTCTGAGAGAAGAAATTCCTCCTCATCTCAGTTCTAAAAGGGCGACCATTTATTCTGAAACTCTGCCCCTGAGTTCTAGATTTCCCCACAAGGGGAAACATCCTCTCTGCATCTACCTTGTCGAGCCCCCACAGTATCTTATATGTTTCAATAAGATCACCTCTCATTCTTCTAAATTCCAATGAGTATAGGCCCAGTCTGCTCAACCTTTCCTCTTAAGTCAACCCCCTCATCTCTGGAATTAACCTAGTGAATCATCTCTGAACTGCCTCCAATGCAAGTATATCCTTCCTTAAATAAGGAGACCAAAACTGTACGCAGTACTCAAGGTGTGGTCTCACCAATACCCTATACAGTTGTAGCAGGACTTCCCTGCTTTTATACTCCAACCCCTTTGAAATAAAGGTCAGCATTCCATTTGCCTTTTTGATTACTTGCTGTACCTGCATGCTAACTTTTTGTGCCCTTCAAAGCAAGTTACCATTATACAGTCTCCCACCAAAGTTATATTCACATCTATCTATATACTAAAACTAGGGGCACTGGTGAGGTACCACCAACGCTGCCTCCGCAAGATCCCGCAAATCCATTGGCAGGATAGGCGTACCAACGTCAGTGTTCTTGCTCAGGCCAACATCCCCAGCATCGAAGCTTTGACCACACTCGATCAGCTCCGATGGATGGGTCACATTTTCCGCATGCCCGATACGAGACTCCCAAAACAAGCGCTCTACTCGGAGCTCCGACACGGCAAGAGAGCCCCAGCCCCATGTATTTCATGCACAAGGACCCCCAGGTCCCTCTGAACTGTAGCATTTTGTAATCTCTCTCCATTTAAATAATAATTTGCGTTTTTATATTTCCTGCCAAAGTGTATAACCTCGCACTTTCCCACATTATACTCCATCTGCCAAATGTTCGCCCACTCACTTAGCTTGTCTATATCCCTTTGCAGGTTCTTTGCGTCCTCTGAACAACTTGCTTTCCCACCCATCTTTGTATCATCCACAAACTTGTCCATTACACTCGGACCCTTCATCCAAGACATTAATGTAGATTGTAAATAGTTGAGGCCTGTGGCACCCCACTAGTTACCGTTTGCCAACTGGAAAATGACCCATTTATCCCGACTCTCTGCTTTCTGTTAGTTAGCCAATTCTCTATCCATGCTAATATATTACCCCCAATTCCGTGAGCTCTTATCTTATACAGTAACCTTTTATGTGGCACCTTATCGAATGCCCTCTGGAAATCCAAATACACCACATCCACTGGTTTACCTTTGTCCACCCTGCTCGTTACCTCCTCAAAGAACTCCAGCAAATTTGTTAAACATGATTTCCCTTTCATAAAACCATGCTGGCTCTGCTTGACTGCATTATGCTCAGTCACCTGAGAACTCATTTTTAATGTGGAAGCAAGTCACCCTGGGTTCCGAGGGACTGCCTAAGAAGAAGAAGAAAACTAGGGGCCATAAATATAAGTGAGTCACATAGATAGAGCGGGAGAGTGGGACTAACTGCATTGTTGTACGGAAGAGCCGGGCCAGACTCGATGGGCCGAATGTCCTCCTTCTGTGCTGTACTATTCTAAAGTTCTATGATTCTAGCCCCAGTGATGTCGCAGCAGTAAAAGCTATTTTCTGGCCATACTACTACTACCTGCTGACAGCATATCCTTGCCCTAAAGGTTGCACAAGTTTAGGTCATGTAAATAGTTCTTTATGGAGGCTGTTTAAGCCAGAGATCACGGTTGTAATATTTCTTAAGGCTTAAATGAAATGAGTGATTTGATATATTGCTAACACATTTGTCTTATTAACACAACTATGCGCAGTGTTGGTAACTGGGCTGACAGCTGTCTGGGAGTTTTCCCGGATCCCGAGGCAGTGTCCCGGGGGAGACCTTGCTCTAGAAGGCTTTAGGATAGAAAAGAATGTTTCAATAAATCAGCTGAGTGAGCACATGCCGATTACAACTGCTTAAAGGGACATTGCTGCCTAATAAAGTGCCTTGCAAGGCCTCTAGTATTTCTTATGTATCCCATATGCGGCACAAGAATTTAACTTTCAGCATCCCACTATCCCCAAAGGTTTTACATAACCTTTAATTGGCTGTCGAACATGAAACCATCCTTCAAGGTTGAAAGCTGTACATACCAAAAGTTCTTAGCATCCTATCTGGATGCTCTCCGATATCTAAAGATCTACTTCTCTCCCTCCAGTAGGGGTTGCCAACCCTCCAGGATTGTCCTGGAGTCTCCAGGAATTGAAGACTACTCTCCCGGACACTGCTGCGAGCAACACCCGGGAGAAAAACCACAGGGGCAATAAAAATAATGGATTTTTTTTAGTTTTCTTCGAACAGTTTTGTTTCTTGCATTTCTATAGCGCATTTCACAACCTCAGGATGTCCCAAAGCACTTTACAGCCAATGAAGTACTTTTGAAGTGTGGTCACTGTTGTAATGTAGGAAATGCAGCAGCTAATTTGCACACAGCAAGCTCCCACAAAGAGCAATGTGATAATGACCAGATAATCAGTTTTTGTGATGTTGATTGAGGGAAAAATATTAGCCAGGACACCGGAAATAACTTCCCTGCTTTTCTTCGAATTAGTGCCATGGGATCTTTTACATCCACCTGAGAGGGCAGACGGGGCATTGGTTTAACATCTCATCCAAAAGATGGCACCTCCGACAGTGCAGTACTCCCCTGGAGTGTCAGCCTAGATTTTTTTGCTCTGGTCTCTGGAGTGGGACTTGAACCCACAGCCTTCTGACTCAGAGACGAGGGTGCTACCCACTGACGTTTGTCATACACATATCAGATAGTGGGGAGGGGAAGAAAGGCTGTTTGACTGACAGTGAAGAATCATCCAATCGGATAATGAAGAGTCTATCACTTTCCGATTGGCTTGGGAAGGTGATGCATCATGAGGATGGACATGTCGGGCGACCATTGCTGGGAGTGTGGGGGGTGGGGTGGGGTGTTTGGAGGCAGGTGGTCATGTGATGAGACCTCCAGGAATATGTCCAACCAGAGTTGGCAACCCTACCTTCGCCCCCCACCCCCACCCCCACCCAAGAGCAAAGCTGTGACAAATAGTAATGCAATAGTGCCCACATTAAAACTTTCTATGCTCCATCAGCCATGACCCCATAAGAAAAAAACAGGACTAGTGGGTACGCAGGTTAGCTTGGTGCAGTCCAAGCTGGAGGAGATTCTTGTGGCCTGTCAGCCAATCTAAGCCACAGTGAAACAGATGGCAGAGCTAAGGGCAAGAAACATCTGGATTGATCTCTGAGGCAAGGAAATTACTAAACATTGCCCAAACAAAATGGTGAAAAACAGAGAAGCTGTCCAGAGTTGTTTTAGATTTACAAAACAAAAATAGAATCTCTGCTTTTGATATTTATATTTTACATCAATGTCAAAATGGCCAAGGAGGCCAGAAACCATTGCCGAAGATACAGTATATTGAAATTATAATTTATTCATTTGAGACAAGGTAGTGCTGATAGGGGCAAATGATTATATTGGTGACCAATTTGTGACTGAGTTCATGTCTGTAGCAACCGATGGGAGAAGTGGGATTCAACCTTATAACTGCTTGGGGTAGATCTTGACTTCAACTGAAATAAAAATGGGGAGAAAACGGGCTGCTGACTCGCTCTCACCCGTTTTATACTATCGCACAAAGTCAAGATCTACCCCACATTTTTGTCAAAATAAAAAGGCAAATCTTAACGATCATTTTTCTATTACATTCTTTGATAAAATAAAATTGTATTCAAAGTTTCTTTTTATTAGTGGCTGGAGTGTAGACAACGGTTGTTGTTGACCTCTGGATCCTGTGTGTTCAGGAGGTGATAATTATTGGGCAATTTATGATCCTGTGGTCTATGCCTTGACCATGTATGAAGAGGTGATGCACAGTTCTAAAACTAACCGACTATTAGTGACACCACATCACGGGTGGTTTGTTTGTTCTGTATATGAGTGAGGGGTCATGAGCTGGAGGGATTACGATGGGAGCACTAGGCCCACGAGCAGGGCTCCTCTTTCTCTGCTGGGGCTGTACGTAGGTCTCAGCATCCTACCACCTGTGCTACTTAGCAAGAAGAAGTAGGTCTCCTGGACCCTGGTGCAGTCTGTTGCCTCTGGGATGCACCGACGAGCTCAATGTGTAAATCCATTGCCCAGTGTGTTATTGAACTGTACGGCGCAGGAAGGACCCAGTTTGATCTTTGGCTGATCTTAGCTGAGGAGGGGAGGGGTTGCCAACCCTCCAGGATTGTCCTGGAGTCTCCAGGAATTGAAGATTAATCTCCAGGACCACCCAGGAGAGAAAGCATAGGGGCATTAAAAATACAAATCATTTTCTTTCAATACTTTTGTTTATCTGTCGTAAATATGTTGGAGTTGGGAAAGGAAAGGCTGTTTGACTGACAGTCAAGAATCATCCAATCGGGCAACAAAGATTCTGTTCCCTTTTCAATTGGCCGTGGGAATGTTGGATGACAAATGGCAGGAGTGCAGGGGCGGGGCAGTTGGAGGGAGGCGATCATGTGATGAAACCTCCAGGAATATATCCAATCAGAGTTGATAACCCTAGAGTAAGGGGTGCGCTACAATTAGCTTTCAAGCATCGGGGCTAGGGAGGAGAAATTTCATTCAATTATCCCTTTCCTAATTGAGTCTTCCTGGAAAGTGCACTTGTGTGGCCAGAAATGGGATAGGTGGTCCTCCATGTTTGAACAGTTAGTCTCAGATCACACTACAGGTGCCTGGAAAGCGTGCTTTCAGGAGGAGAAGGAAGAAAACCGAGTTGACAAGGTGAGACATGGATATAAATGGGCCTAGAATTTAGTCCGCAAAGCACCCATTTTTCACACTCTGCGCCAGTTTAATTATAACGAGGCCCGAGGCCCAATATCCTGATACCTACGTGTGCTTTTTCCAGTCAGAGTCACAGATCTGAATCTGCTGAAAACCTTAATTGCATCGAGTCGGTGAGCTGCAGGACACCAAACAGGCATTCCGATGCAGCTTGCCTAATTAAAGTTGGCCAATAATGGGACAGCAGCAAGAAGAGTGAGGTGAGTGGGGGCGGGGGTAGAGTAGATCGCCCCGTGGCGGGGGCGGAGTAGGTTGCACTTGAGGGGAGGGGTTTCCCAGGGCGGCAGCGGCCAAGATTATTTTTGTATGGGGTGGGCTGGGGAAGCGTTAATGAAGGAAATGTCTGCAAAGGTCCTCCTGATCTCCTGCTTAAAAAGCCTGGAGAAATGGTGTAAATGGCCATTTTTAGTTGCTTATGCCATTTCTCCGAGGCTCTGTTGTCAACGGATCAGGTGAATCCCCCCAGGGAAAATCGCAAGTTTTTCGAGCAGGGAACAGAAGGATTCTCTTCTAGTATATCTCCGAAAGATTGCTGACCTGCATGGCTCCTTTCCAACCTCTACACTTATTAAACCAACGGAACTCAGTGAGATTTTTGCCACACCCCTTATTAATTAGGCCTCAACCTAGAACAACTACTATCAAAATATTCTGAGGCATTATTTCAGAAATGTACAGCTAGAAATTGCTGTCGGTAACATTAGGCGACAAAAGAACAAACTCCTTTGTAGGACATTCCTTTGTCTGCTATTTTTAGAGCCCCATTAACACCCTAGTCAGACTAGTTGACAGAGGCATGGGCGGCATTTGCCTTGCAGGGGGCCCCATGCAAAGGTTCGATTTGGGGCCTGTACGTTTTTACTAGACAACGATACTTGATACTACTGACTTAATCCAGTGCCGATATCAGTTGTCTTGAGCTTTGTCACCTGTTATTTGCCAACCTTTTATAAAAAAATAGTTTTCAAAGTAATTGGCAAAAGAATCAGATGCAACACGAGGAAAAATGTTCTCCCCACACAACATCTTTTTTTCACGCAGCGAGTTGTTGTGATCTGGAATGCGCTGCCTGAAAGGGCGGTGGAAGCAGATTCAAAAGTAAGGTTCAAAAGGGAATTGGATAAATACTAGAAGGGGTAAGTTTGCAGGGCAACGGGGGAAAGGGCAGGGGAGTGCGACTAGTCGGATAGCTCTTTCAATGAGCTAGCACAGGCACAATGGGCCGAATGGCCTCCTTCTGTGCTGTATCAGTCTATGATTCTAGAATGAAGATGAGCTAAAAGAAAAATTAGATAGAGGTGAAGAGGAAAGGAATGACAGGATCTGACTCTGCAATGATTCGATTTAATTTGTAATTCTATGCATTACACGGGCTATGTTTAGTATTTTTATTCCACTGTTAAACTTTGGGAACTTTTACTCCATACTCTTATTCAGCAAGTGGAAAGTGCGACCATCATTTGTATGTAGAATCGCTTGGACATAGTTTGTGGAAATAATGGGCCAGATCTTGCTGGAGCGGGGCCTCTCATGGCGCATGCCATTGGTTAGACTTTTTCCTGCACCCTTCAGCTCAAAGGGGGCACGACCCAATTTTCCCCCTCTATTTTTGCATTTATTCTTACGTTTCCTTTCTGTCTGTTTTCTCTCTCTCTTTTAATCCAATCTTTCTTTCCCTTGCTTAATTTCTCTTTCTGTACCCGATTTGGCTCTAATTCACCCAATTTCCTTCTCTGCCATTCCTCTGTTTATTTCTCAATCCTTCAATCTCAATGGTTAAGGGGATAGGCTGCTGGTCCCTCAGATCGTTCACTCAGGTCCCAGGTACCCCGTTGCCCTCTCCCTGCCGTTATCAGCTCGCACTTCCAGCAAGTTACGGCGCAAAAACAAATTTGAGCTGAAGGGTTGCACTCCCCTGCCCTTTCCCCCGTTGCCCTGCAAGCAACTGTGTGTCTCCTGAACCAATCAGATTGAAGAATCCTCACTAAGCCACGCAAAGTCTGCACCAGGAAGTGTAAGTTCGATTATTTAATTCAATGTAAAATCATGTACAGAAAGCGAAATAAAGAGAGGGAAAGAAAAATTCGATTAAGAGGGAGAAAGATAAAAGAGACAGAAAGAAAAAGTAAAACAAAATTTTACATTTTTTTTTCATTTTTTAAAATCTCCGACAATAATTAAATTCTGAAGGATTGAGACTCCACGCTTGTAAAAGTAAATTTTCAGGGCCAGTGAGGTTGTTTGGCAGTAATTAAGACTTAACTCGGCATTACAAATTCACTTACACCTGAATGCACGAGCCCTAACTTTGTCTAGCATGTTTAGTGGGTATCTAGTGGCAAGTACCGCAACTTCATGCCCTTGTATGGATTTTAATGCCAAATCTCTTGGCAAGGTACTGGTGGAGCAAAGTTTGTGAAGGAGCAGGGCAACTCAGGCAGCAACTTCCGGATTTCCGCGTTTAACTGCACATGTGCGGTCGCTGGAAGTTGCTGTCCGACTTGCTCCTTAATAACGATGAGCGCTGATGGCCTAATGGTTATTCTTACCATAAAGTCTGGGCCATTGGAAGGCATCGGTTCACTTAGAGAAACTTTACTGAGTTAGGGAAATATTGGAACATAAGAACAGGAGTAGGCTATTTAGCCCCTCGAGCCTGCTCTGCCATTCAATGAGATCGTGGCTGATCTGTGACCTAACGTCACATACACCCACCTTTGTGGCCCATATCCTTTAATACTTTTGGTTAACAAAAATCGATCAATCTCAGATTTAAAATTAACAATTGATTGCTGTTTGCGGAAGAGAGTTCCAAACTTTTACCACCCTTTGTGTGTAGAAGTGTTTCCTAAATCCACCCCTGAAAGGTCTACCTCTAATTTTTAGACTATGCCCCCTAGTCCTAGATCCCCAACCAGTGGAAATAGTTTTGCTCTATCTATCCTATCTGTTCCCCTTAATAGCTTGAAAAATTTGATCAAATCACCCCTTAACCTTCTAAATTCCAGGGAATACAACCTTAGTTTGTGTAATCTCTCCTCGTAACTTAAACCTCGGAGTCCGGCTATCATTCTGGTAAACCTACTTCATTATCATGCGAGACGGGTACCAAATACTGCTTTACTTTTTATTTGTTCGAAGTAGCATATTATTGTGTTGAGACGTGAAAACTGATTATTTGCAAAAATGAGCTCCCGTTTCAAATCGAGTGGAGTTAGGAAGAAGGAGACCTTTTGTGCACAGTCTCCTGATTTCAAACCCCACCTCAAATCGTAAACCCCTCAGGAAATACGTTACTGAATGACAATGAAATGGACACAGGAATGTCATAGGAATGTGTTAAGCGTTTGATAATATTGCCAACAATTTCTAGCCTACAATGTTATCACACATTTGATTTTTCCGCATAAGTATTGCCTTGTAACTTTCCTCAAAACACATTTCCTTTCTGTCATGCCCCTGCATTGAAAATACCAGTAACAGTCCAAGAGACAACATCATTTATTGTAATAAATTACGGGAATTTCATTAAGACAGATTTGAATGTTATAAAACAAAATATGAATTGAATATCTGGGAGCTGGGAGAGGAGCTGAGTGAAAAGGCCACTTGTTTTTTGCGGTGAGGATTGGAAGCAGCTGGATTCTTCCACTTTAGGGCAACTTTTGTACACAAGTCAAGATTGAGCCCGCTTAAAAATATTCTAACGTTGTTCCCACATTTGTCAAAAGAATTTCATGTGGCCTCCAACGGACTGTTTTTGCAGGAAACCATTGCCCCTAGCAACTAAATTCTTAGAGACATGGGATACCACGTCTGCAAGCCTTGCAAATGTCACACAGCTGAAGCTCGAGGACATTTGGTAAGACACTCAGTTTTACAGCCATTCGCCCTCAACCTCCACCCCCGCTAACAAGTTGTCCCAATCACAGAAGCAGCTATTATTAGACATTCCCAAAGGCTCCTCCCACCGAACCGTTCTCACTGGAACGCGATTAATGAGCCAAGCAAAGTAGCTGCACTTTTAATTAAAATCATCTGTGTAAACACCACGGAATGGCAATCAAAATCAAGCTGTTCTATGTTCTGGTGAAAGGGTGAAAGGGAAACCACCAGTACCCAATCCCTAACTGATAGCGCTAACTCCAGTTCATACTGTTTCTATTCTCTTCAGTGCCTCTCCTCAATGGTACACAGACGCAGTCACGACTGATTATTCCTTTTGTCACCAGCAAGGCCTGTTATTTTGGACGGGACGTGTCAATCTTTTACTTCAAAACATTTATCAAGCCATCACCTAAAAACTACAGGCCGACTGCAGACTCACAATGAGAGCTCGGGTGAAGGGAAACAAAATCAGCATCTTTCAGATTTTAGCCAAACAACAACAATGTGCATTTATATAGAACCTTTAATGTAACAAAATGTCCCAAGGCACTTCTCGGGAGCGATTATTAAACAAAATTTGACTCCAAGCCACCTAAGGAGATATTAGGACAGATCTTGGTCAAAGAGGTAGGTTTTAAGCAGTGTCTTAAAGGAGGACAGAGAGGTGGAGAGGTTCAGGAGTGAATTCCAGAGCTTAGGGCCTCGGCAACTGAAGGCACGGCCGCCAATGGTGGAGCGATGGAAATCGGGCGTGCGCAAGAGGCCCGAATTGGAGGAGCGCAGAGAAGTTGGAGAAACAGAAAGCATTGAGAAACAGAAAACGTTCAACCTCTGATTGGTAGATATTTTTTATATTCTATCTTTTTGACTGTTAACTCCTTGCCCTCTACGGAAAATCCCCATAAACCATAGTGCACAGCGACAGCGCTCAAACAAAAGGAACCCTTTAAGTACTGAAGTAAGAAAGAGTCCAAAACCCGAATACTGTACAACAAAAAACTGTAACAAAGCACGAAATAAAATTGTTTAGAGAACATCGGCCCTTTGCAGACAGCAGTAGAATTACTGTGTGAGGATTTTAACAACAGGTTCTAAACAACAGTTTACTTTATTCTGCGAATGTAGTGAACTGTGAAATGCTCTTTGATAATTATGTTTTAAAATGATAACAGCCACATTTGAATGTGTGCAGTACAACAAAGAAATCAAATATGCAGCTATCACATAAATCAAAACTGTGGGGTTTGCAACGTTGCAAGATTTTTCCACGATCAAAGGGTGAAAGAACATTTTGCAGTCTCTAGCATTAGCAACTGATAAAAGAATCCTGATGTGCTTATTGCTGATTTTCTGTGACAAGACATCAGTGCCGAAATGCCCTCAAAGGGTTAAACCCCACAGCTAAGTCTGAAGTTTAAAGCTCTGCTCTCAGCAGGTTAAGTGCTGCTCGGAAATGCTGTTCTGCTTTTAATCACACCCAACAATCCAGCTCAGGATTTGCTTTCTTGCTGTAATCTTTCTTTTAATGGTGACAGGAGTTGCCTCAGATTTCAGTGGCTTTTTTTCTTTTTTTACAAAAAAGTGTCTGTTTACCTCAGAGTAAAGAACATTAATAAATAAAACAGTAACTACACAGACACAGTCGACAGCAACACCCAAATAACGGGGTTAAAAATATCACGACCTGCTTCTGCTTAACGCACCAGGCAAGAGCACATTTTAACACAATGGTTAGTAGCGATTCAGATGGCCTATCAGTCAAGGTGTAGTCTGAGTGCAGGCCGACTCAGGCCCCAGCCGGCTTCTTGCAATGGCCTGCCTCCTTCCAGCTCTGTCTCCTTAAAAGGTAGGTACATGACACATGGGCTGAATGAACCGAAAAGTTACAAAAATCTGCTAGAAAGGAGAAAAAGAGAATTGACTTACTGCTATGGCTTGCAGTCTTTGCTTCTGCAGTTCAGCCTCTGCCATCCTAGAAGAGGGATACAGAACAGTGTAGTCACAAAACAGAGCACTCAGGTAAATTGAAGTCAGGGGAGATGGAGGTGGGGGTGGGGAGGGGGGGTGGTGGTTAAGAACTCTCTCTGCTGGGTGTTACTGCCGGTAAGATGTACTGTAAAGACTCATTTCAGTCACTGGACCAATGCCTGCTTCAACTGTAATGTAACGGCATTTTCTCCACACTGCTGTCACAAGCCTTGTATGTGCAGCGAAAAGGAGCTGAGCAGAGGGATAGCTGGCATGTCTATCATTTTTTTCCTTTGACGTGCCTCTGGCTGATGGCTCCTCCTAGAGTGGGGTCATGGCAGAGGGGGCCTCGACGTTGGAATGATGTGTAGTAATGACCCGTGTGTGGGAATGTGTTACTGTATGTGTGGCAGACAAGAGATTGCAGCTACAGTGTGTGTGAGAGAAAGCAAGGGAGGGGACATGCAGAACGCCCATTAGGAACCACGCTAAAAATAATCCAGAAAGCCCTTTTTCTTTTCTGTTATTTTTCCAGGTCGGCTGCCAACTGCCAGTTTAGCAGCAGAACTCGTTCCATGTGGTTATAAGTTCGGTAGCTCCTTTCCAAAAACTAAAAGAGGTGGCAAGCTCCTACTGTTGACATCACGCGCTGGATTCAAAACCCTAAAATACTCTGTCATCCCTTTTCATTGATAAGATTCTGCCGTAAATATACAAGGGGATCTTAATAAAGAAATAGAAATTATTGAACACAACAGCAGGCAAGCCTCAGAATTGTGGAAAAATAATAGAACCATAAGCACAGAAGGAGGCCATTCGGCCCATCGTGCCTGTGCCGGCTCTTTCAAAGATCTGTCCCAATTAGTCCCACTCCCCTACACTTTCCCCATAGCCCTGCAAATGTTTTCTTTTTAAGTATATATCCACTTCTCTTTTGAAAGCTATTATTGAATCCGCTTCCAGCACCCTTTCAGGCAGTGCATTCTAGATCATAACAACCCGCTGCGCAAAAATAATTCTCATCTCCCCTCTGCTTACCGACCTTCCTGCCAGTGGAAACAGTTTCTCTCTCTCTACTCATCAAAACCCTTCATCATTTTGAACACCCCTATTAAATCTTCTCTTCACCTTCTTTGTTCTAAGTAAATTTGCTTTAAATACTTCATCATATTTATGGATCTGGAATTGTTTTGTAAAGGTTCGTATAGGAAACCTGCCCAAAGCAAACAATGTAAAAATTATGTATTAAATGACATTCTTTTATAAATGGCTAGTGTATTTTTTTTTAGGTTTCTGTTCGATGTCCAGCTCCACAGCGGTTAGGACAGTTCCTCCACATTGTTGAAGTTATTTGTTAAGATGTAGCCTTGCCCAACACTCCACTCTGCCAGCTACACCTGGTGCTGTGTATTCTATTGGTTGTTAGTTGGGATGTTTCAAAAGGTAGGGCCTCTCACTACGGAAGGGGAGGGGGGGGGGAGAGTGGGAGGGAAAGCAGGAGGGAGGGAGGGAGGGGATGACAGGGAGCTGGGAAGCTAATGAAAGTGACCCTATCTTGCCACATATTGCCTATAGTGGTGGCACTCTCGCCTCTGAGCCTGACGGTTGTGGGCTCAAGTCCCACTCCGAAGACTTGACCGCATAATCCAGGAAGACACTCCAGTGCAGTATGGAGGGAGTGCTGCACTGTCAGAGGTGCCGTCTTTCGGATGAGACATTAAAGCGCTGCCCCGTCTGTCCTCTCAGGTGGATGTAAATGATCCCATGGCACTATTTCGAAGAAGAGCAGGGTCAATATTTATCCCTCAGCCAACATCACTAAAAAAAGCAGATGATCTGGTTATCACATGGCTGTTTGTGGGAGCTTACTGTGCGTAAATTGGCGGCCTCATTTCCTACATTACAACAGCAACTACACTTCAAAAGCTTTCTTCTTCCTTTCTTTCTTTCTAAGGGGTGGAGTACAAATTTCATGAACACATTTTCATTATGCAATGGGCTATCATTTTCATAACTTGTTCAGGAATACTTTCTTGCTCCATGTAGTCACCAGAGATGCCTCAGTACTTATCTGTGGCATTTTAACAGTGTAAATATAAATATATTGCAAAAGGGAAGCTTGGGAAAAAACCTGCTAAGGCCACATACCAGCACTGATAACATTTATTTATATTCTTGTTAATATTTAGAGTGTGAGAAAGCAGGGAAATAGAAACACTAAGGGCAGGATTTTCCACTGGGGTCATTTTGCCACTGGCGATGGTTTGGGTTATGATCAGAGTTCATTCTACACACAGGGTGGGCTTCCGCCCACATTTGTAAACAGCATCTCTGTATTCTCGACAGAGAAAGAAGAAAGACTTGCATTAGTCCTTCGCGACCTTATTGCATTTCTACCTTTCATGACCTCAGGACGACCCAAAGTGCTTTACAGCCAATGAAGTACTTTTGAAGTGTAGTCACTGTTGTAATGTAGAAAATGTGGCAGTCAATTTGTGCACAGCAAGCTCCCACAAACAGCAATAAAATAAATGACCAGATTATCTGTCTTAGGTGTTGGTTGAGGGATAAATATATTTCCAGGACACCGGGGAGAATTCCCTTGCTCTTCTTCAAAATAATGCCACATGATCTTTTATGTTCACCTGCGAGTAGGGATGGGGCCTCAGTTTAACGTCTCATCCAAAAGACGGCACCTCCAACAGTGCAGCACTCCCTCAGTACTGCACTGGAGTGTCAGCCTAGATTTTGTACTCATGTCTCTGGAGTGGGACAATGAACCCACAAACTTCTGACCCAGGGGTGAGAGCGCTACCCACTGAGCCATGGCTGACACAGACAATCGACAAGAATGGAACCCTGGCTGATTCATCTTCCTCTCAAGCCTGAGGACATTGAGGCAACTACAGTGTCCTACTGCCACTCCGGATGAGATCAATCATCTCAGCAGAGCCCATAAATTGGGCTCGGTACCGCATCAGGTTGTGAACTTCCTCAATGAGGCATCTGAGGAAATATTAGGAACGCCACCATTAGAAACAGTGAAGGAATGCTGTTTCTTTAAACAGAAAAATCAAAATATAGGAAGAAAAATAAGGAAGGATAAGTAAACTACAGCAGGAGAGTAGAAATACAGCAGAATGGGTTTAGTGGTGAGGACTGTTAACGAGGAGTTCACCATAGAACCTTTCACAACAAGTGCATATGCCAATTTATTCAAGTATAATCAGGGAACGGTAGTGTAGTGGTAATGTCACTGGGCTAGTCATCCCGCTAGGCCTGGACTAATGATCCGGAGACGTGAGTTCAAATCCCACCATGGCAGCTGGGGAATTTAAATTCAGTTAATTAAATAACTCTGGAACGATGACTAATATCAGTAATGGTACCCATGAAACTATCGGATTGTCATAAAAACCCATCTGGTTCACTAATGCACCTCAGGGAAAGAAATCTGCTGTCCTTACCCGGTCTGGCCTATATGTGACTCCCGACCCACAGCAATGTGGTTGACTCTTAACTGCCCTCTGAAATGGCCTAGCAAGTCACTCAGTTGTAACAAACCGCTGCGAAACACAATAATAAGAATGAAACTGGACGGACCACCTGGCATCGACCTCAACACTGGCTATGGACACGGCAATAGCCCAACCCTGCCAAGTCCTCCTCACCAACATCTGGGGATTTGTGCCAAAATTGGAAGAGCTGTCGCACAGACTAGTCAAGCAACAGCCTGACATAGTCATACTCACAGAATCATACCTTTACAACCAATGTCCCAAACTCCTCCATCCCACCGGCACAACAAATCCACCAGGGGTGGAAGCACAGTGGGGAAGGAGTGGCCCTGGGAGTCCTCAACATTGGACCCCATGAAGCCTCATGGCGTCAGGTCAAGCATAGGCAAGGAAACCTCCTGCTGATTACCTCCCTCAGCTGATGAATCAGTACTCCTCCATGTTTAACACCACTTGGAAGAAGCACTGAGAGTAGCAAGGGCACAGAATGTACTCTGGGTGGGAGACTTCAATGTCCATCACCAAGAGTGGCTTGGTAGCACCACTGCTGGCCAAGTCCTGAAGGACATAACTGCCAGTCTGGGCCTACGACAGGTGGTGAGAGAACCAACATGAGGGGGAAAAACCTACTTGACCTCATCCTCACCAATCTACCTGTCGCAGATGCATCTGTCCATGACATTATTGGTAGCACTGACCACCGCACAGTCATTGTGGAGATGAAGTCCCGTCTTCACACTGAGGACACCCTCTATCGTGTTGTGTGCTAAATGGGATAGAATCAGAACAGATCTAGCGGCTCAAAACTGGGCTGTGGGCCATCAGCAGCAGAATTGTATTCCACCTCATGACCCAGCATATCCTTCACTCTACCATTACCACCAAGCCAGGGGACCAACCCTGGTTCAATAAGGAGTGTAGAGGAGCAGCACCAGGCATACCTAAAAATGAGGTGCCAACCTGGGGAAGCTGCAACACAGGACTACATGCATGCTAAAAAGCGGAAGCAGCATGCTATAGAGAGGGCTAACGGATCAGATCTAAAGCTCTGCAGTCCTGCCACATCCAGTCGTGAATGGTGGTGGATCATTAAACAACTAACCGGAGGAGGGGGCTCCATGAATATCCTCATCCTCAATAATGGTGGAGCCCAGCACGTGAGTGCAAAAGACAAGGCTGAAGCGTTTTCAGCCAGAAGTGCCGAGTGGATGATCCATATTGGCCTACTCCTGAGGTCCCCACCATCACAGAAGCCAGTCTTCAGCTAACTCGATTCACTCCACGTGATATCAAGAAATGGCTGAGCGCACTGGATACAGCAAAGGCTATGGGCCCCGGCTATCGTACTGAAGACTTGTGCTCCAGAACTAGCTGCGCCTCTAGCCAAGCTGTTCCAGTACAGCTACAACACTGGCATCTATCCGACAATGTGGAAAACTGTCCAGGTATGTCCTGTCCACAAAAAGCAGGACAAATTCAACCCGGCCAATTACCGCCACATCAGTCTACTCTCAATCCTTAGCAAAGTGATGGAAGGTGTCATCGACAGCGCTATCAAGCGGCACTTACTCACCAATAATCTGCTCACTGATGCCCAGTTTGGGTTCCGCCAAGACCACTCAGCTCCAGACCTCATTACAGCCTTGGTTCAAACATGGACAAAGGAGCTGAATTGCAGAGGTGAGGTGAGAGTGACTGCCCTTGACATCAAGGCAGCATTTAACTGAGCGTGGCATCTAGTAAAACTGATGGGAATCGGGGAAAACGCTCCACTGGCTGGAGTCATACCTAGCACAAAGGAAGATGGTTGTGGTGATTGAAGGTCAATCATCCCAGCTGCAGGAGTTCCTCAGGGCAGTGTCCTAGGCCCAACCATCTTCAGCTGCTTCATCAATGACCTTCCCTCCAACATAAGGTCAGAAATGGGGATGTTCGCTGATGACTGCACAGTGTTCAGCGCCATTCACAACTCCTCAGATAATGAAGCAGTCCATGCCCGCATGCAACAAGACCTGGACGACGTTAAGGCTTGGGCTGATAAGTGGCAGGTAACATTCGCGCCATAGAAGTGCCAGGCAATGACTATCTCCAACAAGTGAGAGTCTAACCACCTCCCCTTGACATTCAACGGCATTACCATCGCTGAATCCCCCACCATCAACATCCTGGGTGTCACCATTGACCAGAAACTTAACTGAATCAGCCACATAAATACTGTGGCAACAAGAGCAGGTCAGAGGCTAGGTATTCTGCGGCGAGTGTCTCACCTCCTGACTCCCCAAAGCCTTTCCACCATCTACAAGGCACAAGTAAGGAGTGTGCTGGAATACTCTCCACTTGTCTGGATGAGTGCAGCTGCAACAACACTCAAGAAGCTCGACACCATCCAGGACAAAGCAGCCCTTTTGATTGGCACCCCATCCACCACCTTAAACATTCACTCCCTCCACCACTGGCGTACCGTGGCTGCAGTGTGTACCATCTACAAGATGCACGGCAGCAACTCGCCAAGGCTTCTTCGGCAGCACCTCCCAAACCCGCGATCTCTTCCAGCTAGAAGGACAAGGGCAGCAGGCGCATGGGAACACCACCACCTCCAAGTTCCCCTCCAAGTCACACACCATCCTGACTTAAAGTATATTGCCGATCCTTCATAGTCGCTGGGTCAAAATCCTGGAACTCCCTCCCTAACAGCACTGTGGGAGTACCTTCACCACACGGACTGCAGCGGTTCAAGAAGGCGGCTCACCACCACCTTCTCAAGGTCAACTAGGGATGGACAATAAATGCTGGCCTTGCCAGCGACGCCCACATCCCATAAGCGAATAAAAAAAAAATTACCAGCAAGCAGCCTGGATGAATACAAATGAGGAAATATACATTTATTTGGATTTATCCACATTTTTCCATTTAGGATTTGTCTGAAATTTAAACCCCTCCTACTACTTTGCACAGATTTGTGTTTCTGTATACTGATGTTGATGGCTCCAAAAATAAGGAACCATGCTATTGAACATCAGATGAAGCAATTTGATTCCCATTTCTCAGTTTCAGAAATTTCATTAAACAACATTCTGAATTTAAATCCTAATATGGATCTGGATTTGGCTGATTTGTGCTCAGTTTTCACTGAGGGGAGGGCTGGGGGAGGTGAAGAGAGTGAAGGAAGAATTTCTATGTCTAGTGACGATCTTGTGATGATAATTTTGCTATACATAGCAACCAGAGCAATACTTCCCCTCCATTGCATATCACATTCACTCCAGTATAATTGGAATTCTTTAGAAAAACATCTAACTTGATGAGCTCCATTGTAGCATGAATAAAGGACACGAGGTGGGCAAGTGTGGCACTGAGAAAACATGCCACTATGATCGTACGATCCACAGATAATGAGACCTGCCCGATATTATATTCATCCCATGAAAGTGGTAGCTTTCAATCACTTTTGCCATCTGGTACTCACTTCCCTGAAGGCAAGGAGATGCCCAATAGTTAGTGGCTTATGTGGCTCTACACTCACACTGTTATGCCAAATAACTCTGAATCAAACACATGCTGTTGCTATGGCATATTGTCAGCCCATAAGTAGCTATGTACCCTGTCATATCCAAGGAAGCGATTGATTAATTTACCAGCCATTTTCATAGCATAAAACAGGATGAATTATACAAAAATAATGAATGGTTTGTGCTTTGCAACTCATATCAAACAATTGTGATATTAGAAAGTTGCGCCACATTATTCTTGAATATTCAAAAATTTGATTGATTTTGCAAATACCTAATTTCCCCTCTTCAGTCACTCTCTCCTCATGCCCCCTGTTCATTCCCTTCTCCTTATTCATTCCCTCCTCATTCCCCCCTGCTCATTCTCCTCCTCATTCCCCCTCCTCCTCATTCCCCCCTCATTCCCCCTCCTCAATCCCCCTCATTCCTCCTCATTCCCCCTCATTCCCCCTCATTCCCCCCTCATTCCCCTTCCTCATTCCCCCCCTCATTCCCCCCTCATCCCCCTCCTCATTCCCCCCCTCATTCCTCCTCATTCCCCCTCATTCCTCCTCATTCCCCCTCATTCCCCCTCATTCCCCCCTCATTCCCCCCTCTCATTCCCCCCCTCATTCCCCCTCCTCATTCCCCCCCTCATTCCTCCTCATTTCCCCCCGGCTCATTCCCCCTCCTCATTCATCCTCAAAAGTGTTAGAAATGAATTGTTTTTGGCTCTCATTAAATCACTCCACCTGAGTGCAAAGTTAAGTCAGTGAGGTTGGTTAAAAATTCCCCCTGTCCTAATCCTAAATTTGCATATTTCTCTAGCTTCTCTCCTATCTCCCCTTTGGCCTTTTCAATGCTCATCTTGTCAATGAGACCGGCCTCCTGCTCTTTTGACCCTATTCCTACTAAATTGCTGACCAACCAACTTCCCTTCCTGGCCCCCATGTTAGCGGATATTGTTAACGGTTCTCTCTCCTCTGGTATTGTCCCCCTTTCCTTCAAATCTGCCGTCATCACCCCTCTCCTCAAAAAACCAACCCTTAACCCCTCCGTCCTTGCAAACTATCGCCCCATCTCCAACCTCCCTTTCCTCTCCAAAGTTCTTGAACAGGTTGTCGTCTCCCAAATCCGTGTCCATCTTTCCCAGAACTTGTCTGAATCCCTCCAATCAGGCTTCCGCTCCCGCCACAGTATCGAAACGGCTCTTACAAATGACATCCTAATTGACTGCGACAAAGGTAATCTATCGCTTCTCGTCCTTCTGGACCTGTCTGCAGCCTTTGACACTGTTCACACAAAATTCTGCTCCAACGCCTCTCCACCATCGAAAGCTGGATGGGACTGCACTCATCTGGTTTCATTCCCATCTTTCCAGCTGTAACCATAGAATCATCTGCAATGACTTCTCTTCCCGATCCTGCACTGTCACCTCTGGTGCCCCCCCAAGGATCTATTCTTGGCCCCCTCCTATTTCTCATCTACATGCTGCCCCTCTGTGACATCATCCGGCAACACAACGTGAGTTTTCACATGTACGCTGATGATACCCAGCTCTACCTCTCTTCCACCTCTCTCGAACCCTCCACCATCTCTATACTATCAGACTGCTCGTCCAACATCCAGCACTGGATGAGTAGAAATTTCCTCCAATTAAATATCGGGAAGACCGAAGCCATTGTCTTCGGTTCAGGCCACAAACTCCGCTCCCTTTCCACTGATTATATCTCTCTCCCTGGCAACTATCTAAGGCTGACCAAGTCTGTTCGCAACCTTGGTGTCATATTTGATCACAAATTGAGCTATCTACCTTCTATCACTAAGCCCGCCCATCTCCACCTTCGTAACATTGCCCGTCTCCGCCCTTGCCTCAACTTATCTGCTGCCGAAATCCTCATCCATGCCTTTATCACCTCTAGACTTAACTATTCCAACACACTCTTGGCCAACCTCCCTAGTTCTACCTGCCATAAACTTGAGGTCATCCAAAATTCTGCCGCCCGTGTCCTAACTCGCACCACGTCCTGCTCACCCACCTCCCCCATGCTCGCTGACCATATTGGCTCCTAGTTAAGCAACACCTCGATTTTAAAATTCTCATCCTTGTTTTCAAATCCCTCCATGGCCTCGCCCCTCCTTATCTCTGTAATCTCCTCCAGCCCTATAATCCCCCTCGACCTCTGCGCTCCGCCTATTCTGGCCTTTTGAACATCCCCAATTTTAATTGCTCTACCATTGGCGGTCGTGCCTTCAGCTGCCTAGGTCCTAAGCTCTGGAATTCCCTCCCCAAATCTCTCCACTTCTCTTTCCTTCTTTAAGACACTCTTTAAAATCTACCTCTTCGACCAAGCTTTTGGTCATTTACCCTAACATCTCCTTATATGGCTCGGTGTCAAAAAATTATTTTGATAACACTCCTGTGAAGCACCTACGTTAAAGGCACTATATAAATATAAGTTGTTGTTCTAAAATTGCCCCCTTGGAATGCTTGTTCCTTCCTTTACCTGTTGCTTATAACTATTATTTTTAAAACTAAATCAATATTTAGATGTTATTACTGATTGAACTAAAACTCCAGGTTGTGATTATAATTCAGGTTTTCCCTCAACAATCTTTGCTTGTGTTCACAACAAAAATGCAGGTTCCATAAGCTGACCTGCTCTCCTATGAACTGAAACTTCCAACCTTGTGTGTGACATGAAAGGGATCGTATGCCACAGGACTAACAATGCCTTTTTTGTTTAACCACAGAGTGATACATGGGCGATTACATGAACTACTCATCGCAATCTCCTGTTCGTTTTGAAAAGTGGAAAAATATCATGTTGACGGGCCTTTGCGTTCAGGTTAAAACTAATAGTGAGATTTATTTACAAGGAGATTGATTACACAGAAGGATGGACACAGCACAAAAGCAGCATTACAATACTTGACTTACTGCATAAACTGTTTTGAAACAATAAGGGGCGCTGAATCTTTAGAAGTCCATTACAATCATGTGTTTGGAACAGAGTCTCTCCTGAAATGTTACATTAGCGATGATCCCCAATGAAGTCCCTCTTTCGTATTAATTGGAATGTGAAAATAATCATTTGATAGAGAAACTGAAAAACTTCTGGCCAGATATAATCCTGTCTTTCTCTGAAGTAGAACAATTGGATTCTCTCTCAGTCTCCAAGTAATCGTAATATTTCGACTGCTCAAATATAAAAGGGTGGGTGAATCTCCACAGGGGTTCTCCCGTTTGTCCGCCACATGAATTCAACCCCATGGTGCCGACAGCAGTCTCTTGGCCATCTTTTGAGTAATTTGCCCTTGATACCTGGCCCCAACAGAAACTATTTAAGGGTTCGTATACATCCCGTTCACCCATCACCCCTGTGCTCGCTGACCTACATTGGCTCCAGGTCCGGCAACGCCTCAATTTTAAAATTATAATCCTTGTTTTCAAAGCCCTCCATGGCCTCGCCCCCTCCCTATCTATGTAATATCCTCCAGTCCTACAACTCTCTAAGATCTCTGCACTCCTCCAACTCTGGCCTCTTGTGCATCTCTGATTTTCATCGCCCCACCATTGGCGGCCGTGCTTTCAGCTGCCTAGGCCCTAAGCTCTGGAATTCCCTCCTTAAACCTCTCCACCTCCCTCTCCTCCTTTAAGATGCTCCTTAAAACCTACCTTTTTAACCAAGGTTTTGGTCACCTGTCCTAATATCTCCTTATGTGGCTCAACATCAACATTTGTTTGATAACTCTCCTGTGAAGCGCCTTGGGACATTTTACTATGTTAAAGACGCCATATAAATGCAAGTTGTTGTTGTTTGGCTAAAATCTGAAAGATTTACTGTTGTTAATGTTTCAAAAATGCACGGATCTGGTCCAACAAACTTGACCCGATTAAACTTTGAATGCGCAAAGTGACACCACCCAATGACTGACCATTTCTTGATGAAGCAAACTGATTTCTCTGGGCAGCTTTGTGTGCTTCATTTCTACTCACAAAGATAAATGAACTCTTAAGAATACAACTATCCTAAGACAGTCTTTAAATCACATTGGTCTGTCTATGAAAAAAAACTACCACTTCAAAAATAGATACGTAGCATCTACTGTTCATTATCACTCAATAAGCTTGCGGTGAATATATTGCAATCAATAATCCTTCAGTATGAACGTTATCACACATCCACTTTATAGAGTGCACTGGCCACCATGGTGTTGACCACTTTAATCAAGAACCAAAAGATAGATCCCAAATATTCACTCAAAAATAGGCCGGAGTCAGGAGGAGCAGAGAGTGGCGGTTCAGTGAGTATTGAAACTCACTTTCGCGGGCTTCTTTTCAGAGGCCAGAGTTGGGAGGAGCAGAGAGTGGCGGTTCAGTGAGTATTTAAACTCACTTTCGCGGGCTTTTTTCAGGGGCTGGAGTCGGGAGGAGCAGAGAGCGATGGTTCAGTGAGTATTTAAACTCACTTTTGCGGGCTTTTTTCAGGGGCCGGAGTCAGGAGGAGCAGAAAGTGGTGGTTCAGTGAGTATTTAAACTCACTTTCGCGGGCTTTTTTACAGAGGCCGGAGTCGGGAGGAGCAGAAAGTGGCGGTTCAGTGAGTATTTAAACTCATTTTCGTGGGCTTTTTTTCAGAGGCCGGAGTAGGGAGGAGCAGAGAGTGGCAGTTCAGTAAGTATTTAAACTCACTTTCGCGGGTTTTTTCTCAGAGGCCGGTGTCGGGAGCGGCAGAGAGCAGCGGTACAGTGAGTACTTATACTCACTTTCGCGGGCTTTTTTTTCAGAGGCTCACCAATCTTACAGACCGGCGACGGCGTTCCAGAGTCACGTCACGATTCAAAAAGTGACGCGGGCAAGAGGAAGCAGCTGATTGGGTGAGTACGGCCAGGTGAGTATTTATACTACTCTATAGTTTGACAGTTAAGGTTAATAGTTTATAAAGTTTAGAAGTTCTTAATTTTGTGGTTATAGTTTCTAAGGTCTCTGTTGTGCAGCGGGGAGTGCTAGTAAACAAGGGCCCTTGAGTATAACATTTAATTGTAGTGTAATTGGTGGTATTGATTTGATTTAATTTAATTTAAATTAATTAAAGGGTAAGCCATGGCAGCACAGCTCGGACCCGTGGTATGCTCCTCCTGCGCTATGTGGGAAATCAGGGACATTTCCTTGTCCCTGATGACCATGTGTGCAGGAAGTGTATCCAGCTGCAGCTACTGGCAGACCGCATTGCGGCACTGGAGCTGCGAATGGATGCATACTGGAGCATTCGCGATGCTGAGGACGTCGTGGATATCACGTTTAATGAGTTGGTCACACCGCAGGTAAAGGCTGCACAGGCAGGAAGGGAATGGGTGACCGCCAGGCAGAGTAGTAGGCACAGGCAGGTAGTGCAGGGGTCCCCTGTGGCCATCCCCCTCTCAAACAGATATACCACTTTGGATATTGTTGAGGGGGATGGCTTATCGGGGGAAGGCAGCAGCAACCAACTTCCTGGCACCATGGGTGGTTCTGCTGCACAGGAGGGGAGGAAAAAGAACGGGAGAGCTATAGTGATAGGGGATTCTATTGTAAGGGGAATAGATAGGTGTTTCTGCGGCCGCAAACGAGACTCCAGGATGGTATGTTGCCTCCCTGGTGCAAGGGTCAAGGATGTCTCGGAGCGGCTGCAGGGCATTCTGGAGGGGAAGGGTGAACAGCCAGTTGTCGTGGTGCATATAGGTACCAATGATATAGGTAAAAAATGGGATGAGGTCCTAAAAGCTGAATATAGGGAGTTAGGAGGTAAATTTAAAAATAGGACCTCAAAGGTAGTAATCTCAGGATTGCTACCAGTGCCACGTACTAGTCAGAGTAGAAATAGAAGGATATTTCAGATGAATACGTGGCTAGAAAAATGGTGCAATGGGGAGGGATTCAAATTCCTGGGATATTGGAACAGGTTCTGGGGGAGGTGGGACCAGTACAAACTGGACGGTTTGCACCTGGGCAGGACCGGGACTGATGTCCTAGGGGAAGTGTTTACTAGTGCTGTTGGGGAGGGTTTAAACTAAAATGGCAGGGGGTTGGGAACCTGTGCAGGGAGACAGAGGAAAGGGAAGCAAGGATAGAAACACAAGACAGGAAGGAGAAAAGCAAAAGTGGAAGGCAGAGAAATCAAGGGTTTAAATCAAACATGGCCACAGTAAACAATAATTCTAAATGGTCTAAGAGTGTTAAAAAAACAAGCCTGAAGGCTCTGTGTCTTAATGCGAGGAGCATTCATAATAAGGTGGATGAATTAGCTGTGCAAATAGATGTAAATGGATATGATATAATTGGGATTATGGAGACATGGCTCCAGGGTGACCAAGGCTGGGAATTCAACATCCAGGGGTATTCAATATTCAGGAAGGACAGCCAAAAAGGAAAAGGAGGTAGGGTAGCATTGCTGGTTAAAGAGGAGATTAACACAATAGTAAGGAAGGATATTAGCTCTGATGATGTGGAATCTGTATGGGTAGAGCTGAGAAATACCAAGGGGCAGAAAACATTAGTTGGAGTTGCATACAGACCCCCAAACAGTAATGCTGAGGTTGGGGATGGCATTAAATGGGAAAATCGAGATGCATGCAATAAGGGCACAGCAGTTATCATGGGTGACTTTAATCTGCATATAGATTGGGCTAATCAAATTAGTAACAATACTGTGGAGGAGGAATTCCTAGAGTGTATACGGGATGGTTTCCTGGACCAATATGTCAAGGAACCAACTAGAGATCAGGCAATCTTAGACTGGGTATTATGTAATGAGAAAGGATTAATTAGCAATCTTGTTGTGCGAGGCCCCTTGGGGAGGAGCGATCATAATATGATAGAATTCTTCATTCAGATGGAGAGTGAAGTAGTTGACTCAGAGACTAGTGTCCTGAATTTAAATAAAGGAAACTATGATGGTATGAGGCGCGAGTTGGCTAGGATGGATTGGGGAATGTTACTTAAAGGGTTGACGGTGGATAGGCAATGGCAAACATTTAAAGATCGCATGGATGAACTACAGAATTTGTTCATCCCTGTTAGGCATAAAAATAAAACAAAAAAGGTGACTCAACTGTGGCAAACAAGGGAAATTAGGGATAGCATAAGATCCAAGGAGAGGGCATATAAATTGGCCAGAAAAAGCAGCAAACCTGAGGATTGGGAGCAGTTTAGGATTCAGCAAAGGAGGACAAAGGGATTAATTAAGAGGGGGAAAATAGAGTATGAGAGTAAGCTTGGAGGGAACATAAAAACTGACTGTAAAAGCTTCTATAGATATATGAAGTGAAAAAGATTGGTGAAGTCAAGCGTAGGTCCCTTGCAGTCAGAATCAGGGGAATTTATAATGGGGAACAAAGAAATGGCAGACCAATTAAATACATACTTTGGTTCTGTCTTCACAAAGGAGGACACAAATAACCTCCCAGAGATGTCGGGGAACATAGGGAGGAACTGAAAGAAATCAGTATTTGTAGGGAAATGGTGTTAGCGAAATTGATGGGATTGAAGGCCGATAAATCCCCAGGGCCTGATAATCTACATCCTAGGGTACTTAAGGAAGTGGCCCTAGAAATAGTAGATGCATTGCTGGTCATCTTCCAAAATTCTATAGACTCTGGAACAGTTCCCATAGATTGGAGGGTAGCTAATGTAACCCCACTATTCAAAAAAGGTGATAGAGAGAAAACAGGTAATTACAGACCGGTAAGCCTGACATCAGTAGTGGGGAAAATGCTAGAGTCCATTATAAAAGATGTAATAGCAGAGCACTTGGAAAACAGTGACAGGATCGGACAAAGTCAACATGGATTTACAAAAGGTAAATCATGCTTGACTAATCTACTGGAATTTTTTGAGGATGTAACTGGTAGAATAGATAAGGGAGAACCAGTGGATGTGGTGTATTTGGGCTTTCAGAAGGCTTTCGATAAGGTCCCGCATAAGAGATTAGCGTGCAAAGTTGAAGCACATGGGATTGGGGGTAAGGTACTGACTTGGTTAGAAAACTGGTTAGCAGACAGGAAGCAAAGAGTTGGAATGAATGGGTCTTTTTCGGAGTGGCAGGCAGTGACTAGTGGGGTACCGCAGGGATCGGTGCTAGGACCCCAGTTATTCACAATATATGTTAATGATCTAGACGAGGGAACTAGATGTAATATCTCCAAGTTTGCAGACGACACAAAGCTGGGTGAGCGTGTGTGCTGTGAGGAGGATGCAGAGAAACTCCAGTATGATTTGGACAGGTTGGGTGATTGGGCAGATGCATGGCAGATGCAGTATAATGTGGATAAATGTGAGGTTATCCACTTTGGTGGCAAAAACAGGAAGGCAGATTATTGTCTGAACGGCAATAGATTGGGAAAAGGGGAAGTGCAACGAGACCAAATGTCCTTGTGCACCAGCCGCTGAAGGTATGCATGCAGGTGCAGTAGGCGGTTAAGAAGGCAAATGGTATGTTGGCCTTCATAGCGAGAGGATTCGAGTACAGGAGGAAGGATGTCTTGCTGCAGTTGTACAGGGCCTTGGTGAGACCACACCTTGAGTATTGTGTGCAGTTTTGGTCGCCTTATCTGAGGAAGGATGTTCTTGCCATGGAGAGAGTGCAGCGAAGATTCACCAGACTGATACCTGGGATGGCAGGAATGACGCATGAAGAGAGATTGGGTCGATTGGGCTTGTATTTGCTAGAGTTTAGAAGAATGAGAGGGGATCTCATTGAAACTTATAAAATTCTAACAGGACTAGACAGACTAGATGCAGGAAGGATGTTCCCGATGGCGGGGGAGTCCAGAACCAGGGGTCACAGTCTAAAGATAAGGGGGAAGCCATTTAGGACTGAGATGAGCAGGAATTTCTTCACCCAGAGAGTGGTGAACCTGTGGAATTCTCTACCACAAAAGGCAGTTGAGTCCAATTCATTAAATATATTCAAGAAGGAGATAGATATATTTCTTAAGGCTAAGGGGATCATGGGATATGGGGAGAAAGCAGGGACAGGGTACTGAATTTGGATGATCAGCCATGATCGCATTGAATGGCGGAGCAGGCTCGAGGGGCCGAATGGCCTACTCCTGCTCCTATCTTCTATGTTTCTATGTTTCTATAAAAAGCTCCGCTGATGGTTCAGTTGATAGGTATTACCTGATGTGGCACTGAGCCACGCAGATCAGAAAGGACCCAGATTTGAAAAGTAAAGTAAGAAAGAGGTGTATTTCTACAGCGTCTTTCATGACCTCAGGACGTCCCAAAGCACTTTACAGCCAATTAAATACTTCTTGAATTGGAGTCACTGTTGTAATGTAGGAAACGTGGCAGCTAATTTGCGCATAGCTAGCTCCTACAAACAGCAATGTGATAATGATCATTTGTTTTGGTGATGCTGGCCAGGACACTGGGGATAACTCCCCTGCTCTTCTTTAAAATAGTGCTGTGGGATCTTCTACGTCCACCCGAGAGGGCAGACGGGACCTCGCTTTAACGTGTCATCTGAAAGACAGTGCCTTCGACAGTGCAGCACTCCCTCAGTACTGGCACTGGAGTGTCGGCTTAGATTAGGTGCGCAAGTCTCTGGAGTGGGACTGTGAACCCACAACCTTCTGACTCAGAGGCGAGAGTGTTACTGACTGAACCACGGCTGACAGCTGGCTCCTCATCTGTGCAGGTCTTAGACAAAACAGCAGTAGGGGTACTAAAATTAGATCTCTGTGTCTCTGTATTCGGCAGGGGGGGAGGGGGGGTGGGAAACAGCCCAGGTTCCGTTCCTGATTAATTTTCCTGTGTGAGCTACAGGAAAGCAGTGTGTGGGGTATCTGATGAAGAGATTGGATTGCCTGCCAACATGAGATAGTACATGATGTCCAACATCCAAGCAACTTACCCAGCACGATTGATTATCGTTATATATCATTATATATGGAGTATCATTTCTGAAAGGGGGTTGGGTGGTGTCATTTGCAGTATACTGTCCTTTTATCTTTGGAACATCTGGTTCAAATCCCAGCCAGCCATGGACCTCACTGACTGAGGTTGCCATGGTAACATGAATTGTACAAGTTTTGGGGTATTTGTGAGCTGTGGGCCACCACACACCGGGAACTAGATTAAGACTGCCTAGATTCATTCAATATAAGATACTTTTTTTTGCTTTGAACAAATTTATATTGCATAATTGGAATACTCAATAAAGAAATAAAGACTTGCATTTATATAGTGCCTTACATGACCTCAGGACGTGCCAAAGCCCTTTACAGCTTTACTTTTTGAAGTGTAATCACTGTTGTAATGTAGGAAACGTGGCAGCCAATTTGCGCACAGCAAGGTCCCACAGACATCACTGTGATAATGACCAGATAATCTGTTTTTTAGTGATGTTGGTTGAGGGATAAATATTGGCCAGGACACGGGAGAACTCCCCTGCTCCTTTTTGAAATAGTGCCGTGGGATCTTTTATGTCCACCTGAGAGAGCAGACGGGGCCTCGATTTAATGTCTCATCCAAAAGACGTCATCTCCAGCAGTGCAGCACTCCCGCACTATAGGGTACATGCAGTATGTATTAAATATGGAAAAAAAACTTCCCCCTTGAATAAAACATTTCTTTCCACACACGTTAGTGCAAGAATAGTAGAAACTGAAAATATGTTGTTCAATTTATTGGTGCAGCAGTTTATCAGCTTGCTGTGCAGTTATTAATGTGAGCTCTTTCCGAGCAGTCGTCAGAGGTAAATAGCTGGGCTCCTGTGGAGAAAATTGTTACACTCGTCTGTTGCTGGTAGAATTGACACTTTTGTCTTTCTGTCTTTCTACTGTGCAGGAATTAAATTGCCTTATAAGGAAAAGCTCGAGAGGCTTGCTGGGCAGGCTGAAGTGTTTCACGGTGCTGAAGTGCCTCTGGGAATTCATTACATGCTCCTGGCAAAGAGGTAACATATTTTATGGATTTCTTGTGCTGAAACAATATAGGCTTTGTAGCTTTAAATGTTCAGCTTTCACAGCCAATTCCACAAAAGCCACACTTTCTTTATTCTTTCATTTAAATCTGCCCCTGGATTTATTATGGTCCTGAATGTTGGATTGGAACATAGGAACATAGGAGCAGGACGAGGCCATTTAGCCCCTTGACCTCGTTCTGCCATTCAATTAGATCATGGCTGATCTATACCTCAACTCCATTTACCCACCATTGCTCCATATCCCTTAATACCCTTGCCCAACAAAAACCTATCAATCTCAGTTTTGAAATTGTCAAGTGACCCCCAGCCTCAACAGCTTTTTGGGGAGGAGAGTTCCAGATTTCCACTACCCTTTGTGCGAAGAAGAGCTTCCTGACTTCACCCCTGAACGGCCTAGCTCTAATTTTAAGGTTATGCCCCTTTATTCTGGACTCCCCCACCAGAGGAAATAGTTTCTCCCTATCTACCCTATCAAATCCTTTAATCATCTTAAACACCTCAATTAGATCACCCCTTAATATTCTATACTCCAGGGAATACAAGTCTAGTCTGTGCAACCTGTCCTCATAATTTAACCCTTTTAGCCCCGGTATCATTCTGGTGACTCTGCGCTGCACCCGCTCCAAGGCCAATATATCCTTCCTGAGGTGCGATGCCCAGAACTGAACACAGTGCTCTAAATGGGGTCTAACCAGAGCTTCATTGTATCTGTTACGTCGATATCGCTTCTTATCATCATGGGTACCACTGAGAATGGCAACCACACTCCTCAACCGCAAACACTAACCAACCTCTTGTAGAGGCACTGGCACCATTGCCAATGCTGTGCCCATTGGCCTTTAGGAGAATGGAGTGCCAAGTGGGCCTTTACATAAGTGTGTGCACACTGCCACGATGGTGCTGATGGAGAAATAAGAACATGCCAGAATAGCTGCTTCTTTCTTTTGATCAGAGACTGAGTAAAGAGATGGTGAGTTTAAAAAAGCAAACAGCCCTGACTCAGTATTTTGTGTCAAAGGACTAAAGAATTGTTCCTCTGTCTTGTGAGGATAGAGGATAAAAAAAAAACAGTATTAACAAACAGCAACCCAAAAGATCAATCACAGATTTAAAGCTGTAAATTATTACCGTACTGTCTGTAAGTCTCTGGGCAAAGGGGTACACTCTGTAAGGAGAAAGTGTAACTAAAAGAGGAGAGAAATAAATACAGAGGGCTGGATTTTCTCAATGGGAAGCTTTTGGAGGCGGGACTGCTGCTTGCCGGCTTTCAATCCTGCCTCCATCAGCTTCTGGCCAACCAGCGGGATTTTCCCCTCATTGGCCTTGTTATGCCAGCCCAGCGGGCTCAACAGGCCAATTAGGGGGAAGTCAGTGACAGAGCACGTCAACGTATGCCGTGTCATCTGTCAAGAACTGGGTTTGCCAGCCGCCCCCAAATTCTGCAACTTTACCGGCAGTCCCGCCTCCATACCCGCCTCCTCGGGGCTGAGACAATCCAGCCCAGAGACTTTCTTTGGAGAGACAGAAAATAAAGATCACATTTTACTTCCATAATTTCCAAGTTAAGAGCAATTTGGATTGACTTTCACACGTGATGAACACAAACTTACCATTTAAAAGATACAATAGAAACTTGGTTATTCACCACCAAAAAGGTGCCTCCTCCTCCAGCATGTAATGGTTTGCCTCACATTAGTTATTTTTCAACTGATTTGAGCCAGATATAAGTCTCTCCTCCAACTCCTCTCAAAAGCTGATCAGTTTGGTCCCACAGCAATATCCCACAAACAGTAATGAAGGAACGACCAGCTTTTTGGTGATGTTGGTCAAGGGTTAAATAACGGCCAGGACACCGGGCGGTGGGGGTGGGGGGGTGGGGGGGGGCGGATGGTAGGAACCCCCCTGCTCTTCTTCGAAATAGTGCCACGGGATCTTTTACGTCCACCTAAGAGAGCAGGCGGGGCCTCAGGTTAAGGTCTCATCTGAAAGACGGCACCTCTGACAGTCCAGCACTCCCTCAGTACTACACTGGGAGTATTTTGAACCCACAACCTTCTAATTCAGAGGAGAGTGTGCTACCCACTGAGCCACGGCTGACACCTAGCATGAGAGGCTCATATACAAGTTAAATTAAAGGCGATCATCTTAAATCATCTTGAATGTTTCTCTGAACAAAGCAACATAATACTGAAGTGAGATAGTTTTTATGTCATTCCAACTTACATTGATACAGTTAAAATGACATCCAGTACATTTCTATGCAGCAGAAATAGCAACATATCGCCAACACTGACTATTGGGCTGCTTGGCCATTGTATATCTGTAATGTACTTCAGGTAATCCTATAGACTATTACCACTACAAAAAAAAAACTTTCTCCCATCTGCTGTCTCATAATGGTACACAATGCTCTATAGAGAATTAGTATTTATTTCAAACCCCTCACATCACTTCAAACTGTTGACTTCTGTGCCTCTGCTTTCTAGTTCTGTAATCATAATTTAAGTTAACCACCTGCTTACACCTAGGCTTTTCAGCATTTTCAAAACCTGGCTCGTGTCCCCTTTCTCCCATGAAAACAAGCCCAGTTCTTTCAGGCACTCTTCCTAACTAAGAGTTCTGGAATCTTCACTGAACCCTCTCAATGTTCTTTTGATAGTGGGATAACTGTGGCGGGGTGGGGGGGGGGGTAGTTGGGGGGGGGCGGAAATGATAGACAATAATTCAAATATCTCTACTGATGAGAAACCAATCAGTTAGAAGCATCTGTTTGGATTTATTCGGGCAACTATTCCAAAGCTCTGTTTTTGGCACAGATCTTTGCTTGATGGCAGTGCGGAATGTAAAATTGGGCATGAAGATCAGCTCACCAAATTCGTCAAACTCCCAATTCTCTATTGACTAAAATTGAGTGCACTGACCACCATACTTGAGGCTTGAGCACATAATGTAGGCTGACACTCCAGGGCAGTGCTGAGGGAGTGCTGCACTGTCGGAGGTGCCATCGATGTTAAACCAAGGCCCCATCTGCCCTCTCAGGTGGACGTCGAAGATCCCATGACACTATTTCAAAGAAGAGCGGGGGAGTTATCCCCGGTGTCCTGGCCAATATTTATTCCTCAACCAGCATCACAAAAAAATTATCTGACCATTTATCTCATTGCTGTTTGTGGGAGCTTGCTGTGCGCAAATCGGTCGCCATGTTTCCTACATTACAATAGTGACTACACTTCAAAAGTACTTCATTGGCTGTAAAGTACTTTGGGACATACTGTGGTCATTAAAGGCGCTATAGAAATGCAAGTTCTTTCTTTTTCTTTTACTCGATTCTCCAAGCTCCTGTTAAGGGGGGCTCCACCTGGGAGTGGAGCTTTACAAAATTTACACGATGATCAAATGGTTTCAAAATACATCAGCTCCTTCATTTCCTTTGCTTAGAACAACCTCATGTTCGCTGGATACATTTAGCAAATGGTTGATAATCATTCTCAATTCTTTATTCCCCATTTCCACCTTAGCTAACAGACACCATGCCATTGCGTGCCTATTTCACATAGCTTGATGCCATAAATTGTATTAATATCTCTAGAGGTACATACCTCACATTGCTTATGAGTAGTGTGTACATGGGGAAACCAGCTATAGATCACCGTGGAACTTCATTAGTCACGATCCCCACACCCAGGGAGAGCCTCTTCCATTCATCATAGAATAACAGAAACTTACAGCACAGAAGGAGGCCATTCAACCCGTCATGCCTGTGCCAGCTCTTTGAAAGAGCAGTCGTGCTTCGTCCCATACCCATCAGCACTTTTTAATTTCTGTTGCCAAGTCAATTTTTCAATAGAGATGTTTGGCCATGATTTCCATCTACCTATAAAGTCTGAAAATCAAGGTAAATGATGTTGACGGACTCGTCCTCTTCATTTTGTATAATCTTAGATTATTAAGATAAACCTGATTTAAAAATGGCATCAGCCCACTGTCTCTCTGGGATGTCTGATTTTTTTTCTTCTGTGATAATTGGTATAGGTGGTCAATGCATATGGCTGGCTGCACAGTAATTATGCTTGTCAATTTATTCAATGAGAATGTCTCTCCTAAAATGGATTTTTATTGCTTGTCAACCCATGGGTGGCTGGCTAAAACACAATTTATTATCTGTTTACACGGGCTCCTCCACAGTGCTACTTTTGTGAATACATCTTGGTGATAGCAGTCCAAAATGTAATTTCCTTTGATACTGAGTGCCAAAAAACAATCAAGCTGAGATGGTGTTAACATCACTAAGAGGTATGTTTCCTAGGCGATTAACTCAATGAGTGTGATGTACGTCTGCTCAGATACTGTTTATTAAAGACAATCATCAAAGAATCTGCTTCTTTGGGAAATTCAAGGACCCTCTTAGGGTTTTCAGTCTTCTATTTTCCCCAGACTCTTTTATATCTCTTTGACCAAGCTTTTAGTCACCTCTCTGAACTCTTCCACAAAGGCTTGGTGTTTGTTCCTTTGCTTCTTACAATTACAAAGTATTTACAGCACAGAAACAGGTCATTCGGCCCAACTGGTCCATGTCGGTGTTTATGCTCCACACGAGCCTCCTCCCACCCCTCTTCATCTCACCTCATCAACATAACCTTCTATTCCTTTCTCCCTCATGTACTTATCTAGCTTCCCCTTAAATGCATCTATACTATTCGCCTCAACCACTCCCTGTGGTAGCAAGTTCCACATTCTCGCCACTCTCTGGGTAAAGAAGTTTCTCCTGAATTCCCTATTGGATTTATTAGTGACTATCTTATATTTATGGCCCCTAGTTCTGGTCTCGCCCACAAGTGGAAACATCTCTACCTCTACCCAATCAAATAATTTTAAAGACCTCTATCAGGTCACCCCTCAGTCTTCTATTTTCGAGAGTAAAGAGCCCCAGCCTGTTCAGTCTTTCCTGATAGGTATTACCACTCAGTTCTTCTGCGAAACATTTCAGGATGTTTTTCTATGTTAAAATGGTGTCATGTAAGTTGTTTCAATCCTTCGATTTCTTGTCAGCATGTCTACATCTTTAGAAACGTAGGGGTAGATTTTCATCTTTGTTGCCTGGGTGTTAGGTAAGCATAGCCTAGTCTGGGTGCAGAGAGGAAATTCGGGTGGGTAAGATTGCACACCCCTTACAGAACTCGCATCATTTCCCCTCCTTTCATTTCAATGGAAGGACAATCTGTCAGATCCTGTTGACATTGTGTGATTCTCCCCACCAGCTTTGCCTCTGCACTTAGCCTAGGTGATTCTTAATATCCAATGGCAATGACAGAACTCCACCTCGCAGTCTCTGATGGTATGTGAGATTTATGTATTTAAGAGTTCCTCTTGCCCTGCATATAAAGGGGTTAGGCTAAAATGCTGAAAAAACAGTGAGCTTGTCAGTGTTCTGAATTTCTGAATGACACATACTTTAACTGATCTTTATATATAAGCCCTGAAATTGCAAGACACCCAATCCCACCATGGAGTCTTGCTCGATGGATGCAGAGATTGGAGAATAAGGCACGCAGATCAATTCATCCAATTTAAGGTGCTCCCAATTTTCCGGCCATTGATTTTAATGACCAGAAAAACAGGAGCATGGAAAATCAGAGGTGCTGACATCCATGCCTGATTCTCTGCTCTCCGCTCTCAATTGAGGAGCACATCACAATTTCAGGACTTTACTGTACATGCCCCAGCCAATCGGCTTTAATCTGGAAATCTTGTCGTAGGAAATGGAAATAGTGCATAGAGTAGCAGCAAGGGTGCCATGGTTGGGTTTAAGACAAGCAGTTTTATTCTACACCTGGCTGTAGTATACCTGACCTGAGAGCGCTTGATGGTCACAAGGTGCAAAAAGTAGAAAACAAGTCCCATTCCCTTACACTGATGTCACCCCACAACAACAGAAACTTTCATTTATATAGCGTCTTTAATGTAGTAACGTCCCAAGGCGCTTCACAGGAGCGATTATCAAACAAAATTTGACACTGAGCCACATAAGGAGATATTAGAACAGATGACCAAAAGCTTGGTCAAAAGAGTGTTAAGGAGCACCTTAAAGGAGGAGAGAGGTGGAGAGGCGGAGAGGTTTAGGGAGGGAATTCCAGAGCTTAGGGCCTTGGCAGCTGAAGGCACGGCCGCCAATGGTGGGGTGAAGACAATCGGGGATGCTCAAAAGGCCAGGATTGGAGGAATACAGAGATCTCGGAGGGTTGTAGGGCTGGAGGAGATTACAGAGATAGGGAGGGGCGAGGCCATGTGGCAAAAAAAACTCCCTCTTCTCAAAATATTTAAAAAATGATATTATTGAAATAATTTCTGTTGGACTCTTTGGCCTGGAGTTTCCGCTCGATTGTGCTGTTTTTTTTGGCGCAGTTCCCCCGATATCGATATAACCAACGCAAAAGATCGCAGAATTTTAAGTGCAAATTGTGTTCAGCGCAATTCGAGTTTCCGCGATCTTTTGCACTAGTTTTAAAAACATCGCGCTCGAAGCAGACCCCGCCCACAAAACTGGCCACGCCCCCAGGCTGAATTAATCACTATGGCGCGTTTCCGTTAATTGCGCTTGTTTTCGAGCCTTCGAGGAGGCTCCAAAAATTAAGCTGAAACTTTTGGGAGCAAGGACACTAATAGGCAAATTTAAAAACAGTTTCGAATGATTTTTTTAAAAAATTTACTAAGGAACTCACTACTGTACCCCAATTTAACTAGAAAATAATTTTTGTATATTTACTCTTAAATATATCAAGGAATATTTTTGAAAGCAAAATTTTTTTTAAAAAATTACCTTTTAAAACATTGCCCGACTGCGCTGGTTCATGGCAGATTTTGCATTCTGCGATTATGCAAATGAATTTGAGCGGAAACTCAGGGGTGGGGGAAAAAACACTTTTCAAAACGTGTGCCATTTTGGGCGCAATTTGCACCCGAATCACCGATTACGCCCAACTGTGTGTCTTATAACTTCACAGTGGCCTGTCTGATGCAGAACAGTGGGGGTGGGGTTGAGCGAAGCTGCCTGTTTACGGCGAAGATTTGTAGCTGGTCTCCTCGGATCACCGCAGTCTGAAGGGAAATTGTTGGCGGATCTGGGTTGATGACTCATCAGCCATAAATAAATTGTAGCTCTCTCTCCTACGCCTTTCTCTCATTTGAACGTCCAGCTCACAAAGTTTGGAGCTGATGGCTTCTCACTGGTATGTCTGCGCTCTTGGTTGACACCATGTGCATGCAGCTGTGCATAGGACAAATAAAAAGCAAGACAAATAAACAAGCTTTCCCTTTAAAAGGCCGATAGCTGCTGCAGTTTCGTTGTAAAGTGGGCTCATTTGTCCAATCTGCTGATAAATTGTTCAATGGGCTGACCCTGTGCAGGGAAAGGGGGAACAAGCCTGACAACTAATGCTGCCACTGAAAGGAAATGAAAACGCCTGAAGAAAGATGAAGGTGTCTAGATGTAGGGGCCCCTGTGAGGACTAACACCCTTGTTTTGTCTCAAGAAGCTTAACATGCTAACGTACTATTTATTTGGCAATCTGCATCATTAAGCGTGACCCATTTATCTTCCATAAACCCAGTTACAATGGGCCTTGGCAAACTGCACAATGTTAAAGTCAAGTGCATGGCTGTAACCAAGGCTGCGACGTGCCAAGAAGGATTAAGTCTGTTACTTTAGACTGATTATATTAACCATATGTGATGGAAATTAAACTGGTGCCGAGTGGGTGTCTCACTCTGTTTTGCTATTCAGATACAGGAAGCACTGGAAATGCGACTTAGAATCATAGAATCTTACAGCACAGAAAGTGGCCATTCAGCCCGTCGTACCTTCTTCTGCTCTGCGTGATGAGCATGTTGTGCACTCTAGTCACACTGCTTTGCAGATGTATCATTGTTCGTAGATCTTTTACCAAGTGCTGTAACTTTAATAGATTTAAATGAATATACAACAGTGATTACACTTCAAAAGTACTTCCTTGGCTGTAAAGCGCTTTGGGACATCATGAGGTAGTGAAAGGCGCTATATAAATGAAAACTCTTTTATATACATAGTGTTAGACAATCACTCTCCAAATGGTCTGGTACCAATGCAAAATATCAAATTAAAGCTGGTTCAGCGGTAGTTATACTGCAATTCCTTCTTGTTATACTAACTAACACATAACACTTCACAGCAATGCAAACTGTGCAATATAACAACACGGTTAGCGATCTGTGCAACAACTACCTCTTTATTTATAAATGCATGTGAAAGCAAAGCTATCTCAGTTTGAAGAAGTAATTTCAGCATCTATGCCAGTTTGGTGACTCTCGAGGTAGGTGTTTCTCTGTAGCTTGTTTCTCCATTAGTGTGTCAAATGAGATTCTGCAGAGGGCAAACATTCACCTTTCCAATCTGTGCCCAGCAATGGTATCGCTACACACTTAATAATTTGTGATGAGCTTGTTTTTCACTCTACTCCTTCCCGTGTGAGCATCAGTCCTGACAGCAGGACTCCCGGGAACTGATGAAACCAAGGCAACTTCAATCATTGAGCTCAAGAGAACTAGAACGTGAAGCCACTTTGCTCTGTTTACGGTCTAAAGTAAAAGATCTTTGTGAAATCAGATGTCGCCAATTCTGGATTCACATTAAAGAGGCCCCTAATTTTAAAATAAAATCCTATATTAGCATTGTATTTTCACATTTTCATCAATTTAATTTCTAACACTGGATTGATATCCTGCTGATTTACTTGATTACCTTTGATGATCAGGGGAAAATTTCACGCAGCTTTATCTTCTTGGAGTTTCAGCTGTGATTATCAGGAGATTGAGTGGGTTGGGTAAAGGCCGCACTGGATCAAACTATACAAGCTGTGTGAAGCGAATGGGCTTGCTGAGCTGAAAGGCTGCTGTAGCACATTACCAGGGGTGAGGGACTTCAGTTGCGTGGAAAGACTGGAGAAGCTGGGGTGGTTCTTCTTAGAGCAGAGAAGGTTAAGGGGAAATTTAATAGAGCTGTTCAAAATCATGAAGGGTTTTGATAAGAGTAAATAAGGCAAAACTGTTTCCAGTGGCAGATTGGTGGGTAACCAGAGGGCACAGATTTAAGATAATTGGCAAAAGAACCAGAGGTGAGATGAGGAGAATTTTTTTTACATAGCGAGTTGTTACAATCGGGAACGCACTGCCTGAAAGTGTAGTGGAAGCAGATTCAATAGTAACTTTCAAAAAGGAATTGGATAAATACTTGAAGGGAAAAATTTGCAGGGCGATGGGGAAAGAGCGGGGGAGTGGGACTAATTGGATAGCTCTTTCAAAGAGCCAGCAGACACGATGGGCCGAATGGCTTCCTCTTGTGCTGTATCATTCTATGATTCTGTACTAATTTTGAAGTGTAGTCACTGATGTAATGTAGGGAAACGCAGCAGTCGATTTGTGCACAGCAAGCTCCCACAAACAGCAATGAGATAAATGATAATCTGTTTTAGTGATGGTGGTTGAGTGATAAATGTTGGTTAGAACACCGGGGAGAACTCCCCTGCTCTTCTTCGAAATAGTGCCATGAGATCTTTTACGTCCACCTGAGAGAGCAGACGGGGCCTCGGTTTAACGTCTCATCTGAAAGACGGCACCTCCGACAGTGCAGCACTCCCTCAGCACTGCACTGGAGTGTCAGCCTAGATTTTTGTGCTTAAGTCTCTGGAGTGGGACTTGAATCCACAACCTTCTGACTCAGAGGTGAGGGTGCTACCCACTGAGCCACAGCTGGACTTTGAATCGAGCTCTGTTGGTTTATTCGGCCTCCAGAGCCTTTGCTCTACCTCCCTTGATAGCCTTTCCTAACAAAAATCTATCAAAGTCACTCTTGAAAATTTCAATTGACCCAGCATCCGCAGCCTTTTGGGGGAGATAATTCCACTTCTCCTCTAACCATTGTGTGAAAAAGTGTTTCCTGATTTCACTCCTAAATGGCCTAGCTCTAACTTTGAAATTATGCCCTCTTGCTCTAAATTCACCCATCAGAGGAAATAGTTTCTCTGTATCTACCCTATCGAATTTTAAATATGTCGATTAGATCACCCCTTACCCTTCTAAACTCAAGAGAATACAAGCCAAGTTTATACAACCTGTCCTCATAATTTAACCCTTTAAGCCCTGACTTAATTCTGTGGTGAATCTGCGCTGTAAACCCTGCAAGGGTAATACATCGGGCTGGATTTTGCCAGCCCTGGGGAGGCGGGTTTGGAGGCAGGACTGCCAGGAAAATGGCAGAATCTGGGGGCAGGTACCCATCTCGCCCCCAACCCGCCTCTGTGCCATCTTCCCAGGAGGCGGGTAGCCGACCCACGCTGGGTCCCGTCTCCTGGAGGCGGGAAGGGGATTACAGCCACTTAACTGCAGTTAAGAGGATTATCCCCATTTCTCCACCAGAGGCGTGGGCCTCCCAATGTCGGGAAACCCTGCCAGGGTCACCGAGGCGAGCAGTGGGTCTGCAGGGGTCGGAGGGGTGCAAAAGTGTGTTGTGGAGGTAAGTGATGGGTGCAAGTGTGGAGAGGTAAGTATGTGAGGTGAGTGGAAAGTGATAGAAAATGTTTACTTACCTTTGTTGCAGGCTTTAACAGTTGGGGATGCGGAGAGTCTCGCATCTCACCGGCAGAGATGACAGATGGCTGCTGCATTCTCTGATGCAACAACCATCTAATTTCTGCTAAAGAAAGAGGTTTGATAAGTCTCGAATACAAGGACTCATCAAACTACAGAGAATGTCAGTGTTTGACAGCTTAACAGAGCTCTCAAACGATGACAATTCATCTGTCAAAAATTTTTGACAGATGAAACGTCATACGCTGACATTCTCTGTAACCGGCTTCCCCTTAATTGGCCTGCTAAGCCCACTGGGCGGGCTTAACAAGGTCAATCAAGGAAAAATAGCATGGGTTGGCCACAAGTCGATGGAGGTGGGACTGAAACCCGACAAGCAGCAGTCCCGCCTCCAACGCGCCCCCATTGACAAAATCACCCCCATCATTCCTGAGATGAGGTGCCCAAACATGAACTGAGTGCTCCAGATGGGGTCTGACCAAGGCTCTGTACAACTGAAGCATCACTTCCTTCCCTTTGTCTTCCCGTCCCCTTGAGGTAAAGGCTAACCTACCATTAGCCTTTTTCATTACTTTGTGTACCTGTGCACTAGCTTTTAGTGATTGGTGGACCCGGACACCTAATCAGAACTGGAACTCGAGAAAGAGACCCACAGGTGGAATAACAACTGCTCCAAAGGTTTGCTCCCAATCAAGGCGACTATAAAAATGACCACGTGAAGGAAGCGCCCTCTCTCCGCCCTGCTGCTTCCAGCCTACCTCCTCCATGGCTGTCCTGATCCTGAGAGGAGAGCAAGTGCTACTCCACTACCCACGGGCAGTGAGACGTCGACAAGGCCTGAATGGACCTCAAAGCCTGAGCCAATCCTGAGAATACTTACAACCTTCTTTACTGGGGTAAGTATAATGCAGGCCTTTTTCATTAATAAGGGTATGCATTTTTGAGTGAGAAGGTTTTCTTTTTCATTAAAGCAAGTCTAAACATCTTGAACTTCCTGAACTCCCGACTGCATATGAACTGTAGATAGTTTGATTCTAGGTCTGTATTTTACTGGCATGGAATAAATGATCTTTTGATAAAACCATGATTTATGCCTGGAGTTAATTATTGGGACAAAGAGCCCAATAAATTAAATATAAAAGTTTGAATGTGGGGGGATTAAAAAAGGTATTTCCTCAAATTTAATAATGGACAAAATTACATTGCACCTTTTGTCCCTACAATTCAATGGTGTAATATTTAGGATCAAGCTAGACATGGCTATATGTTTTAATCTGTAATGGCACCCTTGATTTAAAATCCGGTTTGTTTATTTATTACTTTTTGTTTTAATCATCGTCAACCATCTGTTTGGAGTCTGTGCGCTGGTTAGTACGAGGAGATAAGGCATAAAAGAGGGACAGGATGAATAGCTCGAAGGAGGCTGAGAAAGTCTTTGAAGCTGGGAGTTCCAGGTATAGTGGAGCGGAGGATGGAAAAGCACAAAGCTTGATTACTGCAATCAGATATCTCTCTTTGTGCAGCAGACTGTAGAGATCAGGATTTGCCAGTACATTCTGGGATCTGCGAGCCAATAGCTTTCCCAAGCATTTACAGAGGTTCAGATCTACTTCACTGTTTCATGTACATTTTTGTGATAATGAAACCCTGAACTTCCTACACTGAATTTTTCTTCCATTTGTGTTAATGTTAGGTCACACCATTATTCTGCTAATGGTGTTTAAATAGGCCAAACAAAATAGTTCCCATGATTTTTCTCTGGCTTTGTTTCTGACCTTGTTGCTGTAACGGTTTTCTGTGCAGGGTCAGTTAATGAGCGGGAAGAAACTTGAGTGTCCCCACCCACAAGAATCCATGGGAACTTTTCTTCAGTGGACCGAACCCTTCCCTTCCAGCTGTCCTCTACAAGACTTTGAAACAACAACAACGACAACTTGCATTTATATAGCACCTTTAACGTAGTAAAACGTCCCAAGGCACTTCACGGGAGCATTATCAAACAAAATTTGACAGCGAGCCACAGAAGGAAATATTGGGACAGGTGATCAAAAACCTTGGTCAAGGAGGTAGGTTTTAAGGAGTGTCTTAAAGTAGGAGAGAGAGGTAGAGAGGCGGAAAGGTTTAGGGAGGGAATTCCAGAGCTTTTTGTTTTATTCGTTCATGGGATGTGGGCGTCGCTGGCAAGGCCAGCATTTATTGTCCATCCCTAACTGTCCTTGAGAACCGCATCCTTGAACCGCTGCAGTCCGTGTGGTGAAGGTACTCCCACAGTGCTGTTAGGGAGGGAGTTCCAGGATTTTGACCCAGCCACGATGAAGGAATGGCGATATATTTCCAAGTCAGGATGGTATGTGACTTGGAGGGGAACTTGCAGGTAGTGGTGTTCCCATGCGCCTGCTGCCTTTGTCCTTCTAGGTGGTAGAGGTCGCGGGTTTGGGAGGTGCTGTCGAAAAAGCCTTGGCGAGTTGCTGCAGTGCATCTTGTAGATGGTACACACTGCAGCCACGGTGCGCCGGTGTTGGAGGGAGTGAATGTTTAAGGTGATGGATGGGGTGCCAATCAAGCGGGCTGCTTTGTCTTGGACGGTGTCGAGCTTCTTGAGTGTTGTTGGAGCTGCACTCATCCAGGCAGGTGGAGAGTATTCCATCACACTCCTGACTTGTGCCTTGTAGATGGTGGAAAGGCTTTGGGGAGTTAGAAAGTGAGGGCCGAGGCAGCTGAAGGAACGGCTGAAAATGGTGGAGCGATGAAAATCGGGGATGCGCAAGAGACCAGAATTGGAGGAGAGCTTAAAAAAGGAATTGTTCATTCACAAAATGAAAGCCTTTTTGGATATCCAGTGTCAGTTTCTAAAGGGACAGGTAAGCTTTAATCTGAATATATACCAATTAGGCCAAAATTCGGATTTTTTTTTTCAAATACGCAGCTATCCAAATTCAGCCTATTTTCAATTTGTCTTTGGCACTCATTCTTAAAATGTTCTCCCTCCCTAAATCTCTCTGTCCGAATATCTCCTTATGTGACTCGGTGTCAACTTTTTGATGGCGCTCTTGGGACAGTTTATGCTTTATATAAATGCAAGTTATTGTTGTATATTGGACATCAAAATGGCAGCTGACGCACGAGGGAGCCGTAACTTTTACAATCACAGTGTTTTGGAACAGTTTCAAACGTGCAATCTAGAGACATGACTGCTGCCTCTTGAAAGCAAAGTAGTTTCTGATTTCTCAGGAAGGACAACGATAAGAAGGTCAAGTGGTAAATAGTATTCATTTTGTGGAGGGAAAATGCACTCAACCCCTTATAATATAATTCCCTTAGCTTGCTGCATAATAACTAAACCATTTTTGAAAGGAGAATTTTAATGAGTCAATATACTAAAGCCACAATAAAAATCCACTTGATTATTCAGACCAAGTGCTTCATCACCACCTCAAATTACATAGAATTACACTGCACAGAAACAGGCCATTTGGCCCAATGGGTTCATGCTCCACACGAGCTTCCCCCACCTATCTTCATCCCACCCTATCAGTATTTCCTTCTATTCCTTTCTCCCTCATGTGCTTATCTAATTTCCCCTTAAATGCATCAAGTTAATGGAAGGTGAGCCTCTCCCAAAAAAGATAAATGCTGAAACATGGAATTTGTGCACTGTAGAGTCCCGAGAATCACTTAGAATTTGGACGAGGACTTCTTTTTGCTACTTATTAAAAAGGATCCATTTGTAATATTTGTAGTCCTGTAGCTGAATATCAATGAGTACACCTTGCACAAACCAAAAGCTTTCACAAGGAACTGTTGGTTGTGTGGCTCAACTGAGCAAGGAAACTTCAGCAATGTAATCTTTGATCAGACACTCTGCGCCAAAGGAATGAGTGGAAGCATTTCGACATGTTTAGCTTAAGTCATCTATAATTGGAAAGGCGCAAAGGAATTCAGTGCTCTGAGGCTTAACCTTGTTGAAGTCTAGACTTTCCTCCATTAGCTGTTAGCAGAAAGGTGCAAAGACTTCTGATTGACTTTATGATACCAAAAAGTGCATTTTGTATGATCAAAGCTGTATTGTTATCACTACACTGTGACCTCAAGCAGCAAGTACAAATCACTAACACGGAACAGATGTTAGGTCATCTTGCACTTACAGTTCACTTCACCGGAGAGGCTGGAATGAACCTGTTTCCTTGGGCCGCCTTGGACTTTTGCAGCTTTGTGCATAATACGACATAAAAATATAACAGCTGTAAATAAATACTTGAATAGTGAAATTATTTCATTATTAAATTAAAACATTATTTAATTATTATTATACATTTTTTTAAATAGTGAAATTATTTAATTATTACATTAAAAAAATATCCAATTCTGCCCACCACACTTTAGTAAGGATGTCAAGACCTTGGAGAGGGTGCAGATTTACTAGAATGGTATCAGGGATACAATAGGCTGGAGTTGTTTACTTTGGAACAGAGGAGGCTGAGGGGAGACTTAATTGAGATGTATAAAATTATGAGGGGCCTAGATAGAGTGGATAGGAAGCACATATTTCCCTTAGCAGAGGGGTCAACAACCAGGGGGCATAGATTTAAAGTAATTGGTAGAAGGAGAGAAGAGTTGAGGAGAAATTTCTTCACCCAGAGGGTGGTGGGGGTCTGGAACTCACTGCCTGAAAGGGTGGTAGAGGCAGAAACCCTCATCACATTTAAAAAGTACTTGGATATGCACTTGAAGTGCCATAACCTGCAAGGCTACGGACCAAGAGCTGGAAAGTGGGATTTTTCGACCGGCGCAGACACTATGGGCCAAATGGCCTCCTTCTGTGCCGTAAATTTCTATGATTCTATGAGAGACTTCAGTCATTTGGAGAGTCTAGAGAAGCTGGGATTTTTCTCCTTAGACCAGAGAAATTTATGGGAGATTTAACTGAGGTGTTCAAAATCATGAGGGTTTTTGATAGGGTAAATAAGGAGAAACAGTTTCCAGTGACAGGAAGGTCGGTAACCAGAGGACACAGATTTAAGCTAATTGACAAACGAACCAGAAGGGAGATGAGGAGAAATGTTGTTACTCAGCGAGTTGTTAGGATCTGGAATGCACTGTCTGAAAGGGTGGTGGCAGCAGATTCAATGGAGGCTTTCAAAAATGGAATTGCATAAATACCAGAAAACGAGAAATCTGCAGGGCTTTGGGGAAAGAGCAGGGGAGTGGGACTAATTGGAGAGCTCTTTCAAAGAGCCGGCACAGGCATGATGGGCTGAACGGCCTCCTTCTATCCTGTACAATACTATGATTTCACACCGAAGCAGATCATCATAAAGGGCTATTTTTACACAAGAGTACAAACACAACAAGAGCTCTCACTACCCTGTAGCCCAAATCTCTAGGGGCAGACCCTGAGCCACTTTTTTTATCAATTCATATGTAGTGATGCCCAGAGTTTAACCAAATAAAAATAGTTTGCTAATACACAGAAACAGAGGGCATCAATCAGTGAAAAACAACCAGGTCGCATACCTGCAGGAAGCAACTTTGACAACAACAACAACTTGCATTTATACAGCATCTTTAACATAGTAAAATGCCCCAAGGCACTTCACAGGAGCGTTATCAAACAAAGTTTGACACCGAGCCACATACAGAGATAGTAGGACAGGAAACTTGGTCAAAGAAGTAGGTTTTAAGGAGCATCTTAAAGGAGGAGAGAGTGGTAGAGAGGCGGAGAGGTTTTGGGAGGGAATTCCAGAGCTCAGGGCCCAGGCAACAGAAGGCACGGCTGCCAATGGTGGGGTGATGGAAATCAGGGATGCGCAAGAGGCCAGAATTGGAGGAGCGCAGAGATCTTGGAGGGTTGTGGGGCTGCAGCTGATTACAGAGATAGGATGGGGTGAGGTCATGGAGGGATTTGAAAACAAGGATGAGAATTTTAAAATCGAGGGGTTGCCGGAACGGCAGCCAATGTAGGTCAGTGAGGACAGCAGTGATGGGTGAACGGGACTTGGTGCGAGTCAGGATATGAGCAGCGTAGTTTTGGATGAACTCAAGTTTATGGAGGGTGCAAGGCGAGAGGCCGGCCAGGAGAGCATTGGAATAGTCGAGTCTGAAGGTAACAAAGGGATGGATGAGGGTTTCAGCAGCAGATGAGCTGAGGCAGGGGTGTAGTTTGGCGATGTTACGGAGGTGGAAGTAGGTACACATTATTACGCATACTTCAACAGGCTATACTCTGCTGTGTACCAAATAAATACCATGCATAGCAACATCCTGCATTTCTAGCAGGCCTATTATTTGTTAAGGAAGCTGTACGCCAATGGACATTTCAGCTGTCCAAGATCTCAAACGCTTTCATTTCCTCAATATCTTGTAAGACCCAGTGAGCACTTTAGCTCTCGAGTCTGAAGAGAGAGGGAGCCTTCAAACGTCACTGCAATCTTATTGTCATGCAAGTGGCTGATCAAATCGTGTTCGGGCAGTCTCTGCAAAGTTGTTTTCCTCTCCCTTCTGACTCCTCTGCGACCGTGGAAATCGATTCTCAGACAGCACACTGATTAGCTTGCAAACTTCCCATCGTTGACTGCAGAGTCTTCACTTTGAGTACCCTGCATAATATGCCATGTAACAACCCAGTCTCTGGTATTTCCTCATCTGAAAATGGAAATACTCTGACCATTAGTAGCTTCCTGGGGAGAGGCATCAGATTCTTTGCCCCAGAAATTAAGTTTGGACACTTGTCTACCATTTGGAAATACTCTAGCATGTTACTCTTCTAACCTTAAAGTTCACCGAGTTTTCTGAGGCAGTAATTGCAGAATACAATTTTACTTTCCTCAAGGACGCTCCAAAGTATGTCATATTTAATACATACACACATATAGGTGTCAGCTGTGGCTCAGTGGTAGCTTCTGAGGGCCCCTCTCATTGAAACTGTGGATATTTCTGGACAGTTGTGTGCCTTAGTTACCCCTTTGTCAGAAAGAAAAAGAAATGCTCTTTTTCAGCTACACTTAGTTGAAACTAACTCATTTTATTTTACCTTTATGCACTCTATGAGGAGAACTTTTTTCACCCAGAGGGTGGTGAGGGTCTGGAACTCAATGCCTGAAAGGGTGGTAGAGGCAGAAACCCTCACTGCATTTAAAAAGTACTTGGATATGCACTTGAAGTGCCGTAACCTACAAGGCTACGGACCAAGAGCTGGAAAGTGGGATTAGGCTGGATAGCTCTTTTTTGGCTGGCACAGACACGATTGTGTTAAGGGCAGAGAAGGGGAGGAATTTCTGATGTGTGTTCAGGAGAATTTTCTTGTTTCCTGCCCGATGAGGAAGGAAGTCCTGGGGAATAAAGTGGGTCAAGTGGAGAATGTCAGAGTCGGGGAGCATCTTGGGAATAGGGATCATAATATCGTAAGGTTTAGATTAGTTACGTAGAAGGACGAGGAGCAACCTAGGATAAAAATACTTAACTAGAGGAGGGCTAATTTCAGTGAATTGAGGAGGGATCTGGCCCGGGTAAATTGGAGTCAAAGACTGGCAGGCACAAATGTAATGGAGCAATGGGCAGCTTTTAAAGAGATGGTTTGGGTATAGTCTAGGTGAATTTCCACAAAGGGGAAAGGGAGGACAGCCAAAGCCAGAGCTCTCTGGATTTGAAGGAGTTGGAGAGTAAGATGAAGCAGAAAAAGGGGACTTTTCTTTTATTCATTCCTGGGATGTGGGCGTCGTTGGCAAGGCCAGCATTTATTGCCCATCCCTAATTGTCCTTGAGAAGGTGGTGGCGAGCCCTCTGAAATGGCCGAGCAAGCCACTCAGTTGTAACAAAACCGCTACAAAACACAATAATAAGAATAAAACCGGAGGGACCACCCGGCATCGACCTTGGAGTGGCCCTGGGAGTCCTCAACATTGACTCCGGATCCCATGAAGTCTCATGGCTTTAGGTCAAACATGGGCAAGGATTACCACCTACCGCCCTCCTCCATGGTGAACACCACTTGGAAGAAGCACTGAGAGTAGCAAGGGCACAGAGTGGTCCTGGCGGAACCCAAACTGAGCATCGGTGAGCAGGTTATTGGTGAGTAAATGCCACTTGATAGCACTGTCGACAACACCTTCCATCACTTTGCTGATGATTGAGAGTAAAGTGATGGGGTAGTAATTGGCCGGATTGGTTTTGTCCTGCTTTTTGTGGACAGGACATACCTGGGCAGTTTTCCACATTGTCGGGTGGATGCCAGTGTTGTAGCTGTACTGGAACAGCTTGGCTAGAGGCGCGGCTAGTTCTAGAGCACAAGTCTTCAGCACGACAGCCAGGGCCCATAGCCTTTGCTGTATCCGGTGCGCTCAGCCATTTCTTGATATCAGGTGGAGTGAATCGAATTAGCTAAAGACTGGCTTCTGTGATGGTGGGGACCTCAGGTGGAGGCTGATATGGATCATCCACTTGGCACTTCTGGTTGAAGATGCTTCAGCCTTGTCTTTTGCACTTGTGTGCTGGGCTCCGCCATCATTGAGGATGGGGACGTTCATGGAGCCTCCTCCTGTCAGTTGTTTAATGATCCACCACCATTCACGACTGGATGTGGCAGGACTTCAGAGCTTTGATCTGATCTGTTGAATTGCTTAGGTCTGTCTATAGCATGCTGCTTAACATGCATGTAGTCCTGTGTTGCCGCTTCCCCAGGTTGGCACCTCAATTTTAGGTATGCCCGGTGCTGCTCCTGGCATGCTCTTCTACACTCCTTATTGAACCAGGGTTGGTCGCCTGGCTTGATGTTAATGGTAGAGTGAGAGATATGCCGGGCCATGAGGTTACAGATTGTGGTGGAATACAATTCTGCTGCTGGTCCACAATGCCTCATAGAGGCCCAGTTTTGGGCTGCTAGATCTGTTCTGATTCTATCCCATTTCGCACGGTGGTAGTGCCACACAACATGATGGAAGGTGTCCTCAGTGTGAAGACGGGACTTCGTCTCCACAATGACTGTGCGCGGTGGTCACTGCTACACTTCTAAATTGATGAGGATGAGGTCAAATAGGTTTTTCCCTCGTGTTGGTTCTCTCACCAAATGTTGCAGGCCCAGACTGGCAGCTATGTCCTTCAGGACTCGACCAGCAGTGGTGCTACTGAGCCACTCTTGGTGATGGACATTGAAGTCCTCCACCCAGAGTACATTCTGTGCCCTTGCTACTCTCAGTGCTTCTTCCAAGTGGTGTTTAACATTGAGGAGTACTGATTGATCAGCTGAGGGAGGGCTGTAGGTGGTAATCAGCAGAAGGTTTCCTTGCCCTGAAAGTTCATGGGGTCCACAGTAAATGTTGAGCACTCCCAGGGCCACTCCCTTCCAACTGTATACCACTATGCCACCACCTCTGGTGGGTCTGTCCTTCTGGTGGGACAGGACATACCCAGGGAGGGTGATGGAGGAGTTTGGGACATTGGCTGGAAGGTATGATTCTGTGAGTATGACTGTCAGGTTTGACTAATCTGTGGGACAGCTCTCCCAATTTTGGCACAAGTCCCCAGATGTTGGTGCGGAGGACTTTGCAGGGTCGACTGGGCTGGGTGTGCCATTGTTGTGTCCGAAGCCAGTGCCAAGGGATCCATCCAGTTTTATTCTTTGTAACAGTTTGTTACAACTGAGTGGCTGGCTAGGCCATTTAAGAGTCAACCACAGTGCTGTGAGTCAGGAGTCACATTTAGGCCAGACGGCAGATCTGTTTCCCAGCGTGTTAGTGAACCTTTTTTACAACAATCCAATAGTTTCATGGTCACCATTACTGATACGATCTTTTTATTCCCGATTTATTTAATTTAACTGAATTTAAATTCCACAACTACCATGGTGGGATTTGAATTCACCTACGCCAGATTGACAGTCCACACCTCTGGATTACTAGTCCAGTAACATAACCACTATGCTACAGGTCCCTACAGATGTCAGCTTGATAATACAAGGGAGAATCAGGCTGAATATAAAAAGTACAGAGGAGATGTGAAAAAGGAAATAAGAGGGGCAAAGAGAAAGTACGACAATAGATTGGTGGCTAACATAAAAGAGAATCCAAAGGTCTTCAATAGGTATATTAACAGTAAAAGAGTTGTCAGAGGAGCGGTGGGGTCGATTAGGGACTAAAATGGAGATCTATTGTTGGAGGCAGAAGGCATGGCTGAGGTACTAAATGAGTACTTTGAGTTGGTGTTTACCAAGGAAGAGGATTTTGCCAAAGCCATGGTAAATGAGGAGGTTGCCGGGATACTGAATGAGATTAAAATAGATAAAGAGGTGCTACTAGAAAGGCTGGCAGTACTTAAAGTGGATAAGTCACCTGGTCCGGATGGGATGCATCCTAGGTTGCTGAGGGAAGTAAGGGTAGAAATTGCGGAGGTGCTGGCCACAATCTTCTAAATCTCCTTAGATACAGGGGTGGCGCCAAAGGACTTGAGGATTGCAAATGTTACACCCTTGTTCAAAGAAGGGGAGAAGGATAAACCTGGCAATTACAGGCCAGTCAGCTTAACGTCAGTGGTGGGGAAGCTTTTAGAAACAATAATCCAGGAGAACATTAACAGCCACTTGGACAAGCATGGACTAATAAAGGAGAGCCAGCATGGATTTGTTAAGGGCAAATTGTGTTTGACTAACTTGATTGAGTTTTTGATGAGGTAACAGAGAGGGTGGATGAGGGTAGTGCAGTTGATGATGTGCATATGGACTTTCAAAAGGCGTTTGATAAAGTACCACATACTAGGCTTGTTAGTAAAATTGAAGCCCATGGGATAAAAACGGCAGTAGCAGCATGATAGAAAATTGGCTAAGGGATAGAAAACAAAGACAACAACAGAAAATGCTGGAAACACTCAGTAGGTCAGGCAGCATCTGTGGAGAGAGAAACAGAGTTAACGTTTCAGGTCGATGACCCTTCGTCAGATTTCCAGCGTCTGCAGTATTTTGCTATTGTATTAGAAAACAGAGAGTTGTGGTGAATGGCTGTTTTTTGGACTGGAGGGAGGTATACAGTGGCGTTCCCCAAGGTTCAGTACTAGGACCACGGCTGTTTTTGATATACATTAATAACTTGGACTTGCAGGTTCAGGGCACAATTTTGAAATTTGTAGATGACACGAAACTTGGAAGCGTAGTACACAGTGAGGAAGATAGTGATAGACTTCAAGAGGACATAGACAGGCTGGTGGAATGGACGGACACATGGCAGATGAAATTCAATGCAGAAAAGTGTGAGGTGATACATCTTGGTAGGAAGAATGGGGAGAGACAATACACAGTAAATGGTACAATTTTAAAGGGGGTGCAAGAAGAGAGAGACCTGGGGGTGTCTGTATACAAATCTTTGAAGGTGGTAGGGCAGATTAACAATGCAATTAATAAAGTATATGGGATCCTGGGCTTTATAAATAGATGCATAGAGTACAAAAGCCAGGAAGTTATGCTAAACCTATAGAAAATGCTAGTTCGGCCCCAGCTGGAGTATTGGGGGGAATTTTCCGGGGGGTCAGCAGGTGCGATCGGTGGTGGGTCGGGTGGGAAAATTGATTTTTTTGACAGCGGGTTTGAGCTTTATGCAGGTTGCAAGTGTTTGGAGCAAACTCTCTATCCAGTGTCACCTCATTGGAATAACCTCTCTCACCACTGACAGATCGCTTCTGTCATCTCAAGTTCACCTGCCCTCTATTACATTAGAATGGGTATGGTTTATACTCTCTCACCTTGGTCCTCAGAATCTGACCACGATCAGCTGCAACACCAGCAGAACCACGCACACCAGCAGCACCAACGACAACACCAAACTTCTCCGCAATCAATTGATGCTGCACAGGACACAGGGCATCAGCACCCGACCACATTGCTGCCCGGGATGCCAGAGATGGCCTCACCATGGCCAGATTTGCTTCACTTAACACTATACACCCTGGCTGCCACATGATGCGCCAGGTTGGCACCACCCCACACCAACACCATAAAGCATCCCTACAATGCCCAAGCCATTCCTTTCACACTCATCACCATTGCGGGGGTACCGTTATGTCTCACCATTCACTGCAACTCACTAAGCCACTTCCAAAGGTGCACACAAATCTATCCAAGAATGCAAAGTCTTCAAAATAAAGGTTTCAATGTTTGACAGCACATTAACAGAAACTTTACATGAACATTGCATAAAACACCCAAGTGGCTACCCTTGTGTGTTGTTAGTTGGTATGATTGCACAAGGATGAGGGTGAGTGTGAGGGGTGGCTAGTGAGATGGGGAAGTGATAATGTAGATCGAGAGGGATGGGTAGAGGTGCAAGGTAAGTTGGTGTGAGTAAGGATGTGCAGGAGTAGGGTAGGGAAGGCAGAGTAATGGGGATGTGATGAGTGGCACAGAAGGATAAGGTTGAGTGTGGCTGTGTACTAATGTTTCGTGATCCACTGAGATAATTGAAAGGTTTGTGCCACTGCAGCCTGGTCCTCCTGATGACATCCCTGCTTGTGTCCTCCTGTGCAATGTGCAATCAGGCTGCGTTGGTCTCCTGGGGAGGTCTCTTCCGCCCATTGGAAAGGAAGAGACTAGACAGACTAGATGCAGGAAGGATGTTCCCGATGGCGGGGGAGTCCAGAACCAGGGGTCACAGTCTAAGGATAAGGGGTAAGCCATTTAGGACTGAGATGAGGAGGAATTTCTTCACCCAGAGAGTGGTGAACCTGTGGAATTCTCTACCACAGAAGGCAGTTGAGGCCAATTCATTAAATATATTCAAGAAGGAGTTAGATATATTTCTTAAGGCTAAAGGGATCAAGGGATATGGGGAGAAAGCAGGGATAGGGTACTGAATTTGGATGATCAGCCATGATCTCATTGAATGGCGGAGCAGGCTCGAGGGGCCGAATGGCCTACTCCTGCTCCTATCTTCTATGTTTCTATGTAAGAGAACCTCCCTGCATGCTGTGACTCCCTCCATAAGCATGTGAAAGGAATCATGGGAGAGGCTGGGTGCAGCCGTGCACCTCTGTGCAGTGCTTGTCAGTGTTTGCAGCACCTCAATGCTGTAGAACACTGACAGCACAAATGTGAAAATCAATTTGCGCATGGTCCCTTTAAGAAATCCGGCTGATGACGCATCATCAAAATGACATCATCAGACCCGCTTCCTTCAACTGGCCGGCAAATGCGCTTGGCGGGCTTAACAAGCCCAATCAGGGGAAAATCATTTTGGACAGCGGGATGGAGCCGGCAGCGAGGTCGGGACCCGCCACCGACATCGCCCACCACGGACCCGCCGAGGTTGGTAAAATCTAGCCCATTGTGTCCAATTCTGGGCACCACACTTTAGGAAGAACATGAAGGCTTTAAGAGAGGGTACAGAAGAGATGTGCAGGAATGGTTCCAGCGATGAGGGATTACATTTACGTGGATAGACTGGAGAAGCTGGGGTTGTTCTCCTTAGAGCAGAAAAGGCTAAGAGGAGATTTAATAGAGGTGTTTAAAATCATGAATGGTTTAGATAGAGTAAATAAAGAGAAACTGTTTCCAATGGCTGAAGGGTCGATAACCAGAGGGCACAGATTTATGGTGATTGCAAAAGAACCAGAGGCGACGCGAGGAAAAACTTTTCTACGCAACAAGTGTTTAGGATTTGGAATGCACTGCCTGATAGGGTGGTGGATACAGATTCAATAGTAGCCTTCAGAAGTGAATTGGATAAATACTTGAAGGAGAAAAAATTGCAGGGCTATGGGGAAAGAGCGGGGGAGTGGGACTAATTGAAAGAGCCGGCGCAGACTCGATGGGTCAAATGGCCTCTTTCTGTGCTGTACTATTCTATGATTCTATGATTCTATCTAGATCCACATATAAACCCCCCCTACAGGAATTGTTCCGATTTGATGTAGGGATGAAAACTGCTTTCGTCACCTGGGGGTGGAATTTCCTGTGTGGGTTCCTAATCAGGAAATTACACCTGAAATTACGCACATACGTGCACCCGTTTTGCCTATGTTTATTTACACCTAAATTTCCTGCCAAACTGATTAACATACACTGGAATGTAAATCAGCGTTAGCCAATGGAAATCAGCTGAAATAATCGTAGCCCGAGGAAAGCACAGAACTCGCACCATGTATTCCTTCTTTAAGTATTAAAATTAAAGTTTAGAGCCACCAAACTCTCATTCATGCACAATAAGCACAGCTTGTTTAAACACAAGCAATTGTAGAAGCTTTTCAATTTTTAATGTGGCTTATACTGATGCCATAAAAATGGAATCAAAGAAACAAAAAAATACAGAGCAGGTTCCAGTGAGGATAAATTAAAAGAAAACAGCTTAAAAATCCCAATAAAACACCAGAAAAATTGCCTGCTGCGCTCAGAAGTCTGGGCTTAATTTTACACCTATTTTGAACCAGCAGCGAATTCGTGTGTATGGCTCTTTAGCCTGGGGGCAGAGCCACTATAATGAGCTGAGATGTGTTTGGGCGCAGAGATCGATAGACAGGCGTAAAAGAGCGGGAAAATCGGGGCGTGGCGTAATTACGTGCGTAACACACAGCCGCCCACTGGGTACTTGCTTTACGTCCCGATTACACGTGTCTCTGGGTGCAAATGCACGGAAAATTCCACCCTACAAGATCTTTAACATCCACCCGAACCCTCAAAGCCTCAGTTTCGTATCACATCCAAAGGACATCCCCACCAATACTGCAACACTCCCTCGATTCTGTACTGGAGTGCCAGCCTGGGTTATGTGGTCAAATAAGAACATAAGAAATAGGAGCAGTAATAGGCCACTTGGCCCCTCGAGCCTGCTCCGCCATTCAATAAGATCATGGCTGATCTTGGGCTCAAAGCCACTTTCCTGCCCGCTCCCCATAACCCTTCACTCCCTTATCTTGCAAAAATCTGTCTATCTCCACCTTAAATGTATTTAATGATCCAGCCTCCACAGCTCTCTGGGGCAGAAAATTCCACAGATTTACGACCCTCTGAGAGAAGAAATTCCTCCTCATCTCAGTTCTAAAAGAGCGACCCTTTATTCTGAAACTATGCCCCCGAGTTCTATATTTCCCCACGAAGGGAAACATCCTCTCTGCATCTACCTTGTCGAGCCCCCTCAGTATCTTATATGTTTCAATAAGATCATCTCTCATTCTTCTAAATTCCAATGAGTATAGGTCCAACCTGCTCAACCAAAAATTTACTATTTGACATCAAATATCAACGGGTTAAATGGGTTAGCCGTGGCTCAGTGGGTAGCACTCTCGCCCCTGAGTCAGAAGGTTGTGGGTTCGAATCCCATTCCAGAGACTCCAGCACAAAATCCAGGCTGACAGATTATTTGGTCATTATCACATTGCTGTTTGTGGGACCTTGTTGTGGGCAAATTGGCTGCTGCATTTCCTACATTACAACAGTGACTACACTTCAAAAGTACTTCATTGGCTGTAAAGGGCTTCGGGACATTCTGCAGTTGTGAACGGTGCTATAGAAATGCAAGTCCTTTTCTTTTCTTTTAGCACTTCTGTTAAAGTAGTGGCCAGAGGAATGTCATCTCAACATATTAAGCTTTTGTAGGCTACTATCACCACCAGCAATTTCTAGGCTATAAAGCTGAACTTACTGTAAAGTTAGACTTTAAGAAAGACTCAACAAATTATGGCTGTGGGCGTACCGGGGTGTCTAGTATTACTTGACATCTGGCCTTTGTCATTTCCATTACAACTCTGCAAGGCAACAGTGAAGCAGTTTGATTTTTATTATCTCCAGATGGCTTTAGAGTTAAGATTTCAATTCACAAATGCCAACAACAAACATCTAACTAAAAGCTGGATCTGATAAATTTAAATTAATTTAATGGAGGTGAAACAATGAGGGAAAAGGAGAGAAATGAGTTGCTAAATTATCAGTTTGATAATTGTACCTGAGTGAATAGCAATCAAAATGTTACAGCAGGAGGTTCACTTAATCCAGTCCATGAGTTTTATGCAAACCATATGGGTCAGTAGCTTGAACGGAAAGGGTGATGTCAGGCTGTAAGAAGTGCTTTCCCTTCATCACCATGAAGTAATCCCATGTAGATAATGAATGCTTTGTGAGCAAGCCCAAGTTTAATGCATCACGTCTTTTAAAGAGCCAGGAATCGAGGATTTCCAACTGGTTCCAAAAAAAGGCTGCTCTTTGTTCAGATCATGCTACCATCAAATCTCTTTTGCCAAGTACAGAAATCTCTTTGAAGGGATTAAGGAACTTTAAACTGAATGGCTGTTTCAACCGATCAGATCAGTTTCAGTTTATGTAGCCAGCTTTGCACCAATAATCCTTTAGCCTTGAGGATCCATTCTGGTGGAATTGAAAGAACTTCAATGTGCAAACATTGGAAACTTCCTCCAAATATTAATGGACCTGTGCTACCTCCATGACTGAATCTGTTCAAGGAGATGCAGTTCCCAAGGTAACCAGTAGGCTCATTTCTACTTGGTTATGCAAAGCACTCCTGCTCAGTTCCACTCCTCCTCTGCAACAGTGGAAACATTTCTTTCTTCCATTTTGGACTCCCAGTGACAATATCAAACACACTCAAGTCAGTGATGAAGACGAGCAGGAGAGTTCTCTCTGGTGTCCTGGCTAATATTTATCCCTCAACCAACATCCCTAAAAAACCAGATTATCTGGTTATTATCACGTTGCTGTTTGTGGGATCTTGCTGTGCAGTTTTTGGTTGCCACATTACAACAGTAACCATGCTTCAAAAGTATTTAATTGGCTGTAAAGTGCTTTGTGCTTTCCTGAGGTCGTAAAAGATTCTATATAAATGCAAGTCTTTGTTATTGCATTTGTCAACATAGCAACAGTGACTGTATTTGAAAAGTAATGCATTAGCTTTGAAATGCTTTGGATGTCCCAAGGAGATGAAAGGTGCTCCATAAATGCAACATTTTTCTTTTACTTCTTTAAAACAAGCTTGTTTGACAATGCAATAAATTATCCTCAATGGTTGGGCAATTGAGATATTAACTATTTCTATTACTTAAAATTCTTCACTCAGCGGGTGGTGAATCTTTAGAATTCTCTACCCCAGAGGGCTGTGGATGCTCAGTCGTTGAGTATATTCAAGGCTGAGATCGATAGATTTTTGGGCACTAAGGGAATCAAGGGATCTGGGGATCAGGCAGGGAAAATGGAGTTGAGGTAAAAGTTCAGCCATCATCTTATTGAATAGCGGAGCAGGCTCGAGGGGCCGAATGGCCTACTCCTCATAGAGTCATAATGGCACAGAAGGAGGCCATTCGGCCCATCGAGTCCGTGCCGGCTCTCTGTAGAGCAATCCAGTCAGTCCCATTCCCCCGCTCTATCCCCGTAGCCCTGCAAGTTTATTTCCCTCAAGCGCCTATCCAGTCTCCCCTTGAAAACATTGAGTGTCTCCGCTTCCACCACTTCCGTCGGCAGCGAGTTCCAGGTCCTCATCACTCGCTGCGTAAACAAGTTTTTCCTCACATCCCCCCTGTATCTCTTGCCCAAAACCTTAAATCTGTGTCCCCTAGTCCTTATACCATCAACTAGTGGGAACAGCCTTTCCCTGTCTCGCCTATCTAAACCAGTCATAATCTTGTACACTTCTATCAAATCACCCCTCAACCTCCTTTGCTCTAATGAAAACAAATCCAGCTTCTCCAACCTGTCCTTGTAGCTAAGATCCCCCATCCCCAGAACCATTCTGGTAAATCTCCTCTGCACCCTCTCAAGTGCCTTCACATCCTTCCTAAAGTGTGGTGACCAGAACTGGATGCAATACTCCAGTTGTGGCCTAACCAGCACTTTATAAAGGTTCAGCATAACTTCTCTACTTTTGAACTCAATACCTCTATTTATGAAGCCCAAGATCCCATATGCTTTGCTAACCACTCTCTCAATATGTCCCGCCACCTTCAGGGACCTATGTACATTAACTCCCAGGCCCCTCTGTCCCTGCACACTCTTTATAACTGTGCCATTAAGTGTATATTGCCTCTTCCTGTTCCTTCTGCCAAAATGCATCACCTCACACTTCTCTGTATTAAATTCCATCTGCCACTTATCTGCCCATTCTGCTAGCCTTTCTATGTCCTGTTGCAGTCGATTGGTATCATCCTCATTGTTTGCCACACCCCCAAGTTTGCTGTCATTGGCAAATTTAGAAATTCTACTCTGTATTCCAATATCCAGGTCATTTATATATATCAAAAAAAGCATTGGCCCCAGCACTGACCCTTGGGGAACACCACTGTCTACCATCCTCCAGTCTGAAAACAGCCATTTACCACAACTCACTGTTTTCTGTCCTTAAGCCACTTCCTTATACAAGCTGCCACTGACCCACCTATTCCATGAGCCTCAATTTTGTTAACCAGCCTTCTATGTGGTACTTTGTCAAATGCCTTCCTAAAATCCATGTAGACAACATCCATTGCATTCCCTTCTTCAATCATCCCTGTTACTTCATCAAAAAATTCAATTGTATTAGTCAAACACGATCTGCCTTTTACAAATCGGTGTTTGTACGTGGCGGTGCGGACCCAGGAGGAGCGGTGGCGGCAGAGTATAAAAGCGAGCCCGAGGAGCAGGTAGGCCCACAGCAGCGGCGGTGCGGACTTAGGAGGAGCGGTGGTGGCAGAGTATAAAAGGGAGCCCGAGGAGCAGGTAGGCCCACAGCAGCGGCGGTGCGGACCTAGGAGGAGCGGCGGTGGCAGAGTATAAAGGCGAGCCCGAGGAGCAGGTAGGCCCACAGCAGCGGCGGTGCGGACCTAGGAGGAGCGGCGGTGGCAGAGTATAAAGGCGAGCCCGAGGAGCAGGTAGGCCCACAGCAGCGGCGGTGCGGACCTAGGAGGAGCGGCGGTGGCAGAGTATAAAGGTGACCCCGAGGAGCAGGTAGGCCCACAGCAGCGGCGGTGCGGACCTAGGAGGAGCGGCGGTGGCAGAGTATAAAGGGAGCCCGAGGAGCAGGTAGGTTCACCAATCTCAGAGCGGGAGACAGAAGTAAAAAGTAATCGAAGTGTGACGTCACCAGAAAGCAGGTAAGTGATTGGTTGGTGAGTATTTCTCTCTTTCTCCTTTTTTCCATACTTAAATTCTGTGGTTTATAGTTTCTAGAGTCTCTGTGGTGTAGCGGGGACTGCTGTTAAACAAGGGCCCTTGAGTATATCATTTAATAGTGGTGTAATTGGTGGGATTGATTTGATTTAATTTAATTTGAATTAATTAAAGGGTAAGTCATGTCAGGACAGCTCGGTGCCGTGTTATGCTCCTCCTGCGCTATGTGGGAAATCAGGGACACTTCCTGTGTCCCTGACGACCATGTGTGCGGGAAGTGTATCCAGCTGCAGCTACTGGCAGATCGCATTGTGGCGCTGGAGCTGCGAGTGGATGCATACTGGAGCATTTGCGATGCTGAGGATGTCGTGGATAGCACGTTTAGGGAGTTGGTCACACCGCAGGTAAAGGCTGCACAGGCAAGAAAGGAATGGGTGACCACCAGGCAGAGCAGTAGGCGCAGGCAGGTAGTGCAGGGATCCCCTGTGGCCATCCCCCTCACAAACAGATATACCGCTTTGGATATTGTTGGGGAGGATGGCTTACCGGGGGAAGGCAGCAGCAGCGATTTTCCTGGCACCGTGGGTGTTTCTGCTGCACAGGAAGGGAGGAAAAAGAGTGGGAGAGCTATAGTGATAGGGGATTCTATTGTAAGGGGAATAGATAGGCGTTTCTGCGGCCGCAAACGAGACTCCAGGATGGTATGTTGCCTCCCTGGTGCAAGGGTCAAGGATGTCTCAGAGCGGCTGCAGAACATTCTGGAGGGGGAGGGTGAACAGCCAGTTGTCGTGGTGCATATAGGTACCAACGATATAGGTAAATAACGGGATGAGGTCCTAAAAGCTGAATATAAGGAGTTAGGAGGTAAATTAAAAATAGGACCTCAAAGGTAGTAATCTCAGGATTGTTACCAGTGCCACGTACTAGTCAGAGTAGAAATAGAAGGATATTTCAGATGAATACGTGGCTAGAGGAATGGTGCAAGGGGGAGGGATTCAAATTCCTGGGACATTGGAACCAGTTCTGGGGGAGGTGGGACCAGTACAAACCAGACGGTTTGCACCTGAGCAGGACCGGGACCGATGTCCTTGGTGGAGTGTTTGCTAGTGCTCTGGGGAAGGATTTAAACTAAAATGGCAGGGGGTTGGGAACCTGAGCAGGGAGACAGAGAAAGGGGAAACAATGATAGAAACAAAAGACAGGAAGGAGAAAAACAAAGGTGGCAGTCAGAGAAATCAAGGGTTTAAATCAAACATGGCCACAGTAAATAATAATTCTAAAAGGTCTAAGAGCATTAAAAAAACAAGCCTGAAGGCTTATGTCTTAATGCGAGGAGCATTCGTAATAAGGTGGATGAATTAGCTGCGCAAATAGAGGTAAACGAATATGATATGATTGGGATTACGGAAACATGGCTCCAGGGTGACCAAGGCTGGGAACTCAACATCCAGGGGTATTCAATATTCAGGAAAGATAGGCAAAAAGGAAAAGGAGGTGGGGTAGCATTGCTGGTTAAAGAGGGGATTAACACAATATTAAGGAAGGATATTAGCTCTGATGATGTGGAATCTGTATGGGTAGAACTGAGAAATACCAAGGGGCAGAAAACGTTAGTGGGAGTGGTATACAGACCCCCAAACAGTAATGCGGAGGTTGGGGATGGCATTAAAAGGAAATTAGAGAAGCGTGCAATAATGACACAGCAGTTATCATGGGTGACTTTAATCTACATATAGATTGGGCTAACTAAATTAGTAACAGTACTGTGAAGGAGGAATTCCTGGAGTGCATACGGGATGGTTTCCTGGACCAATATGTCGAGGAACCAACTAGAGATCAGGCCATCTTAGACTCGGTATTATGTAATGAGAAAGGATTAATTAGCAATCTTGTTGTGCGAAGCCCCTTGGGTCGGAGCGATCATAATATGATAGAATTCTTCATTAAAATGGAGAGTGAAGTAGTTGACTCAGAGACTAGGGTCCTGAATTTAAATAAAGGAAACTATGATGGTATGAGGCGCGAGTTGGGTAGGATTGATTGGGGAATGTCACTCAAAGGGCTGACGGTGGATAGGCAATGGCAAACATTCGAAGATCGCATGGATGAACTGCAGAATTTGTTCATCCCTGTTTGGCATAAAAATAAAACAAAAAAGGTGACTCAACCATGGCTAACAAGGGAAATTAGGAATAGCATAAGATCCAAGGAGAGGACATATAAATTGGCCAGAAAAAGCAGTAAACCTGAGGATTGGGAGCAGTTTAGGATTCAGCAAAGGAGGACAAAGGGATTAATTAAGAGGGGGAAAATAGAGTATGAGAGTAAACTTGCAGGGAACATAAAAACTGACTGTAAAAGCTTTTATAGATATGTGAAGAGAAAAAGATTGGTGAAGTCAAACGTAGGTCCCTTGCAGTCAGAATCAGGGGAATTTATAATGGGGAACAAAGAAATGGCAGACCAATTAAATACATACTTTGGTTCTGTCTTCACAAAGGAGGACATAAATAACCTCCCAGAGATGTCGGGGAACATAGGGTCTAATGAGAGGGAGGAACTGAAAGAAATCAGTATTTGTAGGGAAATGGTGTTAGCGAAATTGATGGGATTGAAGGCCGATAAATCCCCAGGACCTGATAATCTACATCCTAGGGTACTTAAGGTAGTGGCCCTAGAAATATTAGATGCATTGCTGGTCATCTACCAAAATTCGATAGATTCTGGAACAGTACCCATGGATTGGAGGGTAGCTAATGTTAACCCACTATTCAAAAAAGGTGGTAGAGAGAAAACGGGGAATTATAGACCGGTAAGCCTGACATCTGTAGTGGGGTAAATGCTCGAGTCCATTATAAAAGATGTAATAGCAGAGCACTTGGAATACAGTGACAGGATCGGACAAAGTCAACATGGATTTACAAAAGGTAAATCATGCTTGACTAATCTACTGGAATTTTTTGACGATGTAACTGATAAAATAGATAAGGGAGAACCAGTGGATGTAGTGTATTTGGACTTTCAGAAGGCTTTTGATAAGGTCCCGCATAAGAGATTAGCGTGTAAAGTTAAGGCACATGGGATTGGGGGCAAGGTATTGACTTGGATAGAGAACTGGTTGGCAGACAGAAGGCAAAGAGTTGGAATAAACGGATCTTTTTCCGAGTGGCAGGCAGTGACTAGTGGGGTACCGCAGGGATCGCTCCTAGGACCCCAGCTATTCACAATATATATTAATGATCTAGACGAGGGAACTAGATGTAATATCTCCAAGTTTGCAGATGACACAAAGCTGGGTGGGCGTGTGTGCTGTGAGGAGGATGCCTGAAAAACTCCAGTATGATTTGGACAGGTTGGGTGATTGGGCAGAATCATGGCAGATGCATTATAATGTGGATAAATGCGAGGTTATCCACTTTGGTGTCAAAAACGGGAAGGCAGATTATCTGAATGGCAATAGATTGGGAGAAGGGGAAGTGCAACGAGACCTGTGTGTCCTTGTGCACCAGTCGCTGAAGGTAAGCATGCAGGTGCAGCAGGCGGTTAAGAAGGCAAATGGTATGTTGGCCTTCGTAGCTGGAGGGTTCGAATACAGGAACAAGGATGTCTTGCTGCAGTTGTACAGGGCCTTGGTGAGACCACACCTTGAGTATTGTGTGCAGTTTTGGTCACCTAATCTGAAGAAGGATGTTCTTGCCATGGAGGGAGTGCAGCGAAGATTCACTAGGCTGATACCTGGGATGGCAGGAATGACGTATGAGGAGAGATTGGGTCGACTGGGCTTATACTCGCTGGAGTTTAGAAGAATGAGAGGGGATCTCATTGAAACTTATAAAATTCTAACAGGACTAGACAGACTAGATGCAGGAAGGATGTTCCCGATGGTCGGGGTGTCCAGAACCAGGGGTCACAGTCTAAGGATAAGGGGTAAGCCATTTAGGACAGAGATGAGGAGGAATTTCTTCACCCAGAGAGTGGTGAACCTGTGAAATTCTCTACCACAGAAGGCAGTTGAGGCCAAGTCATTAAATATATTCAAGAAGGAGTTAGATATATTTCTTAAGGCTAAAGGGATCAAGGGATATGGGGAAAAGGCAGGGACAGGGTACTGAATTTGGATGATCAGCCATGATCTCATTGAATGGTGGAGCAGGCTCGAGGGGCCGAATGGCCTACTCCTGCTCCTATCTTCTATGTTCTATGTTGGCTCTCCTTAATTAGCTTAAACCTATCCAAGTGCCCGTTAATTTTTTTCTTGATTATTGTTTCTAAAACTTTATCCACCACTGATGTTAAACTGACCGGCCTGTAGTTACTAGGATTGTCCTTACACCCTTTCTTGAACAATGGTGTCACATTTGCCACTTTCCAATCTCAGGCACCTCCCCTGCATCTAGGGAAGTTTGGGAAATTCTGACAAGCCCTTCCGCTATCTCCTCCCCCAATTCCCTTAGCAACCTGGGATGCAAGCCATCTGGACCAAACGACTTATCCACTCTAAGCATACCCAGCCTTTCTAGTACATCCTGTCTATCAATTTTCACCCCTTCCATTGCTTTTACCTTTTCCACTTCTACCAATATTTTGTCAGTATCCACCTCCTTAGTAAACACCGATACAAAGTACTCACTGTGTATTCTAGCCTTGCCCTGCGCCTCTAAGCATATATCACCTTCTTTGTCTCTAATAGGCCCCACACCGCCTCTTACTACCCGCTTACTGTTTACATGTTCGTAGAAGATTTTTGGGTTCCCTTTTATGTTAACCGCCATTCTACTCTCGTATTCTCTCTTTGCCAACCTTATTTTCATCTTCACTTCCCCTCTCAACTTATTGTATTTGGCCTGGTTCTCCCTTGAAGAATTCACCTGACATTCATCATACACCCTCTTTTTTTGTTTCATCATCTTCTCAATTTCCCTCGTCATCCAAGGAGCCCTTGCTTTGGTTCCTTTATCCTTCCCTCTTGTTGGAATGTACCTAGCTTGTACTTGGAACATCTCCTTCTTAAAGATCACCCATTGTTCCATTACAGTTTGTCCTGTCAGTCTTTGGTTCCATTTTACCCTGGCTAGATCCTTTCGCATCCCATTGAGGTTAGCCCTATTCCAGTTTAGAAGTTCCACTCTAGATTGTTCCTTGCTCCTCTCCATTGCTAATCGAAATCTTATGATACGATGATCACTCGTACCCAAGTGTTCTCCCACAGACACTTGGCCGACCTGGCCCACCTCATTCCCCAGCACCAGATCCAGCAATGCTTCCTTCCTATTTGGGCCAAGAACATATTGGTCAAGGAAATTCTCCTGAACACATTTCAGAAATTCCTCCTCCACCTTTCCCTTTACCCTAGCATTTTCCCAATCGATATTTGGGTAATTAAAGTCCCCCAATATCATCACTCTATAGCTCTTGCATGTCTCTGCGATTTCCCTGCATCTACCTCCCTCTTACTATTTGGAGACCTGTAGAATACCCCCAATAGCGCGATCAAACCCTTTTTGCTCCTCAACTCTAACCAAATGGATTCTTGTTACCTCAAGAACATCCTCCCTTTCCAACACTACAATGTCTTCCTTAATCAGCACTGCCACCCCACCTCCCTTTTTTCCTTCCCTGTCTTTTCTGAACACCTTGTACTCTTGAATATTAAGTACCCAGTCCTCACCGTTTTTAAGCCACGTTTCCATTATTGCCACAACATCAGATTGCCACTCGGCTAATTGTGCTTGTAGCTCACCAACCTTATTCACCACACTTTGTGCGTTTACGTACATGCATTCTAAACCCATTTTTGAATTTTTCGTAGTCTTTCTTAGTCTGCTCCTATCTATTATGGTACTACTTCCTCCTCCAGCACTCCCTTGCCCTCAAGTACCATCCAACACACTCACTCTCCATGCACCCCATTCCTCCCCTCCACTCCGACATGCTGGTGCCCATCTCCCTGCCAAGCTAGTTTAAACCCTCCACAACAGCACTAGCAAACCTCCCCACGAGAATATTGGTCCTGGCTCTGTTGAGGTGTAACCCGTCCGGCTTGTACAGGTCCCACCTTCCCCAGAAATGGTTCCAATGCCTCAGGAATCTAAAGCCCTCCCTCCTGCACCATCTCTCCAGCCATGCATTCATCTGTTCTATCCTCCTATTCCAGTACTCACTAGCATGTGGCACCGGGAATAATCCGGAGATTACTACCTTTGAGGTCCTGGTTTTTAATCTCTTTCCTAGCTCCGTATAGTCTGCCTGCAGGACCTCATCCCTCTTTCTGCCTATGTTGTTGGTACCGATATGGACCACGACCTCTGGCTGTTCACCCTCCCCCTTCAGAATGTCCTGCAGCCGCTCAGTGACATCCTTGACCCTGGCACCAGGGAGGCAACATACCATCCTGGAGTCAAGTCTGTGGCCGCAGAAACGCCTGTCTGCTCCCCTAACCAATGAATCTGCTCCTGCTCCTATTTCTTATGTGCTTATGTTCTTAAGCAAATAAGATGTGAACTGCTGTTTCTTGGTCATCTGATGGAACGATTCCTTTTACGTCTGATTCAAAGCTCCCTTGGTGGGGCAGCCGTTTGAGTTAATCAGGTTAATAATGTGACCCATGCGCAGCGTTGCCAACACTGTGCTGGCACTACACACACCTGCACACAACTAAGCCAGCCCCAGTGGATAGCGTGAGGTCAGCTCACCTTCCATCATTTTCTCTGCTCTCTTGAGCTCATCGCCGTTAATGGGTCAGGACAAAATATTGGGGCACCAACAGCCAGTGAAGTGCTGCTGGCTGTCCGTTGTGCAGCGCCCGTGTGGGGGACGGGGCAAAAGACACACAGGGCACAGGGTGGGAAGACATGGGGTTCTAGGAGCGTTTCATTAATGATTGTTTCTCCTGCCTGCCCCATTTCAAACGAGAACCCATTGCAAAAAGGCTGAAGCAGTGTTCAAGTGCATGATGGGCCACTTTGGGATGCCTCAGACATATTATAGTCCTCAGGCTTTCACGGCCAATAATATGAGAAGCAGGCACCCTATGTTGGGCGACCACCATCTTGGCATTGGCCACAATGAATTTCATCAGTTTGTAGACTTGCTCACGTTAGCATTTCAACAGATGGCCCAGCCACCAAGCACCCTTTGACCCCAACTATTTCGGATCACATGACAGTTGCATTTCACATCTCTCAGAAATATCATATCATAAGACGCTACATCAATGCAAGTCTTCCTTTTTACCTAGTGGAATCTGTTGGAAAGTCCGCACCAGATAAAGGCAGAATTGGTCCCAGATCTGATGCCCCTTGGGAAAATATCCCGCCAACCCTCACTGTCTAGCCTCACACATGAAAAGTATCCACTCGGACACGTTATCATCTATCAATCTACGAAACGACACCAACATCGACAGGAAATTAAAAGGAAAATAAAAATTCTCTCTGGGGATTTTCCTGCACGCTTACTTTATTTAATTTTATTAGGAGATATCTCTGGAGTTACAGTCGGCACTATTGCAAGTGAGGGCTGCAAGTGGCTGCTGAAAGGATTTGGAAAGAATTTAATGAAAGATGTACTCAGAAACAACAGAAGTAAGTGTTTTTCTTGGCTGGTGCCTGGAAAATGGCATTTGGAAATATTTTTTCCCTTTCCATATTACAAATACATAAATAAATAAATCTGTGTATGTATCACAGTGGGGTGGGGTGGGAGTGGGGGGCGGGGGGATGTGGGGAGGTGATAGAGAGAAGACATTTTCACTTTTCGTTACAAAATTGGGTGTTTGGCATCCAAATAGATACTGTGTTGTCTTTCAGTGGATTTTCTTTTTCAGAGTGTCCATTGACCCCACCGTGTCAGCTAATGAGTTGGAGGTGGGACAGTACTTACGGCAAACAGAGTCTCTACGAACTACAGCAAACACAATTCATGAATGAAACTACAGCAAAGTCTCCTGATTAAAGCAGGATTATTTTTCCAGCAAAATGTCGTGAGTGAAGGATAGTTACATAGTTACATAGAATCATAGAATTGTTACAGCATGGAAGAAGGCCATTTGGCCTGTCGAGCCCGTGCCGGCTCTCTGCAAGAGCACCTAATCTAGTCCCACTCCCCCACCCTTTCCCCGTAGCCCTGCAAATTTCTTTCCTTCAGGTATTTCTCCAACTCCCTTTTGAAAGCCGTGATTGAGTCTGCCTCCACCGCCCTTTCAGGCAGTGAATTCCAGATCCTAACCACTCGCTGCGTAAAAAAGTTTTTTCTTACGTCGCCTTTGGTTCTTTTGCCAATCACCTTAAATCTGTGTCCTCTGGTTCTTGGCCCTTCTGCCAATAGGAACAGTTTCCCTCTATCTACTCTGTCCAGACCTCTCATGATTTATGAACACCTCTATCAAATCTCCTCTCAATCTTCTCTGCTCCAAGGAGAACAACCCCAGCTTCTCCAGTCTATCAACGTAACTGATGTCCCTCATCCTAGAATCATTCTCGTAAATCTTTTCTGCACCCTCTCCCCAAGGCCTTCACATCCTTCCTAAAGTGCGGTGCCCAGAATTGGACACAGTACTCCAGTTGGGGCCGAACCAGTGTTTTATAAAGGTTCATCATAGTTTCCACACTTTTGTACTCTATACCTCTATTTATGAAGCCCAGTATCCCGTATGCCTTTTTAACTGCTTTCTCAACCTGCCCTGCCACCTTCAACGATTTGTGCACACATACCCCCAGGTCTCTCTGTTCATGCACCCCCTTCAGGATTGTACCATTTAGTTTATATGTCCTCTCCTCATTCTTTCTACCAAAATGTATCACCTCACACTTTTCTGCGTTAAATTTCATCTGCCATGTGTCCGCCCATTTCAAAAGCCTGTCTTTGTCTTCCTGAAGTCTATCACTCTCCTCCTCACTGTTCATTATACTTCCAAGTTTTGTTTCATCTGCAAATTTTGAAATTGTGCCCTGTACACCCACGTCCTGGTCATTAATATATAATCAAGAAAAGCAGTTGTCCTAGTACCGACCCCTTGGGTACACACTGTATACCTTCCTCCAGTCCGAAAACCAACCGTTCACCACTACTCTCTGTTTCCTGTCACTTAGCCAATTCCGTATCCAGGCTGCCTCTGTCCCATAATAAAAATTCTGTGCGTAAAATCAATCCCAATCACTTACACCAGCGACTGACGGGGGAAATTACCCAGTCATCTCCATTCTGGCCAGGAACAGTGGTGTCGCTCTATGCAGCCTTTCTTTTTAAGCACACTGGCCGAGCTCTCTCTCCTCCTCTCATAATTAGGCACAGAAATCAGCCGGGTATGGTTTAAACAACAGCCGCGAAAATCCGTGGAGCCCGATCCTGGCAGTCCTGCTGGGCCCACTGGACTTTGTGCAGGGTCAATGGGAACCAAATTTGCACAGGGTATTCTCATTGAAGCATTTATAATTCTTAGAGGGCTTGACAGGGTAGATGCTGAGAGGCTGGTGCCCCTGGCTGGAGAGTCTAGAACTCAGGGCCATAGTCTCAGGATAAAGGGGCGGCCATTTAGAACTGAGATGAGGAGCAATTTCTTCACTCAAAGGGTTATGACTCTTTGGAATTCTTTACTCCAGAGGGTTGTGGATGCTCAATCGTTGAGTATATTCAAGGCTGAGATTGCTAAATTTTTGGACACTAAGAGAATCAAGGGGATAGGGCAGGAAAGTGGAGTTGCGGTGGAAGATCAGCCTTGATCTTATTGAATGACGGAGCAGGTTTGAGGGGCTGTATGCCCTACTCCGGCTCCGATTTGTTATGTTCTTATGCAGGACAGGCAGGCACAAGCGGCAATGTGGGCACGTTTGGTGCTCTCCTGCCCCTTGAGGTATAAAACCTGGTGCTTGGCTATCATTGGCAGGGCAGAGGGGGACATCTGGACAAGGCTGCAGCACGGACCCCTGGGATGTCGCCCTTCAGCCATTCAACAAATTTAAAAAGTTGTTCCCACTCTTCTGGGGGGTGGGGGTGAGGAAGGGGGATCCAAGTCGTTTGCCTGACTCAGATATCTACTCAGTGCGTGCTCACTTATGCCCGTCTAGAGGCCTATACGCCTCAACATACAGGGTGTAGTGGTCTTCAGTTCTACACTGGGTCCCAGATGAGCCAGAGCAGCCTAGGAAGACTCCAGACCTGGTTCCACCCTCCTGGTAAGGGTGGGTGGAAGTTCCACCCCCGAAAAGGCAGACGGACTGGAAAATCAAATGGACAGACTGTTTTAGAAAATACGCATGCTCTTAGCAGAAGGGCAGTTGCTAATATTGGAACAAATCTACATTTATCTGGCCTGTATTACATAAAATAAAACACCAAACTGTGGCTCCCTGTTTCAACCCAGTTTTCCTTTCAGCTTTGTGAATCATTTAAGACATTTATATTTTTTCTTTCTATGTTTCCTAAACTCCCCTCAGACTCATTAAAACATTCTCAAAACCCCATTATTTTTTTTTAAACCTTCAAGCTTGAATAGAAAACCTGAATTGCAGTTTTGGCAGTCCTTTTAAACAGTTTGCCCATTTGATATGCTAGCGGACAATGATTACATTCCCTTAATGAAACGACAACTGTATCTGAATAAATGTAGTTTCCCCAAAATTTCCTCAGGCTCCTGCTGGCCTCCCAGTGGGAGACCAGCGTGTCTCGATATGTGTTGCAGAAGATCGCCGCACAGCAATGAGGTGAGGAACACCCTGCCTCCAGGCTCACTCAATCAGGGTTGCCAACCCTCCAGGATTTTCCTGGCATCTCCAGGAATTAAAGACTGATCTCCCGGACACTGCTGCGAGCAATCCGGGAGAAAATTCATAAGGGCATTAACAAACATTGCTTTTTTTTGCACTTTCTTTGAACGTTCATTAGTCATAAAAATATCGGAGACGCCTTGTTTGACTGAGGGTTAAGAATCGTCTAGTCAGGTTGCTCGCCTGGCGTGGGAAGGCGGGGCGGCATGAGGATGGACATGTTGGCCGGCCAACAGCGGGGGCGTGGGGGCGGGGCAGCTGGAGGTCGTGTGATGTGACCTCCAGATATACGTCCAACCGGAATTGGCAACCCTTCACTCAATGCAATCCCTCAGCGTGTCGAAGCTGGACCGGAGATCCTGTTTGTGCAGATTGAGCCCCAAGGCTTCTATAGCAGAAGTCCCAGCATTCACAAGAAATCACTTGACTGGGCTTTGGAGCTATCCCACTGGGACTCTGCAGTAGGTTGACACCAGTAGAGATTTTTCTTCTTTGCTGCACCTGGGGAACACTTGAGGAAGAAAAGGAAATGGGGTCAGAGACCGAGTGCATCAGACCTCCAAGGCCACAATACTCCCCTTGGATTTCAGGGGTCTTTCCCCAAAATCATGCCAATGAGCTTGGGCATGGAGTAGGCGCAGAGCCAGTATAAGAATGTTAATGAGGCAGAAGAGGGCGTTCTTGGGCTTCTGCCTCTCTTTCCTCTTTCGCCATTAGCTACTGACGTAGAGGGGTGCCTAAAGAAACCTGGCAGTGGGGCTTGAGGTGGGCCTCTCATTAGACCAGAGAATCCATGGGGGTTCTGCGGCATCCTGAAGATTCATCCAGGCCAGTTAAGTAATTGATTTAAGCAATTTCCACCCCACCCCCCCCATTAATCAGATTTCAGGGCCTTCTGGCTGCAGGTGGAGAGTGAAATAGTCCAGGCTTGGAGAACTATGGGCTCTCCTGCACCCATAGGCACAACGTTACCTCCACAACCTTTCCCAATGCATCTGCTCCGATCAAAAGCCACGCCTAGCACCTCCATCAAGACAACCTCTCACAAAACATTCTAGCGCTGAAGCATGCAACATAGAGGGCCAATTTTCTGCAATCACACTCCTGGCAAGGGGGCCTTGGCTGCAACTTAGTGAATTTGGCTCTTAGAAATGCATGGAACTATGCCAACAGGCTCATTGTACCAAAGTGAGCTCCTGCAAATTCCATGCAAGCATTACACACAACAACTGCAAAAAAGCAGCAGGATTCTGTAAAGGACACTGGCTGGAGTCATACCTAGCACAAAGGAAGATGGTTGTGGTGGTTGAAGATCAATCATCACGGCCCCAGGACATCGCTACAGGAGCTCCTCAGGGCAGTGTCCTAGGCCCAACCATCTTCAGCTGCTTCATCAATGACCTTCCCTCCATCATAAGGTCAGAAGTGGGGATGTTCGCTGATGATTGCACAGTGTTCAGTGCCATTCACGACTACTCAGATAATGAAGCAGGCCATGCCCGCATGCAACAAAACCTGGACAACATTCAGGCTTGGGCTGATAAATGGCAAGTAACATTCGCGCCACACAAGTGCCAGGCAATGACTATCTCCATCAAGCGTGAGTCTAACCACCGCCCCTTGATACTCAGCGGCATTACCATCGCCAAATCCCCACCATTAACATCCTGGGGGGGGGTCACCATTGACCAGAAACTTAACTGGACCAGTCACATAAATACTATGGCTACAAGAGCAGATCAGAGTCTGGGTATTCTGCGGCGAGTGACTCAACTCCTGACTCCCCAAAGCCTTTCTACCATCTACAAGGCACAAGTAAGGAGTGTGATGGAATACTCCCCACTTGCCTGGATGAGTGCAGCTCCAACAATACTCAAGAAGCTCAACACCATCCAGGACAAAGCAGCCCGCTTGATTGGCACCCCATCCACCACCTCAAACATTCACTCCCTTCACCACCGGCGTACTGTGGCTGCAGTGTGTACCATCTACAAGATGCACTGCTGCAACTTGCCAAGGCTTCTTCAGCAGCACCTCCCAAACCCACGACCTCTACCACCTAGAAGGACAAGGGCAGCAGGCGCATGGGAACACCACCACCTCCAAGTTCCCCTCCAAGTCACACACTATCCTGACTTGGAAATATATCGCCGTTCCTTCATTGTCGCTGGGTCAAAATCCTGGAACTCCCTCCCTAACAGAACTATGGGAGTACCTTCACCACACGGACTGCAACGGTTCAAGAAAGTGATTCACCAGCATCTTCTCAAGGGCAATTAGGGATGGGCAATAAATGCTGGCCTTGCCAGCGACGCCCACATCCCAGGAACGAACAAAAAAAAACCCTCTCAACCAGAATGTCAAAGTTGCGAGGTCACAAAGTGCTGCAAATTTCCTTCGCTCCACCACTGGCAGCCGTGCCTTCAACTGCCTGGGCCCCAAGTTCTGGAATTCCCTTCATAAACCTCTCTGTCTCTCCACCTCTCTCTCCTCCTTTAAGAGGCTCCTTTAAACCTACTTCCTTGATCTGCCCTAATATCTCCTTATGTGGCTCGGTGACAAATTTTGTTTGATAATCGCTCCTATGAAGCACCTTGGGACGTTTTCCTATGTTAAATGCGCTATATAAATGTAAGTTGTTGTTGTAAGACACTCCAAATTTGAAAGAAATAAGTTAAACTCGTAAATTATAGCCGAATGTTATATCACAGTCGCATCATGTTCTGTCTACTGGAAGCTATTTGTTCTGCTTCACTACTCGCCTGCGATTGAGTTCAAACACCAGAGGATACTGGAGATAAAAAAATCGCTAAGTGTATCAGAAAGGCTTAATCCTCAGTCATGTGCCTTTTCATGAAAACTCCATCTCACGTGAAGACTAACCTGGCAAGTTCAACACATCTGGTGTGATACCGGCATTTAGCACTTGCGGCCCCTTTCACACTACACCCGACCCTGGAGTCTTTACACCTTCTGAAGTGTGCTGTGGATGAGCAGATTAAGAATTTGCTCGTTACAAGATAAAATGCAATGAAACCAGTGCAAATCACTTCAAACAATACGAAGAAAAGAAGTGATTGCTCACACCTGGCCATGTTAAGTTTTCCATCAATTAAACAGAGTGCAGATAATCAGATTTGATCAGCGATGAAACCTACATCTTAGCAACATAGGAACAGGAGGAGGCCATTCAGCCCCTCGAGCCTGTTCTGTCATTCAATTAGATCATGGCTGATCTGTATCTTAACTCCATCTACCTGCCTTGGTTCCGTAACCCTTAATACCCCTCACCTAACAAAAATCTATCAATCTCAGTTTTGAAATTTTCAATTGACCCCCCTAGTCTCAACAGCTTTTTGGGGAGAGAGTTCCAGATTTCCACTACCCTTTGTATGAAGAAGTGCTTCCTGACATCACCCCTGAATGGCCTAGCTCTAATTTTAATGTTTATACCCCCTTGTTCTGGACTCTCCCACAAGGGGAAATAATTTCTCTCTATCTACCCTATCAACTCCTTTAATCATCTTAAACACCTCAATTAGATCACCCCTTAATATTCTATATTCAAGGTGAACACAAGCCTAGTCTATGCAACCTATCCTCATAATTTAATCATTTTATCCCAATTGTAAAACATCAGCTTGGAGCCAGACTGGTACAATGCCTAAAATTCAGGCCTAGCTGAACTCTGTTTGTGGCAATTGAGGCAGTTTTGGTAAGACTAGTGACAACCCCACTTAATCAGGGTGAAGTAGAAGGTTGAAGTGGAGCCAAGCTTTCATTTTGCCATTTAGCGGCAAGACTGCAAAGTAATTTTTAATCATCCTGATTTAGCCCCACTTTAGCCTCAATTGGCCTGAGTTGTATGGCTCTGATTTTGATGGGTGGCTTTTCACTCAACCCTAATGTTAAGTGCTGACATTTTATACCTGAGGATCACAACAGTAAGTTGAAACAATTACTAATACTGTGCTTCACCTCTTGAATGCTGAAAGCTTTCTAATTCTAGCTAACAGGATTTCCTTTTACGAGAGGTGCTCAGAATTATCACATTATTACGGCATTGGAAGCACATATGCTGAGACAGCACAAGTGGTGCGGTTTCTATAAGGCTTTTTGTGCAGTTAAGTACTGAGTTTTCATTAGTTTGCATATTTTACCACTGCCATGAGAATTAACTATTAATCACAGCCAAAAACAAAGAAAGCAGTTTGTTCTGTGCAGCCTAGCTATACTCACTGTGATCAGAAAACTGACTGGAATGGAGCCACTTAGCTCAGTAAGAAAGATTATTTCCTGACCCTGGCTATTGCAATTCTTTACAAGTAATTTGAATATCTACTTAAATACAAAGAAGGATTTTCATCTTAAAGGAAAAAAAAATGGTGACTTTATTGGATTGACTCTCCTGTTTGGGTACCGATCCAATTCCAGATCTATGAACAAAAGCAAAATACTGCAAATGCTGGAAATCTGAAATAAAACCAGAAAATGCTGGAAATACTCAGCAGGTCAGGCAGCATCAGTGGAGAGAGAAACGGAGTTAACGCTTCAGGTCGATGACCCTCCAGATCTATGAAGATCAGTTTCCTCCTTTGTGCCAAACATTAAGTTTTGCTTCAACATCTCTGAGTTTTCTATAGGCTGTCCAAAACTTCAATGTTGATCCCATACCTGAGAGGTCCTTTAAAAATTCTCTTTCACCCCTGGACAGGATACAAAACAAAATTTGTTGATTCTATCCGCCCCAGCCTCTATCTCTCCATCGCAGTTTTCTCTGTCTTTCTCTATTATTGACATTGCTTCTCGAAGTGCCAACTTGGCTCAATGGTTGCACTCTCACGCCTTGAGTTAAGAGGCCATGGGTTCAAGCTCCACTCCAGGACTTGAACGCCTAATCTAGGCTGGTACTTCAGCACTGAGGCATTGCTGCATGATTAGAGGTGTTGTCTTTTGGATAGATATTAAAATAGTCTGTCTGTTCAGATGGAGTCAAAAGATCCTATTGCACTTTTTCAGTGTGCAGTCTCCTACTGTAACCTATTCTTTCCTAGGACTGCACAATTGTGGAATTTCTTATACTGCTCAATCTTTACATCCTCTTACAATCATCAAACTTCTAAAACCCAAGCTTGACAACCTGATCACTACTTCCTCATTTATTCACAAAAACAAAGAACCTACATTTATATAGCACCTTTCTTTCACAACCTCAGGATGCCCCAAAGTGCTTTACAGCCAATAAAGCACTTTTGAATTGTAGTCACTGTTGGAATGTAGGGAACGCGGCAGCCAATTTGCGCACAGCAAGCTCCCACAAACAGTAATGTGATAATGACCAGATAATCTGTTTTATTGATGTTGGTTGAAGGTAAAATATTGGCCAGGACACTGGGGAGAACTCCCCTGCTCTTCTTTAAAATTGTGCAGGCTTTAAAGCTGACGCATACCTTGCCCTCATCTGACATCCATGCAGGCTCATTTTCCAGCAAGACTGGTTGGATGGTGATCATCAGCAGGAATTGTTTCCCCTCCCTCGTCCAAGGGGATAATCTCCTTCGGGTTGAAGTGAGTGGAATCTCTTTGGGGTCAAATGACTCCAAGGTGATGTAAGATTTTCAAAATTCACAGATCCCCCTAAACTCTAAGAAAACCCCTAAGGAAAAAGACTTTGGACTCTTTCCTAGCTATTACAGGATGGTGAAGTGCATTGGGCCTAACCGAAGGACTTTTCGAGCAAAAACCAAGATTTGGGATTTTAAAAACATGTCTGGACTTGTAAGGGAGAAAAGGCTGTAAAGGAAGGTGGGATCAACCTCTGTAAATGCAGTTTGGCTATTGCAGTTAATTACACTGTCTGGGGAACCCTCATGACCTCACTCAAAACCCCAGCAGATATTAACATTTTGACAATAGACCCTGGGAGAAGGCAGTCCCACCCAAAACACAGGCCCCATCAAAACCTATCACAGGACCCATCAAAACCATGCATAATACAAACCACTCAGACCCGTTCCATAGAAAACCCGGGCCCAGTCAAGAAAACCAAACACAAAAACAATCACCTGTAATCAACCGAGGAGATCAACAGGATGGAGCCATCCCGAAAACCACTTCACACATTTACGAACCAGTTACTGTTAATGAGCCCTCCAAAATCTTACAATGCAAGAAGTCAGTTCAGCAGTTACAACAAGTTCTCAAGTTCGAGTTCTCCAGAGTTACACAGCAGTTCAAGGAGACAAGCAGTTCAACAGTTACACAGCAGCAAGGAATTCGGAAAGCAGCAGGGAGTTCAGCAAGCAGTCCGGCAGAAGGCAGTTCCACAGTTCTGCAAGAAGGCAGTTCCACAGTTCTGCAAGAAGGCAGTTCAACAAGGCGAGGGGGCAACAGAAAGAAGTTCAACAAAGAAGGCCAGCAGTTCCAGAAGTAGGCCGACATGCAAGAAGAAACCAGAGCGACCGCCTCAGTGACCATCGGACACCTCGCGGCAACAAGGGCCTTATGAAACTTTTTACTCAAAAGACTCTAAACCCTGACTCTCAACTGTCAAGGATTCATTGGGTGAGCATTATCTCTGGTCCTCTACAGCCCAACTTAGCTAGTAAAGTGGGATTGGGAGGGATGAAGTATTCTTCTAATGTTATTTCCCTCGCTTGTACCGAAGTGTTAAGAACATAAGAACATAAGAAATAGGAGCAGGAGTAGGCTAATCGGCCCCTCGAGCCTGCTCCGCCATTCAATAAGATCATGGCTGATCTGATCCTAACCGCCAATCTACAATCTATCACAGAACCATCTCCTGCATCTAACAGAATTGCACACACGAAATAGGAGCAGAATCAGGCTACACAGTCCCTGGGCCCGCTCCACTAACCACAGGGCCATGACCGATCCGAACCTAGACTCATGTCCAAATTCCTGCCCGCTCCCCGTAACCCTTAATGCCCTTTACTTCTAGGAAACTGTCTATTTCTGTTTTAAATTTAATTAATGTTGTAGCTTCTACAGCTTTTTGTGGCAGCATATTCCATGGACCTACCACCCTCTGAGTGAAGTAGTTCCTCCTCATCTCAGTTTTGAAAGAGCAGCCCCTTATTCTAAGACTATGTCCCCTAGTTCTCGTCTCACCCGTCATCGGGAACATCCTCCCCGCATCCACCCGATCCAACCCCTTCACAATCTTATATGTTTCAATAAGATCGCCTCTCATTCTTCTGAACTCCAATGAGTAGAGTCCCAATCTACCCAACCTCTCCTCATATGACCACCCCCTCATCCCCGGGATTAACCGAGTGAACCTTTTTTGCACTGCCTCGAGAGCAAGGATGTCTTTCCTTAAGTAAGGACACCAAAACTGTATGCAGTATTCCAGGTGCGGTCTCACCAATACCTTGTACAACTGAAGCAATACCTCCCTATTTTTATATTCTATCCCCCTAGCAATGAAAGCCAACATTCCATTTGCCTTCTTAATCACTTGCTGCACCTGCATACTAACCTTTTGAGTTTCGTGCACCAGGACCCCCAGATCCCTTTGCACTTCAGTACTCTCCAGTTTCTTGCCATTAAGATAATAAATTGCTCTAGGATTTTTCCTGCCAAAGTGCATCACCTCACACTTTCCAGTGTTGTATTCCATCTGCCAAATCTCTGCCCACTTACTTAGCCTGTCTATGTCCCCTTGCAGGTTTTTTATGTCCTCCTCACTCACTACTTTCCCTCCCATCTTTGTATCATCTGCAAATTTTGATATGTTACACTTGGTCCCTTCCTCCAAATCGTTAATATAGATTGTGAAGAGTTGGGGACCCAGCACTGACCCCTGTGGAACACCACTAGTTACTGATTGCCAGTCTGAGAATGAACCATTTATCCCAACTCTTTGCTTTCTGTTAGATAGCCAATCCTCTATCCATGCCAGAATATTACCCCCAATCCCGTGATTTTTTACCTTAAGCAATAATCTTTTGTGTGGCACCTTGTCAAATGCCTTTTGGAAGTCTAAATACACTACGTCCACTGGTTCCCCTTTATCCACTCTATATGTTACTTCCTCAAAGAACTCCAGCAAATTTGTCAAACATGACTTCCCCTTCGTAAAACCATGCTGACTTTGTCCTATTAAATTATGATTATCCAAATGTCCTGTTACTGTTTCCTTAATAATGGACTCCAAAATTTTACCTACCACAGATGTTAGGCTAACCGGTCTATAGTTACCAGCCTTCTGTCTACTGCCCTTTTTAAATAAGGGTGTTACATTAGCAGTTTTCCAGTCTGCCGGGACCTTAGCGGAATCCAGGGAGTTTTGAAAAATTATTACCAATGCATCTACAATCCCTACCGCCACTTCCTTCAAGACTCTAGGATGTAAGCCATCAGGTCCAGGTGATTTATCCGCCTTGAGTCCCATTATTTTACCGAGTACCACTTCCTTAGTGATTTTGATCGTGTTTAGCTCCTCTCCCCCTATAGCCCCCTGTTTGTCCAGTGTTGGGATATTCTTAGTGTCCTCTACTGTAAAGACTGATACAAAATATTCATTCAGTGTTTTTGCCATCTCCATATTTCCCACCATTAATTTCCCGGTCTCATCCTCTAAGGGACCAACATTTACTTTAGCCACCCTTTTTCTTTTTATATAACTATAAAAACTCTTACTATCTGTTTTTATATTTTTTGCTAATTTACTTTCATAATCTATCTTCCCTTTCTTAATCAATCTTTTTGTTATTTTTTGCTGCCTTTTAAAGTTTTCCCAATCCTCTGTCCTCCCACTAGATTTCGCTACCTTATATGCCCTTGTTTTTAGTCGAATACTATCCTTAATTTCTTTACTTAGCCACGGATGACTGTCCTTTCTTTTACACCCTTTTCTTTTCAGTGGAATATATTTTTTTTGGAAGTTGTAAAATAACTCCTTGAATGTACACCACTGATCATGTGTCGTCTTACCCTTTAATCTATTTTCCCAATCCACTCTACTCAATTCCACTCGCATACCTTCATAGTCTCCTTTATTCAAGCTTAGCACGCTTGTTTGAGATCCAACCTTCTCACCTCACTTTTAGAGTGTTAAGAGTGTTTGTGTTGTGTTTTACTTTCTTAAATAAAGATCAAAGTTCTTGCATCAAAACCAATTGTCTGCTGCACTTTTTGTCACAACCCCCAAATAAGTCCAAGGTCTAGAACCAAGGGAGTGGGAGCGATTCGAACCGCTCAGAAGTCAGAGGTGAAGCTGACACAAACCACCACTCCCTACAGTGACTATGTAGAGAGACTAGAAAAGCTGGGATTGTTCTCTTTAGAGCAAAGAAGGTTAATAGGAGATTTTATAGAGGTGTTCAAAATTATGAGGGGTTTTGATGGGATAGATGGGGAGAAACTGTTTCCACTGGCTGGAGGGTCGGTAACCAGAGGACGCAGATTTAAGATAATTTTTTTAAAAAGTCAGCGGGGAGATGAAGAGAAATTTATTTACTCAGCGAGTTGTTATGATCTGGAATGTATTGCCTGAAAGGATGGTGGAAGCTGATTCAATAGAAACAATCAAAAGGGATCTAGATCTCTACTTAAAAAAAACATTGCAGGGCTATGGGTAAAGAGCAGGGGAGTGGGACTAATTGGACAGCTCTTTCAGAGAGCCGGCACAGACACGATAGGCCGAATGGCCTCCTTCTCTGCTGCATGATCCTATGATTCTAAGCTCTCTGGACATGGGTAACTGGGGTGCGTCCCCACATTGCAAACAGAAACTCTACCTGTGTGAATTACGCAGCAACTTGCTTTGGAGACTCTTAAGGTATTTTTATATTGTACAAGAACTGTGCTGGTGCTGCTGGTTCCAGATGAGTGGTAAAAAAAAGTGTCCTCTCAGCTGCCAACCTTAGTAAATCTGGGACATTTGCCACCTGAGCTGCCTGGACCAGTGTGTCAAGAGGCCAGCAGTTAATCGAATATAAAAGAACCTTTGAGCAAGGTTATAGGTTTGCTCCCAAACCTGCAACCTCCAGCACCTAGCAAGACAAGGGCAGCAGGCGCATGGGAACACCGTCACCTCCAACTTCCCCTCCAAGTCACACACCATCCTGACTTGGAAATATATCAACATTCCTTCATCGTCACTGGGTCAAAAACCCGGAACTCCCTACCGAACAGCACTGTGGGAGCACCATCACCACATGCAAGTTCTGTAAAGTGATCGATAGATAGGTTTACAAATATTGTGTCTGTGAAGCTGGGATCTTGCAGGATCAGTAAGGAGTGTAATATTTTTACCTAATGCCAGTCATGTGATATATTGTTCCAGTGAATTGGCTGCATTACAGCGAATGGTAAACTGATCCTGCAGTTAGCATCAAAAACCATATTTCAGGTGCCAAACCCATGAGTAATACTACGAGAAAATATTTAACGGTGTTAGTCATAATAAAAGGAAATCTGTTGTCGGAAAAGAACGATAAAAACATATAAGACTAGAAATGACTGTTGCTGGTAATAGTGGACAACTGCTTAATGCGTTAATGGGACATTTATTTTAACAGAGGCACAACTCTATTTGTCTTAGATAGATAGAACTTGCATTTATATCGCGCCTTCCACAACCTCAGCATGTCCCAATACACTTTACAGTCAATGAAATACTTTTTGAAATGTAGTCACTGTTGTAATGTAGGAATCTTAACCGGGTTAATGGCTTTGCTAAAATAGCAGACAAAGGAATTCATTCAAGCGCACTGATGGTGGGGGGGGCGGAATGATGACCTTGGGCGATAGTGCAGAATGGGTGCTATCGATCCAGCCCCCCATTAGACAGCTCTCTCCCGATTAACATTTCCACTGACGTCAACGTGAGAGACGTATAACAGGCGGCTGATCCGATATCACCCTTTCCACAGCTAGCATTTTCCAAATGCATTTGAATAACGTAAAACAGATAGAGGATCATCAATCAGAATGTTAATTTTAACCAGCGAGTGGTCTCCTGAGCTCCACAGAGGCCTAAAACATTTCATGGTTAAACGTATTTACGATATGTAAGATTTTTGATGTAACACAGGGGCACAATAATGTCCGTGGCTATTAATTTCTTGAGCCTGTTGAAAGTTAAACAAATATGTTGGGCATGTCTGGAATAAGCAATTGTAAAGGGTTGGTGACGGAAAGTCTCAGTGAGGTCCCAGGGGACATTATTTAGTTGCCTGGAATCTATATGCACAATAGCATAGTGTACTTATAATTGAACTAACGGCACACAGAGCTGTGAAGGGGCAAAGCAATATTTGGCTGTGACTTCCTTAATGGCTCCCTGGTAAATGCAATGGAAATTCTGTCTGGAACTGAAAATGCAGTGATAGGCAAAAGAACATGAGTAAACAAAATCTACGCAGCGAGTTGTTGTGATCTGGAATGCGCTGCCTGAAAGGGTGACGGAAGCAGATTCAATAGTAACTTTCAAAAGGGAATTGGAGAAATACTTGAAGTGAAAAAATTTGCAGGGCTAAGGGGAGTGAGATACCCCGTTCAAAGAGCCAGCACAGGCGCAATGGGCAGAATGGCCTCCTTCTGTGCTGTATCATTCTATGATTCTATGTTTGCAGATGAGGAAAGTACCAGGTTTGATCACCCAGTCTGTTTTGAGTTAAGTGATTTCAGCTGAGACAACAGTGGAGAATTACATTTGGCATCAGTGCTTCTTGAGGCTATTCTTTCTTTAGTCAGCTGGATGTCTGACACATTTTTAAAAATTTGTTCTCAGGATATGTGTGTCGCTAGCAAGGCTGGCATCTATTGTCCATCCCTAGTTGCCTTCGAGAAGGTGGTGGTGAGCCTTCTTTTAATGGAAAATGGTAAAAAGACAAAATTAAAGGCTCTTTATCTGAATGCACACAGCATTCGTAACAAGATAGATGAGTTGACGGCACAAATAGAAATAAATGGGTATGATCTGATAGCCATTACAGAGACGTGGTTGCAAGGTGACCAAGGCTGGGAACTGAATATTCAGGGGTATTTGACATTTCAGAAGAATAGGCAGAAAGGAAAAAGAGGTGGGGTAGCTCTATTATTAAAGGATGAGATCAGTGCAGTGGTGAGAAATTATATTGGCTCAGAAGATCAAGATGTAGAATAAGTTTGGGTGGAGATAAGAAATAGTAAGGTAAAGAAGTCACTGGTGGGAGTAGTCTATAGGCCCCCTAACAGTAGCTACACTGTAGGACAGAGTATAAATCAAGAAATAATAGGGGCTTGTAAGAAAGGTACTGCGATAATCATGGGTGATTTTAATCTTCATATAGATTGGACAAATCAAATTGGCAAGGGTAGCCTTGAGGACGAGTTCATAGAATGTATTCGGGATGGTTTCTTAGAACAATATGTTGTGGAACCAACCATGGAGAAGGCTATTTTAGATCTGGTAATGTGTAATGAGACAGGATTAATTAATGATCTCATAGTAAAGGATCCTCTAGGGAAGAGTGATCATAGCATGATAGAATTTCAAATTCAGTTTGAGGGTGAGAAACTTGGGTCTGAAACTAGTGTCCTAAACTTAAATAAAGGTATGAAGACAGAGTTGGCTAAAGTAGACTGGGAAAATAGATTAAAGGGTAAGATGGTTGATAAGCAGTGGCAGACATTTAAGGAGATATTTTATAACTCTCAGCAAAGTTTTATTCCAGTGAGAAAGACTCTATGAGAAGAATGAACCATCCGTGGCTAACTAAGGAAGTTAAGGATGGTATCAAATTGAAAGAAAAGGCATACAATGTTGTGAAGATTAGTGGTAGGCCAGAGGATTGGGAATTTTTTAGAAACCAGCAAAGAATGACAAAAATAATAAAGAGGGAGAAGATAGATTATGAAGGTAAACTAGCAAAAAATATAAAAACAGACAGTAAGAGCTTCTACAGGTATATAAAAAGGAAGAGAGTAGCTAAAGTAAACATTGGTCCCTTAGAGGATGAGACTGGGGAATTAATAATGGGAAACAGGGAAATGGCAGAGACTTTGAACAAATATTTTGTATCGGTCTTCATGGTAGAAGACACTAAAAGCATCCCAATAATAATTGATAATCAAGGGGCTATAGGGAGGGAGGAACTTAAAACAATGACTATCACTAGAGAAAAAGTACTAGGCAAACTAATGGGACTAAAGGCTGACAAGTCCCCTGGATCTGATGGCCTACATCCTAGGGTCTTAAAAGAAGTGGCTGCAGAGATAGTGGATGCATTGGTTGTAATCTACCAAAATTCCCTGGATTCTGGAGAGGTCCCAGCAGATTGGAAAACCGCAAATGTAATGCCCCTATTCAAGAAAGAAGGGAGGCAGAAAGCAGGAAACTATAGGCCAGTTAGCCTTACATCTGTCATTGGGAAAATGCTGGAATCCATTATTGAGGAAGTAATAGCAGGACATTTAGAAAATCATAATACAATCAAGCAGAGTCAACATGGTTTTATGAAAGGGAAATTGTGTTTGACAAATTTACTAGAATTCTTTGAGGATGTAACAAGCAGGGTGGATAAAGGGGAACCAGTAGATGTAGTGTATTTGGATTACCAGAAGGCATTTGATAAGGTGCCACATAAAAGGTTACTGCACAAGATAAGAGCTCATGGGGTTGGGGGTAATATATTAGCATGGATAGAGGATTGGCTAACTAACAGAAAACAAAGAGTCGGGATAAATGGGTAATTTTCCGGTTGGCAAACTGTAACTAGTGGGGTGCCACAGGGATCAGTGCTGGGGCCTCAACTATTTACAATCTATATTAATGACTTGGATGAAGGGACCGTGTGTACTGTAGCCAAATTTGCTGATGATACAAAGATAGGTGGGAAAGCAAGTTGTGAGGAGGACACAAAGGAGTTTGCAAAGGGATATAGATAGGTTAAGTGAGTGGGCAAAAATTTGGCAGATGGAGTAATGTGGGAAAATGTGAGGTTATCCACTTTGGTAGGAAAAATAAAAAAGCAAATTATTATTTAAATGGAGAGAGACTACAAAATGCTGCGGTACAGAGGGATCTGGGGGTCTGGGGGTCCTCGGACATGAAACACATGTACGTACAGCAAGTAATTAGGAAGGCAAATGGAATGTTAGCCTTTATTGCAAGGGGGATGGAGTATAAAAGTAGGGAAGTCTTGCTACAACTGTACAGGGCGCTGGTGAGACCACACCTGGAGTACTGCGTGCAGTTTTGGTCTCCTTATTTAAGGAGGAATATATTTGCATTGGAGGCAGTTCAGAGAAGGTTCACTAGGTTAATTCCTGAGATGAAGGGGTTGTCTTATGAAGAAAGGTTGAGCAGGTTGGGCCTATACTCATTGGAGTTTAGAAGAATGAGAGGGGATCTTATTGAAACATATAAGATTCTGAGGGGGCTTGACAGGATAGATGCAAGGAGGATGTTTCCCCTCGTGAGGGAATCTAGAACTAGGGGGCATAGTTTCAGGATAAGGGGTCGCACATTTAAAACGGAGATGAGGAGGAATTTCTTCTCTCAGAGGGTTGTGAATCTTTGGAATTCTCTACCCCAGAGAGCTGTGGAGGCGGAGTCATTGAATATATTCAAGGCAGAAATAGACATATATTTGAGCTACAGGGGAGTCAAGTGTTATGGGGAGCGAGCAGGAAAGTGGCGTTGAGGCCAAGATCAGATCAGCCATGATCTTATTGAATGGAGGGGCAGGCTCGAGGGGCCGAATGGCCTACTCGATTTATTCCAAAAAAAATTTGCGGGGATACGGGGAAATGGCGGAGGCGTGGGACAAGCTGAAGTGCTCTTGCAGAGAGCCGGCACGGGCTCGACGGGCCGAATGGCCTCCTACTGTGCTGTAACCATTCTATGATTCTATGAATTCATACAGGAACCGCACCGATTGGAGAATATACCACAGAATGACACTTTAAGAGGTAGAATTAGAGAAATTCCTGAAGACAGTGTTTTCGAAAGAAAGTAAAATACTTCAATGTTGTTAGTTTTTTATGATTTGGCTGCAGAATTACAATAAAAGTTTAAATTATTTCAGGTCAGAAGTGACGTCTTTCAGATGAGCTGTTAAACTGAAGCCCCGTCTGCCCTCTTAGGTCGATGTAAAAGATCCCATGGCATAATTTCGAAGAACGGCAGGGGGAGATCTCCCCCAGTGTCCTGGCCAACATGTATCCCTCAATATCACTAAAACAGATTATCTGGTCATTATCACATTGCTGTTTGTGGGAGCTTGCTGTGCGTAAATTGGCTGCCACGTTTCCTACATTACAACAGTGCCTACACTTGCAAAAGTACTTCATTGGCTGTAAAGCGCCTTGGGACGTCCTGAGGTTGTGAAAACGCTATATAAATAAGAACATAAGAATTAGGAGCAGGAGTAGGCCATACCGCCTCTTGAGCCTGCTCCGCTATTCAATAAGATCATGGCTGCTCTTTGACCTCAACTCCACTTTCCCACCCGATCCCCATATCCCTTAATTCCCTTAGAGTCCAAAAAGCTATCGATCTCAGCCTTGAATATACTCAACAACTGAGCCTCCACAGCCCTCTGGGATAGAGAATTCCATAGATTCACAATCCTCTGAGTGAAGAAATTACTTCTCATCTCAGTCCTAAATGGCTGACTCCTTAACCTGAGACTATGTCCCCTAGTTCTAGACTCTCCAACCAGGGGAAACAGTCTCTCAGTATTTACCCTGTCAAACCCTCTCAGAATCTTATATGTTTCAATGAGATCACCTCTCATTCTTCTAAACTCCAGAGAGTATAGGCCCAATCTACTCAATCTCTCCTCAAATGCCTCTCATCCCAGGGATCAATCTAGTGAACCTTTGTTGTGAGTATATCCTTCCTTAGTTACGGAGACCAAAACTGTACACTGATTAACCAAAGCCCTGTACAATTGCAACAAGACTTCCTTACTCTTGTACTCCAACCTCCTTGCAATAAATGCCAATGTACCATTTGCCTTGCTAATGGCTTGCTGTACCTGCATGTTAACTTTCTGTGTTTCGAGTACAATGACACCCAAATCCCTCTGAACACCAACATTTGATAGTTTTATTTTATTCGTTCGTGCAATGTGGGCATCGCTGGCAAGGCCAGCATTTATTGCCCATCCCTAATTGCACTTGAGAAGGTGGTGGTGAGCCATTGACTTGCTATCCTCAGTGCTTCTTCCAAGTGGTGTTCAACATGGAGGAGTACTGATTCATCAGCTGAGAGAAGGTGGTAGATGGTAATCAGCAGGAGGTTTCATTGCCCATGTTTGACCTGATGCCATGAGAGTTCATGGGGTCCAGAGTCAATGTTGAGGACTCCCAGGGCCACTCCTTCCCGACTGTATACCACTGTGCCGCCACCCCTGGTGGGTCTGTCCTTCCGGTGGGACAGGACAAATCCAGGGATGGTGATGGAGGAGTCTGGGACATTGGCTGAAAGGTATGATTCTGTGAGTATGACTGTGTCAGGCTGTTGACTAGTCTGTGTGACAGCTCTCCCAATTTTGGCACAAGTCCCCAAATGTTAGTGAGGAGGTCTTTGCAGGATCGACTGGGCAGGGTGTGCCGTTTTCATGTCCGAAGCCGGTGCTGAGGTCTAAAAGAGATGGTTGCAGAGATAACGGATGTATTGGTTGTGATCTTCCAAAATTTCCTAGATTCTGGTAGCAAATGTAACACCGCTATTCAACAAAGGAGGGAGAGAGAAAATAGGGAACTACAGGCCAGTTAACCTGACATCAGTAGGAGGGAAAATTACAGAGGATTACATAGGATATCCGGCACAGAAACAGCCCATTCGGCCCAACCAGTCCATGATTTTTAGAACCCTAGGATGTAGGCCATCAGGTCCTGGGGATTTGTCAGCTTTTAGTACTTCTCCACTACTTCTTCTTTACGAATATTAATTACTTTAAGTTCTCACTCTCATTCGACCCTTGGGGGGAAAATTTGTGTGGTTTGCGCCACAAGATGGCGCTAAAATGGCGTTGACAGCTGTAACAACAGCTGATGCCAGTTCCAGCGCTGCACGCCATATCGGTCTTACCGGTAGTGCTGCCGGTAACCTCGATCACCAGAGACCTCGCCATCATGGAGATCGTGACATCAGTGAGTGTGCAATGCTCACTGGATGCCCGATCTCCCAACTTCTTTATTGCCAATGGACTTACTGGCTGGAGTTAACGACGACAGATTGAGGTGGCGGCAGCAGCAGGAAGCTGGCTCCAGCGACGCTATTTAAAGGGATCATCACCAATCACTTGCACCTGACAGGTTTATGAAGTTTGAGTGGCTGTGAGCTACTTCCTGCTACTGCAAGTTTTCTTTAGTAATTTCAAGGTTCTTTGGTATCAGGAGTGTTCTGGCAAGTACAAAACTGCATAATTATTTCTGGAAAGATTCAAACTACAACACTTGCTAAGATTAATGGGGCTGTACTGGCAGTCAACCTCACCCTCCAGGATCTATGGTGGAGGCAGTGAGAAAGACGGGAACATGTGTGCAGAGGGAGGAGGAGGGCCATCAGGGCTCTCAACAGGAGGCCTTTCCCTCCGAGGGTATTCCAAGAGCACTTCTCCTACCTCCAATTAAGCAAGGAGCAATGTATTAGAAGGCTCTGCTTCACCAAGGAGGTGGTCACAGAACTCTGCCACCTCCTGCAACCAGACCTCCAGCCTCAGACCAGGGTGACCACGGCTCTCCCAGTGGCAGTCAAGGTCACCGTGGCCCTCAATTTCTTCGCCAGCGGATCCTTCCATTCTGCAGCAGGAGACACAGCTAAAATCTCGCAGTTTGCCATCCATCACTGCATCCGGGAGGTCACAGAGGCTCTCTACAGTAGGAGAAGGGACTACATTTCCTTCCCCATCACCAGAAAGAAGCAGGATGAGCGTGAATGTGGCTTTGCCAGGATAGCGGGCTTCCCCATGGTGCAGGGCGCCATTGACTGCACCCACGTGGCTTTACGGGCACCACATAACAATCCTGAGATCTTCTGTAAACGCAAAGGCTACCACTCACTTAATGTGCAGTTGGTGTGTGACCACAGACAGTGAATCCTCAATGTGAATGCCCGCTATCCTGGCAGCAGCCACGATGCCTTCATCCTGCACCAGACCGGTGTGCCAGCACTCTTCCAGCCACCACATCAAGCTCGAAGACAAGGGCTATCCGCTCTCCACCTGGCTCATGACTCCCCTCCGCAACCCCAACACTCCTGCCCAGCACTCATATAATGAGAGCCATGCTGCCACCAGGAACATCATCAAGCAGACCATCGACCCACTGAAGCAACGGTTCCGCTGCCTTGACCGCTCGGGAGGAGCCCTCCAGTACTTAGCTGAGCGGGAGTCCCATTTCGTGGTGGTCTGCTGCATGCTCCACAACTTGACCATCATGAGGGTGCAGACCTTGCCACCAGGGATTGTGGGACCACCTCAGGAGGAGGATGAGGGAGAGGAGGAGGAGGAGGACAAGGAGGAAGAGGAAGATGAGGAGGACGAGGAGGAGCAACAGGAGCGAGGGAGGAGGCAGCGAGACAATCGGCCTTCCGGAAGGGCAGTCTGTGACTGGCTCATCAGACTGCGCTTCGAATGAATGAAACCCCAGATCCCCATTGCTCACCACATCCCCATCATTCCATCCCTGTCGCAGGCCATATCACAGCGCAAAGCTGAAATGAGAGACACCGCAAAAGAATCCAAACAGAATTAATAAATTTATCTATACACATATAACACATATAACCTCAATACTATTAACTAATCACCCTTTTTGTAATCCCTTAGTCGTTCGTGTGCCTTTTCCTATTCTACTGCCTCTATGAAGTGCTCCCCCAGTGGCTGCAGCACGGCATAGGCCGCAGGCTGCAGGATGGCTGGATGACAGGCAGTGACAAGGGCAATGGTGGAGTGGCAGTGGTGGGAGCAGGTTCCTGCTCCACTGACCCACTGCCACTCCCCCGGTGCAGCACCTTCGGATCCCTAGCACTCTGTTGGAGCACAGATTGCTGGCCTGCTATGACACCGTGAAAGCCCCGGTCGATGGTGGTAGACCCAGCCATGATGGCAGCAGTCAGAGCTTGGGTGGCATCACACTGAGACTGCATGAGAGCAGTCTAAGTTTCCGCTGCAGCACTAAGACGTTGGGTCACTTTCGCCTGTGCTGCAATGGAAGCTGCAACATCGCCCATCATGCGTGTCATCTCGTCTGGGTCGCCACGGTCTCTCTGGGAGTCTACCATCATTTGCAGACTGGAAATGATGGGCTCCATGGTGTGCGCAGAGCTTTGTGCAATGTTGATTGCAGACTCCTCCACGCTCCTTGCCATTTTCCGGCTCTCGGGCACCCTTACCATTGCACCTATCATCTCCGTGTGCATGCCCATCACCCTTTTTCTAAAGGCCTCCCCATCCAGGTCCTCATCTGAGTCCTGTGCGGCAGAACATGCGCGTGAACCCGCCCTCCGGTAAGCTGATCCCCGAGCTACCCTGTCCCCCTGGCCTTGCTGCAGCCCACTCATCCCCGGTGCATCACCCTGTGCAGATCCCACTACTATACTAGCCTCTAAAGAACGGGTAGTGCCAGTATCTGAGCTGGTGCCTGCGGGTGAGAGACGCAGTGACGTGGTATCTTCCTCCTCCTCTTCTCCCGCCTCGCTCTCTGCGGCGCTCTCAGGGACAGGCTGCTCAGGTGCTTGCTGATTATCTGAAAGCAGAAAGGCTCAAGAGTCAGGTTATGGTGAGGGGAGGGGGGCAGGAAGGCAGAAATGCATGCATACAGCATGAGTAGCTTGAAAGTGCGAAAAAAATTGTGGGCTGAGGGGGAAGTGGGATGTGAGAAGAAGCAGTAGGCATGAACATACCGTTGTTGTCCCCAAGAGGGTCAATGTCACCGGTGGCCACGGTGCCCATGAGCTGGCGCCCAGTGATCTGCAGCACTCGATTCTCCAGGTCACTCAGATGTTTAATGTGGGTTTGGCCCCCGCCTGTCCGCTCCTGCTCCCTCCGGTTGTGAGCCACCTTGGCTTGCAAGAGAAAGGAGAGTGTGTGAGTGGGTGTGGTGCAATGTGTTTGGGTGATGTGCCTGCCATAGTTGAATAGCTGTCATTGTGTGCAAGGTGAGAGATATAGGTGTGAGTGTTGCTAGGTAGAGATTGTTGGTGGATGAATGCTGGGGGTGTGGTGCTTTGGGCAATGTGTGAAGCTTGTGGTACAGATGGTGGTATGTAGCATTTGTTGAAGCCTTCACTCAACCTGACCACTCATGTGAGGTCGTTAAACTTCTTCCTGCACTATGTGTGGGTCCTGGGGACCATAGTGCTGCCAGTGACGTGCTGCGCGACCTCGTTCCACATGGTGTGGAACACTTGTGGCGAGGGCCTCCTGCTAGTTGCCGGGCACAGGACCGCCCCCCTTCTCTCCACCACGAAAATCAACACCTCCAAAGCCTCGTCAGAGAACCTCTGAGCTCTCTCCCTGGGCCGGCAATCTGCCATCACGACAACTTATTCACTGCACCGGATCCTTCTCCTTCTGCTTCTTCTTCTTCTTGTTGGATTGTTGGGGCATCTGCACAGCCAGCAATGCTGAGAATAAGGTGCTGCAGCATCAATGAACCACCCCTTTAAGTAGTGAAACACGTCTGTGGCAATCATGACTTGCAATTAGACTGCCCCCGATATTGCTCCAGCTTTTCAGTGTACTCTTTTGATATCAAATATCTGTAAATCAGTAAAAATTTAAATAAAACTTAACAAATTAAATTAAAATTTGGTAGCCCGGGGTGACGGTGCACTCCAGTCCCCGCGGCGCCCACCGCATCGCGGAAAAACTCAAGCGTGCCGGCGGACACCGCGTGCTCCATCTCCAGGGCCACCCGGGCGCGCAGCTTTTCAGTGTAACGCCAATGAGCTTGGGTTTTTAGACTAGATTTATGACTGCAATCATTTTAATGAGGAGTGAGGATGAATTTTGCGTGCAGTCTAGACAATTTTCAACTGGCACTACTTAACCATTTTTAGTCTAAACACTGCCCATTTCTTGGCTATAACGAATTTCGAGCTTTTGGTTCTCCACTATTTCTGGTATGTTTTTTGTGTCTTCTACTGTGAAGACAGATACAAAATATTTGTTTCACACAAGTCTTTCTTTTCTTTAAAGTGGTAATGTTGCTCATTCGAGTAGAAGTGCAGTCACACATTCCACATTGTCTGTAGAAATCGGTGCTAAAGTTGCTTTTTGAAACAGTGGATAGGTGATTTATCTCTGAGGCGGTTCAGACATTCTTATATGATTGCCGTGCTAGCTCCATTTCCCATGCATTCTTGAACTAAAGAGTGTGTTAGACTGCGACATGCTCAGAATTCTGTTCCCGTGACTCACGTTCAAAGCTTCCAAACCAAATCATTGAAGATTTACAGATGTGAAGATTAAATATCCAGATAACAGGACGTTACGTAACTAATAGTAGCAGTGTGTGAACGTGAATGACCTCTGTGTCCTGTTGGTCTTTTTGCGCGAATCAAGTTAATCCCACGGCACACCACTGTTCATTCTGTAGTTTTTTTTATGATCTAAGGAGGTGGGAGACTACGGCAGTCATATCCTTTACAAACATAATTATTTATACATTTCTGGTAGAAATTGGATGTCATTGCGCCTGTTTTACAAGCCTAAAATGGACATTGCGAGGCCCAAATTTGGGGACCAATGGCCTGCACCCCAAGGGCGCTTGAAAAACATTCAAACACATGTTGGATCGGGTCATTTTTCAGGTGTTCCTTACATATTTAAATGAGGGGCCTAAGGCCTATTTTAGGTTCCCTCACAGAAACCGGGCAGGCTTCAGGCCTGTCCTGCTCAGGATTCCTTCGCAACCGCTGCGGCCTAAGCAGCAGAAACCAACTAAAAGTCAGGTTTTTTAATACAATTTTTAAAAAAAAACCTTCCTGTGGAACCAGGTGGATCAAAAATGCTCCCCCTAACTCCACAGCCCTCCCATGCTTTGCCCGCTCCAACCCCCTCCCGAGGCTTACCTTCGGGCCTCTTCTGGTGAGGCAAGCCGCCCGATATTCTTCTATGTAAAATGCACGATGTGCCTGTGGAGGCACGACAGGCGCTGGCTTGGCAGATTGCGCAATAAATGCTAATGAGGTCCTAGGCCCAATTTCAGGCAGGACACAGGCCTCCCACTGCCTGCTCAGCACCGATTCTGGACCCAAAAATGGGCGCAGACGAATTTCCAGCCCTATGTGTTCAAATTCCTATGTAATCATTTTTTTTTAAAGCCTTTTTTTTAACGTGATATTATTGATAAGTTGGTAGACGTAAATGATTCGGGCTTTTTTTCTTACAAAGATGAATCGGAGTACACTGCTCCTTGCAACATTTTAGGCTATTTCATTTGAAACAGAAAGGGCTAGAAATTCGTTATAGCCAAGAAATGGGCAGTGTTTAGACTAAAAATGGTTAAGTAGCGCCAGTTGAAAATCGCCTAGGCTGCACGCAAAATTAGTCCTCACTCCTCATTAAAATGATTGCAGTCATGATTCTAGTCTAAAAGCTCAAGCCCATTGGCGTTACACTGAAAAGATGGACTAATATCGGGGGCAGTTTAAACACAAGTCATGATTGCCACAGGCTTTTTTCAAGGGGAGGTTCATTGATGCTGCAGCACCTCATTCTCAGCATTGTTGGGTGTCCAGCAGCCTCAACAACCATAAGAAGAAAAACAAGGAGAAGGAGCACTTATTTACAAATTCTGATGGCAGATCGCCGCCCCAGGGAGAGAGGCCGGAGGTTTTCTGAGGAAGCTTTGGAGGCATTGGTTTTAGCGGTAGAGAGAAGGCGGGTGGTCCTGTACCCCCCAACTGGCAGGAGGCCCTCGCCACAAGTCTGCCAGACTATGTGGAGGGAGGTGGCACACATCATGGGCAGCACTGTGCTCCCCAGGACCCACACACAGTGCAGGAGGAAGTTTAACGAGTTCACACGGGTGGGCAGGGTGAGCGAAGGCTTTAACAAATGCTACATACCACCATCTGTACCAAAAGCTTCACACACTGCTCAATGCACCACACCCCCAGCACTCACCCACCAACAATCTCTACCTAGCAACACTAACACCCACATCTCACACCTTGCACACAATGACAGCTATTCAAATATGGCAGGCACAAGGGTCATCAGTTATTAGAATTCATGTGATATGTGTGATATGTTTACAGATACATTTATTAAATATGTTTGGAATATTTTGTGGTCTCTCTCATTTCACCTTTGTGCCCAGGAGGACGCTGTGCTACGCCATGAGACAGGGATTGTATGATGGGAATGTGGTGAGCTACGAGGATCTGGGCTTTCATTCATGCGAATCAGAGTCTGATGAGCCGGTCACGGACAGCCTGTCCAGAAGGCCGATTGTCTTGCTGGCTCTGCCCTCCCTCCTGTTCCTCCTCCCCCTCGTCCTCCTCCTGCTCCTTCTCATCCTCTTCCTCCTTATCCTCCTCTGCCTTGTCCTCCTCCTCTTCCTCCTCCTCGTCCTCCTCCTCCTCATCCTCCTCTGCCTCGTTGTCCTCCTGAGGTAATCACGCAATCCTGCAGCCCCCATGACTGTGAGGAAGTGTTGTGAGCAGAAGCCTTTAACAAATAATGAGTGACTTCTGCACTTGAATCAACACTCCCTGTCACCAAAAAAACTTGAAAGAACTAAAGGAAGCTGTTTCAGTTGCAGGAAGTAACAAACAGCACTGAAACTGCAGAACCTTGTTAGTTGCAGTTGATTGGGGATGGTACCTTTAAATATCGCTGCTGCAGCCTGCTTCCTGCTGGTAGACACCAGCTCTCCCTGTCTTTAGTCTGCGCTGCCATTAAGGTAAGTGGCTATAACAAAGTTGGGAGATCTGACATCCAGTGAGCGTTGCACACTCACTGACGTCACGATCGCCATGATGGCAAGGTTCCAGGCGATCGAGTTTACCGGCAGCGCTACCAGCAACACCAATATGGCATGCGGCGCTGGAACCGGCATCAGCTGACGTTACAGCTGTCAACGGCATTTTAGCGCCATCTTGTGGCGCTAACATGTGGCAGAAACCACATGAATTTTTCCCCCAAAGTGTGTGAAACAGTCCAACTTAATACAATTTCTTGGCTTTCATAAGGGTAAGTCTCCTCACAAAACCAAACAATACATTTACACAGATATTTGTCAAGTTACGTGAATAATAGCTAAAGATAATTTATATGAGAAATGTCCCACAAATTCTCCTTAAAGGGAATTGTAAAATCAGAACTGTTGTTCCCCTCTAGTTTTCAGCAATTTTCTGACAACTCTGACATATTTAAGACTCAACAGTGAATTGTTGACTAATACAAGAGATAAATTTATTCTCTTGATACTTGTGGCTTCACGGTGCCTTTAAAATAATTTTTTAATGCATTCAGACGTGTTTGACTACTATGACCCAGGCATATTTTGTATGGGCTACTGGTGCTGGTGATATGGCTCTTCCTTGTTATCATTTCATAGCACTAGAGCAGAAAATCAATTAAGCATTTTTGGGGTTTAAAGAAATTGTGTAAACGATGATGCTTTGAGCATTTTATGTTTGTTCATGGAAATGTATGTTTTTTTTAAGACTGTGCAAGTTGGCAAACACACTACTAGAACTTTAAGGTAGGAAGTTAAAGATAGGAATTGGCTGCTGACAGGAAAGCCAGTGGCAGGGGAACCCAAAACAAAGACAGAAAGACTCGCATTTCTATAGTGCCTTTCACAACCTCAGGACATCCCAAAGTGCTTTATAACCAATGAAGTATTTTGCAAGTGCAGTCACTGTTGTGATGTAGGAAACATTTGCCAAAAGTGGCAAATGGAATTCAATCCGGGGAAGTGTGAGGTAATGCATTTGGGGAGGGCTAACAAGGCAAGGGAATACACAATAAATGGTAGGATATTGAGAAGTGTAGAGGAACAGGGGGACTTTGGAGTACATGTCCACAGAGCCCTGAAGGTAGCAGGACTAGTAGATAAGGTGGTTAAGAAGGCATATGGGATACTTTCCTTTATTAGCCAAGGCATAGAATATAAGAGCAGGGAGGTTATGCTTAAACTGTATAAAACACTAGTTGGGCCACAGCTAGAGTACTGTGTACAGTTCTGGTCACCACATTACAGGAAAGATGTGATTGCACTCGAGAGGGTACAGAGGAGATTTACAAGGATGTTGCCAGGACTGGAGAATTTTAGTTATGAGGAATGATTGGATAGGCTGGGGTTGCTTTTTTTTGAAACAGTGGAGGCTGAGGGGAGTTTAAATTGAGGCGTATAAAATTATGAGCAGCCTAGATAGAGTGGATAGGAAGGACCTGTTTCCCTTAGCAGAGCAGTCAATAACCAGGAGGCATAGATTTAAAGTAATTAGTAGAAGGATTAGAGGGGAATTAAGGAGAACTTTTTTCACCCAGAGGGTGGTGGGGGTCTGGAACTCACTGCCTGAAAGGGTGGTAGAGGCAGAGACCCTCATCGCATTTAAAAAGTACTTGGATATGCACTTGAAGTGCGGTAACCTACAGGGCTACGGACCAAGAGCTGGAAAGTGGGATTAGATTGGATAGCTCTTTTTCAGCCAGCACAGACACGATGGGCCGAATGGCCTCCTTCTGTGTTGTAAATTTCTATGATTCTATGTGGCAGACAAATTGCACACAGCAAGCTCCCACCAACAGCAATGGCGAGATAATCTGTTTTAGTGATGTTGGTTGAGGGATAAATGATGGCCAGGACACCGGTGATAACTCCCCTGCTATTCTTCGAAATAGTGCCATGGGATCTTTTATGTCCCCCTGAGAGGGCAGACGGGGCCTCGGTTTAACGTCTCATCCGAAAGACAGCACCTCTGACATTGCAGCACTCCCCCAGTATTGACAGGAACGTCAGCCTAGATTTTTGTGCTCAAGTCTCTGGAGTGGGACTTGTACCCAAGACCTTCTGACTCAGAGGTGAGAGTGCTGCCCACTGAGGCATGGCTGACCCCCACGGGGCCAGAGATGGGTCATGGGCTTGGGGCAAGCATATGCAGAAAATGATGGATAGGGTCTTCAGGGCGACATTTCTCCTGGCCTGCCCTCCTGCTGCTCAGTGGGCACTCAGATCCAGGATCCAGCACAAGTGGCATTGCTAGAATCTGCCTTTGTGATGGCGTCATTTCTCCTGGTAACAGATCATGTGACAACCCCCTCAGATGCCTCCTTCATGTAGGTGTTGGGATACAAGACTAGGCTGCCGATGGGTCTGTAGTGGTGATGCAGCCTGATGAAGAGTCCACCTGGGACTCAGAAGCCCTGAGATGAGGTACACCTTGGTCTCAAGAGGACCACAATACCAAAAAGTTTAGAGAAAGAGTTCCAGAGAGAGAGGCTGAGGTGGTTGAAGGCTCTGAAACCAATGATGGACCCAAAGGAGAGGGGACGTGAGGTCGTGGAGGAAATTAATTTGACATTTAATACACTATGAGACAAATGGTCAGTGTAGGACGACAAGGTGATGGGAAAATGGAGTTAGTGCAAGACAGGATACAGACAGCTGCATTTGGACAAGTTGAAGGTTTTGAAGGGTGGAACATGGGAGGCCAGCAAGGAAGACTTTGAAGAAACTAAGTCCAGCGATGGCAAAACATAGATAAGGGGTTTCAGCAACAGAAGGGCTGAGGCAGGCAATGGAGGAGAAATCAATGGAATGAAAATCGGGCAGATTCTACAACAGGCGGGCAGTGCACTCCACCAGATTACTGCTCATGCGGGGGATGGCGAACATTCATTCCATTAGAACCATTTCACCATAACTTCCTTGCAATGTGATATAGTTACAGTTGAAGTGCACAGGAAGAAATCCTGAGAAACATTGGCTCAAAAGGTAGGCAACGGTAGACAACACCACTGCGACATTCCAAAGTAGAGAAAAAAATCTCATATAAAAACAGAAAATGCTGGAAATACTCAGCAGGTCAGGCAGCATCTGTGGAGAAACAGAGTTAACGTTTCAGGTCGATGACCCTTCATCAGAAGTGGAAAAAGCTGGAGATGGAACAGGTTTTTAAGCAAGTGTAGGGGCAGGGAAAGGGGGAGGGGAGGAAAGAACAAAAGGGAAGGTCTGTGATAGGATGGAAGGCAGGAGAGATTAAGAGACAAAAGGGATGATGGTGCAAGGCAAAAGGAGTTGGTAATGGGACAAGTTAAGAAACAAAAGATGGCTCTAGATGAAGTGTAAATGGCGATGGCAGAATGAAAGACTGCTGCCATGTGAGAGAGAGAAAAAAATATGAAAAAAAAAGATAGGGGCAGAGGTTATGGTCTGAAATTGTTGAACTCGATGTTGAGTCCAGAAGGCTGTAAAGTGCCTAATCGAAAGATGAGGTGCTGTTCCTCGAGCTTACATTGAGCTTCATTGGAACAGTGTAAGAGGCCGAGGAAGGTGAGGTCTGAGTGGGAGTGGAGCGGAGAATTAAAGTGACAGGCGACCGGAAGCTCGGGGTCACCGAAAGAAATCTCATGCTTTGAAAATAAGCAGTACCACTTTACTCCCAATCCTTACACCAGACGGAAGAATAACGCAGTCATCCTTCACCATTCCCTAAAATTCATTTGCATAATCACAAACATAAAATCTTCATTGACCCAGCGCAATTGGGCAGTGTAATAGAGCGTAATTGTTTCTATTTTTTTTCCATTAAAAAGTATTCCTTGATGTATTTAAGAGTGGTAACCTGGTGCAGTTTTATCAATACAGCTGAAAATGAGTTTAGCACCAAAAATAAACATTTTTACTAAGGGTGTCCAGTCCTCCACCTGTGAGAAACCTGATTTAAAATGACTTTAAAAAAAAATATACTGAACTATTTAATAATTTCATTGGTGTGCACTAATCAGCTTCTTGGTAAATTAAATATTTTTGGATCTGAAAGAACTTTAAAATATGCCGACTAGTGCCTGTGGGCCTAAGAAACTGAATGCAATTTGAAGAACCTTCCCGAACCGGCGCGATCAGCAGAATCTCGCAATATCAACGAGGCCAGATTTGTGGCCGGGGCCTGATCCGGGCGAATTGAACCTTAAATCAGCGTAAAAGGTTGCGGAAAACACGAACGTAAGTGGTTCTGGGCGTATCTCACTTTAAAGCGTTTAAAATTCCCCGATCTTTTGCGCTGGTACAGCCGATTTTGCCCGGATTGCGCTGATATAACTAGCGTAAATGCGCGGAAACTCGACCGCATTATCTCTAAAAACACCGAACTTTCCCATGGAAGACATCTTATCTGATGGGATGGCACCTCTTAAAAACACTGCACTCTCTCAGTGTTGCACTGAAGTGAGGCTTGAACCCACACCCCTCTGACTCAGAGGCATGAGAGAGCTACCAACTGAGCCGAGGTGATAACGATATAAGAGGTTAATGGGTCGGAGTTAAGTGGCTCTCACTCTGTGGTATGTGGGACATTTATTTCTCAAGTCATCAACTGACAAGATTCCATTCCTTTTGGGAAGTCAAGTGTTTCTAAAATCCGACTGCTCTGACGTTCCTTTGTTTGGAGCGGGAATGTTGTGTTGCAAAGACTCCAGACAGTCTACACGTAAGTGCTATTTTTTTTTTGTTGCTGATCTGCAGCAGGCCACATTCAATTCATTCATAACTGAAGGGTTTATTTCAAGTTGCTTGGGTTGCAGAGCCTGGGGTTGGAACGGTGCCAGATGTTACCTTTGCAGCAGCTGTGCGAAGTGGACGGAGGCCGCGTGAAGCTAACGTGCCACAGTGCAAGCGTGCAGCAAAGTTAAGTGTGATTAAAGTGTAGTTACAGTTCACAGTTCACAGTCTCAGCCGTGGCCGTGGCTCAGTGGGTAGCACTCGCGCCTCTGAGTCAGAAGGTCGTGGCTTCAACACCCACTCCAGAGATTTAAGCACAAAAATCTAGGCTGACACTCCCGGTGCAGTGCTGAGGGAGTGCTGCACTGTCAGAGGTGCCGCCTTTCAGATGAGACGTTAAACTGACACCCCGTCTGCCCTCTCAGGTGGACGTAAAAGATCCCGTGGCACTATTTTGAAGTTCTTCCCCGGTGTCCTGGCCAATATTTATCCCTCAATCAACATCACTAAAAACACATTATCTGGTCATTATCACATTGCTGTTTGTGGGAGCTTGCTGTGCGCAAATTGGGTGCCGCGTTTCCTACATTACAGCAGTGACTACACTTCAAAAGTACTTCATTGGCTGTAAAACACTTTGGGACGTCCTGAGGTCATGAAAGGCGCTATAGAAATGCAAGTCTTTCTTTTCTTTTTAGTTTCTAATCCCGACTCAAAAAAAGAGGACTATAGGTTGCAGATTACTGGCTGAGCAGCAGGGACCAATGTGCCTGGTAAAATGTCTTGGATATGTTAACAGGCTTTTCAACACACGTGTATGCCAGTATGTCGTCACATTACCAGTCACATCATTGGGTGTTTGCCAGAATAATTTTAGAACTTTGAGGAAATACTGAGGTAATAACACATTGTAAAGGTTGCAATTTATGTAGCATCATTTGCACCCTCCTTAAATTTGAGCTCATCCAAAACTCTGCTAACTCGCACCAAGTCCCATTCAACCATTACCCCCGTGCTCACTGACCGACATTGGCTCCCGGTCCAGCAACGCCTCGATTTCAAAATTCTCATCCTTGTTTTTAAATCCCTCATGGCCTCGCCCCTCCCTATCTCTGTAATCTCCTCCAGCCCTACAATCCTCCGAGATCTCTGCGCTCCTCCAATTCTGGCCTCGTGCGCATCCCTGATTTTCTTTGCTCCACCATTGGTGGCCGTGCCTTCAGCTGCCTAGGACCCTAAGCTCTGGAATCCCCTCCCTAAACCTCTCTGCCCCTCTACCGCCCTCTCTTCCTTGAAGATGCTTCTTAAAACCTATCTCTTTGACCAAGCTTTTGGTCATCTGCCCTAATATCTCCTCATGTGGCTCGGTGTCAAATTTTGTTTGATTATCGCTCCTGTGAAGTGCCTTGGGATGTTTTACTATGTTAAAGGCACTATATAAATGCTAGTTGTTGTTGTTGCAGTTTATATATCATCATTTGCAGCATAAATTTATCTTGGAAGGGAAAATAGTGGATCGGAGTAGCTGTTGCGGCAAGTACGCCAACTTGGGAATCCCCCCCATTGTAACAGCAAAGGTTGGAGAAAGGGAGCGCAGCGCAGATTCACCAGAATTACACCTGGTCTAAAAGGGTTAAATTATGAGGACAGATTGCATAGACTAGACTTGTATTCCCTGGAGCATAGAAGATTAAGGGGTGACCAAATTGAGGTCTTTAAGATGATTAAAGGAATTGATAGGGTAGATAGAGAGAAACTATTTCCTCTGGTGACAGAGTCCAGAACAAGGGGGCATAACCTTAAAATTAGAGTTCGGCCATTCAGAGGTGATGTCAGGAAGCACTTCTTCACACAAAGGGTGGTGGAAATCTGGAACTCTCTCCCCCAAAAAGCTGTGGAGACTATAGATTAAAGTGAAAATTTCAAAACTGAGATTGATAGATTTTTGTTAGGCAAGGGTATTAAGGGTTACGGAACCAAGGCGGGTAGATGGAGTTAAGGTACAGATCAGCGATGATCTAATTGAATGGCAGAACAGGCTTGAGGGGGTGAATGGCCTCCTCCTGTTCCTATGTTCCTAGAAGCAGGGTTCTGGCAGAATAAGCACGACCAGACAAGCCATGCCAATAATCAGGCGAACTGATCACCTCACATTTCCATTAAAATAACAGATGTTGATTAAATCTTGCAGATCAGTATTATAAGGAATTTCCACACACGAGATTGGATTTGTATTGATATCTCACATATAAACTAAGAAAGGCCCGCTGTCTGCAGCATTCATATCCTTGGCGCAATTGCTGCTGAATAATCAGCAACAGAGATACAATTTAATAAATGGAGTTTAAGGTGCTCAGGTGACCTTTTAATATCCGCTTTGTTAATCCTCAAACTTTGACAATCCCACACAATTGTACGTAGGGACCTGGGTAATCATGTGGTGATCTGCTAGAAATGGATTGACGTTGTGCAGACATGTTTTCCCCATCTAATCACATTCTGTTATTAAATAGTCATGGAAACAAGTGAGCAAAATTCCTCATTTTTCATCACCTCATCCATTACTCCAACATCCTTACAAAATTATGAAAGGTTTTGATAGAATAAATAAGGAGAAACTGTTTCCACTGGCAGGAGGGTCGGTAACCAGAGGACACAGATTTAAGATAATTGGCAAAAGAACCAGGGTGAGATGAGGAGAATTTGTTTTTTACTCAGTGAGTTGTTATGATCTGGAATGCACTGCCTGAAAGGGCGGTGGGAGCAGATTCAATAATAACTTTCAAAAGGGGAATTGGATAAATACTTGAAAAGGAACAAATTTGCAGGGCTATGGGGAAAGAGCAGGGGGGAGTGGGACTAATTGGATAGATTATTCAAAAAGCCGCACAGGCACGATGGGCCGAATGGCTTCCTTCTGGTGCTGTCTGATTCTCTGATCCTCCACCTTGTCACGATCACTCGTGAGCATCTTGATACCGATTGAGTAATCTGAGATTCCTGAAATGTGTTGGACGACAAACCCAATATATTGTCATGGTTCTGTCCAGAATACCAGGGAACACAGGGCAAAACAATGGTGGGATGGCCGGGAAAGAGTTGAAACAGGGTGGAACGATTATTTGCTTAATGACTGACAAATGCTTTAACTGGGGCATTTATCAAATGATCAGCACATCTTGCTCTCAGAACGAAATGATTACAAAAGTATTTTGATTCCTCTTCATATTTATTAATTGGAATACAGATACGCGTAAAAATGGCACTTTGCTTTCTTTTACTCACTGATTAACCCGTGCATGTATATCTCACAGTCTGTTTTCATTCATCGCATTTTCACCAGATGAATTTTTTATTAAAGTACTAGGTGTCGTAATAGGCATCACCTGGATGATTTTGGCACATAGGTTTTAAAAAGACCCAGCATTTACTGAAAGCAATTTCAATCTGACAAGGAAGTTAAAAATTAAAAAAAAGGCGGCAGGACAGGCTGCAGCTAAGATAGAAAGTGAACAATAACAGGACTTACTCCATTGGCGGTGAGTTTCTCCTCAGATGGGTGTTCATTATGGTGGCTGCCAGTGCTAATTTGCTGTTGCCTTGACAAAGCCTTTTCAATTGCAGCTTTCCGTTTCCTTCCTGTACAGGGACGGCTGTGGGATTCCGCCAAGCATCACTCAGCAAAGCCTGGGAGAAAAGGTGGCAATTGGATGATGCCGTTTTATTGGCACAGATGACACCGTAGTGTCCTAGACAATGTTTTCTTTCCACCCCGGTCTCCTTTTTTTTAATATAACATATATACAGAGGGACAGACACCTAAATCAAATTCTTCGGCTGCCAGCCAGAACCTTGGACCGACATCACTTGCATCTCAATTGTCACAGCTTCTCCCTTGTGCTGTGTCACAATCCCTCCCTGCCTCCGATAGGAAATTCTCTTTCTCTATCACCACACCCACCCCCCCACACCCCCGACCGCGACTTAAGAATCACTAGCTCCCTCTTAGCAGCCAGCAGCTCTCTGCATAATCGGTCCATCATGCTTGCAAATTCACAGAAGTGCTGAACTGCTCCCTGATAGAATGTAATTAAAAAAAAGCCACCCCTCTTGTTGATCAATAGAGGGTCGATACGTTAAAACATGCTCAGTGTGTAACTCCATGAATAGAGAGTACATTGATAGAATTCTCTAAGGCTTGCATAATCATTTGCTTGTTTGCACTGAAGAACAATTCGTTTGCTTTATGAACTGTGCCTAGCTGGTATAGCTGACTAAAATGATTTTGCTGAATATCTTTGAAGCGTTTCAAATTTGTTACAATTGATGGGATGTTAAGTCCTTGCGTGCTGCTATTTTAACGTTATCCCCATAGGTTTTAAAAATCAAGGGCGCCTCTTTTTGTTAACAAACCCCGAATAGATTTGTTTGTCTTTTGTTCCCCTCGTAAAAAGTTCTTCTGTAGGTCAGCAGTGTTCTTTCCTCACTGACCTACAGAAGATAGAAGAATGAGAGTTTTACTCTGCGTCTAGCCCGTGCCCATACCATACCTTGATGTGCTTGAAACTGGATCTGGGCACAAAAAGTAGGAGCCTTTTCCAATCCTCAATGCTGCTGTCTACTGCCTCAATGAGCACACCAATCAGAACCCTCCATATATAGACGCTATGGGATATGAACCGATGACATTCATAGAAACATAGGAGCAGGAGTAGGCCATTCGGCCCTTCGAGCCTGCTCCGCCATTCAATATGATCATGGCTGATCCTCTCTCTCAATACCATATTCCTGCTCTCTCCCCATACCCCTTGATGCCTTTTGTGTCTAGAAATCTATCTATCTCCTTCTTAAATATATTCAGTGACTTGGCCTCCACAGCCTTCTGTGGTAGAGAATTCCACAGGTTCACCACCCTCTGAGTGAAGAAATTTCTCCTCATCTCAGTCCTAAATGTCCTATCCCGTATCCTGAGACTGACCCCTCGTTCTAGAGCCCCCAGCCAGGGGAAACATCCTTCCTGCATCCAATCTGTCTAGCCCTGTCAGAATTTTCTACATTTCAATGAGATCCCCTCTTATTCTTCTAAACTCTAGTGAATACAGGCCAAGTCGACACAATCTCTCCTCATACGACAGTCCTGCCATCCCAGGAATCAATCTGGTGAACCTTCGCTGCACTCCCTCTATGGCAAGTATATCCTTTCAAGGTAAGGAGACCAAAACTGCACACAGTACTCCAGGTGTGGTCTCACCAAGGTCCTGTATAACTGTAGTAAGACATCCTTGCTCCTGTACTCAAATCCTCTTGCAATGAAGGCCAACATACCATTTGCCTTCCTAACTGCTTGCTGCACCTGCATGTTTGCTTTCAGTGTACTCAATACTCAGAGATGGAATTATCATATTGAGCAACTCCTCCCATCTGATTTATATAATTTATTTTCAAGTCAATTGAATGAAAATCAAAATTTCTATCTCATGTAGCAATCATAAAATACAGTACTTTTCAATGTTACATCGATGGGCCACTTCTGCTTAAATCCTGAAGCCATTTGTTCCCATCCTTTTCAATATCTTGGGATGAACTCCATAGGGGAATAGAAAGGGGTGGAAGTTATGTTACAGCAGTACAGAGCTCTGGCTGGACCCCATTTAGAGCACTGCATTCAGTTCTGGGCACTGCATCTCAGGAAAGATATATTGGCCTTGGAGGGGGTGCAGCGCAGATTCACCAGAATGATACCGGGGCTAAATGGGCTGGATTTTCATTGACCCATGGAGGCGGATTTGGAGGCATGTGGGGGGTTAAAATTGCGAAAACTGGCGGGCGGGCACAAGTCCGCCTCCACGCAATTTTCATTAAATCGTGTCTGCTGGTCCCGACTCCGTCACGCCTTTAAGAGGCGGGATAGGCTGTTAAGGCCCTTAACAAGCACTAAATTGGCTGTATAATGCCATTTTGAAAGGCGTTTGTGATTTTAACCCTTGTTCTACGTGAAGCACGCCTGTTCTGAACCACGAATGTGAAACCTGGCGGTAACACATTTCGAAAGCTGACTATCAGCTGCAGGTGCACTATTACAACAGAGTAGTAGTAGGAGGAAAAATATCTGGGTCGGTCTCTCTCTCTCTCTCTCTCTCTCTCTCTCTGGGCTGCTGCTGCTCATTTTGCATCCAGGTCCTCTCACAGCAAAGGCCAGGCAGTCTCTGAAGACCTTCAATGCAGCAGTAATGATGACATCATCAGTGGCGACTTTCAGACTGAAAACACTAATTGGTTTATGGGTTCCCACATGCTGGAATTCAATTGCCCAATTAGGTGAAAATCGCATCAATCTCCCACATCCAATTGCAGTTGGGTGGATAACACGAAAAGTGGATGACACGACCCCAACCCGCCCCAGTATCAAAATCCAGCCCAATGAGTTCAATTATGAGGCTAGGTGGCCTAGGCTAGACTTGTATTCCCTGGAGTATAGAATATTAAGGGGTGATCGCATTGAGGTGTTTAAGATGATTAAAGTATTTGTTAGGGTAGATAGAGAGAAACTATTTCCTCTGGTGGGGGGGAGTCCAGAACAAGAGGGCATAAGCTTAAAATTAGAGCTAGGCCGTTCAGGGGTGAAGTCAGGAAGCACTTCTTCACACAAAGGGTAGTGGAAATCTGGAACTCTCTCCCCCAAAAAGCTGGTGAGGCTGGGGGTCAATTGAAAATTTCAAAACTGAGATTGATAAATTTTTGTTAGGCAAGGGAATTAAAGATTATGGGACCAAGGTTGGTAGATGGAGTTAAAATACCGATCAGCCATGATCTAATTGAATGGCGGAACAGGCTCGAGGGGCTGGGTTGCCCACTCTCGTTCCTATGCTCCATATTCATCGAGGTCAGGAATGTCACAATTCTTCTTGCTGATGCTGCCCTGACCCCACCAGCAATACGCTTAAATCTCACACGACGTTTAGCATTACTGCTCCCTCTACACTGTCCCAGCAAGGCATCTTAACCCCAAGATGAGATGAGAATCTTTTACTTTATTGGTGCGACACTTACATTTGCCACACCAGTCATCCCTGTGGCATCATTGAGTCAGACTGCCAACTGGGGATAAATTATTTACAGTTTTGTGCTATGCGATTTCAGGCAGAGACCAAAGCTGGCAGTAGCAAATAATTAAACCTAACAGAAAGCATCTTTCATTGATGTTGAACTTGCATCTAATATTTGAGCTTTAATCAATACATTTTACAGCCATACATACAGTAGCAACTGTTCTGATTTTGGACATACAATATAAGAAAAATTGGCTGGAAATTTGTTGCAATCATATTCTTTACAGACTCAATTCACATTAGATCGTAATGTTATTTGTATGCAATTTAGCATTTTTCTCTTCTTCATTACGAGGGCATTGACTGATGAGATGATTGTGGCAGTTAAAAGTACTGCAGGAGGATGTGATTTGAAAACCAATCAGAGCAATAGTCAAAGCTGAAGGCTCACTGCTTAAGAGCCAAGGATGATTCTCTACTCAAGACATTGTAAGACAAACAATAGGTGGGTACAGCTTTTCAAAGGGGAATCAAACACACCAGCTCAAGACCAATTGTAATACCGCTGAAGTAGAAGAACTAATTGATATTGCTGAGATCCAAATTAGACAGAGCGTAAATGGCAATAGGAATAGCAGCTGAATTTACAGAACTACACCCAGCAGAAAGCTGGATATAGTTTGCAATAACATGGACCCTGAAGCACACACTGAAATGAAGACAGGAGCATGCATGAACAAAATAAATAAGTCAATGTTGTCATTCCCAACGAGGAACACCTTTTCAGCCACAGCAACCAGAGAAACATCATCACCCACAATCAGCCTCCAGAATCAGGGTTTTGCCCAGCTCAAAGATCAAGAAACCTGTTGCAAACCTTGGACAGAATTTAGATAGATTGTATGATGACCCAAGTTTTACGCTGTGACACATTACTGAGAAAAGTCTGGCCTACCATAAACTAATGGTTAATAATTAGATTGACTTCTGCAAAATGTTAGGTGGATGACATCGACTTTCATTGTGAGGGTTACAATGCGACAAGCATCAAAGCTCACAAAGTTGTGTGTGTAGTGATTCCAGAAAGAGAGAATATAAGGTTCCGAGCCACAGAATGTTTTGATGCATAAGAGTTGTTTCCTGTTGCCATTAAGAGAAAGAAGGAAGAACTTGCATTTATATAGCACCTTTCAAATCCTCAGGACATCCTAAAGCACTTTGCAGTCAATTAAGTACTTTTGTAATGTAACCTCTTTTGTAATGTAGGGATACACGGAGCCAATTTGCGCACAGCAAGGTCCCACAAACAGCAATTAAATAAATGGCCAGTTAATTTGTTTTTAGATGTTGGCTGAGGGATAAATATTGGCCAGGACACTGGCCAGGCCAGGAGAACTCCCCTGCTCTTCATCAAAATAGTGCCGTGGGATCTTTTACATCCACCTGAGAGAGCAGACGGGGCCTCGGTTTAACATCTCAGCCGAAAGACGGCACCTCCGACAGTGCAGCTCTCCACTGAGTGTCAGCCTAGATTATATGAAAGAAAGACTTGCATTTATATAATGGGGCAGAAATTCGGGTCTCCACGGGTGAGTACGCGCTGTGTACTCACCCGTAGGGCCTCCGGAAGTGCCGGTTTCGCGCATGCACTGCGTATGCACGGGAAACCGGAACTTCCGGTCTCGTGAAAGAAGGGGTTCGAGGGTTAACCGCGTACGCCGGAGAGGCAGCGCGCACGCAGCAAACTTCCGTTTTTTTTTACAGGTTTTGGAGTGAGGGTAAGTACGGAGAAGCCGCGCGGGAAAAATAGAGGCGCAAGGCCTGCTTTTAACAAGGTAAGTGGTGAATTAAATACAATTTAAACATTTTTTCAACAGGTTTATCTTTTTTACATACTTTAAAGAAAGGTAAGTTTATTTTTAGCACCATTAAAAAGTGTAATTAATTTTTTCAAAAATTTAAATTTTTGTTTAAAGTAGTTAATTTATGTAATTTATAGTTATATTAAAAATGTGATGCTTTTAAAAAATTTATTTGAAATTTTAGTGAGGTTTTGGGGCCGATCTCTATTCATAGATTTGACAGGTCTTCCTGTCAAAATCTATGACTGGAGATTCCCTGCTCCGATTGGCTCTCCATGGCCCACGTGATCCCAGGGGACGCTTCGAACTAACTGCGCCCCTGGGATACGCAAGCACTACACGCCGGCAGCTGCAGGAGGCCCAGGAGCCGAATTCCAGGCGGGCCCGAAGCACAACGGCAGGCGCGGTAGGTAAGTACACGCGTGAAGCTTGCACCCGCGGGATGCCGGAGAGCCGAATTTCTGGCCCAATGCCTTTCACGATCACCGGGCGTCTCAAAGCGCTTTACAGCCAATTAAGTACTTTTGAAGTGGAGTCACTGTTGTAATGTGGTAAACACAGCAGCCAATTTGCGCACAGCAAGCTCCCACAAACAGCAATGTGATAATGATCAGATAATCTGTTTTTGTTATGTTGGTTGAGAGATAAATATTGGCCCAGGACACTTGGGATAATTCCCCTATTCTCCTTTGAAATAGTGCCACGGGATCTTTTACGTCCACCTGAGAGGTCAGACAGGGCCTCGGTTTAACGTCTCATCCGAAAGACGGCCCCTCCGACAGTGCAGCACTCCCTCAGTACCACACTGGAGTGTCAGCCTAGCTTTATGTGCTCAAGTCACTGGAGTGGGACTGTGAACCCACAACCTTCTGACTCAGAGGCGAGTGTGCTACCAACTGAGCCACAGCTGACTTTGCTCAAAGACCCTGATCTGAAGTTGCTCAATGGGATATTTTAAATAAGTCACTCTTTACTGCCGTGTATCCTCTTGGCATTTAATGAGAGAGGGGTTCAACAGCCAGGCGCACCTCCTTGGAGGCAAAGTTGACACCTGCTGTACATATATTATCTTTCTGGCCATATGCCACATATTGAGGAGCAATGGCAGCAAATGAGAGCAGCTTCTCTACATACTAGCCTTGAATAGTTTCAATCATTGCAGCTGTCATGTGGCTGTGCAGCTGTCAAAGTGAAACAGCAGCAGTCCGAACCCATCAGAGTCGACAGAACTATTTAAGGAATTTGGAACAGGAGTAGGCCACTCAGCCCCTTGAGCCTGTTCCGCCATTCAATTAGATCATGGCTGACCTGTATCTTAACTCCATCTACTCGCCTTGGCTCTGTTACCCATAATACCTTTGCCAACCTCAGTTTTCAAATTTTCAATTGACCCCCCAGCCTCAACAGCTTTTTGGGGGAGAGAATCCTAGATTTCCACTACCCTTTGTGTGAAGAAGTGCTGCCTGACATTATCCCTCAATGGCAAGCTCTAATTTTAAGGTTCTGCCCCCTTGTTTTGGACTCCTCTACCAGAAGAAATAGTTTCTCTCTATCTACCCTGTCAAATCCTTTAATCATCTTAAACACCTCAATTAGATCACCCCTTAATCTTCTGTACTCCAGGGAATACAAGCCTAGTCTATGCAACCTGTCCACATAATTTAACCCTTTTAGCCACGCCTCTAGCCAAGCTGTTCCAGTACAGGTATAACACTGGCATCTATCCGACAATGTGGAAAACTGCCCAGGTATGTCCTGTCCACAAAAAGCAGAACAAATCCAATCCGGCCAATTACCACCCCATCAGTCTACTCTCATTCATCAGCAAAGTGATGGAAGGTGTCGTCGACAATGCTATCAAGCAGCACTTACTCACCAATAACCTGCTCACTGATGCCCAGTTTGGGTTCTGCCAGGACCACTCAGCTCCAGACTTCATTACAACCTTGGTCCAAACATGGACAAAAGAGCTGAATTCCAGAGGTGAGGTGAGAATGACTGCCCTTGACATCAAGGCAGCATTCGATCGAGTGTGGCATCAAGGAGCCCAAGTAAAACTGAAGTCAATGGGAATCGGGGTGGAAAACTCTCCTGGCTGGAGTCATACCTAGCACAAAGGAAGATGGTTGTGGTGGTTGGAGATCAATCATCACAGCCCCAGGACATCGCTGCAGGAGTTCCTCAGGGCAGTGTCCTAGGCCCAACCATCTTCAGCTGCTTCATCAATGACCTTCCCTCTATCATAAGGTCAGAAGTGGGGATGTTTGCTGATGACTGCACAGTGTTCAGTGCCATTCACAACTCCTTAGATAATGAAGCAGTCCATGCCCGCATGCAGCAAGACCTGGATGACATTCAGGCTTGGGCTGATAAGTGGCAGGTAACATTCGTGCCACACAAGTGCCAGGCAATAACTATCTCCAATAAGCGAGTGTCTAACCACTGCCCCTTGACATTCAACTGCATTACCATCGCCGAATCCCCCACCATCAATATCCTGGGGGTCACCATTGACCAGAAACTTAACTGGACCAGCCACATAAATACCGTCGCAACAAGAGCAGGTCAGAGGCTGGGTATTCTGCGGCGAGTGTCTCACCTCCTGACTTCTCAAAGCTTTTCCACCATCTACAAGGCACAAGTCAGGAGTGTGATGGAATACTCTCCACGTGCCTGGATGAGTGCATCTCCAACAACAGTCAAAAAGCTCGACACCATCCAAGTTGATTGGCACCCCATCCACCACTTTAAACATTCACTCCCTCCACCACCACCGGCGTACCGTGGCTGCAGTGTGTACCATCTACAAGGTGCACTGCAGCAACTCGCCAAGGCTTCTTCGGCAGCATTCCCAAACCCATGACCTCTACCACCTAGAAGGACAAGGGCAGCAGGCGCATGGGAACACCACCACCTCCAAGTTCCCCTTCATGTCACACATCATCCTGACTTGGAAGTATATCGCCGATCCTTCATTGTCGCTGGGTCAAAATCCTGGAACTTCCTCCCTAACAGCACAGTGGGAGTACCTTCACCACACGGACTGCAGCGGTTCAAGAAGGCGGCTCACCACCACCTTCTCAAAGGCAACTAGGGATGGGAAATAAATGCTGGCCTTGCCAGCGATGCCCACATCCCATGAACGAATAAAAAATAAGCCCAGGTATCATTCTGGTGAATCTGCACTGCATCCCCTCCAAGGTCAATATATCCTTCCTGAGGTGCGGTACACAAAACTATAAACAGTATTCCGAATGGGGTCTGACCAGACCTTTACTGTTACTTTCGTATGACGAGAAAAAACCTATAATGGGATGTCTAGTTTGGCTATCCGTTCGATGGTCTCCTGAAATGCCAAGTGGAGAAATGAGGTGCCTTCCACAACAGATCTTAGTGGACAAGTTGATGTGATGTGTTCCATGGTCTGGGACTCGTGGCTACTGTCACACTCCGGGTCATCCCTCATCTTCCACTTGTGGAGCAGGTGGCCGCATCGTCCATGTCCTGTGCGGATTGGGTCGAGCACTGTCCACTGTCTTCGAGGGAGGTCGAAGCCGGGGACCTCTGCTGTTGGGTCAGTGATGAGGTGTTGGTTCTTTATGTTGCAGGCGTCCCATGATTCCGCCCATCTGGATAGTGGGTTGATACCAGCTGCAGGAATATTAGCTGCTGTTTCCCAGAATGGCCGGTGCGATTTTAAGCGCTTTCGTGCTGGGTTTTTCAAGTCTTCATGAATGGGAAGGTCGATGTTGCTCAGGATTTTTTCCATCTCACGGAGCACGGTGACATCGCAGCAAATGACAGGCGGGGAAATGTGGGACAACACCGGGAGCCACTCAATTGGAGTGGACCAGAACTTTATGTAACTGTAACATAACTCCCACCCCTTTCTATTCCCCTATGGAGTTCATCCCAAGATATTGAAAAGATAAGGATGGGAACAAATAGCTTCAGGATTTAAGCAGAAGTGGCCCATCGACGTAACATTAAAAAGTACTGTATTTTCTAATTGCCGCATGAGATAGAAATTTTCATTCAATTGACTTGAAAATAAATGATATAAGTCAGATGGGAGAAGTTGCTCGATATGATAACTCCATCTCTGAGTACTGAGTGTCATCGGTTCATATCCCATCGTGTCTATATATGGAGGGTTCGGATTGGTGTGCTCATTAAGGCAGTAGACATCAGCATTGAGGATTGGAATACGCTTCCACTCTTTGTGCCCAGATCTGGTTTCAAGCTCATCAAGGTACGGTATGGGCACGGGCTAGATGCAGAGTAAAACTCCATCCACTCTGGCCGGCAATATGCTTTGACCTCAGAAATATTGCCTAAATGCACATCTGAAATGTTCCATTTCCCACACCAGGGGCTGAATTTTCTGTTATACTCTACGCCTGAACTCGGGGGGGATTAGACAGTGAGGCCTCCTGCTGCCTCCCCACCCCAAACTCAATTTCCCTCCCTCCCAACCCGCCAGTCGTCCCTTCCTCACCCACCACATGTAAATGCAGTGGGGAAGTGGGGCCCATTAAGCCACCTCATTTCTCTGCTTACCGCTGTCCTGTCTCCAACAACCACAGGGACTATAAGGGGCAGGGTGTCAATAGTCCCTGAGCTAGTGGCGGTAAGGTCCTGACGTAAGTGCATAGAGGGAGAGAGCCGAGTAGCAGTCACTTCTACATCGGTCGCGTCCAAGGCCTAAATAAAATACGGCTATCCTCTTCGGGGCTCTTACATCCCCTTTAAATCTCTGGCTGCCTCTTTGGTAGCAAGGGGGTTTGTCTGGGTAGTAGATGGCTCCGTCTGGGTGGCATGGAGCCCGTCCTGCATGCCAAATTAGCCTCACTCCAAAAAAAAAGGGTCAGGGTTACGGCAGGGTCAGAGTGGCAGGTGGAAGTCACGCCAAGTAGCGGAGAATGCAGACCCAGATATCTTCATGACCTCTCTGGATGAGATTGCCAAATTTGCTGCCAATTTTTAGGGAATGTTGTGAAGCTTGTTGGGCTTCAGTCACTGTGAACGAGGCTGAGACTCGTCAAACCCATTTCACATAAGACCGTCATTAATTGCGCCTTTTTCAGGATCATTCACCAGTTCAATCACTTCAGGCTTTGAAGTGTTATCACCTTAAAATATAATGCATTAAAAATGGCCATGCACACCCGTGCAATTCATTTTGTGTGTCGTGCTGTAAGTTTTCAAACTTTTACGGTGGATTCCAAGTAAGTTTGTGAATCTGTTGCTGGAATTACAAGTTTCTTTATTATCCTTTATCAAAAAAAAGCACCGTATTCTGGTGATTCAGGGAATTTTTACATATAATGACATAGAATTCACAGCACAGAAGCAGGCCATTCGGCCCAACTGGTCCATGCCGGTGTTTATGCCCCATACGAGCCTCCTCCCACCCTAAATCACGACGGCTGCCAACCTTCCAGGATTTAAAGATTAATCTCCAGGACACTGCTGTGAGCAACACCCGGGAGAAAAAACATTGGGCATTCAAAAAAATTGTGCGTGATTATTTTTCATTTTCTTTGAACATTTATTAGTTATAAAAATATTGGAAACGGGATTAAAAAGGCTGCTTGACTGGCAGCCAACACTCATCCAATCGGGTAATTAAGAGCCTGTTTGCTTTCCAATTGGAAATGGAAACGTGGGCGCCATGACGATGGACAACCAATGGCGGGCAGCATGGGGGCGGGGCGGTTGGGGGCAGGAGGTCATGTGACCAAACCTCCTGGAATACGTCCAACCAGAGTTGGCAACCCTGCGTGTGCAAAATCGTTCAGTTTCAGCAAGTGCAATATATATTTACTGCATGTCATCCGAACAACAGGGGCGGTGTCACAGAAGCAATCACTCGATCTAATCTAGCGAGATTTTCCTTTTTCTTTTAAATCAAATCGACATTATCTGATTTTTAAAAAATATCTCCAGTCCAGATGCTGACGTAAGATGTGGACTCCGGATGGAAAATTTCATTCATTCTCGGCTCTGCGACAGACAACTAAATGAAAACAGACTGCAGCACTTTTCGAACCAAAGTCTCATCTCGTTAAGGTGCCATGTGCTGCTAAGGGCCTGATTAGGGAAGCAGCCTAGTCAAATCCATCTGTATACACCCATAACATAAACAAATTCCTGGCAATTAAGTCTCAATGTTACTCCTTATATGGTAAGTAATGCTATAGCTGCCCTGCTTTGTGCAGGTTTGAGTGTGTCCAGGGTAAATGGAAATCCATGGGTATGCAATTTCCTTTCATTCTTCAGGGTTCTGTATATCAACGGCTTTTCCAGTTCTGTTGAAATCCATTAGTATTAACTTTTGTGCTTTAAAAAATAAACAATCTTGGGTTCCATCAATGCCTCACTGAGTTCATCCAGTGAAAGGCCCGAGGATTGACTTCAGTGCGTGATGAGTTAGCCACTTTCAGCTAGGTGTTGGTTAAATGTGCCCACAAATGGGCTTAGTGACTCCGAGTTCAGGGGGAAATAAAATAGGCCAAGGTTCTCGATTCTGATCGTTATCCAGTGAACCCATTTGGGAAGAACGTGTATGTGGACATTGGATGAGGATGGGGACCTGTGATACCCCATATGGTCAAGTAGATGGTTGAGATTGACCATACATGAATAATGGCCACTTGGGTGAAATACTGAAGGGCAGCAGCTGCCTCTGGAAGTGTACTCTACGATGAGTCAATGGGAAGGATGAGAATTGGCAAGAACAATAAAAACACAAACTTGTTCTTTAAGAGTTATGTCCAATTTTCTTTCATTAGTTTTAGCACCATTCTTCTTAACAACAACTTGCATTTATATAGCGCCTTTAACATAGTAAAACGTCCCAAGGCGCTTCACAGGAGCGATTATCAAACAAAATTTGACACCGAGCCACATAAGGAGAAATTAGGGCAGGTGATCAAAAGCTTTGTCAAAGAGGTAGGTTTTAAGGAGTGTCTTAAAGGAGGAAAGAGAGGTAGAGAGGCGGAGAGATTTAGGGAGAGAATTCCAGAGCTTAGGGCCTTGGTAGCTGAAGGCACGGCTGCCAATGGTGGAGCGATTAAAATCGGAGATGCTCAAGAGGCCAGAATTGGAGGTGTGCAGATATCTCGGAGGGTTTTCGGGCTGGAGGAGATTACAGAGTTAGGGAGGAGCATTTGAAATTAACCTAAAATGATCACTCTCTGATTACTGGCCAATAGCATATTGCAACATCAGTTTTAGGCCAACAAAAAGACCACTTTTGTTCCGATCCCTGAATAAACATAGAAACATGGAGCAGGAGTAGGCCATTCGGCTCGTCGAGCCTGCTCCACCATTCAATACGATCATGGCTGATCATCCAAATCCAGTACCCTGTCCCTGCTTTCTCACACAGAATCCCCATCGAGCCTGCACCGACACATATCCCAGTAACCCCATGTATTTAATTCCCCCTAACATATCCCATCCTATCCCTGTAACCCCACATATTTAATCCCCCCCTAACACTAAGGGTCAATTTATCATAGCCAAATCAACCTAACCCGCACATTTTTGGACTGTGGGAGGAAACCGGAGCACCCGGAGGAAACCCACGCAGACACGGGGAGAATGTGCAAACTCCACACAGACAGTCACCCGAGGCCAGATTCAAACCCGGGTCCCTGGCGCTGTGAGGCACCAGTGCTAACCACTAACCACTATGTCACCGTGTTGCCCAGAACCTCGTAGTTAAAATGGTAACAGTGGTTCTTGTAATTGGCCTGTGACAACCTAATTGGCAGATTATACCAAATATCTGGCACAATTCACAAAAAGGCAGTCAGGGCTGATTAAACACTGCCACATCATGGAGGTGGGTTTTGGACACATGACAGGAGATTGTTTTTGAAACATGGATCTGCTACACTCAATTAATGATAAAGCTTCTTGAAGTTGCTTCTTTACTTCACTGAGCCATGGCTCTGTGGATATCACTCTTGCCTCCAAGTCAGAAGGTCGTGAGTTCATAGACCCACTCTAGAGACTCGAGCACATAATCCAGGCTGACACTCCCAGTGCAGTACTGAGGGAGTGCTGCACTGTCGGAGATGCCGTCTTTCGGATGAGACTTTAAACTGCTCTCTCAGGTGGATGTGAAAGATTCCATGGCGCTATTTTGAAGAATAGCAGGGGAATATTTATCCCTTAATTAACACCACTAAAACAGATTATCTCCTCATTTATTTCATTATTTGTGAAACCTTGCTGTACACAAATTGGCTGTCACGTTTCTTGGTGACTACAGTTTGGTGTTAATTCCTGATGGACTCACAAGACTTTGGGCCAGAAATTTGGCTCTTGCCGGGTGAGTATGCGCTGTGTACTCAGCTGTAAGGCCACCTGAAGTGCCGGTTTCCTGCATGCACTGCGCATGTGCGGGAAACCGGAACTTCCGTTCCCCTGAAGGAAGGGGTTCAGAGGTCGAATACGTGCGCGGTAGAGGCTGCGTGCACGCAGCGAACTTCGTTTTTTTTTCAGGTTTCTCCGTGAGGGTAAGTATGGAGAAGCTGCACTTTTAAAAAGAAGGCGCAAGGCCTGTTTTTAACAAGGTAAGTGGTCAATTAATTACAATTTAAACATTTTTTCAACAGGTTTATCTTTTTTACATACTTTAAAGAAAGGTAAGTTTATTTTTAGCACTGTTAAAAAGTATAATTAATTTTTTCAAAAATTTAAATTTTTGTTTAAGGTAGATAATTTATGTAACTTATAGTTATTTTAAAAATGTGATTACAAAAAATAATTATTTGAAGTTTAAGTGTGGTTTTGGGGCCGATCTCTATTCATAGATTTGACAGGTCTTCCTGTCAAATCTATGAATGAAAATGCCCTGCAGCTGCAGGAGGCCCAGGAGCCGAAGTCCACGTGGGCCCGAAGCACAACGGCAGGCGCGGTAGGTAAGTACACGTGCGATGCTTGCACCCGCAGGAAGCCGGAAAGCCGAATTTCTGGCCCAATTTATAAAAGTAATATAATCTGTTTACAGCATACTGCATCGCAGTGACTGTTGAGAGCCCAAACTTGTTGTTCCCCATTACAACAGTGACTACGCTTCAAAAAGTATTTAATTGGCTGTAAAGCACTTTGGGACATTGAGTTTCAGAATGGTGCTATATAAATGCAAGTTTTTCTTTTTTTTTACAAGGCAATTGTTGTCATGGAGGCAAAACCAGGGGCAGGGACGCCTTACAGTGGGACCTCCTTTCTTGCCTGGCTCAGTCAGACCCCAGTGTATCTATAGAGGCCGGCATACTGAGTGAGTCCAGCTGCCAGATGGGCAAAAAGTGGGCACTGCCAGTGGGGTCGAATCCAGGGAAGCGGACTGGATCCCTGAAGAATGGGGGCTTTTTTTATTTGGTAATTCCTCTCCCGCCTCGCAACCCCAATGGCAGGCAAGCATAGAACGCTTGCTTGATACATATGATGTTCCCCCAGTGATCCTGCAAAGATCGGTGGGGTCAGCGTTGGATGGCACCAGTGGGCATGATCCCAAGGATCTTCGAGACGCATATATCTGAAGTTGCTGTTACTAACTGATCTCAATGTTTCTAGCAAGGGTTTACCCACCAATGAAACAACAGTCCTAACTAAGAATAGCGAATTGCAAAACCTCCGAGTCTATAAAATTGAAACACTATAAGCCAGCAAAATAAGATATATGAGCGCAAATAGGACTGAGTTGCCTGGGTTTTAAGGGATCGATCGCCAGGTCTCAGGGGTCACAGGTTGGACTTACTTGACCTACTTTATCACCTGCCATTTTAGCCAATAATCTAGGAGCCAAACTACAAGGGACTTAGAACAAAATGCATCTCACGTGAATGTGAGACAAGCTTGAAGACTAGTCTAGTTTATAATTACTTCATCTCTATTCTGTGCCAAAAGATCAGTTCAACATAAACAGCTGAGAACAGCGTCATATATTGTAACTGTGTGAATGGGTTTGTTGTCTCATTGAGAATAGGCATTTTGAGGCGATGATGTCATGTCCATTGTGAAACGACTTGTACTGTGTTCTGAGCTTCTTTGTAATTTTGTTGGAGACTTTAGCCCTGGGAATCTGAGGGCCACGATCCTGGCCAATTATGCCAGCTCATGCTCACTGGTGCCCTCCAGCTCTGACCTCACCAAAGTTTTGGGGGGGGGGGGGGGGTCAGTGGGCGGGCACCTCATATGCGTGGGGCCAGCTAATGCCCCCCTCCTCCTCTTCGACACCCACTGCAACACTACCTTAGACCCTTGTAGAAGGGGATGGATCCAAATTGTTTTTATATTAAAAATAAAGCATATCTTTTCCTTGGGGTCTTAGGCTCCATTCCTCACCTGTAGGCTGGGATCTCCGCATGTCACTTGATGTAAAGAAAAAGAAAGACTTGCAGTGCAGTACTGAGGAAGTGCTATACTGTTGGAGGTACCGTCTTTCGGATGAGATGTTAAACCTAGTAAACGATCCCATGGCACTATTTCGAAGAATTTATATAGTGCCTTTCACGAAGTGTAGTCACTGCTGTAATGTGGGAAACGCAGCAGCCAATTTGCACACAGCAAGCTCCCACAAACAGCAATGTGATAATGACCAGATAATCTGTTTTAGTGACTTTGGTTGAGGGATAAATATTGGCCAGGACACCGGGGAGGACACCCTGCTCTTCTTTGAAATAGTGTCATGGGATTGTTTACTTCTACCGGAGAGGGAAGACGGGGCCTAGGTTTAACATCTCATCCGAAAGACGGTACCTCCAACAGTGTAGCACTCCCTCAGTACTGCACTGGGAGTGTCAGCGTAGATTTTGTACTCAACTCCCTGGAGTGGGACTTAAACCCACAACCTTCTGACTCAGAGGTGAGGGTGCTACCCACTGAGCCACGGCTGACACAGATAATGTACCAGCCATTGGTGTTATGCTGGGTCCCTTCCGACGCCTCCCGTTTTGTGCTACCACTCGAGACGGATTTGTACCCCAGCATGTCCTAACAGGGCTGATGCTTCCTCTGATTTTTTCCCCTCCACTCTTAAAGGTGCTGATTCTCAGAGGGTACAGTTCCATGGGTGCTGGCAGCTTGCCCATGTAGGCAGTCTTCATGTGTAAGCTTAGACAGCGAGTGTTCGAAGTCGATTCTACCCACAGTGGAGAATCACTGATGGCACCGCACGTGCACCAGCAGAGTTTGTCAAATAGCGGTCAAGAATGGATATTTTTCCTTCCAAGCCCAGGGTCACCAAAGCCAATAGCGGTGATGCTACTGCATCCTGGCTGTGTGTGTGGTGGGTGGGGTGTGGTGGGTGTGGTGGGTGGGTGATATGTGTGGTGGGTGTGTGGGGGGTGTGTGGGGGTGGGTGGTGGGTGGGGGGTGTGTGATGGATGTATGGGTGGGTGTGTGGGTGGGTGGGGGTTGTGTGGTGGGTGGGAGTTTGGTGGGTGGGGGGTGTGTGGTGGGTGGGTGGAGGGTGTGTGGGTGTGGCTGGGTGGGTGGGTAGGTGGGGTGGTATGGGTGGGTGGGGGGTGTGTGGTGGGTGTGTGGGTGGGTGGGTGGGGGGTGTGTGGGTGGGGAGGGTGGGGGGTGTGTGTGTGGGTGGGTGTGGGGGTGTGTGGCTGTGTGGGTGTGGCTGTGTGGTGGGTGGGTGGGGTGGTATGGGTGGGTGGGGGTGTGTGGTGGGTGTGTGGTGGGTGGGTGGGGGTGTGTGGGTGGGGAGGGTGGGGGGGTGTGGCTGTGTGGGTGTGGCTGTGTGGTGGGTGATGGGTGTGTGTGGGTGGCGGGTGGGTGTGTGGTGGGTGTTTGTGTGGGTTTGGTGGGTGGGTGTGGTGTGGGTGGTGTGGTGGGAGGTATGGTATGGTATGGTGGATGGGTGGGTAGATCGGTGGTGTGGTATGGTGGGCAGGTGGTGTGGTATGGTGGCTAGTGGGCTATGGCCAGGTGTGGTGGGGATAGGACCCACGATGGATGCAGACTGCATTTGAGCGGGGATTGTGGGGAAAATCTGGCCCATAGTACCAACCCGCCTGCCAGTGGAAACGGTTTCTTTCTATCTACTCTATCAAAACCTCTCATAATTTTGAACACCTCTATTAAATCTCCCCTTAACCTTCTCTGCTCTAAGGAGAAGAACCCAGCATCTCTAGTCTCTCCACCTAACTGAAGTCCCCGGTACCATTCTGGTAAATCTCCTCTGCACCCTCTCCAAGGCCTTGGCATCCTTTTTAAAGTGCGTCATTGTGCTCAAACAGTTGAATGGATTACCAAATTATTCTTTTTGAAGGCAACGCATCTTCAGTAATACTTTCAGTTCCAGATACGATACAATAATATTGGGATTTTTAGTTAGAAAAATTACTCTTTTATACAACTGTTCTCTGTACCCACAAATTTACATGCTCCCATTTATTGGACCTCTGCACATCTGCTATCAATGCTGCTGGATAATCTACTCGAGAACTGCAATCCAGTTGGGAAAAATGGGATCTGACAGTTACCTTCACCACCAACAACCAAAAAGATACATCTCACTAATATGCAGCCCTGTGGTTCCTTCCCCAAGTGACCAGTTCTGAAGTATGAGTTTAGCGTTGGCAGGGCTATTTGACAGGAATCAGACACAAGAATGCCGGCTGATTTTTCTTTCTCGCTACTACAAAGACACTTAGGGAAATTGTAGCATTTCTGCCGTCTCCTTGGCTCAGTTAACCGAGTGCAGACCAGACAGACCTGGGGTAGGATGCTCCATTGGCCCATAGCACAGCATAAAGTTGAGGCTCTGCATGTCGAACCATCCTCTTCGAGCAGGTTTCCTTGGCACCAAGTAGTCATCTCATGCCATTTTCAAAGAAAAAAAGTTTAAGCACATGACAAATATTTCTTGATTTTTAAATAGAACTTGGAAGCAATTAAAACAATTTAATTCCGTCCATTTCTTTCGTAATGAATGATCATTTGAATCACAAAGAGAGGATTCTTTCCTGCCCTTCAAAACTGGTAAAACAATGGAACAGACCTTTAAAACCAATTGTTTGAGCCAAAGCACTCGTAACTGAAAATGTGGCGAGTGCATTGAGAGTCTGTGAGACATGGGGAGGTGCCATTGGGTTTTTATTTGCTCGAGAATTGAAAAAGAAAATCCACTGCCATTTCAGAGTGCTTACATGCACGATGAATTGTTTAATCCGTGGCTCAGTGGGTAGCACCCTTGCCTCCGAGTCAGAAGGTCATGGGTTCAAAGTCCCACTCCAGAGACTTGAGCACAGAAATCTAGGCGGACACTCCAGTGCAGTACTGAGAGAGTGCTGCACTGTCGGAGGGGCCGTCTTTCAGGTGAGACATTAAACCGAGGCTCTGTCAGGTGGACGTAAAAGATCCCAAGGCACTATTTCGAAGACAAGCAGGGGAGTTATCCCCGGTGTCCTGGCCAATATTTATCCCTCAATCAACATGACAAAAAAACCCAGATTATCTGGTCATTATCACATTGCTGTTTGTGGGAGCTTGCTGTGCACAAATTGGCTGCTGCGTTTCTTACATTACAACAGTGACTGCACTTCAAAAGTATTTCATTGGCTGTAAAGCACTTTGGGGTGTCCTGAAGACGTGAAAGGCGCTATATAAATGCAGGACTTCCATTTAATAAGTTAACAACTCACAAATTTCATGACCAACTATCGAGGAAGGCATTATCGATTTACCCAGGATGCATGGTGTAGCGACAGTACTGTGTGACGCATAAAATCCTTTTCCTTACATTAACAAACCTTTCAATGTGGGCGAACGAGTCATTTTATTTTAACCTTCTAGCCATCGATTTTCTTTGGTCAGTTCTTCAGGCAGTACCTTAACAATGTCCCCGTGAAGCTCGAGTGTTAATCTGGTCTTGAGATCGGGCATCACACCTGGGACCTTCTTGGCCTATATGGCTCAGTAACACGTAGCCACCCCATCTTAACTATCAGCTGGAATCCTAGGAACACAGACCATATCCTACTGGTTGGGAGACCAAAACAAAATGACTTGCCTTTATACGGCGCCTTTCACGACCTCAGGACGTCCCAAAGCGCTTTACAGCCAATGAAGTACTTTTGAAGTGCAGTCACTGTTGTAATGTAGGAAACACTCAATCACCTGAGAGACCAGACTCCATATCAGAAGCTGAACAGTTAAAATGTGGTGTAGCAACAAATGAGCTGAGTTTGCTCGAATAAAGTTTTCCATTGCTTCGAGCTGAAGAAATGAGGAGACATTTTTTACGCAGCGAGCTGTTGCGATCTTGAATGCGCTGCCTGAAAGGGCGGTGGCAGCAAATTCAATAGTAACCTTCAAAAGGGAATTGGATAAATACTTGAAAGGAAAATATTTGCAGGACAATGGGGAAAGAGCAAGGGAGCGGGACTAATTGGATAGCTCTTTCAAAGGGGTGGCACAGGCACGATGGGCCAAATGGCCTCCTTCTATGCTGTTTGATTCTAAGATTCTAAATGGAATATGCCTTTTTTATCAGCTGTGGGTGAAGAAGGTGAAACCGTATGTTATTTAACCAACACAACTTGTCAGAACGCTGTATGTTACCTCAATTCAATAATTGCTTCCATGTAAGTGGTAACCATGTCTTGGGAACTGTTTGACACATCTTCGAATTTATAAGCAGTCCTCAGCCTCCAGGAAGTAAGGATAATGGGTCACAATGGGGTCCAAAGCATGCCTTTGAATTTTTAGTGTGCCTCAAAGACTGAGACTTAGTGCTGGGCAGTTTGCTGACATATCGGTAATAAAAGAGAAGCTCCAATTTCCTGACAGCTGGAAACTGCTGGAAATGAAAACAGATGAACTATAAACCTCTAAATCCATGGCTCAGTTGGTAGCAGTCTCGCCTTCTGAGTCAGAAGGTTGTGGGTTCAAGTCTCACTCCAGAAACTTGAGCACAATAATCTATGCTAACACTGTGGGAGTGCTGCACTGTTGGAGGTGCCGTCTTTCGGATGAGATCTTAAACCAAGGCTACGTCTGCTCTCTCAGGTGAACGTAAAAGATCCCATGGCAATATTTTGAAGAAGAGCAGCGGAGTTATCCCTGGTGATCTGGCAAATATTTATCCCTCAATAAACTTTACTAAAATCAGATTATCTGGTCATTACCACATTGCTGTTTGTGGGAGCTTGCTGTGCGCAAATTGGTTGCCATGTTTCCTACATTACAACAGTGACTACGGGGGTGATTTTGCCAATGAGGGCGCGTTGGAGGCGGGACTGCTGCTTGTTGGGTTTCAGTCCCGCCTCCATCAACTTGTGGCCAACCCACGCTTTTTTCCCTTGATTGACCTTGTTAGGCCCACCCAGCGGGCTTAGCAGGCCAATTAAGGGGAAGCCAGTTACAGAGAATGTCAGCGTATGACGTTTCATCTGTCAAAAATTTTTGACAGATGAATTGTCATCGTTTGACATCTTTGAGAAGCTGTCAAACACTGACGTTCTCTGTTGTTTGGTGAGTCCTTGTACTCAAGGCTCACCAAACCTATTTCCTGAGCAGAAAGCAGATGGCTGTTGCATCGGAGAATGCAGCAGCCATTCTGTCATCTCTGCCGTGGAGATGAGGAGCCTCCGCATCCCCAACGATTGAAGCCTGCAGGAAGAAACAAAGGAAAGGAAACTTTTTCTATCACTTTTCACTCACCTCACATACTTACCTCTCCACACTTGCACCCATCACTTACCTCCACAGCGCACTTTTGGATCCCTCCGACCCCCACAGACCCACTGCTCGCATCGTTGACCCTGGCGGAGTTTCCTGATGTCGGGAAGCCCGCACCTCTGATGGAAAAATGGGGATAATCCTCTTAACTGTCTGTTAACTACCTGTTAACAGGCAGTTAAGTGGCTGTAATCCCCTTCCCGCCTCCAGGAGACGGGACCCAGCGCAGGTCGGGTACCCGCCTCCTGGGAAGATGGCACGGAGGTGGGTTGGGGGCGGGATGGGTAGGGATGGGTACCCACCCCAGATTCTGCCATTTTCCCGGCAGTCCCGCCTCCAAACCCACCTCCCCACGGCTGGCAAGATCGCCCCCTACATGTCAAAAGTACTTCATTGGCTGTAAAGTGCTTTGGGACATCCTGAGGTCATGAAAGACGCTATATAAATGCAAGTCTTTCTTTCTTTAATGAAAAGACCTATTTATTTAAAATTTTACCAGCCAAAATTGTTATACAAGGAAATGTTTAAGCAGTCAAATGGTAATAATTACAGTATGAAAATGTTGGGGTTTCTCTATATTAGACATCATAACAAAGTTTGTATTGCTTACAAAAAAAAAGATTAGATTGCATTTTTGATCAAAAGATACAATTGGTTTGTTTCCTGGATTTAAGTAACAGCAAGGTCCCTTTCAGCTAAAAGAACAGGTTTGTTCTATTGTGACAATAGAATCAGAGAAACACAGAACACAACTAACTTAACTGTGTCAGTGTGGCTGCATGTAGTGACACCATTTCCGGCCAGAATGGAGATGATTAAGTAACTCCCCCGTCAATCACGCCTGGAGACCGCACTGCTGTAAGTGACTGGGACTGATTTTACGCACAGAATTTGTATTATATAACTATCCTCCACTCACTGCATTTTACTGGAGAAATAATCCTGCTTTTATCAGGAGATGTTCATAGAGATTATTTAAAATAGACTGTAGACTGTTTGCTGTACTGCGCTTTTAAAATAGACTCTGTTTGCTGTAAGTCCTGCCGTAATTCACGCCCCACCTCAAACTCATTGGCTGACATTGTGGTGTCAATAGACAATCTGAACTTCACCTTGGAACTATCTACTCTAATCCCCTTTCCCTGCTTTTTAATATTTCTCTCTTTTCAGTGTTTAATCTAATTCCCTCTTAAATATTGTGATTGACTTGGCTACAATAGCTGCTTGTGATAATCTATTCCATATTCTAATGACTCCAAGTCACACAAAAAATCTTGGGGAAAAATTGAGTCGCGACCCTGCGGCCGAAATTCATCGGTAGCGCCCCGAGAGGGAAGCGGGGTGCTACTGGAAGCACCCCGCCTCCCTCTTGGGGCGCTGCGAGGGAATATCGGGGTGCGACATGCCGCAGCGCCATGCCGCGGTACTGCAGGCCTTCCTCCCCTTCTTAAAGGGGAGGGGCCTTGCGCAGCACAACCCAGGGCCCAGCTGGGCCACCAGGGATCGGAGTGCCGGCAAAAGAGCCCAGGACTCAAGAGGAGTGCCGGGCTTACGGAGCGCAGCCGGCACTCTGTGGGGGGGTTGCTCAGGATATTGGGGACAGCAATGGGGGCAGGTGCTGGCAGGCGGCCAGCAAAAAAATGGCCGCCCGGCACCTCGCCTTTAATTAGCGCCGCCCAGGCCACAAGTAGGCCCCCCTGACCCCGTCGGACATAGCTTCCGGCAGTAAGTCAGGGGGCGCTAGCGAAGATCGCGGGCGGGGCTCTGTGCACAACGATGACGTCATCGCCGGCGGCGCAGCGCCACGGGGCACTAGCAGTTACCGCCGCTGCTAACCTCCTGCTGAATTTCGCGGGAGGCGTTGGCAGCGTCGCACCTGGGCGCTAGTTGCTTTGAGCCCTGTTAGCGCCCTCTTAGGGCGCTAGCGGGAGGCGCAAAGCAACCGAATTTCCCCCCTCTAAATTTTTATGCTTTTGGAACTAATCCTAACTTTAAATGCATTGACCAGTAGAATAATCTTTCACTATTTACTCTCTCAAACCCTTCCAAAACTTTGGACACCCCTACTACATCCCCCCTCCCCTGCCCTTAATCTTCTCTGCCCTGGTGAATACAGTCCATAGTACTCCAACCACTGGCATAACCAATATCTTGTACAGATTGATCATCCTCTCCTTGATTTAATAGTCAATGTCCTATATGAGACACAGATTCCAATTTGCCCTTTTAATGGCTTCTTCTATGTGCAATCCTGCTTTGAAAGATCTGTTTATCTGCACCCTAGAATTCTCTGTTCCTTCACCCCATGAGAATTTTACCATTTAATTTATATCCATTCTCTGCTCTCTTTCCCAAAATGTACCACTCATTTGTCTATGATGAACTGCATTTTAGACACATATCCATCCGCTCCCTTAACCTGTTGATGTTATCCTCCAATCACTTGCATTTTCCTTACAGTTTGTTATGTTAATTATCTTTAGCAAATTTTGCTATTAGTTCATTTATGTCCATACCAAAATCATTTATGTACATGGAGAAAAATGAAGACCCAACATAGGTCCTTGGGGACACCACTTGGTGTGATGTACATATGTCACAGGGAAGAGAGGCACTCACAAGGGAAGCTAGAAAAAGGAGTAGGCCATTCAGCCTCTTGAGCCCGTTCCACCATTCAATTAGATCGTGGCCTATCTGTATGTGCCTCATCTCCATTTACCCACCTTTGCTCCCTATCCCTTAATACCCTTACCTAACATAAATGTATCGAACTCAGTTTTGAACATTTCAATTGACCCTCAGCATCCACAGCCTTTTGGGGAACGAGTTCCAGATTTCCACTACCCTTTTGTGTGGAAAAAGTGCTTCTAATTCTAAGATTCCACTATGAATGCAGCTGCTTCCAACGGATACTTTGCACTGTGATTATTCATCTCCCTTTAAGTACCATGGCACATCGTTCCCTCCCACATCAATCTCAATTAGACACAGGAATCAGTAACTGATAAAAACTATTTTACTCGCTGCAGAAGTGGTTTCATCAATGTGGCGCCATACTACGATTATTGACCAAACGGACTGCTAGAAAATAGGCATTTTCTCAGCAAACCAAAAATCACAGAGATTAAATAATCTGTTTACAATTTCTTACATGGCTCGAAAGAGAGAGAGAGAGAGAAATCAAACCAGCATCCTCACCTCCAATGATTGAATTGGTGGACTATTCCAACAGGTTTGAGGGTAGTTTTTGTAGAGAGAAGCAAGAACCTAAAATGACAATATTAAACCCCCACAGAACGGGTCCTTAGCTGGAGTTTTGAAATGGTACACAAGTTCCTTTGAATGCAGTGTTTGGCTGGAATGAGAGGCTCAGGTTTATTTCTTACTTGAGGAACCAACCTATACAGAAAGTTTATTCGAGTTTGACACTTGCCAAATTCACAATACAGTAGAACAGAATCACATATAGTAACCAGAACAGTTGGCAGAGTCCAAAGGGATAGTGGTACGTAGGGCCAGTGAGAGGGGATGCTGAGCGGGATGGATGGCAAGAGACGAGGGGGGGCATTTGGGTAGCTGTTCGTAATCAAGCAGCAATGGGAGCCTTGATGGGCCCTTCAAAGAATGGTGAGAGATGCACTGGAGGTAGCTGTTGGGTGTATGCCAGGGGAAATTCAAAACTGGGATGGTGGCAAGAGAGTAGGAAGGCTGAGGAGTAGTGATACGTTGGGATTTGGAGGCACAAATTCCCAAGAGGGGCAAAATGAAAGGTGGCATGACTGGATGACAGGAAGGGGACAAGACAGGAAATAGGACCCGAAGAGTGAGGTAGAAGTAATGGGCTCGGAACCAGAGCAGCAACGAAAATGCCCACGTGAATGGATACAGAGATAGCAGAGATTACAAGAGACATATCCTGGTTATAAACAGAGGACCTTCCCACTTATTCCAACTTCCTGGTACCAGGTGGATCAAAAATTGTTACACTTGATACTCTAATGTTACAATAAACATGACAATATCTAATTATCCAACTGCCAGCCCTACTGGTGCCAAACTTCACTGGGTCAACAACCCCATCAAACACTACAACACTCCACAAAGCAAGGCTCACAACTTCTGGTGGAAATTCAACTTTCTGTTGTGGAGACTGTGCATCATATCCTCCATGGACATAGAAAAGATAATTAATTTTGTATATTTCCTATCCCTTATGTCACGTTTTGGGATCTTTGAATGCCCCCAGCATTTCTTTTCTCACCTGCCTCGAACAACACATCAGAGAACCTATCCTTTTCCATGATTAGCACAATAGAGTTAATCTCTTAGGGACCTTTCTCCTCACTTCTACTCCTAATTTACAATGGATGGGATATTGCTTGGAGCGGCGGAAATCCCGCATACACGTGTAAACACTGTGAGGTAACACCGGCACACCGGGAGAAGCTCCAAGGAATTTCCCAGCCAATGTGTCCATCTCCTCACTTCTAGGCTCTTCTGATCACTATTATGGCTAGAACTAGTGGCCATAAATATAAGATAGTCATTAATAAATCCAATAGGGAATTCAGGAGAAACTTCTTTACGCAGAGAGTGGTTAGCATGTGAAACTCACTACCACAGGGAGTGGTTGAGGCGAATAGCATAGATGCATTTAAGGTGAAGCTAGATAAACACCTGAGGGAGAAAGGAAGAGAAGGATATGTTGATGGGGTTAGATAAAGAAGGGTGGGAGGAGGCTCGTGTGGAGCATATACACTGGCATAGACCTATAGGGCTGAATGACCTGTTTCTTTGCTGTAAATACTGTGTAAAACTATGTAATATCTCATACCTGCCTCTTGCAGAATATGCCTTGACAAATCACACTCTGCAAACCAGTCCTGTCCTCTTTGACACTAAGTCGGTCAACTGAGATGCCGGTCAAGAATTCTTTGCTGTTTTCCCTTGGTCCCACTACTGTTTTCCATCTCCTGATCCTTCTGTCTTTGCTGGTGGTGGAACTGATATTATTCTAGTTAGCAGGGAAAGTTTCACACTTAAATCCTCCCCGTCTGTTAGATCTTCATTTTGCTTCACTCATGTCTCCTGTTTGCTGCCTCAGAAAAGTTCTGCCTACTGCATCTGGACTTTATCTTTGTTTGAACCTTGTGTAATTCTACTATTAGAGCTGTTAAATGCAATTTTATTTAAACAAAGCATCATCTGCTGAATTCCTGCCCCTCCAGCACTCATTCCTTCTGTTGACTTGCCAAAACCAAGACTCATAACATGTGAATCATCCAATATAATCCTGTCTTTTATCCCAATGGTATAGTTGCCAGGTCTTCGCAAGTGAAAGGTAACCTCTTTGGCTGACTTTTCTCCACAACTCTGATCTCAATCATCTTGTGAGAGAAACTTCTTCTCTTGCTCCATCCAGTTCTACTATTATGATCGACATATTGCTTTATAGGCCCCAGCATAATTGGTTTTTCAATTATTTGAGCTCCAATAAGACCCCTGAACCTTATGAAATTATCTCAGCATCCTCAAGGTGTGTATTACTGTGGTGCTAGCCATGGCTCAGGTGGTAGCACTCTTGGCTCAGGTGGTAGCACTCTTGGCTCAGGTGGTAGCACTCTTGGCTCAGGTGGTAGCACTCTTGGCTCAGGTGGTAGCACTCTTGGCTCAGGTGGTAGCACTCTTGGCTCAGGTGGTAGCACTCTTGGCTCAGGTGGTAGCACTCTTGGCTCTGAGTCAGAAGGTTGTGGGTTCAAGTCCCACTCCAGCGAATTGAGCAGAAAAATTTAGGCTGACACTTCCAGGCTTTTGGAGGTGCTGTCTCTCGGATGAGATGTTAAACTGAGGCCCTTTCTGCCCTCTTAAAAGAATCCCATGGCACTCTTTCGAAGAAGAGACCTGGCCAATATTTTTCCCTCAGCCAACATCACTAAAAGCAGATCATCTGGTCATTATCACATTGCTGTTTGTGGGACCTTGCTGTGCGCAAATTAGCTGCCGCGTTTCCTACATCACAATAGTGACCACACCTCAAAAGTACTTCATTGGATGTAAAGCACTTTGGGAGGTCCTGAGGTCATGAAAGGCGCTATATAAATGCAAGTAATACTAAACTTACCCTATCCTATGCAACTACCGTAATCTCAGTCTACCAATCCTCATTAGCAATTTGATCTTGTTCACCCTACTGTTAAGAAAGGTGATCAATCATGCCTTTACGTTACTATTTTCTAAGGTAGAGTCTTGTTAACTCACAAACTATCCAGCACCTTGAACTTTCTGGCCTAATCCATTTTCGCCAGTATGATTTCCTATCGGGCATCTTGCTGCTTATGCTATATATCTCTGGAACTCTGGTCTTGAAAACTTTGCTGAATCAATTGTCATTGCCTTTGACGTGCATGCACTTCGAAACAAGTTGTCATCATATGCCCTCCTACCAAAGCTAAGTCCCTGGCTATCTAATTTCCTTTTAAATTGTTCCATCTGTGAAAGGCTGAAAAGCTTATCCTCTGAGCGCACTGCTCAAACTATCATAAAATTACCTCTTTTATGACAAACTACTCTTAATCCTGCCCTAAAACCTAAGCCCACCCAAGAGTAGAAAATTAATCTCATATCAAAGGAGGCTCTTCCAACATATCTCCCATACACTGGACTGGATACAAGAAAAAGTTATTAATATGCAATTGTGGGAGAAAAAGTATATTTCTGTCTTTGCCTAGAGATTTAAAACAATTGCAACCCAATTTTTCAAAACAGAAACTGTGTCATTAAATTGAAGGTGTTTTGAACCAGGTATGAACTGAATGAGACTAATGTATGCTATGGGTTGAAATATATTGATTTGCCCAAACATAAACAAAATATACTTATGATCCTCATCAATCATACAACCTTGAAACACAAAGTTATATGGTCATCTTCATAACTTTGCATTGAAATGTTGTAAGCATCGTCATTGTCCTTTAGCTGACCACCTTTGTTTGGTAGACAAAACATTCAAAACAAGTCTCTGTTCCTCAGAGAACTTATTATCACACTGCAGTGCTGAGGGAGTGCTGCACTGTCGGAGGTGCCGTCTTTCAGATGAGACGTTAAATCGAGCTCTCTCAGGTGGACGTAAAAGATCCTATGGCACTATTTTGAAGAAGAGCATGATAGTTCTCCCCGGTGTCCTGCCCAATATTTATCCCTTAATCAACATATTGCAAGATCACATTGCTGTTAGTGGGATCTTGCTGTGTGCAACTTGGTTGTCGCTTTTCCTACATTACAGCAGTGACTACACTTCAAAAAAAAAGGCTGTAAAGCGCTTTAGGACATTCTGAGGTTGTGAAAGGCGCTATATAAATGCAAGTCTTTCTTTCTTGGGGGTAATTTTGACTTTGGGTGACAGTCTAAAACGGGCGATATCAAATCAGCCGCCTGTTCTACATTTCTCCCAATTTTCATTTATCAAAATCACCCAATGTCAAAGTTACCCCCTTTGTGAGTTAAGCAGTTCCGTTATCTTCATGTTTTACACAGGGATATACGAAAACTTCATAAAATATTGCTTATGTAAATTCTCCAGACTATATTCTGTTTTTGCTGAGGAACAAGACACACTTATTTCTAGGAAGTATTTCATCTCAAGATCAGCAAGATTCACAAAAGGACTTGTTGGACTGTTTTGTTTCATTAACTCCTTGTAAACTGTCTCCAGACCTCAAAAACTGTCTCATGTGTGCTGCTTGCTCCTGTAAATAACTCTACTTTCGAACAAATCTGATTAATAGATTAAGGGCTAGAAATTGGGCTCCTTTGAACCTCCCGTTAGCACCTCCGGGGGGCGCTAACGGGGCACAAATGGGCTTGTGGCAATATCAACGCCTCCCGCTAAATTTGGCGGGAGCTTTGCAGCGGCAGTAAAACGTTGCACCCCGATCTCCTGCGCCCGGAGATCATGATGTCATTGCTGTGTGCAGTGCCTCGGTAGCGCCCCAGATGAAAAATTCCCTCTCGCCCCCTGCTTGTGCGCCTGCCGTTAACGACAGGTAGAGGAGGCGGCTTTCAGTCGGATGTCCCCTGGAGGAGCGCTATTTAAAGGTGTCCACTTCCGGTGTAGTTCTCGTCGCCAACAATGTTGCGTTGTTAATTTCACATCAGCAAAGAGGCCTTTTGACCGATTTGAGCGTTTTTCATTTCAACGAGTGTTCTGGCACATAAAGATTATTGAGTTTCATTGAGGGGAGATTCGAAAGTGCAATATTTGTATCCTTTCATGGGGGCTGTACTGGCACTGGACCACACCCTCCAGCGTCAATATCAGAGGCAACTGAGGCACAGAGAAAGAGTGCAAAATGTGGTCAGAGGTACGAGGGCCAACAGGGCTCTCAACAGGAGGCCTTACCCACCCAGGATATTCCGGCAGCAGTTCTCCTACATGAATTTCACTGAGGACCAGTGTGTTAGAAGGCTCCACTTCAGCAAGGGCGTGGTCACAGAGCTCTGCCACCTCCTGCAGCCAGACCTCGAGCCTCAGATCAAGACCACCACAGCTCTCTCAGTGGCTGTCAAGGTCACCGTCGCCCTCAATTTCTACGCCAGCGGATCATTCCAGTGTGTGACAGGCGACATCTCCAACATCTCCCAGTTTGCCGTCCATTGCTCCATCCGCCAGGTCACAGATGCTCTGTACAGAAGGAGAAGGGACTACATTTCCCTCCCCATGACCAGAGAGAAGCAGCGCGAGCGTGCATGTGGCTTTGCCAGGATAGCGGGCTTCCCATGGAGCAGGGCGCCATTGACTGCACCCATGTTGCTTTGCGGGCACCTCATAACAACCCTGAGGTATTCCATAACGGCAAAGGCCACCACTCACTTAATGTGCGGTTGGTGTGCGACCACACACGGCGAATCCTGACCGTCAATGCCCGCTATCCTGGCAGCAGCCACGATACCTTCATCCTGCGCCAGACCGGTGTGCCAGATCTGTTCCAGCCACCACAGGAAGCTCGTGGCTGGCTGCTGGGAGACAAGGGCTATCCGCTCTCCACCTGGCTCAAAACTCCCCTCCGCAACCCCAACACTCCTGCACAGCACTCATATAATGAGAGCCATGCTGCCACCAGGAACATCATCAAGCAGACCATCGGAGTGCTCAAGCAATGGTTCCGCTGCCCTCCAATACTCGGCTGAGCGGGTGTCGCCTTTCGTCGTCTGCTGCATGCTACACAAATTGGCCATTGTGAGGGCACAGCCATTGCCACCAGGCATCGCCACACCACCTCAGGAGGAGGAGGAGGAAGAAGAGGAGCAGGAGAAACAGGAGGACGAACAGCAGCGACGGAGGAGGCAGCCATTCAATTGGCGTTCTGCATGGTCGGTCCGTGACCTCATCAGACTTTGTTTCCAATGATTTCGAGTCCTCTTTCCGGTTTCTGAGCACATCGCCATCATTCCATCACTTTGTGATTCCATACCAGAACCCGGAACTGAAATGAGACACAGCACCAAATCTGCAACATTCCAGTAATAAATTTATCAAAACCATCAACCACGTATATACAATAATATTGACTAATCACCCTTGTGCAAACCCTTGCCTCCCCTCTTTACAGTCCTCTTTCCTAATCTAGTGCTCTTACGGAGTGTCTCCCCAGTGGCTGCAGCAGGGCTGGTGGAAGGCTGCTGAGTGTCGGTGCCAGAGACTACAGATGGCCTTGCAGGACAGCCCTCGACCAGCTGTGGGCCTGGAAGGCCCGGCTGTACAATGCGCCACCTCAGGCTGTGCGGCGGCAGTCTGGGCTGGCTGGATGACAGGCAGCGACAAGTGCAATGGCAGAGTGGCAGTGGTGGGATCAGGAATGCTGCCATACTGAGAGAGGACAGCAGGTTCCTGCTCCACTGATCGATTCCCACTCCCCTGGGGCAGCACCTCAGCATCCCTAGCAACCTGCTGGAGCACAGATTGCTGGCCTGCTGCGACACCTTGAGATCCCCGTTGGACTGTAGTGGACCCAGCGACGATGGCAGCAGTCAGATCTTTTGTAGCATCAAGCTGAGACTGCATGAGCGCAGTCTGAGACTCGATGGCAGCAACCATTGACTGCATTACAGCACTAAGACTTTGCGTCGCTTCCACCTGTGCTGCAATGGAAGCTGCCACATCGCCCATGACACGTGTCATGAGGTCTGGATCCACACGGTCTCTCAGGGAGTCCACTACCCTCTGCACAGTGGAAATGATGGGCTCCATGGTGTGTGCAGAGCTCTGTGCAATGTTGGAGGCGGACTCCTCCACACTCCTTACCATTGCTGAAAGGCTCTTGGGCACCCTTGCCATTGCACCTATCATCTTGGTGTTCATGCCTATCACCCTTCTTGTGAACGCCTCCCCATCGAGGTCCTCATCTGAGTCCGTGCGCAGCAGAACATGCCCTCCGGGGAGCTGGCTCCTGAGCTACCCTTTCCCCCTGGCCTCGCTGCAGCCCACTCGTCCCTGGTGCATCACCCAGTGCAGACCCCTCTACTAAACTTGCCTCTAAAGATTGCGTAGTGCCAGTATCTGAGGTGGTGCCTGCGGGTGAGAGATGCAGTGATGCCGTGCTTTGCTCCTCCTCCTCTTCTCCTTCCTCACCCTCAGTGGGGGGCTCAGGGATAGGCTGGTCATCTGGTTGCTGATTATCTGAAAGCATAAAGGCACAAGACTCGCGTTAAGGTGAGGGCGGGGAGCAGGAATGGAACAAAGAATGCAGACAGTATCAGGATGTGGAAAGTGAGAAAGGTTTGTGGTTTGAGGGGGAAGTGGGATGAGAGAAGGAGAGGTGATGAAGATACCGTTTTTGCCCTCAACGGGCTCGACGTCGCCGACGGCCACGGCGCCCACCACCTGCTGCCCAATGAGTCGCAGCACTCGCTCCTCAAGGTCTGAGAGCTGCTGGAGCTGAGCATCACCCCCGCCTGTTCTCTGCTGCTCCCTCCTATTGTGGGCCATCTTGGCCTGCAAGAGAAACAAATGCGTTTGAGTCAGACTCCAGCTATGTGTTTGGGAGATATGCCTGCCGTTGTTGAATATCTGTGATTGTGGGCAAGGTGTGAGATGTGGATTTGAGTTTGAGTAGGTGAAGATGCTTGGTGGGTGAGTGGTGGCGGTGTGGTTCTTTGCGCAGTGTGTACAGACTGAGGGTCAGATGCTGGTATGTAGGAGCTGTTGAAGCATGGACTCACCTTGACCACCCGACAGGTCGTTGAATTTCTTGCGGCACTATGTCAGGCTGCGTTCCACCACACTACTGGCCGAGACCTCCTGGGCCACTTCCCTCCACATTGCCCTGAACACCTGAGGCGATGGCCTCCTTCCAGTGGCCGGGAACAGCACTGCCCTCCTTCGCACCACTCCAGCCACCAATGCCAAATCTGTGAACTGATGAGCTCGCTCCCTGGGAGTGGGAACAGCCATCAGGGGATTCACCAGGGGGCATCGTTTCAAGGTAAGGGGCAGGAGGTTTAGAGGGGATTTGAGGGAAAACTTTTTCACCCAGAGGGTGGTTGGAATCTGGAACTCACTGCCTGAAAGGGTGGTAGAGGCAGGAACCCTCACAACATTCAAGAAGCATTTAGATGAGCACTTGAAACGCCATAGCATACAAGGCTATGGACCAAGTGCTGGAAAATGGGATTAGAATAGACAGGGCTTGATGGCCGGCGTGGACACGATGGGCCGAAGGGCCTCTTTCTGTGATGTATAACTCTATGACTCTATGACTTGCTCACAGGTCACCTCAAAGGCAGCAATGATGAAAATGAGCATCTGCACAATGAGCAACCTCCCCTTTAAGAGCTGGAAGGAACCAGTGTGAAGGATCATTGCTGAATGCATTGCACTTGATTTCACCCCCTAAGCTGTTACAAAAGGGTCTTGCATGGTTGATATTCGTCATCTTCTGAAATGACGTGAGATGTTGTGGAATCCTACATACTGTCTAGTGGCAGGGTTACAGTAAATGGGTAGACAGCTCACACATTGGTCGGCTATATCCAGTGTTCTTAACGCAACAAGATGAAGTTAACGTTCTGGGAAGTGTGGCTTGCATATGGAAGCTGCCTATAGTGGTAAGCATGAGTAACCAATATTAGGAAAGAGATCCTGAACTGTACTACCAATCTCTCTGATCACTAACCTTCAACCTCTCTTTCCATTTTATGGGCATACCATGGTCTTTGCTCCTCCAAACATTCCTCCATTGCTTCTTCTGAGTGTCAAATATGCTGTACCCAGCATGTTTCCTCCTCCCTGCACCCTCACCGTGCTGGAATCAAGATTCACCACGCAGTCTCCCACTTTAAGTCATTGGGCCATGTCTTGCTGGAAAAATAACAGCGAGTTCACGACGCACGGCGTTATTGATGCACAAAGCGGCCAGCAAGTTCAGGGGATGAAGAGATACGCCACGAGTTGTAAATTTTCAGAACTTGCTGGTCGATTTACGCCGCTCCGCCATTTGCTTCGCACAAACGGCATCTCGCCCTGAGTCTCCGTTATTTATAAGAACTTGCTGGATTTGCACATTAATTGCCCATTAAACTCAGCTTAAAACTGGGACTTCTTACCCCTTTCCTTCCTCCTTTAACCATTGTTTTATAAAACTAAGCTTGATATCATTTAATCGTTACGTAATAATTTACTTTTCCTTCTCTTCTACTTATTTTAATCTTTGGTGCTGTCCATGCATTAGAGACCTTGGTTTAGCAATAAAACGAAACTGAGACATAAAACATACAAGGAAGTGTGTTTTCATAGAATCATAGAATCATACAGCACAGAAGGAGGCCATTTGGCCCATTGTGCCTGTGCCAGGCTCTTTGAAAGAGCTCTCTAATTAAACCCGCTCCCCTGATCTTTCCCCAGAGCCCTGTAATTTTTTCCCCTTCAAGTATTTATCCAATTCCCTTTTGAAAGTTATTATAGAATCTGTTTCCACCACCCTTTCAGGCAGTGCATTTCAGATCATAACAACTCGCTGCATAATAAAAATATTCTCTTCATTTCGCCTCTGGTTCTTTTACCAATTACGTTAAAGTTTTACACTGGATTGTACAGTACATGAAACTGTATTCTGTTCATAATATGATTCTGAGGATTGAACCAGAGAAACAAAGCCTCTCTAACAAGATTAACAACCATTGATGTTCCGGCTGCTAGACAGACACAGTAAATTACAATGACTTGACTGCTTGTCTTCAATAAAGAAAGAAAGACTTGCATTTATATAGTGCCCTTCATGACCTCAGGATGCCTCAAAGTGCTTTACAGCCAGTGAAGTACTTTTTGAAGTGTAGTCACTGTTGTAATGTAGGAAACGCGGCAGTCAATTTGTGCACAGCAAGCTCCCACAAACGGCAATGTGAGAATGACCAGATAATCTGTTTTAGTGATGTTGGTTGAGGGGTAAATGTTGATCAGGACACCGGGGAGAACTCCCCATCTCTTCTTCAAAATAGTGCCGTGGGATCTTTTCTGTCCCCTGTAGAGGGCAGACGTGGGTTCAGGTCCCACTGCAGAGACTTGAGCACAAAATCCAGGCTGACACTCCCCGTGCAGTAATGGCGGAGTGCTGCACTGTCAGAGGTGCCGTCTTTCAGATGAGACGTTAAACCGAGGCCCCGTTTGCCCTCTCAGCTAAAATATCCCATGGCACTATTTCGAAGAAGAGATGGGGAGTTCTCCCTGGTGTTCTAGCGAATATTTATTCCTCAACCGACATCACTAAAAAAACAGATTATCTAACGTAAGGAGATGTGGCAGGATTGTATGAAATAATGTATTTTTTTTAAATCATAAGACTACGAGGCTGGTGAAAACCCTGAAGCTATGCAAACAATCTGGTCTAATTGAACTTTGTGGACACAGCAAACAAGGCAGTTAATCAAGGAACCAGAACACAATGTGAGGTGGCCTAAGGGTTTGCTAACCAAATCATCTCTGAGATCAAGGAACCAGAACACAATGTGAGGTGGCCTAAGGGTTTGCTAACCAAATCATCTCTGAGCAGATCAGTGAGTGATCATGCACACAGAGACCCAATAAAAAGTAATGAATTCTGAACTCTGGACACAGCCGGGAAACACAGCCAAGAGGAAGACGGGAATGGCAGCCAAGAGGAACCCGGGGACTGCAGCCAAGAGAAAGACAGGATCCTGCCGGATGAATCAGACCCATTGACCTACAACCAACTCGGATTGATCAACTGAGGGTGATTGTCTGTATTGGCCAAACGCATGTAAGGGCACAGATATTGCGTGTAAGTGCATAGATATTGCATGTAACGGCATAGATATTGCGTGTAAGTGCATAGATATTGTGTGTAAGTGCATAGATATTGCGTGTAAGTGCATAGATATTGCATGTAAGTGCATAGATATTGCATGTAAGGGCACAGATATTGCGTGTAAGTGCATAGATATTGCATGTAACGGCATAGATATTGCATGTAACGGCATAGATATTGCGTGTGTGCATAGATATTGCATGTAAGTGCATATATTGAAAAATAATCCATAGTTAAGTGCATAGTTATTGCAATATTATTGATCGAATTCAATAAAGTACCGTTTGATCGGATCTTGTTTGACCTTATAGTATTTCAATAAGTCTTAGGGTCTGAACACAAAAGTGAAGTCTTACACTAGTCATTATCACACTGCTGTTTGTGGGAGCTTGCTGTGCACAAATTGGCAGCCGTATTTCCTAAATTACAACAGGGACTACACTTCAAAAGGAACTTCATAGGCAATCATTATTGCTGCAGGGTGGTGGCCAGGATTCCCCTTTTGGTGAGATAGTGATCCCAGCAGGGAGCGAGCAGGGACGGGCATTTGGGAGTGAAGGAAAACAGATTTGTGTGCAGAAAGATCCCTGGCTCTCTCCTGGCAGCCAATTATACAGTGGCAGAAGCAAAGGAGCAGTTCACTAACTCTGCTATTCAAGTTGACGCGATGTTCGACCGAGAGAGAGACCACTGAAGAAAGAAAAGCAAGAAGAAAAAAAAAATTGTTTCGATTTCCCTAATCAGAATGTTATTGGACGTACACAAGTGACATCTTATCAAAAATCTACATCTAACCAAGATGAAAAATCATAGAATCATAGAATGGTCACAGCACAGAAGAAGGCTATTCGGGCCGTCGAGCCCGTGCCAGCTCTTTGCAAGAGCACTTCAGCTAGTCCCACTCCCCCGTCCTTTCCCTGTAGCCCTGCAAAATTTTTTCCTTCAGGTACTTATCCAAGTCCCTATTGAAAGCCGTGATTGAGTCTACCTCCACCACCCTTTCAGGCAGTACATTCCAGATCCTAACCACTCGCTGAGTAAAGTTTTTCCTCATGTCGCCTTTGCTTCTTTTGCCAATCACCTTAAATCTGTGTCCTCTGGTTCTCGATCCCTCTGCCAATGGGAACAGTTTCTCTCTATCTACTCTGTCTAGACCCCTCATGATTTTGAACACCTCGATCAAATCTCCACTCAATCTTCTCTGCTACAAGGAGAAGAGCCCCAGCTTCTCCAGTCTATCCATGTAACTGAAGTCCCTCATCCCTGGGATCATTCTCGCAAATCTTTTCTGCACTCTCTCTGAGGCCTTCACATTCTTCCTAAAGTGCGGTGCCCAGAATTGGACGCAATACTCCAGTTGAGGCTGAACCAGTGTTTTATACAGGTTCATCATAATTTCCACGCTTTTGTACTCTATACCTCTATTCATAAAGCCCAGCATCCCGTAAGCTTTTTTAACTGCTTTCTCAACCTGCCCTGCCACCTTCAACGATTTGTGCACACCCCTAGGTCTTTCTGTTCATGCACCCCCTTTAGGAATGTACCCTTTAGTTTATATTGCCTCTCTTTATTCTTTCTACCAAAATGTATCACTTCGCACTTTTCTTAGAACCGACCCCTGGGGAACACCACTGTATACCTTCCTCCAGTCCGAAAAACAACCGTTCACCACTACTCTCTGTTTCCTGTCACTAAGCCAATTTCGTATCCATGCTGCCACTGTCCCTTTTATTCCATGGGCTTCAACTTTGCTGTTAAGCCTATTATGTGGCACTTTGTCGAACGCCTTTTGGAAATCCATGTCACCACATCAACCCTCTCTATTACCTCATCAAAAAACTCGATCAAGTTGGTTAAACACGATTTGCCTTTAACAAATCCATGCTGGCTTTCTTTAATTAATCCAAACTTGTCCAAGTGACTGTTAATTTTGTCCCTGATTATTGTTTCTAAAAGCTTCCCCACTACCGGGGTTAAGCTGACTGGCCTGCAGTTGCTGGGTTTATCTTTACACCCTTAATTCTCCAGTCCTCTGGCACCACCCCAGTGACATCCTTAACCCTGGCACCAGGGAGGCAACATACCATCCTGGAATCACGTCTGCGGCCGCAGAAACGCCTGTCTGCTCCCCTAACTATCGAATCCCCTACCACTATTGCTTTCCCTATCTTCCTCCTAATAAAGCATAGAAAAGAAAAGAAAGGTTTTTATGAAGAGAATGTGGGTTCTTCTGGGTAGTATTTGAAACCTGTTTGCTCACTTTGCTCCATCAGCCACTTGTTAAGTGCAGCAGTCCTGTGCATTGTCTGTTTAGGGTCAGATGTCAACTGCACCAAGTTTTACCAATGCATTGTAGAATTCCCCATGATGTTCAGCAAAACCTCGAATTTAAAATTCTCATCCTCATGTTCAAATCCCTCCATGGCCTCGCCCCTCCCTATCTCTGTAACCTCCTCACGCTGTACAACCCTCCGAGATTGCTGCACTCCTCCAACTCTGGCCACTTGCACTTCCCGATTTTCATCACTCCACCATTGGCGGTCGTGCCTTCAGCTGCCCAGGCCCTGTGCTCTGGAATTCCCGCCCTAAACCTCTCAGCTTCTCTCCCCTCCTTTAATACGCTCCTTAAAACCTACCTCCACCTGTTTGACTATCTCCTTATGTGGCTCGGTGTCAAATTGTGTCTGATAACGTTCCTGTGAAGCGCCTTGGGACGTTTTACTATGTTAAAGATGCTATATAGATGCAAGTTGTTGATGTTGTTGTTGCTTTCCTAAAAGACACCTCTGACCTGCATCACAAAAAAATTCTAGATATTTGGTAACAATACATAATAACCTTTACAGTACTGGCTGGTTATTCCAAAGCATTTATAAAAGGACAATAAAGGAGTTCAATGATGCAATGGATTCATTATATATTTCAGATTGAAATGATTGAAACAGCCCAGTACAGAAAGACAAAGCAGATTCACAGTTACATGAAATTTACTAGTCTCCAGTGCGCTTTAGAAATAATCTTAAGGGATGCGAATGGCAGGCAGTGACTAGTGGGGTACCGCAGGGATCGGTCCTTGGACCCCAGCTATTCACAATATATATTAATGATCTAGACAAGGGAACTAGATGCAATATCTCCAAGTTTGCAGACGACACAAAGCTGAGTGGGAGTGTGTGCTGTGAGGAGGATGCCGAGAAACTCCAGGATGATTTGGACAGGTTGGGTGATTGGGCAGAAGCATGGCAGATGCAATATAACGTGGATAAATGCGAGGTTATCCACTTTGGTGTCAAAAACAGGAAGGCAGATTATTATCTAAATGGCAATAGATTGGGAGAAGGGGAAGTGCAACGAGACCTGGGTGTCCTTGTGCACCAGTCGCTGAAGGTAAGCATGCAGGTGCAGCAGGCGGTTAAGAAGGCAAATGGTATGTTGGCCTTCGTAGCGAGAGGGTTTGAGTACAGGAACAAGGATGTCTTGCTGCAGTTGTACAGGGCCTTGGTGAGACCACATCTTGAGTATTGTGTGCAGTTTTGGTCGCCTTATCTGAGGAAGGAGGTTCTTGCCATGGAAGGAGTTCAGCGAAGATTCACCAGGCTGATACCTGGGATGGCAGGAATGACGTATGAGGAGAGATTGGGTCGATTGGGCTTATACTCGCTGGAGTTTAGAAGAATGAGAGGGGATCTCATTGAAACGTATAAAATTCTGAAAGGACTGGACAGACTAGATGCAGGAAGGATGTTCCCGATGGTCGGGGAGTCCAGAACCAGGGGTCACAGTCTAAGGATATGGGGTAAGCCATTTAGGACAGAAATGAGGAGGAATTTCTTTACCCAGAGAGTGGTGAACCTGTGGAATTCTCTACCACAGAAGGCAGTAGAGGCCAATTCATTAAATATATTCAAGAAGGAGTTGGATATATTTCTTAAGGCTAAAGGGATCAAGGGATATGGGGAGAAAGCAGGGACAGGGTTCTGAATTTGGATGATCAGCCATGATCGCATTGAATGGCGGAGCAGGCTAGAGGGGCCGAATGGCCTACTCCTGCTCCTATCTTCTATGTTTCTATGTTTCTATGTTTACAGTGTAACACTGATACGCACTGTCATCTAGTGACAAAGGCTTAATATTGCAACTCTCTTCTTTACGTGCATGTCTGTAGCTAGATTACCCAAAGTTGCCAACTGTAGTTGGTCATATTCCTGGAGGTTTCGTCACATGACCTCTCACCTCTAACTGCCCCGCCCCCAGACTCCTGCCATTGGTCGCCCGACATGGCCATCCTCGCAATTGGAAAGCGAACGGACTCTTTGTTACCCGATTGGCTGAATCTTGACTGTCGCTCAAACAGCCTTTTTTACCCCCATCGCCAATACTTTTACAACCAATAAAGGAAAGATTTCAAAGAAAAAAAACCACAATTCTTTTTAATGCCCCTATGATTTTTCTCCCGGAGTTGCTCGCAGCAGGGTCCAGGCGATATACTTTCGATTCCTGGAGACTCCAGGTCAATTCTGGAGTCTTGGCAACCCATTTAGCTTCAGTTTGGCGATGCTTCTTCTGCATTGCTGATCTTTAAATCCAGTTGTTGCACTTCTGGACTTCAACTTTCAATTCATAGAAACGACTTCTCACGGTTTTTTTTAAGCCGTTTGTTTATTGAGGATCCAAAAGCAGAGACTGCGTTATCCTAACGATGTTCTTGTATATGGTGAACACTACACAGGCCCAGCTCCTCATTATCCCTTGTGGCTACACATTCTATGGCCCCTCCCACAGTGCCCCTTAGCACAGGAATCTGATAACATCAGTAAGGGTGTTTCAACCACTTCAGTTCAGAGATAAACTAAGAAAAAGACTTTGATGACTGGCAAAATTATTTACCAATTCTAACAGCCAGTTTCCATTTAGTTCTTAGTGCCCATACGCCTATGGTGTAAAATTGCTCACGGTTCCTTATTAATTGGCCGTAACAGAATAACGTCACTCAGATGGGCCTAAGGACAGATGGTAGGGAGGTTGAAATATCACACAACTACACAATCATTTCAGAATTTGGGAACGAGGCGTGTTATTACACTTGTGGAAAGGGGATTCATTGCAATTTATCATTGCTGTAATAGAATTAGGAGGTGATTGATGCTGTGACTGGGTACAAAGCAAAAAGCCCCTGGCTCTGCCAACCCTGCCCTGAAAAAACCTCATCCACCATTTTACTAAAATAAGAACATTGTGGGTTAAGGAACAGACAGTACTCCAGTTTGAAATGTGCACAGAAAATGCTGGAAATACTCAGAAGGTCAGGCAGCAACTTTGGAGAGAGAATCAGAGTTAACGTTTCAGGTCTGTGGCCCTTCATCAGAACTGGAAAATGTTAGAGATGTTAGACAGGTTTTAACCAAGCATAGAGGCAGGGAAAGCGGGGAGGGGAGGAAAGAACAAAAAGGGAAGGTCTGTGATAGGGTGGAAGGCAGGAGTGATTAAATGACAAAAGGGATGATGGTGCAAGGTGAAAGGGGGTGGCAATGGGACAAGGAAAGAAACGAAAGATGGGTCTCGAGGAGGTGTAAATGGCAACAGCAGAACCATTACCAGCACCTGCTCTCCGAAAAAAATGGGAGCGGTGGTTATGATCTGAACTCGATGTTGAGTCCAGAAGTGCCTAATTGAAAGATGAGGTGCTGTTCCTCGAGCTTCATTGAAACAGTGTAGGAGGCCGAGGACAGAGAGGTCAGAGTAGGAATGGGGGAGAGAATTAAAATGGCAAGTGACAGGAAGCTCAGGGTCACACTTGTGGACTCAACGTGTTTGCCCTGGCTGACTGACTTGTGAAAAGTTCAATGTTGCTGGAAGATTCAGTCATAACAGGTGCTCTTTTATCTTGATTTATTTCCAATGCATCCAATCTGAATAATATTCCAATGTAAGTTTTCCGGTTACTACTGCTCTTAGAACTGGGTTAGAATGGGTACTGGGGTCAATAAATCAGGATGAGTTCAATCTTGCTTAATCTCACCCATTCTGCGCTGCATGCAAACATTTGGTTGGGCTTAAGGCTTTAAGGTCTTCAATATTTAAATCTACTGTAATGGTCAATCTTCACGTCACAGATATATCAAGCAGCTGACTGCTGTGTTGTTTGCCAGGACAAATAACCTTGTTATTATCATCATGGGCCACTGGCTGCAAAATGAAAGGACTTTGCAGTTTTTTTGCATGGCAGGATTCCCCAAAGTCCAGGGCATCATTAATAAAATCCTTGTATTCCATGCACACAATCCAAGACCTTCCTAAACCGGAAGAACTTCAACTGCATCAACACAGGATTTTACAAATGAATGCCGACATCCTAGGAAGCAGTCAAGATGCACCCAGGCTAAGACAATCCACCATTCTAAAATTATTTCATGGAGAAAGAAGAGAGTAGGAATTGTAGGCTTCGCAAAATCCCCCAGAAACTCGAACAGAACCCTAAGTGAAGTGATTTTTAAAGATCGCAAGAAAAAAACCTGAGGAAACTGACTTTTTGAATCTTACTGTTGGGAGAGACACCTTTCACAGACACAAGCTGCAAGGGGCGTGGCCAGGCAGTGAACAGATCAAGCTGTCTGGGAATTGTTTACACTGCAAATCCTACCAAGGTGCAAGAGACAAAGCAAAAACTCACAAACACATGGGCCCAGAAATTGATCTCGCTCTGTTCCCGCGGGGGTAAGGCTTTCCCGCGATCTCTCACCTCGCTTGTGCTTTTTCAGATCCAGCTCGCACGAACTTCATGTTCTAGAGATCAGCTGGGCAGTGCTTGCGTATCCCAGCGGCGTAGTGAATTCGTGCGAGCTGTGGGATCACGTGACTCAGTTAGAGCCAATGGCAGCACACCATCTTCCATTCATAAGTTTCACAGCACGGCTGTGAAATCTATGAATCTTACACCCCCCCAAAATAACAGCTAAACCTCAATTAAATTTAAAAAAAACCCCATCACATTAATAAAATAAGTATAGTTAATTAAATTAACCATTTTAAATAAAAAATTAAATTTTTGAAAAAATTTAAAATCTTTTAAAAAGTTATAAAAATAAACTTACCTGTCTTTAAAGTCTCTAAAAAAGATATACCTGTTAAAAAAAATTCAAAAAAATACTTAATTCACTACTTACCTTCTTAAAAGCGGGTCTTACTCCTCCTTTTTACATTTCCAAAATCTTCCGTACTTACCTGCGCGTCCAAAGCATGAAGTGCACAGCATGCGCGCAGCCTGTAGCGCGCACGCGATGCACCGAGGACCCGCCCCCTTTTCAGAAGAGCAATTGCCGGTTTTCAGCGCATGCGCAGGGCATGCAGAAAACCGGCAATTGGAGTGGGAATACGCGAGAGTACGCAGTGCGTACTCTCGCGTCCCGGGATCAATTTTCGGCCCATTAAATCCCCAGGTGCAAACAGGATGCTGGGAATCTAAAAACGATTCCTGACAATAAAACTTCCAGCACACAGTTTCATAGCCATTATCCTATCAAAAACCCATCAGCCAAAGTATCGACCAGAGCAGTTAAGAAAGCCCGCCAAAAGACCTAGGACAATAGGGTGGAGATTTGGCGCGTAGATAAGGCTGTGTTTAAATCGGAAAACGATCAAGACATGTTTAACACTGAGCAAAAGCCATCGGAACTGGCAAGTCCACCAAAACTAGACAATTGGACTAAGCAAGGTTCATTTGCAACCAAAAGGAATCCGTTTTAGTAAGGGTTTTTTGGGCGCGAAAAAGAAACAGTATAATTTGAAAGCCTGTGCTATAATTTCTCTCTCTTTCGGACTGGCTGACCACGCGGACACAGCTCTCTCCCTGCTCCAGCAAAACCTACCACAAGCCACGAGGAAGAAGGCTAGAAAACAGACCAGCACGCAAGAAGAAACCAGAGCGACTGCCTCAGTGACCATCGGACACCTCGCAGCAACAAGGGCCTTACGGAGTCTTTTAAACAAAAGACTCTAAAATCCTGTCAAGGATTCGTTGGTGCGCATTATCCCTGATCTCCTGAAACCAAAAACCTAGCTAGATAGTGGGATCTTTGGGAGGGATAAGGTTTTGTTTGATATATTGTCATTTCCCTCGCTTGTACCGTGTGCTCCCAATCTGTGTTTAAGTAATAAGTGTGTTTCAAGTTTGTTACCTTTTTCTTTTAATAAAGTAAAATTCGTTCATCAGAACCTGTTGTTTAGTGCAATTTTGTTCACAACCCCTAAATAAGCCCAAAGTCTAGGAACCAGAGGGGTGTGGGAGCGATTCGAACCGCTCACTGTGTCAGAAAGCGAAGGCTGACCCCATTAAGATACCCCTTACAGCATGGCTCCTAGGAAACCTAAACTATCATCTTCAGCCCTGGCTCCTAATAACACTTAGAGATAACTATGACTAGCAGCAGAGCAAAGTCCTATTATCAGGCATACGTATGCCTCCTGAAGCAGCTCTTCAGATGCCTGGATGGCTCAGGTGGGGGCATCTTACAAGACGATCTTACAATACGGTCCTGTTCGAGTCTCCAAGATCATCGTATTCAGCTACATGCTCATGACTGTGCCAGTCAAAGAGGCATAAGCAAGGACAGGTGGAGAAGGCAGACACTCAGCCACAACCAAACACACACCAAGATGAAGTGAAGTGTCCCGAACAGATGCAGCTGAAGCACCTTTGCAGACAGTAAGAGTCATATGGTAGTCTCTCATTGACAAGACCTTCACCGAATACTGGAACAACAACAACTTGCATTTATATAGCGCCTTTAACGTAGTAAAATGTCTTGTAGAATTCGCAATATATCGCGATTTTATTAATAAGGAGAAAAACACATAGTTTCGTTCAAACAGCTTTTATTTCAGCAGAATGCTGTCAGGTTTTCAAAGTGGACACAAGCAGCTTGTAAAATGGCCGCCACGCCTCGTGGCGGAACATTCTAGACTTTTCGACAGGCAGACAAGATGGCGTTCCAATAAACATTTGTGCAAGATCGATTAAGACTCAGCACATTTAAGATAATACACGAGACATCATGGGTTTACAGTATACACATAAATACTGAAATCGGTCTCCCAGGTGCGAATAAGGGCTATTGTACCAAGTAATCAAGAACCCATCCAAAGACATTAATATGTAAAATCCCAACGACTCTACGATGAGAGAGCCGTTAGCGGGTAGTTACAGAAAACACTTGGAAGCCCCAAAACCCCTCCAGGGAGAACACCGACCGATTAAACAATGGGAGAAATATTAACAGGTACTCAGACAATTACGAGTAGCCCCGAAACCCATTAAAACGAAGATCACCCTATACAAGAAATTTGAGCGCCAAACCCTAACAAAAGAAAAGACATTAAGGTTGGGCGGGAAAAGGAAGATTTTGCACTATAACTACAAGCTCCAAACCGTCCATCTTTCTCTTATCCTCGTGGCTGCTCCTGTGCTCTTATCCTCTGATCCTGCTGGCGTTTATCCTCGTGGCTGCTCTTGACTCGCCGTCTTGTTCCTGTTTGCCTCGTGTCTCTTTTCAAAAGACTGTTGAACTTTACGATCCGCTCGGATCTACCTCGTGTCGTGTCGCGAAGACCTGTGTAGAACTGGGCTCTGAAGCCTTGAAGCGGGCGCACCATCCCGATAAGTCGGTAAACGGTGTTGGAACCGAGGCCCGAGATGAGATGAGATGAGATGAGATGAGATGAGATGAGATGAGAAGAGAAGAAGACCATACTTATCGCCACGGTCAGTAAGCTCCGACCGCGCCTGTAGGTCGAATAGACACTTTCCTTGCCAGGAAGACTTCTTCGAGTTTTACAGAACTGCCAGGAAGATTATTCTTCGAATTTTATCGTACCTGTGCAAGGGCACAGGAAGACTCTTCTTTGAGTTTTATCGTACCTGTGCGAGGGCACAGGAAGACTCTTTTTTGAGTAGAGTCGGAACTCCGAGGACAACACAGATCTTCATGACAGCAGACGTTCCAGCCTGCTAGCCGGAGCAGAAACGAGTAAACAAGTGGGGCCCGGAGACCCCCTGATCGACACGTGGGTGCTGCGGTGAAAAACATCCGATCAGAGTTTTCGGAATTCTCCGAGTTATCACGAGTGGTGAGCATGAGTCTCGATCCTACGAATCTAGCTTAGGACAGATATTGATAGGGGAGGGTTTTAAGTATTAAGGATAATTGTAATGTGTGCCCCCATTTACGATGTGTCGTTCGTTCCTCGTTTCCCTGAAATTAGTTACATAACTGCGTGTAAGATTGTACTGTCATTAATCTGTGCTTATGACATGTATTTCGTAATCTTAAATAATATGCAATAAAGATTTTCCATTTCGTACCATTCAACCGAGTCTACCTGAGTTTCATCTCCATTACTGCTCTCGCATCTAAGTCCAGTGTCAGAACCGTAAGGGCGAGTGGGTCGAACCACTCACAGGTGTCTAGTGCTCCCAGACTGGCTGGAGACCAGAACAGGCAACAAGGCCTAAACTCGCACTAGCATCCAGGCTGCACAGAGCCACACGAATCTCACAGGTTGAGAGACAAAAACCCTTACAGAAAATGGCGACCGCGGCAGGACACTGGCAGCGAGAGGGTAGTGTGTTAGACTTTGGTGTGAATGTACGAAATGTCATGCAGGAAAAGATAGCAGATTATGTGTTCGGAAAGGTAAATTTAACTAAGAAATGGATAAGTGACCTGTTAGCGGATAAGTGTCCACTAGAGGCAGCCGAGAGGTGGACAGATAGTAAGGAACATAAAAAGACAGTCGAGAAAGCGGTCTGGTTAATGTGTTATAAGAGGCAGGTCCAGATTTCAAACCAGGTCATTACAGCGCAAACAGCTCGGATCAGGCATTTAGAGGAGGAAATGGACGAGAAGGTCTCTGGAGGGGAGTTGCTCATTAGGAATTTAAGTGCGCTGCACCGAGAACGCCAGGAAATCACCAGTCACCACAAAGCAAAAATAGATTACCTCGAGTGCCAGGTCACTGAGGCAAAGTTAAGTGAGGGCAGACTAAAGGAACGATGTGCCCGCCAAGCTGCCCAGATAAGAGCCCAGGAAGAGAGCTTAACGGGGGTTAGGGCGGCATATAAGATGGCCCTTGAGGATAAATTTCAGGGGGCCGATCATAGCGTCTGCCAAAAGGAGATAGAGCACCTTAAAAGGGCCGTGAACAAAGCGCACGGCATGGTGTGCCTTATCAGTCCGTCAGCACACCAGCCGCTAGTAGATGAGGAGTTTCAGAAATTCCCACCAAGTAAAGCAAAGGAAGTATTAGCCACTACGCCCTCCGCGCCACCCAGCTATTCGGAAACCTGGGTAAGGGAGGAAGTAGTAGAAGAAACGAAAGAGCCCACTGAGGGAGAAGTGGAAAAGGGACCGTTGTGTCCAGTTACGGGTATAAAAAGGGGCCCAAACAGAAACGGTGGGGAAGAAGGGGATCTCCTCAACCAGCTTGTGTTGCCTCACAGCTCACACCAGCTGAGAGTTATGATAAATCACGTACGGAAGCTGACCGAGTCAGACGACCCTTCCGTACATTTCAGAGAAGTTGAGCAAACCGCAGCCATTAACGGCTGCGATGATGGGGAAACAGCAAAAATGCTGTTATTTTCGTTAGGCAGTTCAATCCTTCAGTGTCTCTCGGACGAGAGCAAGAGGGGAACCAAGACCTATGAGGCATTAAAAAATGAGGTCCTAGAAGTATTGGGGACGGACGATGAAGGTCCGTTTGTTAGAGTGGGACAGACAGTGCAGATGGAGGGAGAACCCCCGAAGGTTTTCGCCGACAGGCTGTGGCCAGTATATCAGCGCAGCTGTCCAGGTGCGCCAGAGCGCGACGCTGTGGATGGCATCGGTTTAACTCATTGGCTTAGGTGTATAGTAGCCAACAGTTTGCCAGCCGTCAGAGAGCAGGCAAAAGCGTGGTTTGATCCCACTGACCCCAACATTACGGAAGAGTCGGTCTTAAATCGACTCACGGTAGGATACCGTAATATCAGGGGTATGGGAACACGTCCCCTTAAGGGAAAGGTACATGAGGTACGACCCGCAGCCTCGGCTCAAAGGGAGTGGCATCAGGAGGGTAACCGCGCCCCGCAGGCAAGTAATGCTTGTTACGGGTGTGGGAGGACAGGGCACTGGCGCAAGAACTGCAGGAACCCTTGGAAGGATTCCAGGGATAAAAATCCCGCAGCCCGAGCCCAGATGCCTGTCTCTGTTAGGGAAGCTAGTGCACCCACCCCTCCCGACGACCTCGAAACAGTGTTGGGAGCCATGCGCAACTTCATGAGTGCACATGGAAAAGTGGCGGTTGCTACCGGCCCCGTAGGTGCCACAGGCCCGTCTAACCATACCCAATGACTAGAGCCCGCGCAGCCCGTCTACCTGTGTCCGCTCAGCTATGATGCGTGGAAGCGACCCCTGGTGGAAATGGAGGTAGAGAAACAGAAGGGTAGTTATTTGTTGGACACGGGAGCTTCTTGCACCGTGATTCATACAGATAGCCCTTTTGACTCACCGCTATCTACCAAGGTCCCATTCACATTAGCGGGGTTCACGGGAAAAGAACAGGCTGGCGCGTTCTCCCTTCCGCTATCCATTCGTTTGGGAGCACTCCACATCAAGTGGAAGTGCATACTGATGGAATGGCAGGAGGGGGGTGGAAGAGGTATCCTCGGGTCCGATCTCCTATCAGGGCACGGGATCCTCGTGGACCTCAGAAATCACTGTCTCTGGGGGGCTAAGAGTGAAAAAGGCGAGGTAGTGGTAATTCCGGGGGAGGAAGAAACAGGGGTCCTGTGTACCATGCAGCCATCCGGAGGCTACGACCTCGGGCTTATGGTCGCAGATGTCCCAACGGACATGCAAACGTACGTGTCAGATAATATGCACGCGTTTGCAACCCACAAGCACGATTGTGGGAGGGTTACCGGGTTTGAGGTCAGCGTAGATGGGGACCCCATGACCCGGCCCCAAAAACAGTATAACTTCCCCAAAGAAGCAGAACCCGATATGGAGACAGCAATGTCCTCCTTGGTGCAGCAGGGCGTGTTGAGGCCAATAGCCACACACGTGAACTCCCCATTATGGCCGGTTAGGAAGCCGGATAATTCGTGGAGGGCCACGGTGGACTACAGAGTCCTTAACAGTAACATTCCCGCCTGCGCGCCCACGGTAGCAGCAGTTGCTGACCTAATAGGGAGTATCCCAGCGTCCGCGACCACGTTCACGGTGCTGGATATCTCGAACGGTTTTTGGTCCATCCCGCTGCGGCGAGAGGACCAGTACAAGTTTGCCTTTACTTTCAAAGGACAACAGTACACGTGGAACTGTCTGCCACAGGGTTTCCACAATAGCCCCAGTATTTTCCATCAGTGTATGGCAGGAAGTTTAAAGGAGTTTAGTCAGCCCAATCAGATAGTGCAGTACGTGGATGATTTGCTCCTATTTACGGATTCAAGGGAGGAGCATGGACCACTGCTGGCCGAGTTATTGGAGCTGCTAGCGAGAAAGGGTTTTAAAGTAAACCCTAAGAAAGCACGTATCGGTCAGCAGGAAGTAAAATTCCTGGGGCTGAACATTCGCGCTGGGGAAAGAGCCATAGATAAGGCTAGGAGGGAGTCGGTGCAAGAGTTACCGATTCCCAACAATATAAGGGGTGTGAGGTCCTTCTTGGGACTGACCGGTTACTGCAGGGATTTTATCGAAGACTATGCGGCCACAGCGGCGCCGCTCCTCTGACTCCTCCATAAGGGAGTGGAGTGGTCTTGGGACGAGGGCTGCCAAGCAGCCTTCGAGAAGTTAAAAAGGGATCTGCAGACCGCGCCAGCCTTAGGGGCCATAGATGGGGGGAAGGAGTTTTTCCTGGAGGTAGCTGCCAGCGGGGACAGCTTGAGCGCTGTGCTGCTCCAAGAGCGTCACGGCAAGCTGAGGCCGGTTGTCTATTCGTCCAGGGTGTTAACGGATGTGGAGAGAAGTTTCTCCAATTGCGAAAGGCACCTTTTAGCCACGCATTGGGCTGTGAAAAGATCAGCGATCTTCACAGGACTCTCTCCCATCACTCTCCTCACCCATCACACACCAACTAAGATGCTTCTAGATGGGAGGATTAAAGATGGGACCGTAAGCAGCGTGCGCATTGCGCGCTGGACCCTTCTTCTTTCCCAGATGGATCTTAGAGTAAAAGGTCTTTGCGAGCCCAGGCTTGCGGCCAATTTGGTATACCCCGGTACAGCCCACCGGTGTTCGGTGGAAGGGGTGTGGGACGTCAACATAGGTTTGCGGGCCGGGATACATCCCACTGGGCGCGAGATTTATGTTGATGGTTCCAGCACAGTATCTGCTGGCGAACGACTCACAGGGTGTGGAGTTTATGACCCTGCGGCAAACCTTGCCCTGGCGATCAAGCTCCCTAGCACCATGAGCGCGCAGCAGGCTGAGCTGTCTGCTGTGGTGTACGTTGTTACCCACCCAGACATTTTCCCAACCCCATACACGATTTGCTCGGACAGTATGTTCACATGCAATTCGTGTACGGAATACCTGGCCATTTGGTCCCGCCGTGGATACACCTCCGCGGACGGGCGACCTTTAACGGTGAAGCCCTTGCTGGAAAAGATCCTAGCAGCAGTAGGGGAGGAAGGGGAGATTTTCATCCATAAGGTGAAGGCTCACTCCTCCACAGAGCCCCGAGGGGAGGGCAACCAGCAGGCGGATGCGCTAGCCAGGGAAGGTGCCCGCAACGGCATTTTCTGGGACCCCTATGGGACCAGACCCATGGCAGCGATCCAAGGCAGGGACGGGAATCCCGGGAACTCCAGGGTAGCATTGCCCCTAGACCTTAAGACCGTCCAAACCCAGGATCCCGCCCTAAAAGCAGTCCTAAAAACCATTGCTGAGGGGAAGCAAGTAGAGGGTCCGTACAGTACGGCAACCCTCTCAGTTAAGGAAGGCATGCTGTTCCGCGAGGAGCAGTGGGTTGTGCCGCAGCAGCACAGGAGGGAATTCCTCCAGTTGGCTCACGAGGGACCAGGGGCAGGGCACCCCGGGCCCGAGGTTACCTGGCAACGGGTAGAGCAAGCGGGATGGTGGCCGGGGCTCAGGGAACAGGTCCGCGAGTTCTGTGCAAACTGTCTCGTGTGCGCTGCAAACAACCCAGACCCCCAGAAAAGGAAAGTGCCCATGGGGCACGTAAGAAGGGTAGAGGGACCATGGCAGTCGATACAGATCGACTATATAGGGCCCCTGCCCACCACCCAGGGAGGCTATAAATACTGCCTCGTCTTGGTGGATGTGTTTTCCAAATGGGTGGAAGCCTTCCCCTGTCGAACAGCTACGGCACTGGGTACTGCAAAAATCTTGGTCAGGGAAGTGTTCTCGCGGTGGGGACTCCCCCGTTTTGTGGAGTCAGACCAAGGGAGTCATTTCACCGGCCAGGTGATGCAGAACACCCTCATGCTTTTGGGCATTGAAGGGAAATGGCACGTAGCACACAATCCCCAGTCATCCGGGATTGTTGAACGCATGAACCGGACCCTGAAGGAGAAATTGAGGAAAGAGACTAGGAACTCGCCCCAAAAATGGGCGGAGGTTCTGCCTTTAGTCCTCATGGGGGTCCGGGCCAGTCAGTCGAAAAGTACGGGGTACTCCCCGCACGAGGTGATGACTGGGAGGCTCATGCGAACCCCCACCCATGTGCTAGCGCCGGTGCTCACTGAGGGTCAGCTCCAAGAGATAAGCAGGGACAAGTTCGCCCAGACCCTCTTGGAGCGCCTGAAGCAGGTTTATGAGCAGGCGGCTGGGAACATGGGAAGGCAGCATCAGGGCAATCGCCTGTTGCTGGAACCCCGCAAAACGCGGGAGTGGGAAGTAGGAGACCAGGTTATGGTCAGAAACTACGCCAGAGTAGGGAGTCTGGAACCACTGTATATGGGACCCTACAATATTGTAGATAAGGCGAGTCCCATGGTATACGCCGTAAAGGTACCTCGGCGCACTAAGTGGTTCCACGTAAACCAGTGCAAACTGTACAAGCCAGGTGCACAAGGGAAAACCACAGGGGAAAACCCTGCGAGTGGGGACTCGCAGCCCCAGGTAGGACCACAAGGCACACAGGCAGGCAGAGCAGCTTGCATCAGGGAAGGAGGCATCCTGGAAAATTGTGAAACATTTTTGTGGGGTTGGGAGTCAGATGAGGGAGAGTTCCAGGAACTCGAGTCAGATGAGGATAGTGATGAGGACGAGTGGGAATCGGGGAACGCAAGGGTCGCCCCCGATTCAGGTATAGGGAGGACAGGGGCTGCAGATAGAGATCCACACAGGGTGGACACCGAGGCTGCAGGTCCCGAACACAGGAGGGAGGAGCTAGGGGAGGCGGAGCCAGCCACTGTGGGACCACAGGGCGTGACGGTGAAAACCTCAGAGCCCGAGCCGCCCGCCTTGAACGTCCTGCCCTCGAGGGAGGTAGGGATTGCGAGTGAAGGGCCGCCTGCTGGGCCGAGCAGGGCGGTGCCACAAGCTGCAAGTCCCGAGGTCAGGGAGGCGGAGTCAGGGGAGGCGGAGCCAGCGACTGTGGTGGGACCACAGGTCGTCCTGGTGGAAGTCTCGGAACCTGGTCCGTCGGTCCTGGGATTCCTGCCCCCGACAACTCCTCGTAGGTCAAGTCGAGCACCCCAGCCCAGGAAGATGTGGTCATGTCCACAGACTGCCCCAAGGCGCAGGCTTAAGGTTAAGGCAGCCCAGGTAGGGCCCAGTCCCATCGCAGCAGCAACAGGCTGCGGCAGATCAAAGGAAGGGGTCAGTGCCCTCCCACCGTCGGGAAGAGCTCGCAGCAGCCTTCTCAGAATTTAAAGGGGCCGCCCTGAGAACGGGCGGCGCTGTACAGTTATAGTTTAAGGATAAGTTTCTAGGTTTATAGTTTAAGGTTAAGAATAAGTTTATAGTTTTAAATAAGGTTATAAGTTTATAGTTTTAAATAAGGTTAAGTTTGTAGTTTAATTTTAACAGAAAATGGTAAAATGATGGGAGCTTTAGATAGGTTTAGTTAAAGTTTATTTAGTGAACATTGAAGTTTACGTGAGGCGAGGTCAGGGGACCCGCTCACCCTTCACAAAAGCCAGAGACTCTTGCGAGGCTGGCTACCTCATTCTATCTGATCACAGGAACCAAGGAAGGATGGAACGAATTCTAGTATTGCTCGCGGCAATCGGATGTGGATTGGCCTATCGAGGCCGCACCAAGGATGTCGTGGTGTTTGGATGCTCCGGGGACACGGCCCCCATCGCGGTGGATGGGACCGGAAGGCGGGAGGCTGAGGAGACCACCACCTATTTCCACAAGGGAAGGTGGCCAGGATGGCTGGGAACGAACTCAACGGAGTATTCCAGCACATCGGGGTTTGCCTACCAAGAGACTTCTTTAATGTGCCCCAAAGTAAGGATCATCGCACCCAGGATCAGCGTCACCGTCGGCAAACGGATTTGTTTGACTTGTAGTGGGAATGTCCCATTGAGCCGATGGTGGTGGCTGCGAAAGCTGAGCAAAAACATGAGGAACTCTTCGGTCGAGTGGGAACGACTGGGTAATAATACCCATCGGACAATTACGGGGACAAACGGACAAGTGAGAGTCTGTTGGGACAAATGGTGGGAACCGGATGAGGGAATTTATGTATGTATGTGGGGGTCAAAGTACGCTTGCCCCAAAGGCATCTCCATATTTTTCATTAATCAATGGCAGGATAACGGACAGGGGATGAGGTGGGATGCGAGCACCAGGGGGTGCGGAGCCCCATACTCTTCGATCCCGGTAAATGCCACTGAACTCATTACGCGCCCACGCAAAGCCCCGCCCACGATTCCGGTGGTTCTAGCTAAAGAGGAAGGGTGCCCTAAAACTAGTAAGGGACCCGGGAATGGTTTGGTACTGGTCCCCACAGACCAGATACTATTTCAGGGGGTACATTACGCGGTGGCCTCGGTGATTTTAAATCTCACCGAGGTACGGTTACCAGAGTGGTGCCCCAAAAAGACGGAACAGTTATATCAGGTCCTGTTGACCAAGATGTTCAGACAATTTTACGAATTCGATTTCGCGGAAATTGATAAAACAAGTTTGTACACCGCACCACATGAAGTTTTTGATCAAGTGGGGAGGCAAAGAAGGGGTGTAGTGAACGACGCGTTCACTGCTTTTAACACGGGTACATCTGTGGTCAACGCTCTAGACAGTGTGGAGCTGCAGACCCAGATTAATGGTTTAAAGACGCAATTAAAAGACATTCTAACAGATGAAAATAAGGTGGTTGGGTCGGGTTTACACGAGGACCAAGCCATGACTCTCCATTTAAAGGAAATTATAGCAGAGCTAGAGAAACATGCAAAGACGGTAAATGCCCTGATTAGGGAAGATCGGAATGCATCCGATCAAGCTGCGCAGAATGAGGTGTGCGTGCTTTACGGGGCGTGGTTACTGGGCGAGGGCCGCAGTAATTTGGAGGATTTAAAACAAGGTTTGGTCCCGTCCTGGATAAGTAACAAACACCTGCGGGCGCTCCACCCTTTTCAGAACGCATTAAGCCCGTGCCAGCTCAGGCTAGCTTCAGAAGCATACCCAGTCCCCGTGGACTGCGGACGATCAAACCATACTATCATGGGTATAGTACTACGTATGCCGGTTTTGGGCGACACAGCAAAGCCCGCCCCGGTGTATCGGGTAGAGAACATTGGTGTCATTCAGGGGGGAGCCCACATTCGCTATGCAGCGGTTCCACCCTACGTCATCCGCTGGGAGCAAACGATGACAGGTACAGATCTCTCTGGTTGTCGTGGCAGGGGAGCACACATAATACTGTGTCCCCAGCACTTGAATGCCTTTTTAACACCACAGTGCGGGTTCAGAACGGCTGGCGCCAAGTCCATGAATTGCACCATGGAGGCAATGGCACAAGATCATGTGCCTCCGCAGGTAGCATACATCGGGGGTGGAACATATTGTGTTACCACTGCAGCGCAACACTACCAGCATGGAAACCGTAGCCGGTGTCCGGTGAGTGACAGCAGTTTCTGTTTCAAACCCAGGGCGGAAGTTCAAGTAGCACAACAGCGAATTGTCCCAATCCCTGAACCATCCACTGTTCATCTAACAGTAAAAGAGAATTTCACCGACTTGCAGCGATTCGTCGCGCATTTCGGATACCTCATTCCCCCTCTCCCTGAACACCTCACCAAGCTTTTAAAAGCCGTCACGGTGTCACAAAACATTTTTACACACTAGAGCAGAAAACTGTCGAAATAGGGACAGACATTCTGGATATAGTAATTCCACCGTGGTGGAATCTGTTCACCAATATTGAAGTGCCTTCATGGATCAGAATAGCCTCCCACATTTTAGTTGTATGCCAAGTTTTTATTGTAGTGTACCTATTGGTCGTACATTGTAAGAGAGGCAAACGCCTCACCAAGCACGAAAACACGGGAGAGTGGCGAGAACGTTACGTGCGCGTGCACGATGAAAGCACCGTGTAATCGGAAAATGGCGTCACTCCCGCTTGCCACGTGCGCCGCGGAAGTTTGTACTCGATCGTGATTTTTCAGAAACTGTAAATACGTTTGGAACTCGACATGTTTTAAGAGTTGGTGTTGATTATTTTGGTGATGGTGTTGTAGTTAAAAATGATTGTTTGGTTTTGTTTTGTTTTTCCTTTCCCTAAATAAAAATATGAATATACAGGTGATACGAGAGGCATCGGCCTGGTTACGCCTGGAAGGAAAACAAGTGGTGTAAGTTTAAAGGCAAATAATGCCTACGGTGCTATAAAATGTAATTTTCTTGGGAAATAAGGACGACGCAAAGACCCTAGATAGTTTAAGTTATGGGATTAAATTTTCTGGATCTGGAGAAATCGAGATAATATTGCTCACCACTATATTTTTGATACGATAAGCGGAGTTATTCGCATCAACAGGAGGGACTGTAGAATTCGCAATATATCGCGATTTTATTAATAAGGAGAAAACACATAGTTTCGTTCAAACAGCTTTTATTTCAGCAGAATGCTGTCAGGTTTTCAAAGTGGACACAAGCAGCTTGTAAAATGGCCGCCACGCCTCGTGGCGGAACATTCTAGACTTTTCGACAGGCAGACAAGATGGCGTTCCAATAAACATTTGTGCAAGATCGATTAAGACTCAGCACATTTAAGATAATACACGAGACATCATGGGTTTACAGTATACACATAAATATTGAAATCGGTCTCCCAGGTGCGAATAAGGGCTATTGTACCAAGTAATCAAGAACCCATCCAAAGACATTAATATGTAAAATCCCAACGACTCTACGATGAGAGAGCCGTTAGCGGGTAGTTACAGAAAACACTTGGAAGCCCCAAAACCCCTCCAGGGAGAACACCGACCGATCACACAATGGGAGAAATATTAACAGGTACTCAGACAATTACGAGTAGCCCCGAAACCCATTAAAACGAAGATCACCCTATACAAGAAATTTGAGCGCCAAACCCTAACAAAAGAAAAGACATTAAGGTTGGGCGGGAAAAGGAAGATTTTGCACTATAACTACAAGCTCCAAACCGTCCATCTTTCTCTTATCCTCGTGGCTGCTCCTGTGCTCTTATCCTCTGATCCTGCTGGCGTTTATCCTCGTGGCTGTTCTTGACTCGCCGTTTTGTTCCTGTTTGCCTCGTGTCTCTTTTCAAAAGACTGTTGAACTTTACGATCCGCTCGGATCTACCTCGTGTCATGTCGCGAAGACCTGTGTAGAACTGGGCTCTGAAGCCTTGAAGCGGGCGCACCATCCCGATAAGTCGGTAAACGGTGTTGGAACCGGAGGCCCGAGATGAGATGAGATGAGATGAGATGAGATGAGAAGAGAAGAAGACCATACTTATCGCCACGGTCAGTAAGCTCCGACCGCGCCTGTAGGTCGAATAGACACTTTCCTTGCCAGGAAGACTTCTTCGAGTTTTACAGAACTGCCAGGAAGATTATTCTTCGAATTTTATCGTACCTGTGCAAGGGCACAGGAAGACTCTTCTTTGAGTTTTATCGTACCTGTGCGAGGGCACAGGAAGACTCTTTTTTTGAGTAGAGTCGGAACTCCGAGGACAACACAGATCTTCATGACAGCAGACGTTCCAGCCTGCTAGCCGGAGCAGAAACGAGTAAACAAGTGGGGCCCGGAGACCCCCTGATCGACACGTGGGTGCTGCGGTGAAAAACATCCGATCAGAGTTTTCGGAATTCTCCGAGTTATCACGAGTGGTGAGCATGAGTCTCGATCCTACGAATCTAGCTTAGGACAGATATTGATAGGGGAGGGTTTTAAGTATTAAGGATAATTGTAATGTGTGCCCCCATTTACGATGTGTCGTTCGTTCCTCGTTTCCCTGAAATTAGTTACATAACTGCGTGTAAGATTGTACTGTCATTAATCTGTGCTTATGACATGTATTTCGTAATCTTAAATAATATGCAATAAAGATTTTCCATTTCGTACCATTCAACCGAGTCTACCTGAGTTTCATCTCCATTACTGCTCGCGCATCTAAGTCCAGTGTCAGAACCGTAAGGGCGAGTGGGTCGAACCACTCACAGGTGTCTAGTGCTCCCAGACTGGCTGGAGACCAGAACAGGCGACAAGGCCTAAACCCGCACTAGCACCCAGGCTGCACAGAGCCACACGAATCTCACAGGTTGAAAGACAAAAACCCTTACAGTCTCAAGGCGTTTCACAGGAGCGTTACCAAACAAAATTTGACAGCGAGCCACATAAGGAGATATTGGGACAGGTGACCAAAAGCTTGATCAAAAAGGCAGGTTTTAAGGAGCGTCTTAAAGGAGGAGAGAGAGGTAGAGAATCGGAGAGGTTTAGGGGGGGAATTTCAGAGTTTAGGGCCCAAGCAGCTGAAGGCACGGCCGCCAATGGTGGAGCGGTGAAAATCAGGGATGCGCAGGAGGCCAGAATTGTAGGAGGGCAGAGATCTCGAAGGGGTGTAGGGCTGGAGGCGGTTACAGAGGCAGGGAGGAGTTTGATGACAAGGATGAGAATTTTAAATACGAGGCGTTGCCAAACCAGTAGCCAATGTCGGTCAGCGAGCACAGGGGTGATGTTTTCATTGGCCAAGTGGACCATCACCAACACTGGCCTCTGCACTAATTCAAGTTACTATGGATCCTATTCCTTTCATTTTATCAAATGGTAATGCAACAACAGTAGCAGTCATAAAATGTGTCCTGCTATAGCATGGGCATGTGAAGCTTGGAAAGAACTGCCTTGTGAAGCTCAATCAGGGTGCTACAGGATGAGAGGAAAGTACTAGAGGCCCGCATAACTTTGCTCATCTACTTGACATAGTACAATGCTGTCCAGCCTTACTTAGGCAAACTTCCTGAGGCTATTACCTTTGTTCTCATTTGCTCCCATGCCATCTGCATATTTGCCACGACGTTTACTCTGGTAGCCATCTCCCGCAAAGACCTTTGGTCGGGAGGGTGCCCTGGGATGCTAAAGAAGACAATTTTTTTTGCCTTCTGTCACTATCTCCAAAGGTCCATCTGTGAGCCAATGTGCTCGGTCTCCTTTTCCTACCAGAACTCCTCCTCTGTACAGCAACAATGAAGCAACCCCCTAAAATAGCAGCTGCAGCCTTTAAGAGCCACTCAGCTACAGATGCACACTATTTCTCAACTCTCCCTCCCCACACTGGGCTCCTATAGGCAGGCCCAATGCTATGTGCTCTCAATATTTTAGTGCCCACATGATTCACCCCACAATATTATACAAATTAGGTTGATTGCACTTATTACAGCGACAATGCAAAGAAATCCATCACTATGCACGATTCCTCCACATGCTGTGCACACTAATTCATTCTGTTCCATTTTGTTTTTAAAAAAAAGATGAGTTCAAATAGGCTGAAGAGCCTTCATTATCTAAGCCTATGAAAGTATGAGCAGCCTCCACTACCCATTGTCATCTCAGCCCCACTAGCAGGCCTCAGCTCAACATCCATTACAGTCCTCAGTGAAAACCCCCCATGGGAGGCCACACACTGGTACACCTGCCAAGGCTTCTCCGACAGCACCTCCCAAACCCGCGACCTCTACCACCTAGAAGGACAAGGGCAGCAGGCGCATGGGAACACCACCACCTCCAACTCCCCCTCCAAGTCACACACCATCCTGACTTGGAAATATATTGCCATTCCTTCATTGGCGCTGGGTCAAAATCCTGGAACTCCCTCCCTAACAGCACTGTGGGAGTACCATCACCACACGGACTGCAGCAGTTCAAGAAGATGGCTCACCACCACCTTCTCAAGGGCAACTAGGGATGGGCAATAAATGCTGGCTTTGCCAGGGATGCCCACATGCTGTGAATTAATAATAAAAAAACTCTTGTAGCCCCAGTGCCAGCCTGCATATAACCCATGCACCCCTGATGTGAACCCACGCAACCTCATACATGGTGTGAGATCAGGGTTTTGTGGGGTGACATTAAGATCGTGTGGGTTGACATTAGGACTGTGTGGGTTGACATTAGGATTGTCTGAGTTGACATTAGGATCGTGTGGGTTGATATTAGGATTGTGTGGGTTGACATTAGGATCGTGTGGGTTGACATTAGGACTGTGTGGGTTGACATTAGGATCGTGTGGGTTGACATTAGGATCATGTGGGTTGACATTAGGACTGTGTGGGTTGACATTAGGATCGTGTGGGTTGACATTAGGATCATGTGGGTTGACATTAGGACTGTGTGGGTTGACATTAGGATCGTGTGGGTTGACATAAGGACTGTGTGGGTTGACATTAGGATCGTGTGGGTTGACATTAGGACTGTGTGGGTTGACATTAGGATCGTGTGGGTTGACATTAGGATCGTGTGGGTTGACATTAGGATTGTGTGGGCTGACTTTGGAGTTTGGTTGAAACCTCTTTCTGTCAATGGTTTCACAGAAGGCAGTCATGGTGAGGTGAATTGAAGATTGCTAGTTGGATGAGGGGGAGTGGGGGCGAGGAAGTTAACGACCGAGTCCTGAGGTCAAATGACCTGGGGTTGAATGAAAAGAAAGAAAGACTTGCATTTATGGAGCGCGTTTCACAACCACTGGATGTCCCAAAGCGCTTTACAGCCGATGAAGTACCTTTTGAAGTGTAGTCACTGTTGTAATGTAGGAAATGTGGCAGCCAATTTGCACACAGCAAGCTCCCGCAAACAGCAATGTGATAATGACCAGATAATCTGTTTTTAGTGATATTGATTGAGGGATAAATATTGGCCAGGACACCAGGTAGATCTATCCCTTCTCTCCTTCAAAATAGTGCCATAGGTTCTTTTACATCCACCTGAGAGGGCAGACGGGGCCTTGGTTTAACGTCTCATTCGAAAGACAGCACCTCTGACAGTGCAGCAGTCCCTCAGTACTGCACTGGAGTGTCTGCCTAGATTTTTGTGTTCAAGTCTCTGCAGTGGGACTTAAACCCACAACCTTCTGACTCAGAGGCGAGGGTGCTACCACTGAGGCACACTGAGGGACCTAAACAGAGGTAAGGACAACACACAGAATTATGCTCTGCTAACCAGCATATTAGTGGCAAATTTAAACCCAAATGCAAACAATCTGTTTAGCTGAACAGTACTTTTATGATAGCAAAATACTGCAGATGCTGGAAATCTGAAATAACAACAGAAAACGCTGGAAAAACTCAGCACGCGAGGCAGCATCCGTGGAGAGAGAAACAGAGTTAACGTTTCAGGTCGAGACCTTTCATCAGAACTGGAAACAGCAGGAAATCAAATAGATTTAAGGCAAGGATAAAGCTGGGAAAAGGGGGAGGGGATGAAAGAACAAAAGGAGAGATTAAGAGACATTAAGAGACATTAAGAGATATTCAAGGCAAGAGGTGGTGTTAATGTGACAGGTTAAGGCTGAAAGAAGTGTGAACTGCACTGGCAGAATGAAGGACAGCTGCCAGCATCTAGGAGGGAAAAAAACAAAAGGGGGGGGGGCAAATAAAAGGGTGGATGAAAAAATGAAATATAAATGTGATTGGGGCTAAGGTTATGATCTAAAATTGTTGAACTCGAGATTGAGTCCAGAGGGCTGTAGCGTGCCTAAACGAAAGATGAGGTGCTGTTCCTCGAGCTTACGCTGCGCTTCTGTGGAACAGTGTAATAGGCCGAGGACGGTGAGGTCAGAGTGGGAGTGAAGCGGTGAATTAAAGTGACAGGCCACCGGGAGCTCGGGGTCCCCCTTACGGACTGAACGGAGGTGTTCCGCAAAGCAGTCACCCAATCTGCGTTTGGTCTCCCCAATGTAGAGGAGACCACATCGTGAGCAGCGAATACAGTATACTAAATTGCAGGAAGTACAAGTAAATCGCTGTTTCACCTAGAAGGGGTGTTTGGGGCCCTGGAGAGTGGGAAGAGGGGAGGTATAAGGGCATGTGTTGCATCTCCTGCGCTTACACGGGAAGGTGCTGGGCGAAGGGGAAGGGGTGCTGGGGGTGGTAGAGGAGTGGACTAGGGTGTCGCGGCGGGAGCGGTCCCTGCGGAATGCTGAAAGGGGAGGTGAGGGGAAGATGCGTTTGGTGGTGGGATCACGCTGGAGGTGGCGGAAGATGATCCGTTGAATGTGGAGGCTGGTGGGGTGAAAGGTGAGGACAAGGGGAACTCTATCGTGGTTCCGGGAGGAAGGGGCGGGGTGAGGACAGAAGTGCGGGAGATAGAACGGACACGGTCGAGGGCCGTGTCGACCACGGTAGAGGGGAATCCTCGGTTGAGGAAAAAGGAAGACATGTCGGAAGCACTGGTATGGAAGGTGGCATCATCAGAGCAGATGCGGCGGAGACGGAGAAACCGGGAGAATGGAATAGAGTCCTTACAGGAGGCGGGGTGGGAGGAAGTGTAGTCCAGGTAGCTGTGGGAGTCAGTGGGCTTGTAGTGAATGTTAGTCAATAACCTATCCCCAGAGATGGAGATGGAGAAGTCGAGGAAGGGAAGGGAAGAGTCGGAGATGGACCATGTGAAGGTGAGGGAAGGGTGGAAATTGGAAGCATAGTGAATGAAATGTTCTAGTTCAGGGCGAGAGCAGGAGACGGCACCGATACAGTCATCAATGTACCGGAAAAAGAGGTGAGGGAGGGGACCCGAGTAGGACTGGAACAAAGAATGTTCCACATATCCCACGAAAAGGCAGGCATAGCTAGGACCCATGCGGGTACCCATAGCAACACCTTTAATTTGGAGGAAATGGGTGGAGTCAAAGGAGAAGTTGTTCAATGTGAGAACAAGTTCAGCCAGGCGGAGGAGGGTGGTGGTGGATGGAGACTGGTTGGGCCTCTGTTCAAGGAAGAAGCGGAGCGCCCTCAGGCCATCCTGGTGGGGAATGGAGGTGTAGAGGGATTGTACGTCCATAGTGAAGAGGAGGCGGTTGGGGCCGGGAAACTGGAAACTGTTAAAATGGCGGAGGGCGTCGGAAGAGTCACGGATGTAGGTGGGAAGAGACTGGACAAGGGGAGAAAAAAGAGTCGAGATAGGAAGAGATAAGTTCCGTGGGGCAAGAACAGGCTGAAACGATGGGTCTACCGGGGCAGTCCTGTTTGTGGATCTTGGGAAGGAGGTAGAAGCGGGCTGTGCGGGGTTGGGGAACTATGAGGTTGGCGGCCGTGGGGGGAAGATCTCCAGAGGAGATGAGGTCAGTGACGGTCTTGGAAATGGTGGTTTGATGTTCGGTAGTGGGGTCATGGTCCAGGTGGAGGTAGGAGGAGGTGTCGGAGAGTTGGCGCTCAGCTTCCGCTAGGTAGAGGTCGGTACGCCAAACAACAACAGCACCACCCTTGTACTTTTATGATGTCTAACCACCATTACAGCAGGGACATGAATCAGAATAAAACAAAAGAAAGGCTTTCATTTACATTGCACCTTATCAGTCTCTCAGGATATCCTGAAGCACTTCACATACAATAAATTACTTTGACTTGCAGTCACTATTGTTAAGTGGCCAAACACTCTAGCTATTTTTGCACACTGCCAGAACCTACAAATAGCAAAGAGATGAATGACTAGTTAATCTGGTTTTTTTTCAGGGGTGTTGACTGAGAGAAGAACACTGGCCAGTTCTTGGAGTCATGCCATGGGATCTTTAAACAAGAAAGAAAGATCTTGCATTTATATAGCGCCTTTCACAACCTCAGGACATCCCAAAGCACTTTACAGCCAATGAAGTACTTTTAAAGTGTAGTCGCTGTTGTAATGTAGGAAATGCAGCAGCCAATTTGCGCACAGCAACGTCCCACAAACAGCAATGTCATGATGACCAGAACATCTGCTTTAGTAATGTTGGTTGAGGGATAAATATTGGCCAGGACACCAGGGAGAACGCCTCTGCATTCCTTCAAAATAGTGCCAGGTGGATTTTTTACGTCCACCTGAGAGGCTGGGTTTAGCATTTCATCCGAAAGATGGCACCTCCAACAGTGCAGCACTCCCTCAGATGATCTGTTTTAGTGATGTTGACCCACCTGAACCTATGGAACAAGCAGACAGAATCTTGTTCTCATGCAAAGAACTGCACCTCTGACAGTGCAGTGTCACCCTAGACTGCATGCCCGGACTGGGGCTGAGACAACAACCTACCGCCTCAAAGGCAAGAGTGTTATCAATTGAGCCAAGTTGGTATTCAGCAGACGGACACTTAAATTGGGTACTAAAGTGGGCCATTTTCAGATTCATATTGCAGTTATTTTTTTTTAATGAAACACCATTAGCAAAAATAAACTCTTTAAAATACCATTTGATTTTTGAAAAGCCAGCCATTTATATCATTACTTTGACTCATATTTGATGAATACCCTACAGTTGATAATTGGAATTCTACTGACACCTTGTGGTTAGAATGCAACAAAATAATTGGGAGGTTATTGGTGGTAAGTAATGTATGTAACTCAACGACAACTTGCACTTAGTGTCTTTAACATAGAAAACACATCCCAAGTTACCTCACATTAAGCTACTTTAATCTATCCACAAATGCGTGAGTTTCCTTGGGTTTGGCTGTGATTGTCCGTCAATTGAAAATATCATATGCAAATGACACCTCAGTGACTACACAAGGCAAGTTCTTCCAACAGGGCAGTACATTCACAGAGTGACAAAAACACCTCTTTGTACTTATAATCACCACTTTTCATTTTTTGCCACAATTTGATGATGTGGCGAAGCAGTGGGCATATGTGCCTGGAATCACAGCATCACGGGCAGTCAGTTATTCATTTTTTTAATACATAATGGTCTTTGGCAGAAGGAGGGAAACATTCAAACACGGGGGGGGGGAAAATTCAGTCGCGCCCGTTTGGGGCGCAAATATCGTCCGGGCGCAAAAATTAGCGCCTGGCGCTAATTATCGCCACCGACTGCAAACTTGACTTTTATCGCCCCTGGAGGTGATTGCAGCGCTAAATCAGGCGCTTCACACCTGTCTTAAGGCGCAAAGGCCGAGGAGCGAGGCGCTACCTCAGAGCGCTGGCGAAGCTCATGTAATGTCAGTCAGCAATGGAACACACACACAATGGCACGGGCCAGTTCTTAAAGGGGATGGTTAATCTTGCTTTCCATCCACATCCTGCTCATTGCAGCCTTGAATCGCGGCCTGGAGAGACCTGCACATCAAATGTGCTGGAAAGAACAATGGAGAGTACCAGGCAAAGAGCTCAGAGTGCAGCCCCCACAGTCTCTGCTAAATCGATACAAGGAATGGCAAATCAAAATGAACCTGCAAAGTGCTGCTCAGTACCCAAAACTCCTTCACACAACGTTGAATCTCTCCAGAAGTCTCTCCCTCTCTCGCTCAGAATGCGTAGTTCAAAAATGGCACCAACAATAAAAGGCAGGAAGCAGGTCACCTTTAAATAGCGCTCCCCCTTTCCCTTCATGACTGCAGAACGCTCCCCTCAACCTGTCGTTGCTAGCGTCAGGTGGTAAGGGGGCGCCACTCAATATCCGCTCCGGGGTGATACCGGGGCGTTGCGCACTCGAGTGACGTCATGATCTGCCGGCGCAGGAGATCGCGGCGATAAAGTTTAGCGCCGCCGCAAAATGTCTAGTTAAGTTTGCGAGCGGCGCAAACATCGCTGCGCCCGGGCGCTAGCTGCTTTGCGCCCCATTAGCGCCCTCTTAAGGCGCTAACGGGAGGCGCAACCAACTGAATTTTTCCCCCTGGGAGTTTCATGTTGAGTATTGATGATATTTCGATTTGATTTTTTTCTCTTTAACTTTTCGGAGTGAATTTTACACTCTTCTGTTGGTGTTTGAATGGGATTGGAGCACTTTCCTTTTCTGGCACCTATTGGGCCAATAGATTGTTTCCTGGAAAAACAATGGCGAGTTCACGACGCACACCATTATTAATGTGCAAATTAGCCAGCGAGTTCAGGGGATGAAGAGATACGCCGTGAGTTGCGAATCTCCAGAACTTTTCAGTCGATTTACGCTGCTCCACCGACTGCTTTGCACAAATGGCATCTCGCTCTTAGCCTCCGTTATTTTTAAGAACTTGCGGATTCGCACATTAATTGCCCATTAAACTCACCGCAGAAAGTTAGAGCTCAAAATGAACGTGTATGTACCCTTTTAACAATGTACTTGACCTCGTCCTCATCAATCTACCTGTCGCAGATGCATCTGTCCATGACAGTATTGGTAGCAGTGACTACTGCACCAGTCCTTGTGGAGACGAAGTCCCGTCTTCACACCATGGACACCCTCCATCGTGTTGTGTGGCACTACCACTGTGCTAAATGGGATAGATTCAGAACAGATCTAATAGCTCAAAACTGGGCATCCATGAGGCACTGTGGGCCATCAGCAGCAGCAGAATTGTATTCCAGCACAATCTGTAACCTCATGGCCCGGAATATCCCTTACTCTACCAGTACCATCAAGCCAGGGACCAATCCTGGTTCAACGAGGACTGTAGAAGAGCATGCCAGGAGCAGCACCAGGCGTACCTAAAAATGAGGTGCCAAACTGGGGAAGCTGCAACACAGGACTACATGCATGCTAAACAGCGGAAAAAGCATGCTATAGACAGAGCTAAGCGATCCCACAACCAACAGATCAGATCAAAGCTCTGCAGTCCTGCCACATCCAGTTATGAATGGTAGTGGGCAATTAAACAACTAACGGGTGGAGGAGGCTCCATGAATATCCCCATCCTCAATGATGGCAGAGCCTAGCACGTGAGTGCAAAAGACAAGGCTGAAGCGTTTGCAACCATCTTCAGCCAGAAGTGCCGAGTGGATGATCCATCTCGGCCTCCTCCTGAAGTCCCCACCATCATAAAAGCCAGTCTTCAGCCAATTCGATTCACTCCACGTGATAACAAGAAATGGCTGAGCGCACTGAATACAGCAAAGGCTATGGGCCCCGACAACATCCCGGCTATCGTGCTGAAGACTTGTGCTCCAGAACAAGCTGCGCCTCTAGCCAAGGTGTTCCAGTACAGCTACAACACTGGCATCTATCCGACAATGTGGAAAACTGCCCAGGTATGTCCTGTCCACAAAAAGCAGGACAAATCCAATCCGGCCAATTACAGCCCCATCAGTCTACTCTCAATCATCAGCAAAGTGATGGAAGGTGTCATCGACAGTGCTATCAAGCGGCACTTACTCACCAATAACCTGCTCACTGATGCCCAGTTTGGGTTCCGCCAAGACCACTCAGCTCCAGACCTCATTACAGCCTTGGTCCAAACATGGACAAAGGAGCTGAATTCCAGAGGTGAGGTGAGAGTGACTGCCCTTGGCATCAAGGCAGCATTTGACCGAGTGTGGCATCAAGGAGCCCAAGTAAAATTGAAGTCAATGGGAATCAGGGGGAAAACTCTCCACTGGCTGGAGTCATACCTAGCACAAAGGAAGATGGTTGTGGTGGTTGAAGGTCAATCATCTCAGCCCCAGGACATCGCTGCAGGAGTTCCTCAGGACAGTGTCTAGGCCCAACCATCTTCAGTTGCTTCATCAATGACCTTCCCTCCATCATAAGGTCAGAAGTGGGGATGGTCGCTGATGACTGCACAGTATTCAGTTCCATTCACAACTACTCAGATAATGAATCAGGCCATGCCCGCATGCAACAAGACCTGGACAACTTTCAGGCTTGGGCTGATAAGTGGCAAGTAACATTCATAAGAACATAATAAATAGGAGCAGGAGGAGGCCATTTGGCCCTTCGAGCCTGCTCCGCCATTCAACAAGATCTTCTACATCAACTCCGCCTTCCTGCACTATCCTCATATCCCTTAATTCCCTTAGATCCCAAAAATCTATCAACCTCTGTCTTGAATACACTCAATGACTGAGCATCCACAGCTCTCTGGGGTAGAGAATTCCAAAGATTCACAACCCTTTGAGTGAAGAAATTTCTCCTCATCTCAGTCCTAAATGGCCTACCCCTTATTCTGAGACTGTGACCCCCGTGTTCTAGATTCCCCAGCTAGGGGAAGCATTCTCCCTGCATCTACCCTGTCAAGCCCCTTAAGAATTTTATATGTTTCAATGAGATCACCTCTCATTCTTCTAAACTCTAGGGAATATAGGTCTAGTCTACTCAATCTCTCCTCATAGGGCAATCCCCTCATCCCAGGAACCAGTCTAGTGAACCTTCATTGCACTCCCTTTATGGCAAGTATATCCTTCCTTAGGTAAGGAGACCAAAACTGTACAAAGTACTCCAGGTGTGACCTCACCAGTGCCCTGTATAATTGTAGTAAGACTTCTTTACTCTTATACTCTAATCCCTTTGTAACAAAAGCTAACATACAATTTGATTTCTTAATTGCTTGCATGTTAACTTTCTGTGATTCATGTCCAAGGACACCCAGGTCCCTCTGAATGCAAACATTTCCCAGTCTCTCACCATTCAAAAAAATACTTTGTTTTTTGGTTTTTCCTACCAAAGTGGATAACTTCACACTTCCCCACATTGTATTCCATTTGCCATGTTCTTGCCAACTCAGTCAACCTGTCTATACCTCTCTGCAGCCTCCTTGCATCCTCCTCACAGTTTACTTTCCCACCTAACTTTGTATCATCAGCAAACTTGGATACATTACACGCAGTCCCTTCATCTAAGTCATTAATATAGATTGTAAATAGTTGAGGCCCAAGCACTGATCCTAGCGGTACCCTGATAGTTACAGCCTGCCAACCTGAAAAAGTCCCGTTTATTCCTACTCTCTGTTTTCTGTCCATTAATCAATCCTCAATCCATGCTAATGTATTACCCTCAATTCCATGAGTCCTAATTTTGTGTAATAACCTCGTGTGACACCTTATCAAATGCTTTCTAAAAAAATCCAAATACACTATATCCACTGGTTCCTCCTTATCTATCCTACTAGTTACATCTTAAAAAAACTCTAACAGATTTGTTAAATACGATTTCCATTTCATAAAACCATGTTGACTCTGCTGAATCATATTACGATTTTCTAAGTGCCCTGTTACCATGTCCCTAATAATAGATTCTAGCATTTTGCCTACTACTGATGTTAGGCTAACTGGCCTATAGTTCCCCGTTTTTTCTCTTCCTCCTTTCTTAAATAGCGGAGTTATGTTTGCTACCTTCCAATCCTGGGGGACTGTTCTAGAATCTAGGGAATTCTGGAAGATTAATACCAGTGCACCACTATCTCTGCAGCTACGTCTTTTAAAACCCTAAGATGCAGGTCATCAGGTCCAGGGGATTTGTCGCCACTTAATCCCATTAATTTCTCCAGTACGATGTCTTTACTTATATTGAGTTCTTTAAGTTCCCCATTCTCTCTAGACACTTGGTTTCCCATTATTTCTGGAATTTTTTTGTGTCTTCTACTGTGAAGACAGATACAAAGTATTTGTTTAATGTCTCTGCTATTTCCTTATTGCCCATTATAAATTCTCCTGTCTCAGCCTCTAATGGGCCCATGTTTACTTTCACTAATCCCTTCCTATTTACATACCTATAGAAACATTTACAATCTGGGTTTATGTCTCTTGCTAATTTATTCATATTCTTTTTTCTCTTTCCTTATCAACTTCTTGATCCTCCTTTGCTGAATTCTAAAATCCTCCCAATCCTCAGGCTTACTACATTTTTGGCAACATTACAAGCCTCTTCCTTTGATCTAATACTATCTTTAACTTCTCTTGTTAGCCACGGTTGGACAACTTTTCCTGTGGGGTTTTTGTGCCTTAAAGGAATGGATATTTGTTGTAAATTATGTATTAATTCTTAAATGCTAGCCATTGCTTCTCTACTGTCATACCTTTTAATGTAGTTTCCCAATCTACCTTAGCCAACTCAACCCTTATACCTACATAGTTTGCTTTGTTCAGATTTAAGACCATAGTTTCGGACTTAACGAAATCACTTTCAAACTCAATATAAAATTCTATCATTTTCTGGTCACTCTTCCGTAAATGCCCCTCTATTACAAGGTTATTAATTAACCCTTTCTCATTGCACAATACTAGATCTAAAATAGCCTGTTCCCTAGTTGGTTTCTCAACATACTGATCCAAAAAACTATCTTGTATACATTCCATGAACTGGTCCTCCACACTATTACTGCAAATTTGGTTTGCCCAGTCTATATGTTGATTAAAGTCCCCCTGATTATTGTATTACCCTTGTTACATGCGCCTCTAATTTCCTGATTTATACTCTGCCCTACATTACAACTACTGTTTGAGGGCTATAAACAACTCCCACCAATGTTTTCTGCGCTTTGCTGTTTCTTAGCTCCACCCAAACTGATTCTACTTCTTGATTTTCTGAGCCAAGCTCCTTTCTCTTTACTGTCTCTATCCCCTCCTTTATTATCAGGGCTACCCCCCTCCTTTTCCATTTTGGTATCTCTTCTAAAAGTTAATTATCCTGGAATATTTATTTCCCAACCATGGTCACTTTGCAACCACGTAATGGCTATTAGATTAAACCTATTAATTTCTATCTGCGCTATTAATTCATCTATTTTGTGATGAATGCTTCGCGCATTCAAATATAGTGCCTTTAGCTTTGACTTTTTTCTATTTTTCCCTGATGACACCTTGGTCACTGATGCCCTAATACCTTTGTTACTTTCTCTGTCCTTCTTGACCCACTCTGCTTATTTTTACCCAAAACTCTGCTCTGCCCTACAGGCTTGACATTTCCTTTGCTGCTTTTAAATTTACTCTTTCCTGAATCCTCCCATCACATTTGCACCACACAAGTGCCATGAAATGACTATCTCCAACAAGAGAGAATCTAACCACCTCCCCATGACATTCAACGACATTACCATCGCCGAATCCCCCAACATCAACATCCAGGGGGTCACCATTGACCAGAAACTTAACTGGACCAGCCACAAAAATACTGTGGCTACAAGAGCAGGTCAGAGGCTGGGTATTCTGCAATGAGTGTCTCACCTCCTGACTCCCCAAAGCCTTTCCACCATGTGCAAGGCACATGTCAGGAGTGTGATGGAATACTCTCCACTTGCCTGGATGAGTGCAGCTCCAACAACACTCAAGAAGCTCGACACCATCCAGGACAAAGCAGCCCGCTTGATTGACACCCCATCCGCCACCTTAAACATTCACTCCCTCCACCACCGGCGCACCGTGGCTGCAGTGTGTACCATCTACAAGATGCACTGCAGCAACTCGCCAAGGCTTCTTCAGCAGCACCTCCCAAACCCGTGACCTCTAACACCTAGAAGAACAAGGGCAGCAGGCGCATGGGAACACCATCACCTCCAAGTTCACCTCCAAGTCACACACCATCCTGATTTGGAAATATATCGCCTTTCCTTCATCTTTGCTGGGTTAAAATCCTGGAACTCCCTACCTAACAGCACTGTGGGAGTACCTTCACCACAAGGACTGCAGCAGTTCAAGAAGGTGGCTTACCACCACCTTCTTAAGGGCAATTAGAGATAGGCAATAAATGCTGGTCTTGCCAGCGACGCCCAGATCCCAGAAATGAATAAAATTGTTAATGCAATGCCAATGAATCTCTCGGTCCCAGAAAGTGAACAATTTAAACTATGGAGTTTCATTCCTGCATGTAGTAAATTGTTCATAGAGATTTAAAATGTAACATTTACATTTTTAAAAATGTTTCTTTCTGTCTCTTTTTTCTCTCTCTCTTAATCCAATCTTTCTTCCCTCACTTTATTTCTCTTTCTGTACCTGATTTGACTGTAATTCACCCGATTTCCTCCTCTGTCGTTCTTCTGTTTCTTTCTCAATCCTTAAACCTCATCAGTTAAGGAGTTAGACTGTTGGGTCCCGTCATTCACCAAAGTCCAAGGTGCCCCGTTGCCCTCGCCGCCCCGTTATCAGCTCGCACTTCCAACAAGTTACGATGCAAATTATATTCAAGCTGAAGGGTGCAGGAAAAAGTTTAACGAGTGGCGGACAAAGCAAGAAGCCCCGTGCCAGCAAAATTTGGTCAACATCAAGCAATCCCAGGTCTGAGTAGATCCAGAATAAAGCTCTTTACACTCTGCCCCCCCAAAAAGTTCCATAGCCCCAACCACAAAAAACAGCACCAATATAATCTCGTTTCATTTCCCACTCCAGCCATCACGCAGACACTCTGAAGGAGATTGTCAATTGGTGCAAAAGACTTATGCTGTGGGCCTTTCCCATTAAGCACTTTATTAAGACTACCTAATCTCATTTCACGTAAGATATTTACAGGGTGGACTTTTATATAATCAGCCTGGGCTGAGATTTGAACCTAAATCCTGGAGCTGAAAGGCTGGTGTCTAATCCACTACACCACCCAATTCCCCCAATTCTTTTTTTTTTAATTTTAGGTTAAGTGTTCCAGTGAGATTGTCCAATCCCCAACAGTTTAGTTGGAAGGTCGTTGATCCCTGGGGGTCCCAAGGCCAGCGAAGTGAGTGTCTGATTCCTTCCTGACCAGTGCAGTAGCAGGAATCCGTGTGATATTCGGCAGCTGAATGGATGTTCGGTCATCTAATTGTATTTGACATCTGATGATCCAGCCTTGGCTTTTGCTTCAGGATTCACAAACACCTACATTTTGCCAGATACTGAAACCAAAGACTGAATACACTCAAACCTTCAATCTGAGCAGTCAGTAACTTCTTAATTATTTTTACTTACATATAAAAAATGAGTGTAATCTGAAACAGTATAAAAACAAATCTTTTCACCTTACTTGTGAAATAGTTTTCTTCCATAATTCATGATGTTATATTTGCTCACTTGCACACAACTAATAGAAATGTCTATTGACGTGTGTATTCTGTAAATAAAGCATGTTTGAAAATTACCATTCCAGTAACAATTTGAATATATAACGGTGGCAAATATGAATTGTAAATGTCACAAAGTAACTGACAGCAAAAACAAGCTCAATTTCACATGTTTCCCAATTTCTCTAGAAAAGATAAGGCCTGATAGAGGTCCTTTTGATTATGAAGGGGTTTGATAGGTTTGAGAAGATGTTTCCACTTGTGGAGGAGACCATAACTAGGCGCCATAAATATAAGATAGACACTAATAAATCCAATAGGGAATTCAGGAGAAACTTCTTTACCCAAAGAGTGGTAAGAATGTGGAACTCGCTACCAGAAGGAGTAGTTGAGGCGAATAGTATAGATACATTTAAGAGGAACCTAGATAAGTACATGAGGGAGAAAGGAATAGAAGGTTATGCTGATAGGATGAGATGAAATAAGGTTGGAGAAGGCTCATGTGGAGCATAAACACCGGCATAATCTGTTTCAGTGATGTTGATTGAGGGATAAATATTAGCCAGGACTCCTGGGATAATTCCCCTGCTCTTCTTTGAAAGAGTGCCATGAGATCTTTTATGTTCACCTGAGAGAGTAGACGGGATTCAAAAAAAGTACTCCCTCAGTACTGCACTGGAGTGTCAGCCTAGATTTTTGTGCTCAAGTCTCTGGTATCATCATCTGCGCATAATGAGAAAAAGGAACCGCCACATAAGAAGATTACAATCCCTACATTACAACATTAACCACACTTCAAAAGTACTTCATTGGCTGTAAAGCGCTTTGGGTCATCCTGAGGTCATGAAAGGCGCTATATAAATGCAAATCTTTCTTTCTTTACTTATATCATAGTTTAGCACAGCAGTTGTGAACTATTTATGATTTTCTTCTATATAAGGGCCTAGCTAGCTTGACAATTACTGTAAAAAATATATGCTGTGTTACTGCTACGATTCTCTCGTTCTATTACTGTCTAATGAATTTATTTAGCAGTTAAAGCCTAAAGCAAGATCTAGCATTGTGTTATTCTGCTACCTTCCAAAAAAACAAGGCAAATCCTGTGAAGGCAGGGGATAGAATCTGTAGCTGAAAAGAGTTGTCTGTTTGTTATTTGAGTACACTACACATTTTACCATGGTATCTGGACAAGTGAAGATACACTCTGGGACAAATGGGGTTCGGGCTCACCTTTAAGAGTGGTCTGACACATGAAAATCAAAAATATGTAGAGTAAGAAAAGGTGAAAGGACCCCAACATATAACACTTACTTCCAAAATGGATTACTTCACATTTTTCTATGTTGAAATGCAACTGTATCCTTTGTGTGCCCCTCATGCAGTCTTTCACAATCCTCATCACAATTTGCTTTATCCCCCAAATTTGGTGTCATCATCAAATTTCAGTTTGATTCTTCCAAATCCTAATTCCAGATCATTTGTGTATAACACAAATAGTGACCCCAACACAGATCCCTTTTCATTAGTTTTTGGACAAGATTTGATGACAATGACGGATGGGTTGGGACCTCCTTGGGTTGGGATCGCCTTGCTTTGCGACCTCCTTGACTTGCCTGATAGCCTTTGAGGGGTCAAGGAGGATTCTTTAACAGTTTTCCTGTATTGGCTATAGGTCTGTGTTTCCTTTTCCCCTCTCCAATGGAGAGACGGGACACAGGGATAATTCATTGAGAAGATGGGTGAGCATAGTGGCCGAGTTATCTTTTCTTGTCCCGAGTACATAATAATAACATAATATAACATTTGTATCATTTTCAGTAGTGTACAACACAGCCTTGTAACATTGCAGCATTTCAGCCCGTGGCTGTGCAATAGATACCGCTCCATAAACTGAAAGGCAGTGAGCAGAGGTACAGGGAGAAGAAAGGGCAACAGTTAATTATTATACTGGATGTATCGGCCATAACTCTGCAGCTGTACAAATTACCAGTCATCATTGCATCTCATTCTCTTCACAAAACTATGATTTCTTTCAGTGTAGACATTAGCCATCTATAAAACTCGACAGTCAAGCGTTCTGGGAAGTAGGTTAGGGTTGAAACAAAGACTGAAGTCTATTCCTTTTGTGCAATTGATAGCTAATCACTCTCTAAATGAAGACATATAAATCTGACTTGCTACAGACAAACTGAATCCCTAGTTTGTACAGATGGATCTATCTGACCAGATGGATCTCTGTGACCAGCTTCTTTCATTACCAATCAATAATATTAATTGCCCATTCGCACTTTGACATATTTGAATAATTGTTATTGTGAATTTTATAAGCAATCTGATCCACTTTTATAGATTTACTTTATTAATTTCTCTTATTTCATTAGAGAATAACTTGGTACAAATAGGCAGCTATTACTGTTTATCGTGTCTGTTGCTGGTAGCATGACATTTTCTTTTGAACTGTGTAAACAATTGGAACGTTAATCTTTTTATAGACTAGCTGCTCTTTCTGGGATCAGTAAGTATTAAAAAAATGTTACCCAAATTACCATGAAGTCAATTAGAAAGTGCTTGTCTTTGTTAGTTCTCTATTGACGGATGAGGAAGGCCGTTCGGCCCAGCTTGATTCATCCATCCAGAGAGATCCTGAAGTCATCCCATTGTAGCATCCAATTGTTGCTTAAATGATTCCAGCACTTTTACCTCCATTACTCTCTCTGGAAGTTTATTTCAAATGTTGCTCTCTCTTTGGTTAAGAAAAGTTTCCTGATATCAGTCTGATAAAGTGCCCTTCTCTAGTTTGAACCTGTGTTCCCTAGATCTACTTCTGCAGTTTAATTTAAAGTAATATTCTGGGCTAATCTTTTTCTATACCCTTAACAATCTTATATATCTTGAAAAGATCACCACTTAGTCACCTCATTTCAGGGCTGAATAAGAACCTCAGAAATAGGATCAGGAGTAGGCCATTGGCCCCTCGAGCCTGCTCCGCCATTCAATAAGATCATGGCAGATCTTCGACCTCAACTCCACTTTCTCGTCTGATCTCCATATCCCTTGATTCCCCTAGAGTCCAAAAATCTATCGATCTCAGCCTTGAATATACTCAACGACTCAGCATCCACAGTCCTTTGGGGTAGAGAATTCCAAAGATTCACAACCCTCTGAGTGAAGAAATTCCTCCTCATCTCAGTCTTAAATGGCCGACCCTTTATCCTGAGACTATGCCCCCTAGTTCTAGACTCTCCAGCCAGGGGAAACAACCTCTCAACATCTACCCTGTCAATCCCCCTCAGAATCTTGCATGTTTCAATGAGATCACCTCTCATCCTTCTAAACTCCAGAGAGTATAGGCCCAATCTACTCACTCAATCTCTCCTCATAGGACAACCCTCTCATCCCAGGAATAGCCCAACCTTTTCCAGTCTTTGCTCATAACTCAGATGGCTGATACAAGAATCAATGGCCCAGAAATTGATCTCGCTCTGTTCCCGCGGGGGTAAGCCTTTCCCGCGATGTCTCACCTCGCTTATGCTTTTTCTGATCCAGCTCGCACGAAATTGATGTTCCAGACATCAGCTGTGCTGGGCTTGCGTATCCCAGCGGCGTAGTTAATTCGTGCGAGCTGTGGGATCACGTGACTCAGTTAGAGCCAATGGCAGCACACCATCTTCCATTCATAAGTCTCACAGCATAGCTGAGACTTATGAATCTTACACCCCCCCAAAATAACAGCTAAACCTCAATTAAATTTAAAAAAAAAACCATCACATTAATAAAATAAGTATAGTTAATTAAATTAACCATTTTAAATAAAAAATTAAATTTTTGAAAAAATTTAAAATCTTTTAAAAAGTTATAAAAATAAACTTACCTGTCTTTAAAGTCTATAAAAAAGATATACCTGTAAAAAAAAATTCAAAAAAATACTTAATTCACTACTTACCTTCTTAAAAGCGGGTCTTACTCCTCCTTTTTACATTTCCAAAATCTTCCCTACTTACCTGCGCGTCCAAAGCATGAAGTGCACAGCGTGCGCGCAGCCTGTAGCGCGCACGCGATGCACTCAGGCCCCGCCCCCTTTTCGGAAGAGCAATTGCCGGTTTTCAGCACATGCGCAGGGCATGCAGAAAACCGGCAATTGGAGTGGGAATACGCGAGAGTATGCAGTGCGTACTCTCGCGTTCCGGGATCAATTTTCGGCCCAATCTCTTCTCTTCTCTGCACTCCCTCCAGCATTTGAGTGGTCTCACTTGTTTCTTGGTGACCAGAACTGGAGGTAATATTCAACATGTGGTCTGACCAGAGCGCTATAAAGTTTACCGCCTCTGATATGACTATGTCATTCAGGATTTTTATAGCTATTTTTCCTCTTTATCTAACTTTGAATTTACTTGCGCTTCTGTGCAACGCCATTTCTACACTAAAGGCAGTTTAGAAATGTAACTTGTTGTTCCTGATCCATTTGGGATCACATTTGTTTATTCTGAGCTTGTTGGTTTTCTACCTCTTCACAGAGCAAATTATCCTCCATCTATTATTGACCTGGTGATCTATAGCATTTCCCGAGTGTTAGGATTTTTTTTTACCATTAGTAATGTTACCCAGAGTACTCCATTTTGTAGCTATGGATCAACTTCTTTTACCTCCCAGGTGATAGAACCATAGAATGATACAGCAGAGAAGGAGCCCATTCGGCCCATCGTGCCTGTGCTGGCTCTCTGAAAGAGTTATCCAATTAGTTCCACTCCCCTGCTCTTTCCCCACAGCCCTGCAATTTTCTCCCCTTCACATATTTATACAATTCCCTTTTGAAAGTTACTAAAAAATCTGCTTTCATCACCCTTCCAGATCAGAATAACTCATATTAATAATTAATTTTATAATTCCACATCTGCTACAGCACTCATTAGGATGTTATAAATTATGAAAAAAGCAAAGCATTATCAATCTCTTTAGTCTCCATTGAACTTATAAGCACACATTGGTCCGGAATTTGCCTTTGAAACTGACCGCAACCTCGGGATTTGGTGTGTGCAGAAATCCTGAAGTTGCGGTCTGTCATTGGCAGCTCCGAAACAGGCTGAGCTGAGCCCCTCCCCCCTGCCCAGAGCCGGCAACCTGTGTAATCAGCCAAATCATGGAAACTGACAAACTTCAGCTCTTCCACAGTAAGTACACTGTTAAATTCCCCACTAAAAGTTAGACCCAAAGGGATTAGGTGTAATTGGGGTTTTGACAATGTTATCACTGCTAAACAAATGTTAAGGGCCTGGAAAGCTAATTTTAATTCTATGCAGTGTGAAATTTGTCCATTTAAATAAAAGTATAAATTTTTAAGAAACTTTTCAAATTTTTTTTTTTACGGTTTGTCCATCTTTATTTCAAGTTTGCCTTTTCCCCATGTGAGAGCCCCAGTCTTTCTTTTGCTCTCTCGAACTATTTTAAAAAGTTAGAATTTTAAGAGCTTACTCACTTCCTTGTTCGCTGTCTGTGAGAATTCTGCCTTTTGATTGGCTGCTTAGACAGCCTGTTGACATCACAGCAGCTCGAACAAGGGGATCCCCACTATACTCCGTTGATTTGAATTGGAGGTCAGAAAACCCGAAGTTCTCGACACAGAGATCGCGAGATCCTTGTGCGGAGCGTACTTTAGGGCCAGCAGCAAACGCCTTTGCTTCGCTGCTGACTGCAAATTCCGGGCCAATATTTATTCTTAACTGTATAAAATAACAGAAAGAAAAAAAGAAAAAGACTTGCATTTATATAGCACCTTTCACGATCTCAGTATGTCCCAAAGCGCTTTATGGCCAATGAAGTATTTTTGAAGTGTAGTCACTGTTGCAATGTAGGAAACGCGGCAGCCAATTTGCGCACAGCAAGCTCCCACAAACAGCAATGACCAGATAATCTGTTTTAATGATGTTGACCAGGACATGGGGAAAATGCCCCTGCTTTCTTCAAAATAGTGTCATGGGATCCTTTACATCCACCTGAGAAGGCAAACTTGGCTTAATGTCTCATCCAAAAGACGGCACCTCCGACAGTGCAGCACACCCTCAGCACAATACTGGAGTGTTAGACGAGATTATGCACCTTCTGACTCAGAGGCGAGAGTACTACCCACCAAGCCACGGCTGACACAAAAGTTGTTAGTGCAATTAAAACACTCGAGTCAGCGCATCCCTCCACCAAACACACTGAGGCAGATGTTCCTATATAGCGCTTGGGTGTAAATCACCAAATGGATGGAGCACAAATTGGACAATTGGATGGGGGGAAGCACACGCCAGGGATGCAGTCTCACTGTCTCTGCTACAACCTACTTTGAGAAGTCGCACTGCACACACTTGCTGCTGATGAGTTATTTTAGGAATCGACAGAACACTTACTTCAATCTATCTTTTGTTCACATAACATTCATGGCATAAAATATACCATGAGGATACGTCCTACAGATTTGCTGCGGGTTAGAAATGCTTAGCTTTGGTGAATACTTTGGCACTTTCAATTAAGTGCTGCACGCCGTTAATGCAGCTACATTTTCAGGACGGAATATTTTTTCTTTTAAATATATTGACAACTTCCTTTGGTTATATCGAGAAATATTTCAGCTTGTTACCTTCAGCTATTTGACATAGTTTCGATATGGGCACTTATTATCCCCCAACTAATACTTTTATAATTAAGAACATTTATGAAAAGAACTGCAGATTATAGCCTGTGCTTGTTTTTGAATAGAGTATAATTATATGTACTATACTTACTTTGATTATGACAGCCTTCCAGGAGACGATGGCAGCTGGTCCTGATATCCCAGCAGAGGTAGAACATACCTGACATTGCCGAGAAGCTTCAGATGTATTCTCTGTTAAATCTGGCCACTGTGCATGGCTGAGATTACTGTGAGAATCCAACAACTTGCTGCCTGCACACTGCCCTGCAAGTGTCACTCAGGCCGAGTTGTGCTTTAGTCCAGCGGCATATCCGATTCCCCCTGAATAGCAGTTGCCCAAAATATAAAGTTCAAAGTGTTATCGGTCGCCCCGTAGCACAACCCTCTCAGCTGCTTCAAAAGGAACAAATGCAGAAAACCGCAACGCAGTACAAGCATCTCAGCAACAAAAAAAAGGCTTGGATTAAAGACGGTAGTGTGCGTGACTGAGAGAATGACTTAACCAGTCACTGTGTGCCACTGTTACTGGTGGCCAAACAATGCCAGTTTTGTCCGGGAAGTAGCAAGAGACCAGCAGTGTGCTCTTACACTCTTGGAGGAAGGCTTGAAAAAAAAGGACCAGGAAAAAAAATTGGCCTCACTCTCGAGGCTGTTTTCTACACACGTGGACCTATTCCAGTTTAGTCTTTTTTTTTTGAATGTCTCTATTCTTTGCACAAACACTCGGATGTGTGGATTCACTGGAGCCTTCATTTCCAGTGTTTGTCTTGTTGAAATAGTCGAAGGCGTTCAGTGTTTCAGAGGACTGGTGACCACTCTTTTCAGTTGTGTACAGACGTCAAAAGAAACAAGGCTTAAGGGGGAATTTAAAGACACAGCATCCTTTTTTATTGCTCGACATTGACAACCCTTTTGTCAGTCCATTTGTGCTCATCATTGAGACGATGAACTCTTAGCGGTGCAGCGTTCTGTACTTTTCAATAGGTGCTCACACTTTCCTGTCATAGGACAACCACCTACAAAAATGATTTGAAAGCAGAAAATGCTGGAAATACTCAGCAGGCCATGCAGCATCTGTGGCGAGAGAAACAGAGTTAACGTTTCAGGTCGATGACCCTTCGTCAGAACTCTGTGTACACGGAGTTCTGACGAAGGGTCATCGACCTGAAACGTTAACTCTGTTTCTCTCTCCACAGATGCTGCCTGGCCTGCTGAGTATTTCCAGCATTTTCTGTTTTTATTTCAGGTTTCCAGCATCCGCAGTATTTTGCTTTTGTACAAAAATGATTTCCTTTGCACAATATTCTAATGTGATACTGAAGGGATAATTACAAGTCCTAGCCCCTTTAGGGCTACCCCAGATCAGGCGTATTCCCCAGACGTTCACTTTCAACTAAAATTTGAGGTAGCCGAATCCTAAAGACGCTTAATTGGGTCTAAAGGTCTGGACCATCTCTCCCTAAAGGAAAGGAACAACCTGAAAATGTTACCGTCCTCCAGATAGCACTTTTAATAAGTTTAGCTAGACTGTAACGTTCCGGATATTATGAGGGTCCGGAAAACTCCCCCAGAATTCTGCAACTCCTCACCAAAGAGTGTACAGAGATTGAGTTCGCAAGTTTGATACAGAAGTATTATGTGAGACAATTCTAAAAATATATAGATTTATTAAAGAACCGACATGTAATTACAGTTGGTGAGTCAATCGCAACATTAACAGTTCCAAAAAGAGAAAGCTTTCAATTCTATTATCAGAGATCCTTATTCTCAAATCTTAACTTCGCTACAGTTTTACAGTTCTTAAAGTTTATTCAGGATATCCACCAAAATCAAATATAGTACCTTTTGATCCCCGAGGTACAAAGAGTTGTAGACTTACAGAGCCTGCCTCTGAAGCCTGAGAATCGCTTTGCCCCTTTACAGCGAATCTATTATCCTATTTGAGAGCTCAATATTTATACCCTTTTCCAGTGTTTTTTTCTTTAAGGTTTTCTGCTGATGTAAGCTAATTATCTCTAGTCATTTTTCTGCTGACTTCTGCAATTCTTACAGTCACTTCAGCTGGTGGCATTACAGAATTATGTCTCCTGTGCAGGTATTCTAAGTTTAACATAAAAACGGTGTGACAGCAGGTGTTTCTTTTACTTGATGTCATTTTTACGAAGGCCTTCTGTTTGTGCCTCTCTATGAAGTATAAATTAGAACACCTTGTACAGGGTGTACCATTGTCTGTTCCCAAAGATTCAGACCGTCTGGAGCCTTTAACCTTCTGTTTCAATAAGGTTATTGATTCAGTGTCAACAACTATCTTATCTCAATAGCCTGTATGCTGTTACAGCTTTAGATTGTTGAGGCTTCCAGATTTCCAAACCCAGTTTGTCATGTTTTAATAAGGCCAGAATTCTTTCATAGAATGGTGTATTTTTCTGAATAGGTTATATGGCTTATTCCTTCACAATACAAGAAAAATGTACAGAACCACAAAGTATTCTGGAAGTTAATTAGAAAACGATAATTATCTGACAACTCTACTATTGATTTACTTATCTGAAAGGCTTACGAACATACAAACAATGACAAACAGGAAAAGACCCTCTGGTCCATCCAGCCTATCCCACTGTGTCCCCAAAGTATATATCACCCCACCTTAAAGAATTCTTCAAATAAATTCTTCACAGAGCTTGATTCCATACCCCAAGTTTGTTCTGAAATGTGACATTAGTTTGACAATAACTGGCCGGTAACAAATATTAGTTAGTTATCCTAATGTCACATTGTGAGTTGGCATGGACACAGGAACGGGAGTGGGCTATTCAGCCCCTCGAGCCTGTTCCACCATTCAATGAGATCATGGCTGATTTGTGACCTAACTCCATGTACCCGCCTTTGCCCCGTATCCCTTAATACCTTTGGTTAACAAAAATCTCAATCTCAGATTTAAAATTAACAACTGACCTAGCATCAACTGCCGTTTGTGGAAGAGAGTTCCGAACTTCTACCACTCTTTGTGTGTAGAAGTGTTTCCTAACTTCACTCCTGAAAGGCCTGGCTCTCATTTTTAGGTTATGTCCCCTAGTCCTAGATTCCCTAAACAGCGGAAGTAGTTTCTCTCCATCTACCCTATCAGTTCCCCTTAATAACTTGAAAACTTCGATCAAATCACCCCTTAACCTTCTAAATTCCAAAGAATACAACCCTAGTTTGTGTAATCTCTCCTCATAATTTAACCCATGGAGTCCAAGTATCACTCTGGTAAATCTACGCTGCACTCCCTCCAAGGCCAATATATCCAAGGTCAATCCAAATTCAAAAACTGATGATCAGTTTGGTAGCAACCAAAAGCATGCAAGCTTCCACTAGGCAAGGGTATTAAGGGATATGCAACCAAGGCAGGTAAATGGAGTTGAGGTACAGATCAGCCATGATCTCACTGAATAGTGGTAACAGGCTCGAGAGGTTGAACGGCCTGCTCCTGTTGCTAATTTAGCCAAAAGATGAGACTTGATTCCCCAACAAGGTCCAAATGTATTAAAACAGTTGTATCTGCACTAAGACGTGCAAGCTTAGTTTACCTTTGAATACTGACTAATGTTTCACCCTAATTTTCGGCAGATAGCAGAAGCGCCTGTTCTGGCCATTGTATTAACAGTTCTGAGACCTGGTCAGGACATTGAACTTTTTGCGGATCTGAGTTGCCACGCTTGGAGTTGTCAACTTGACCATCTCCTGCCATTGCTGCTGTGCTGCTCTCCTTGCGGGATAACGTGTCCCTCCTGTGCCTAACTTAATTGAGAAGCACTTCCACAGCCTCATCATTGTACCTGGGGATGCTCATGTAGACCTAAAAGACTGATTTCTCTAGCTTGGATTTTCGGTGTATTTTCCCTTTAAATCCTGCAGCAGCCCTTTAAATCCTGCAGCAGAATGCAAATTCCACCCCCCCGCCTTACCCTCAAATGATAGTGGAGGAATGCCATTCATTAGGAACCTAAGAGCTCACGGTGCTCACTCTCATTATGCTAATTAGGCTGTTCCAGGAAACTCTGCCAGGGTCAGGACAGTTCTTGGCAGGCAGGGGTAAATCATGCCCCACCATTTTCTGTACTTGTGTGGTTGCCTGAGTGGAAAAACTAGGCTACATACTCTTCCACTAAACTGGGCCTATACTCTCTGGGGTTTAGAAGAATGAGAGGTGATCTCATTGAAACACATAAGATTCTGAGGGGGATTGACAGGGTAGATGCTGAGAGGCTGTTTTCCCTGGTTGGAGAGTCTAGAACTAGGGGTCACAGTCTCAGGATAAGGGGTCGGCCATTTAGGACTGAGTTGAGGAGAAATTTCTTCACACAGAGGGTTGTGAATCTTTGGAATTCTTTACCCCAGAGAGCTGTGGATGCTCAGTCGTTGCGTATATTCAAGGTTGAGATCGACAGATTTTTGCACTCTAGGAAATTGAGGGATATGAGGATAGGCCGGAAAAGTGGAGTTGAGGTCAAAGATCAGCCATGATCTTATTGAATGGTGGATCAGGCTCAAGGGGCTGTATGGCCTATTCCTGCTCCTATTTCTTATGTTCTTATGAAAGGTAGTGGACACTCTCTTATGACCTTATGAGGGATTGAATACCCTCTTCCACCTCTAGACTATTATGGACAAATGGATTAATTATCTGTCTAGTGGCTGCATCATAAGGAATCGGACACCCCCTTCACTGAGAGCACCAGCTAATAAGGCTATAAAGTACTAAAAAATAACACTGAGCTTTGCTGCTGACAACAGAGGAAGCCCTCGTCCAAGATTCACGTGCTGGTCGGTGATACAGAAAATGTGGTTTTAGCGAACAAAAAAAACAAGATACGTTTTTGTTCTGACAGCTTGTGGGTCTCTGACCTTCTTCTTAAAGTGGTAGCAGGAGAAAAAATAATTGGGGGAGAGTGGGAACAGAGACTGCGGTTTGTGTGCTGGGACCCTCTTGACGGTGTAAAAGCACGAGAAGAATGACAATGGTTCGGAGCCTGGGGAAATCTGCACGTCCCACTATTTTAGTCATGGAAGGTTTGTGGACTGAGATGAACCAGAAAGATGCACCGGCCCTAATGAGGGAGAAGATATGCTGAAAAAGAAAAGAAAAAGGACAATACATATTTCCTACTACTAGCATATCAAAACACAATACGGTTGTTTGAAAATATTTAATTTAAAAAAAAAGCCTGAAAAATGATAACGGGTAATGGCAGAAGAACAAGATTTGTCATTGTGCAACAATAAATGATGACCGTCACATTACTGCACAGATTACGGCTCTATCCCCATGGATAAGTCTAACTGATTACATTATTTCAATTGCTGGTCTTAGAAACAAAGCCCTTAGAGACGGAGTAACGGATGTACAAATCCCATCTTGTTCACTATTTCTGTAGAGCAAATCTTGCCACTTTCCCTCCAGTCTCATCTGCTGTGGGAAAGGTCGTCAAATGTGTGGATGATCCGTCAATTCTGAATGAAATTGGGGAAAATGAGCTGATTGCAGCAGGAGGACGTAAGTGAAGTGGGGCACAAATGTGCAATTTTGAATCACCTCAGGGTACCCAATATCAATGCAATGTATTCTGAGAGCCCAATAATATAGGACACTTTTAAGGTGACTGAATTTAATTTCTCAACTGACAGGCAATTTCAAGTAGCAGTATTCCTTTTCAAACGTTCTCCATTTCATTCAGCCAGGTGCACTAAAATCAGACCAAGGCAAACAAGATCTCTTCTTCATAGATCCACAGAAATATACAGCACAGAAGGAGGCCATTCAGCCCATCGTGCCTGTACCAGCTCTTTGAAAGAGCTATTCCAATTAGTCCCATTACCCCTGCCCTCTTCTTGTGAGAGGCTTGAAAAGAAAGGATGCCGCAGTCATAACAAGAGTGAAAAAGTAAGAAGGTGTCTCATCATAACATCTTTTCGAATGAATTCTTATTCACAATGAATAAAGAAGCAGCGCTGTCATAGTTTAGAACACTTCAAGTGTAATTCTCAAAATATTCTCACATCACCACTTGTCGTGATCAGTCTCCATCAATTCTGACCTCTGACCACATTTAGAAAAAATTGAGAGGTCGCACAACACCAGGTTATAGTCCAACAGTTTTATTTGAAATCACAAGCTTTCGGAGCTATCGATTGCCCCTTCCTCAGGTGAAGTAAATTAGATACAGAATCGCCAAAGCATATATAGATAGAGAACAAAGCATGTGTACCTTACAATTGCAGACCACTAAATTAAATCATCCTGACTATCTGCCGAGGTGTGATAAAGTTAATCAAGTCAGCCAGGAAGGTACCACATCAAAGACATAGCAAGATACAACTGAGACAATGAGGTGTAGTCGCAGGGGTTCTAACGTGTCAAAAGCTGCCGTCTGTATGTAAAACGAAAAGCTTTAAAATTTTTACTTTTTTACTGGGAAAATTTTTACTTTTTTACTGGGAATCACATCTGTGAACAAGCCAACGACGACTCGAGTCCGGATCACGTCATGTATCGTGACATAAACCCAAGACCTCTCAATTTTGTCCACCCCAGTCCAACACCGGCATCTCCGCATCATGACCACATTTAGAAAGTCATGTTTCCTATTTTTTATAAAAGAAAGAAATAACTTGCATTTATATAGCGCCTTTCATGACCTCAGGATGTCCCAAGGCATTTTACAGCCAATTAAATAATTTTGAAGTGTGGTCACTGTTGTAATGTAGGAAATGTGGTAGCGAATTTGCGCACAGCAAGCTCCCACAAACAGCAATGTGATAATGACCAGATAATCTGTTTTTAGTGATGATGGTTGAGGGATAAATATTGACCCAGGACACCAGGGAGAACTCCCCTGCTCTTCTTCGAATAGTGCCATGGATCTTTTATGTCCACCTGAGAGGGCAGATGAGGCCTTGATTTAATGTCTCATCCGAAAGACGGCACCTCCAATGGTGCAGTGCTCCCTCAGTACTGCACTGGGGATGTCAGACTAGTTTTTGCACTCAAGTCTCTGGAGTATAGGCTATTGTTGGAGTGCTATATAACACTGCACTAATTTCAGATACTAAACAAGGAATGGATCAATACACCACAATTCGTGTACATAAGAACATATGACGTAGGAGCAGGAGTAGGTCATTTGGCCCCTCGAGCCTGCTCCGCTATTCAATAAGATCATGGCTGATCTGATCTTGGCCTCAACTCCACTTCCCTGCCACGCCCCATAACCCGTGACTCCCTTATCATTCAAAAATCTGTCTATCTCCACCTTAAATATGTTCAATGACCCAGCCTCCACAGCTCTCAAGGGAAGAGAATTCCAAAGATTCACGACCCTCTGAGAGAAGAAATTCCTCCTCATTTCCGATTTAAAAGGGTTTCCCCTTATTCTGAAATTATGCCCCCTAGTTCTAGATTCCCCCACAAGGGGAAACATCCTCCCTGCATCTACCCTGTCAAGCCCCTTCAGAATCTTATATGTTTCAATAAGATCCCCTCTCATTCTTCCAAACTCCAATGAGTATAGGTCCAACCTGCTCAACCTTTCTTCATAAGACATCTTCATCTCCGGAATCAACCTCGTGAACCTTCTCTGAATTGCCTCCAATGCAAGTATATCCTTCCTTAAATAAGGAGACCAAAACTGTACGCAGTACTCCAGGTGTGGTCTCACCAATGCCCTGTACAGTTGTAACAGGACTTCCCTATTTTTAATACTCTATTCCCTTTGCAATAAAGGCCAACATTCCATTTGCCTTCCTAATTACTTGCTGTACCTGCATGCTAACTTCTTGTGATTCGTGTAATGGTTTCCTCAGCCTCACAGTCCTTCCCATTCAGGCCAAGCTTGACCCTTTGCTCAGTACCAGAAGATAAGACACAGCAAGAAAAGGTCCTTACACTAGGGAGACACTGTAGTTCTTTCATGTCGTTCTTTCATGTGATACTCTGCTGCCCGTGTCCTAACTCGTAACAAGTCTCGTTCACCCATCACCCCTATACTCGTTGACCTACATTGGCTCCCGGTTAAGCAATGCCTTGATTTAAAAATTCTCATCCTTTTTTTTCAAATCCTTCCATGGTCTTACCCCTCCCTATCCCTGTAACCTACTCCAGCCCTACAACCCTCTGAGATATCTGTGTTCCTCCAATTCTGGCCTGTTACGCATCCCCGATTTTAATCACTCCACCATTGGTGGCCGTGCCTTCTGTTGCCTAGGCCCTAAGCTCTGGAATTCCCTCCCTAAACCTCCCCGCCTCTCTGCCTCTATTTCCTCCTTTAAGATGCTCCTTAAAACCGACCTCTATGACCAAGCTTTTGGTCATTTGCCCTAATATCTCCTTATGTGGCTCGGTGTCAAATTTTGTTTGATAATCGTTCCTGTGAAGCACCTTGGGATGTTTTACTACGTTAAAGGTGCTATATAAATGCAAGTTGTTGTTGTTGTTACCTAAGCCTTAAATCGAAGGACTGATTATATACAGAGTTTCTAACTTTCCAAGCAGGTATTGACTGATGTGTGAGATGCGGAAAACCAATTTAAAGGGGCCATCAGCGACTCCAACTCTTCTGGATGTCACAGCAAAAGGCGCTATCGTGGTAACTTTAACGCTGTAATTTGATGCTTTAGTGCTGTCCCACTGAGCTGGGAATTACCCAAATCAAAAACATAAATAACCGCTGTCTCGCACACTTCTCCTCAAGTTAACTGGGGTCAGCATATAGGTAACACGGGGTGTCGCTCTGTCCCATATTTAAAATACTAGCTGCTTTGGTTTGGAATGTCTGGTGCAGGTACACTCAGGGAGATGGTGTAATGCAGATGTGAGACTTGGACTGTCCTCATTAATCACACTGCCTGAATCCCATTGAGATTATCGCCTTAGGGCTGAGGGAGAAATTGAAACATCAGGCTTTTCAAGAAGATGAATAACATTAACCGTTTTCAGAAAAGCAGTAATTTTGGGGGGAATGTGTGATATATTACCTCTATATATGTTCACTATGACTATTTATAATCTTTCCTATCAAGATATAGGTCACACCTTCAGATTTGGAAGCGAGGTGCTGCAAGAACTGAATGCAATGAGGGATTTTTTAAATTGAAACCGTGCTGCATGAGATTGGTAACAAATGCATTAAGATATAAGATTCCTTTGTCTGCTATTTTAATGAAGGCATTAACCAATTTATTTTAAATGTGTTATCACCTTTCTTAACATAGTGGACAGAAAAATTTCATGGAATGAGACACGGTGCTCGTTCCTAATCATAGAATCATACAGCGCAGGAGGCCATTCGGCCCATCGTGCCTGTGCCGGCTCTCTGAAAGAGCTGTCCAATTAGTCCCACTCCCCCTGCTCTTTCCCCATAGCCCTGTAAATGTTTCCTATTTAACTAGAGATCTAATTCCCTTTTGAAAGTTACGATTGAATCTGCTTCCACCACCCTCTCAGGCAGTGCATTCCAGATCATAACAACTCACTGAGTAAAAAACATTCTCCTCATCTCCCCCCAGAATTTTAGTCAATCATTTTAAATGTGACCTCTGGTTACTGGCCCTCCTGACAGTGGAAACAGTTTCTCCCCCATCTACCCTATCAAAACGCCTCATAATTTGAACACATCTATTAAATCTCCCCATAAACTTCTCTGCTCTAAGGAGAACAATCCCAGCTTCTCCAGTCTCTCCACACAACTGAAACCTATCAACCCTGGTACCATTCTCGTAAATCTCCCCTGCGCCCGCTCTAAGTTCTTGACGCCCTTCCTAAATTGCATAATGTGATTTTGTGTGTGCTGTCTTGCAAAAACTGAAGGAAAAAGGCTGACAGGCTAAGTCAATGGTGAGTATTCAGATCAATTTGGACTTTGGGTGTGAGAGTCCACATCTGATGAGTGTGTAGCTGGTTTGAATGTGTTTAGTTCAAAGTCAGAAAAGGGAGTGCCTTTAAAAGGGATAACAATGCATCTTCCACACTGGATCACCATGGAACCCAGATACATTCCTCAATGCACCAGACTGTCGAGGAACACAGACTTACTTCCTGCTCCAAGAAACCACAGGAGACTTGAACACGTCCCTGAGACAAGAACACAGATATTGGAAATCCAAAATAATAATAGAAAATATTGGAAATATACAGCAAGTCCACCAGGAGCTAGGAAGAGAACATTTAGGTTAATGTTTCAGTTTTCTATCCTTCATCAGTTCTGACAAAGGGAGTACATCGCAAATGTGAACCCATTCTACGGCCCCGATATTTACTGGGGCGAGGTTCCGGAGCGGGGAGGGGCGGGGTTATGGTCGGGAAACCTGGAAGTCCCCGAATGCCGTGGAGTTTTAACTCCATGGCGTGCGTGGGGTTCCCCACCCAGAAGCCAGTCTGATTGACGGGGTTGGGTGCTTGTCAGGCAGGGAATGCTCCAGAAAAGGCCACAGCCCAGGAGCAGCTAGGTTTAGTGGCTGTTGGGGGTAGGGATGGCGGTGGCGGGGGTGGGTACAGCCTGGTAGGAAGGGTCGGGGGTGATTGCGAGGTGTGGAATATTGCGGGGTGTGGGGAGAGATCGGAGGGGGGTTGGAGGGGGAGTCAGAGATCAAAGGGGTGGTCAAGGGGAGATCGTGGAGGTGGGGGGTGGGTTTCCAGGTTAACTTGTTGGGCCTGGGGGAAACATACCTACTCCTCCTGGCCCATAAGCAGTGCTGTAAAGGCACATACCTTATGGATCTGGCCCTTCTCGCCTTCTTTTACCTGCAGGTTTCCCGAGGTCTGGGAAACCCAACCAGCATGGGTTAAAAATAGAAACCTTGTTACAATGAAGGCACGCAGCCTCCTCCAAAGGTTACAACCACCAACCTGCCTCCTGGGAGCGGGCTGGTCACCCGCCTTGCGTCGCGCCTCCGTTAAAAGCAGAAGGGGGCGGGTTCCTGTTTCAGATTTCAAACATTTTAACTTACCACCCGACCCAAACTCACCTGTTTTTTTGGGCGTAAAATTACCCCCTATGATTGTATGGGTTAACATTTGCGATGTACTCCCTTTTTCAGAACTGATAGTGGATATAAACCTGAAACATTAACCTAACTTTTTTCTGTCTGTCAATCTTTTCCCTTCAGTTTTGCAAGACAGGGAATACATCGAACTGTTGACCTATCTTTTCTCTTTTCAGACTGTAGAATTCGCAAAATTATCACGATTTTATAAAATAAGAAGGAGACATAAAGTTTCGTACAAACAGCTTTATTTCAGCAGAATGCTGTCAGGTTTCAAAACGGACACAAACAGCCTGTAAAATGGCCGCCACGCCTCGTGGCAGAAAGTTCTAGACTTTCAATGGGCAGACAAGATGGCGTTCCAATAAACATTTGTGCAAGATCGTACAGGACTCAGCACATTTGAGATAATTGACAAGACATGATGGGTTTGCATTTTATACATAAATACTGGAATCGGTCTCCCAGGTGCGAATAAGGGCTATTGTACCGAGCGATCAAGGACCCATCCAAAGACATTAATATGCAAAATCCCCACGACTCTACGATGAGAGAGCCGTTTGCGGGTAGTTACAGAAAGCATTTGGAAGCCCCAAAACCCCTCCAGGGAGACTACTAGCCGGTTCCACAATGGGAGAAATATTAACGGGTACTCAGACAGTTACAAGTATCACCGAAACCCATTAAAGACGGAGATCACCCTATACAAGAAGTTTGAGCGCCAAAACCCTGACAAAAGATAGACATTAAGATTGGGCAGGAAAAGAGGAATTACAGCACTATAACTGTAAGGTACAACCGTCCATCTTTCTCTTGCTGCTGACGGCTGTCTCTGCTTCTTCTTGCGCTTGCTGCTTTGACTCGCTGGAAGGCTGTTGAACTTTTATTCTCTTGCCTGACGGCTCTGGACTCTGATCCGCTAGGATCAACCTCGTGGCTTGCCGCGAAGATCTGTGTAGAACTGGGCTGTGAGGCCTTGAAACGGGCACACCATCCCGAGAAGTCGGTAAACGGTGTTGGAATCGAAGGCCCGAGAGGAGATGAGATGAGATGAGATGAGATGAGAAGAGAAGAAGACGACAATACGCATCGCCACGGTCAGTAAGCCCCGACCGCGCCTGTAAGTCGAATAAACACTTCCTTGCCTAGGAAGACCCTTCTTTGAGTTTTACAGACAACTGGTGTAGGGCACAGGAAGACTCTTTTTTGAGTAGTATCGGAACTCCGAGGACAACACAGATCTTCATGACAGCAGACGGTCCAGCCTGCTAGCCGGAGCAGAAACGAGTAAACAAGTGGGGTACAGAGACCCCTGATCAACACGTGGATAGTCAGGTGCTGCGGTCAAAACATCCGAGCAGAGTTTCGGAATTCTCCGAGTTATCACGAGTGGTGAGCATGAGTCTCGATCCTACAAATCTAGATTAGGACAGGTATTGATAGGGGAGGGTTTACGTTTTAAGGATAAGTATAATGTGTGTCCCCTTTTTCGATGTGTCATGCGCTCCTCGTTTCCCTAAAATTAGTTTCATAACTGTGTGTGAGATTGTACTGTCATTAATCTGTGCTTATGACGTGTATCTCGTAATCTTGAATAATATGCAATAAAGATTTTCCATTTCGCACTATTCGACCGGGTCTACCTGAGTTTTTCTCTGCATTATTGCTCTCACACCTAAGTCCAGTGTCAGAACCGTAAGGGCAAGTGGGTCGAACCACTCACAGGTGTCTAGTGTTATCAGTCTGGCTGGAGACCAGAACAGGCAACAAGGCCTAACCCCGCACTAGCACCCAGGCTAAGCACAGAGCCGCAGGTCACCCCTTACAGACACTGATGGATCTGCTTCATGTTTCCAGCATTTTCTATTTTTATTCTGGACACACTCCCTGCTGTGTGCAATCCCTGGGGAATTCCAACACATTCCCTCCTGCACTAGACTATCCAGGAACATAGACACCTTTCATAAGAGCATAAGAACATAAGAAATAGGAGCAGGAGTAGGCTATTCGGCCCTTCGAGCCTGCTTCGCCATTTAATAAGGTCATAGCTGATCTACCTCATCTCCACTTTCCTGCACTATCCCCATATCCCTTGATTCCCTTAATATCCAAAAATCTATCGATCTCTGCCTTGAATATACTCAATGACTGAGCATCCACAGCCCTCTGGGTAGAGAATTCCAAAGATTCACCACCCTCTGAGTGCAGAAATTTCTCCTCATCTCAGTCCTAAATGACTGTGGGCGCGATCTTGCCAGTCCTGGGGAGGTGGGTATGGAGGCGGGACTGCCGGGAAAATGGCAGAATTTGGGGACGGGTGCCCAACCCGCCTCCGTGCCATCTTGCCAGGAGGCAGGTAGCCGACCCGCGCCGGGTCCCGTTTCCTTGGAGGCGGGAAGGGGATGACAGCCACTTAACTGATAAGAGGATTATCTCCATTTTACCCACAGAAGTGCGGGCTTCCCGAAGGCTGCGAACCCCGCCAGGCTCACCGAGGCGATTAGTGGGTCTGCGGGGGTCGGAGGGGTACAAAAGTGTGCTCTGGAGGTAAGTGATGGGTGTAAGTGTGGAGAGGTGACTATGTGAGGTAAGTGGAAAGTGTTAGAAAAAGTTTACTTACCTTTGTTTCTTCCTGCAGGCTTGAATCGGTGGGCATGCGGAGAGTCTCGCACCTCCGCGGCAGAGATGACAGATGGCTGTTGCATTCTCCGATGCAACAACCATCTAATTTCTGCTAACGAAAGAGGTTTGATGAGTCTTGAATTCAAGAACTCATCAAACAACAGAGAATGTCAGTGTTTGACAGCTTCAGAGGGCTGTCAAACGATGACAATTCATCTGTCAAAAATTTTTGACAGATGAAACGTCACACGCTGATGTTCTCTGTAACCGACTTCCCCTTAACTGGCCTGCTCAGCCCGCTGGGCAGGCTTAACAAGGTCAATCAAGGGAAAATAGCGTGGGTTGGCCACAAATCGATGGAGGCGGGACTGAAACCCAACAAGCAGCAGTCCCGCCTCCATTGGCGAAATCGCCCCCTGTGACTCCTGGTTCTAGACTCCCCAGCCAGGGGAAACATCCTCCCTGCATCTACCCTGTCAAGCCCTATAAGAATTTTGTATGTTTCAATGAGATCATCTCTCATTCTTCTAAACTCTAGAGAATATAGGCCTAGTCTACTCAATCTCTCCTCATAGGACAATCCCCCCATCATAGGAATCAGTCTGGTAAACCTTTGTTGCACTCCCTCTATGGCAAGTATATCCTTCCTTCGGTAAGGAGACCAAAACTATACACAATACTCCAGGTGTGGTCTCACCAGGGCCCTATATAATTGCAGTAAGACGTCTTTACTCTTATACTCAAATCCTTTTGTAAAAGGCTAACATACCTTTTGCTTTCCTAATTGCTTGCGGTACTTGCATATTAACTTTCAGCGATTCGTGTACAAGGACACCCAGGTCCCTCTGAACACCAACATTTCCCAATCTCTCACCATTTAAAAAATACTCTGCTTTTCTATTTTTCTGACCAAAGTGGATAATTTCACATTTCTCCACATTATATTCCATTTGCCATGTTCTTGCCCATTCACTTAGCCTGTCTATATCCCCTTGAAGCCTCCTTGCATCCTCCTCACAACTTACATTTCCACCCAGCTTTGTATCATCAGCAAACTTGGATATATTACATTTGATTCCCTCATCCAAATCATTGATATAGATTGTGAATAGCTGAGGCCCAAGCACTGATCCTTGCAGGTAGCCCACTAGTTACAGGCTGCCAACCCAAAAATGACCCGTTTATTCCTACTCTCTGTTTTCTGTCTGTTAACCAGATCCTCTATCCATGCTAGTATATTACCCGAATCCTATGAGCCCTAATTTTGTTTAATAACCTCCTGTGTGGCACCTTATCGAATGCCTTCTGAAAATCCAAATACACCACATTCTCTGGTTCCCCCTTACCTATTCTGCTAGTTACAACCCCAAAAAACTCTAACAGATTTGTCAAACGCGATTTCCCTTTCATAAATCTGTGCTGACTCTGCCCAATCCTATTATTACTTTCGAAGCACCCTGTTACCACGTCCTTAATAATAGATTCTAGCATTTTCCCTACTACTGATGTCAGGCTAACTGGTCTATAGTTCCCCGTTTTCTCTCTCCCTCCTTTCTTAAATAGTGGGGTTACATTTGCTACCTTCCAATCCGTGGGAACCATTCCAGAATCTATGGAATTTTCACAGAATCACAGAATCCCCACAGTGCAGATAGAGGCCATTTCGGCCCATCGAGCCTGCACCGACACATATCCCACCCTATCCCCGTAACCCCACGTATTTAATCCCCCTAACACTAAGGGTCAATTTATTATAGCCAAATCAACCTAACCCGCACATCTTTGGACTGTGGGAGGAAACCGGAGCACCCGGAGGAAACCCACGCAGACACGGGGAGAATGTGCAAACTCCACACAGACAGTCACCCGCGGCCGGATTCGAACCCGGGTCCCTGGCGCTGTGAGGCAACAGTGCTAACCACTATGACACCACGTTTTGGAAGATGACAACCAATGCATCCACTATCTCTATAGCCACCTCTTTTAAAACCCTAGGATGTAGGCCATCAGGTCCAGGGGATTTATTGGCTTTCAGTCCCATTAATTTCTCCAGTACTATTTCCTTACTAAAACTAATTTCTTTCAGTTCCTCATTCTCACTAGAATCTTGGTTCTCCACTATTTCCGAAATGCTTGTTGCATCTTCTTCTGTGAAGACAGACACGTAGGGGGTGATTTTGCCAATGGGGAGCTTTTGGAGGCGGGACTCCCACTTGTCGGGTTTCAGTCCCGCCTCCATCAACTTCTGGCCAACCCACGCTATTTTCTCTTGATTGACCTTGTTAAGCCCGCCCAGTGGTTGCAGAGAATGTCAACGTATGATGTTACATGTCAAAAAATGTTGACAGATGAATTGTCATTGACATTGAATTCAAGACCTCATCAAACCTCTTTCTTTTACAGAAATGAGATGGTTGTTGCATTGGAGAATGCAATGGCCATCTGACATCTCTATCGCGGAGGTGCGAGACTCTCCGCATACCCACCGACTGAAGCCTGCAGGAAGAAACAAAGGTAAGTACACTTTTTCTAACACATTGGACTTACCTCAGATACTCACCTTTCCACACTTGCACCCATCACTTACCTTCACACCGCGCTTTTGCAACCCCGACCCCCGCAGACCCACTACTCGCCTCGCTGACCTGGCGGGGTTCGGATCCTTCAGGAAGCCCGCACTTGTGTGGGCAAAATAGTGATAAGCCTATTTTCTGCCTGTTAACTACCTGTTAACAGGCAGTTAATTGGCTGTAATCCCTTCCCGCCTCCAAGGAGACGGGACCCGGCGCGGGACGGCTACCCACCTCCTGGCAAGATGGCATGGAGGCGGGTTGGCCACCCGCCCCCAAATTCTGCCATTTTCCCGGCAGTCCCGCCTCCATACCCGCCTCCCCAGGGCTGGCAAGATCGCGCCCAAAGTATTTGTTTAATTTCTCTGCCATTTCCTTATTCCCCATTATAATTTCTCCTGTCTCAGCCTGTAAGGGACCCATGTCTACTTTCACTAATCTTTTCCTTTTTACATACCTATAGAAGCTTTTACAGTCTGTTTTTATGTCTCTCGCTAGTTTACTCTCATATTCTATTCTTCGTTTCTTTATCAATTTCTTGGTCCTCCTTTACTGAATTCTAAAATCTTCCCAATCCTCAGGCTTACTACTCTTTTTGGCAACATTATAGGCCTCTTCATTTAATCTAATTCTACCTTTAATTTCTCTTGTTAGTCACGGTGGACTATTTTTCCCGTGGTGTTTTAATTCCTTAAGGGAATGTATATTCATTGCGAATTATGAATTATTTCTTTAGATGTTTGCCATTGCTTTTCTACTGTCATATCTTTTATTCTAATTTCCCAACCTACCTTAGCCAACTCGCCTCTCATACCTATGTAGTTTGCTTTGTTCAGATTTAGGACCCTAGTTTCAGACATAGCTAAATCACTCTCAGACACAACATAAGATTCTATCATATTGTGATCACTGCTCCCCAGGGGCTCCTTTACTACAAGGTTATTAATTAACCCTGTCTCATTGCACAATACTAGATCTAAAAAAGCCAATTCCCTAGTAGGTTCCTTGACATACTAATCTAGAAAACTATCTTGAATGCATTCCATGAACTCTTCCTCTGCACTATTACTGCAAATTTGGTTTGCCCAGTCTATATGAAAGTTAAAGTTCCCCATCATTACTCTATTAGCCCTGTTACATGCATCTCTAATTTCCTGATTTATATTCTGCCCGACACTATAACTACTGTTATGGGGCCTATAAACTACTCCCACTAATGTTTTCTGCCCCTTGTTGTTTCTTAGCTCCACCCAAACCGATTCTACATTTTGTTTTTCCGAGCAAAGATCCTTTCTCTCTACTGTTTTTAACCCTTCCTTTATTATCAGGGCTACCTCCCTCCTTTTCCATTCTGCCTGTCTCTTCTAAAAGTCAAATATCCTGGAATATTTAGTTCCCTACCTTGGTCACTCTGCAACCACATCTCTGTAATGGCTATTAAATCAAACCCATTTATTTCTACCTGTGCTATTAATTCATCTATTCTGTTGCGAATGCTTCGTGCATTCAGATACAGTGCCTTTAGCTTTAACTTTTTTCTATTTTCCCCTGATGTCAGTTTAGTCACTAACACCCTATTACCTTTATTAATCTCTCTGTCCCTTCCTGACCCACTCTGCTTATTTTTACCCAGATCACTACTCTTCTCGAGAGCCTTGACATTTCTCTTACTGCTTTTGAATTTACCCTTTTCTGAATCATCCCACCCCCCTTCATTAGTTTAAAGCCCTATCTACCGCCCTAGTTATTCGAATTGCCAGGACACTGGTACTAGCCCAGTTTAAGTGGAGCCTGTCCCAACGGAACAGCTCCCTCTTTCCCCAGTACTGAGGCCAGTGTCCCATGAATTGAAACCCCTTCCTCCCACACCACGCTTTGAGCCACGCATTTAATTCTCTGATCTGTCTGTCCCTATGACAATTTGCACGTGGCTCAGGTAACAATCCAGAAATGATTACCTTTGAGGTTCTGCGTTTTAATTTGGACCCTAGCTGCTCAAACTCCCTCAGCAGAACCTCATTCCTAGTTCTACCTATCGTTGGTTCCTACGTGGACCACAACCACTGGATCCTCCCCCTCCAAGTTCTTCTCCAGCCGCGACGAGATATCCTTAACCCGGGCACCGGGCAGGCAACACAATCTTCGGAACTCCCGGTCGTGGCTGCAGAGAACAGTATCTACCCCCCTAACTATACTGTCCCCTACAACTACATTCCTTTTCACTCCTCATGTGCCATCTTGGATGCATTTGCTCCTGCTTCAGATTTCCAAAGAACCTGGACACATCCAAAGGTGCAAACTCCAATCACCTCAGATTTCCAATTCTGATTTGGTGCTCATGCCCAGACTTAATCAATCTTGTTCTTCAGTCATCCAGCATATTTTTGACAAGCCAATACACATGACCCACTAAAAGTGACAAGTCTGGACATCTCCGGCTTTTTTTAATATTGGATTGTTTGGAGTTAGAATTCATAATTACCACAATGTGCCTGAAGGTGGAGTCAAAGAGTAAACTCAGAAACTGGTAACTTTTGGACTCGGTGACTCAATTGGAAGAAAACACAAAGATAGACTTGATGGGTCAAATGACCTGTTTCTGTGCTGTACATTTCTACAATTCTATGACATACGGTGTTCATGTTACACTGAGTCATAGGATTGGAATGAAAGTAGCCGGCAAAACTAAATTGGACTTTGTAGCATCTTATTAGTGCCACGGTTGTTGAGGGATAAATATTGGCCAGGACACCAGGGAGAACTCCTCTGCTCTTCTTCAAAATAGTGCCCTGGGATCTTTTACGCCTACTGGAGAGGGCTCCTGGTTCAACATAGAAGCATTGAAAAATAGGAGCAGGAGTAGGCCATTCGGCACTTCGAGCCTGCTCCGCCATTCAATGTGATCATGGCTGATCCTCTATCTCAATACCATATTTCCGCTCTCTCCCCATACCCCTTGATGCCTTTTGTGTCTAGAAATCTATCTATCTCCTTCTTAAATATATTCAGTGACTTGGCCTCCACAGCCTTCTGTGGTAGAGAATTCCACAGGTTCACCACCCTCTGAGTGAAGAAATTTCTCCTCATCTCAGTCCTAAATGTCCTACCCCATATCCTGAGACTGTGACCCCTCGTTCTAGACACCCCAAGCCAGGGGAAACATCCTCCCTGCATCCAGTCTGTCTAGCCCTGTCAGAATTTTATACGTTTCAATGAGATCCCCTCTCATTCTTTTAAACTCTAGTGAATAGAGGCCTAGTTGACCCAATCTCTCCTCATACGACAGTCCTGCCATCCCAGGAATCAGTCTGGTGAATCTTCGCTGCACTCCCTCTATGGCAAGTATATCCTTTCTTAGGTATGGAGACCAAAACTGCACACAGTACTTCAGGTGTGGTCTCACCAAGGCCCTGTATAACTGTAGTAAGATATCCTTGCTCCTGTACTCAAATCATCTTGCAATGAAGGCCAACATACCATTTACCTTCCTAACTGCTTGCTGCACCTGCATGTTTGCTTTCAGTGACTGGTGTACAAGGACACCCAGGTCCCTTTGTACATCAACATTTCCCAATCTATCACCATTTAAATAATACTCTACCTTTCTGTTTTTCCTACTGAAGTGGATAACTTCACATTTATCCACATTATACTGCATCTACCATGCATTTGCCCACTCACGCAACTTGTCTAAATCGCCTTGAAGCCTCTTTGCATCCTCCTCACAACTCACAATCCCACTTAGTTTTGTGTCGTCAGCAAACTTGGAAATATTACATTTGGTTCCCTCTTCCAAATCATTTATATATATTGTGAATAGCTGCGGCCCAAGCACTGATCCCTGCAGTACCCCACTAGTCACCGCCTGCCACCCTGAAAAAGACCCATTTATTCCTACTCTCTGTTTCCTGTCTGTTAACCAATTTTCAATCCATGCCAGTATATTACCCCCAATCCCATGTGCTTTAATTTTGCACACTAACCTATTATGTGGGACTTTATCAAAGGCCTTCTGAAAATCCAAATACACCACATCCACTGGTTCTCCCTTATCTATTCTACCAGTTACATCCTCAAAAAACTCCAGTAGGTTTGTCAAACACGATTTCCCTTTCATAAATCCATGTTGACTTTGTCTCATCCCGTTGATATTTTCTAAGTGTCCTGTTATCACATCCTTTATAATAGACTCTAGCATTTTCCCTACTACTGATGTTAGGCTAACCGGTCTGTAGTTCCCTGTTTTCTCTCTCCCTCCTTTTTTTAAATAGTGGGGTTACATTTGCCACCCTCCAATCCAAAAGATGGCACCTCCGAAAGTGCAACAATCCCTCAGTACTACACTGAAGAATCAGCCTGGATTATGTGCTCAAGTCCCGGAGTGGAACTTGAACTCACAACCTTCTGACTCAAAGCTGAGAGCGCCACCAAGATTTTGAAATAATTACCATACCAAATATGAAGTTCCCCTTTCGAGAATATCCCTGACAAAATTGCCTCAATGTTCTTAACTCTAATTTATAGTACGTACCATTAGAAACTTGCAGAAACACTTATATATTTTACTGTTGCCTGATGGAGGAATTGATGTTTTGAACATATCAGAGGAAATGAATAGTGTATTTCTGCAGAAGCATTCACCAGCTGGGGTATCAGAACACTGTGTGTTTGAGTATAGATTGTCAGCTTATCACAGCTTGCCCATATTCCTTGCACACAGTGAACAGAAGCTCTTTGATGCTCTCTTGTGGCTTTAACTTGATTTGCACGCACAACGGGAGAGCTGACTCCTACATTGATGCACAATTTTTCTTGGTGATGTTTATTTTTGTGTAAAGGTGAAGGATGTTGGTTTTAAGAGGAATACATTTTCCTACTTTGAACATGATCTAATCCCCTGCTCATGTATTGCACGGACAAGAGGCAGAGTAAAGCTTCTTGAACGTTGCCCCAATAACGTGGGTTAATCTGAAATCCCTTACCAGAGCTGTGTAACATTTCCCTTTCCCACAACAGTCAAACTGAGAGATTTCTGGTCGAGATTTGCAAATTAACGCCAAATTATTAACACTCCACAAACCTATTTCACATACGACCTGACAGTCAACAGAGAGAGGGAGGGAACTTTCATGGCAACAGTCTGAGCTGGATTCAAACACAGGTTTCAGAGATGAAAGTAGAGTGTGAAAACTCACTGTGACACCCAGTCCCCTCCTTTAACAATGCTAATATTTAATGGTGCAGCATAGGTTAGATTTAGCATTATACTTGTCAAAGCTTCAGCAGAGCATATCAGCATACATCAATGTACCGCATTATATTCACAAGTAATATAACCTCTTCTCTAGAAATATTACACATCATTAATAGTTCTACAACATGGATAAAACTCGATATAGAACTTGATGGAGGAAACATTAGTGCATAAGGATGCGGCTGGGAGACTAAAGTTACCTGTCAGTGAAAGTAATTTGCATTCCAATAAATTCAAGGGAAAATGTACAGATTTTTTCTTCTGTATCTTGGGCCTGTATGGATGAAAGTCAGTCTATGCAATCAAGACACCAAAACTGGAGACAGTTGCACAGGTAAACTGAGCACTTTTGTCAAGGTTAAAGTTGCTGGATTTAAGACAGAATGCTTTTCTACTTTGTGCATGATATAATCCCCGGCCATGTATAGCTTATATATAAGAGAAAGACTTGCATTTATGCAGCACCTTCCATGACCTCAGGACATCCTAAAGTGCTTTACAGCCAATGAAGTATTTTTGAAGTGTAGTCACTGTTGTAATGTAGGAAATGCAGTAGCCAATTTGCGCACAGCAAGGTCCCACAAACAGCAGTGTTATAATGACCAGTTACTCTGTTTTAGTGATGTATATTGAGGGATAAATATTGGCCTAAGACACCGGGGATAACTCCCCTGCTCTTCTTTGAAATAGTGCCATGGGATCTTTTATGTCCGCCTGAGAATGCAGACAGGGCCTTGGTTTAATGTCTCATCTGAAAGACGGCACCTCCGACAGTGCAGCACTCCCTCAGTACTGCACTGGAGCGTCAGCCTAGATTTTTGTGCTCAAGTCTCTGGAGTGGGACTTGAACTCACAACCTTCTGACTCAGAGGCGAGAGTGTTACCCACTGAGCCACAGCTAACACAGTGAAGAGGCACTGTAAAGCTTCTTCTACATTGCTCCAATAACTAAACCCAGTGTGGAATGTGTGCTTTTACACCTTAACATATAGAGGAGTGACTTATATGCGGGCGATGAGGTCTACTTTTATTTTTCACTGACGCATATTTTGCTGTCCTATTAGTTACCACAAAGGTGCCACTAACATTCTATTCAGTGTTGATGAGGCTCATGTACCAGGTAAGTTACACCATTTTGTAAAGAAGAAGAACTTACATTTATATAGCGCCTTTCATGACCTCAGGACGTTCCAAAGCCCTTTACAGCCAATGAAGTACTTTTTGAAATGTAGTCACTGTTGTAATGTAGGAAACATGGAAGTCAATTTGCACACAGCAAGCTCCCACAAACAGCAATGTGATAATGAACCGATCATCTGTTTTTTTAGTGATGTATATTGAGGGATAAATATTGGCCAGGACACCGGGGAGAATGCCCCTGCTCTTCTTCAAAATAGTGCCATGGGATCTTTTATGTCCCTGAGAGGGCAGATGGAGTCTCGGTTATACATCTCACCATGCTACCAATGTGGGCAAGGCTGGCACCGTGTTAGTTTTAAGATGCACGTCTGATGTTGGTGCAGTGTCATCTTGGCATTGCACCCAATGTGCAGTATGAAATGGACGAATGCCCATTCACGCACTGTCGGTGAAGCCATCTCGAAAATGGGCCTGTCCCACCACCATTCACATTTTCATGAGCGGAAGAAGTTGATTATCTCCTCAGTGGGAGGCCAGTGTCTACGTGAAGCTCTGTCTTCCTCGATTTCACAAGCAGGCAGTGACAACATTTCTGCCTGTGTGCATCACATAAAGATAGAGCTCATACTGCAACCTTCGGTGCCACATAAAAGTGGCATTTTTATCTTTTTGATTTCTATTCTTCCTCTTTTGCTTTGGTCTCCTTTTCTGAATGCTGCCTTACTTTTTTCCTCTCTTCTTTTTCCTCCTCTTTTTCTCTATTTTCCTTCTCTGTTAATATCCTCTTGTTTTCTCTCTCTCTCTCTTTTTCCTCTTATTTCTTCATGGCCCTACTTGGACTTCTGAGTGTTGTTGTTTAGCACAGTATTACTTACTGTCTCTTGAGAAGAGAGAGAAAGAGAGCACCATGAAGGCAAGGATATCCCAGCATCCTCAGTGGGCACTATTGATAGAGCGTTTAATAGAAGCCTTTGAAATGCACTATGGATGCTGGGAAAGTGTTTGGCGCCATAGCGCTTCCTATCTTTCACTCGTTCAATCACATGCCCCTGAACCGCATCAAACTTGATCAAGTCAGCAGTCCTGGCAAACAATGCATTAGTGACTTGCCTTAAGAACTGCAGATTAACTGCTGAGGTAGAAGTCGCCAATTGCACCTTGGAACAAAACAGTGACCAAACAAATTGAGTGCTAAGGTCAACTTCTCTGCAATGATAAGTGCAGTCCAAGCTCCAGATCTGGTCTGTAGTTCAGGCTCTAACAGGGAGCAGAGATCCTCAGAAGCTTTTGGAGTGAATTATTGTCTTCTGCAACACAACTCCAGAGAGAGATTTTAGCAGTGCCTAAGTCAGTACACAATGTTTGCAAGGTATTGCTGGGATGGTCTCTGCAACAAGACTGCAAACAACTTAAGAGCTTTGTTATTATTGTCCAGGCGCATGGGAACACCACCACCTCCAAATTCCCCTCCAAGTCACACACCATCCTGACTTGGAAATATATCGCCGATCCTTCATCGTTGCTGGGTCAAAATCCTGGAACTCCCTCCCTAACAGCACTGTGGGAGTACCGTCACCACACGGACTGCAGCGGTTCAAGAAGGCGGCTCACCACCACCTTCTCAAGGGCAATTAGGGATGGGCAATAAATGCTGGCCTTGCCAGCGATGCCCACATCCCATGAAGGAATAAATTAAAAAATCAATGCTGTCACAATTTAGCACCCACGGACCAGTTGAACCAGGAACACTCCTCGCCACGATGGACGTATCGGCACTCTACACCAGTATCCCCCACGATGACGGCATCGCTGCGACAGCCTCAGTACTCAACACCAACAACAGCCAATCTCCAGACGCCATCCTACAACTCATCCGCTTCATCCTTGACCACAATGTCTTCACCTTCGACAACCATTTTTTTACCCAAACACATGGGGACCAAATTCGCACCCCAATACGCCAACATCTTCATGCACAAGTTCGAGCAAGACTTCTTTGCTGCACAGGACCTCCAGCCAACGCTGTACACCAGATACATCGACGACATTTTCTTCCTTTGGACCCATGGCGAAGGATCACTGAAAAGACTACACAATAACATAAACAAGTTCCATCCCACCATCAAACTCACCGTGGACTACTCCTCAGAAACGGTTTCATTCCTGGACACACGAATCTCCATCAAAGACGGACACCTCAGCACGTCACTCTACCGCAAGCCCACGGACAACCTCACGATGCTCCACTTCTCCAGCTTCCACCCTAACCACGTTAAAGAAGCCATCCCCTATGGACAAGCCCTGCGAATACACAGGATCTGCTCAGACGAGGAGGAACGCGATGGACACCTACGGACGCTGAAAAACGCCCTCGTAAGAACGGGATATGACGCTCGACTCATCGATTGACAGTTCCGACGGGCCACAGCGAAAAATCGCATAGACCTCCTCAGAAGGCAAACACGGGACACAACCAACAGGGTACCCTACGTCGTCCAGTACTTCCCCGGAGCGGAGAAACTACGCCATGTTCTTCGCAGCCTTCAACATGTCATCGATGATGACAAACACCTCACTGAGGCCATCCCCACGCCTCCACTACTTGCCTTCAAACAGCCGCCTAACCTCAGAAGTACCATCGTTCACAGCAAATTACCCAGCTTTCAGGATAACAGCGACCACGACACCACACAACCCTGCCACGGCAAACTCTGCAAGACATGCCAGATCATCAACACAGATACCAGCATCACACGTGAGGACACTACCCACCAGGTACATGGTACACACTCATGTGACTCGGCCAACGTTGTCTACCTCATACGTTGCAGGAAAGAATGCACCGCGGCATGGTACATCGGCGAGACCATGCAGACACTGAGACAACGTATGAACGAGCACCGCGCAACAATCGCCAGGCAGGATTGTTACCTCCCAGTCGGGGAACACTTCAGCAGTCAAGGACATTCAGCCTCGGATCTGCGGGTAAGCGTTCTCCAAGGCGACCTTAGGAACACACGACAACGCAAAATCATCGAGCAGAAACTGATAGCCAAGTTCCGCACTCATGAAGACGGTCTCAACCGGGATCTTGGGTTTATGTCACGATACATGACGTGATCCGGACTCGAGTCATCGTTGGCTTGTTCACAGATGTGATTCCCAGTAAAAAAGTAAAAATTTTAAAGCTTATCGTTTTACATACAGACGGCAGCTTTTGACACGTTAGACCCCCTGCGACTCCACCTCATTGTCTCAGTTGTATCTTGCTATGTCTTTGATGTGGTACCTTCCTGGCTGACCTGATTAACTTTATCACACCTCGGCAGATAAACAGTCAGGATGATTTAATTTAGTTGTCTGCAATTGTAAGGTACACATGCATTGTTCTCTATCTATATATGCTTTGGCGATTCTGTATCTTTTTACTTCACCCGACGAAGGAGTAGTAAGCTCCGAAAGCTTGTGATTTCAAATAAAACTGTTGGACTATAACCTGGTGTTGTGCGACCTCTCAATTTTGTCACAATTTAAGACATTAATTCGTGTGGCAGCAGTATTGCGTATTCAAAGAAAAACAAACCCATTGGAAATAATTGTTATTCTTGTTTTAAGATAAGAATGAGCTCATCAGCCTTATAATGGGAATAAATGGGTCACGAATTGGTGTGCTGGGGGCTTATGTTTAAATCTGAATTCTGCTAGGATCAGGTAAGCATTTAATTAAGATTGTGTTTTTACAACAGTGAGAAATATCACTGAAGAGAGAGAGACAAAAAAGGTTAAAGGAATAACAAAGCAATATTGTTCCATCTATGTCAAGATTCAGTCCAATTTCCTGAGGAACACAATAACAGTAGCTCTTATGAGTCTCTATGGAAATACATCTACAGTGAAAATAGCACATTAATCCTCCGCTCATTGATATGCAAACGAGACAGCAATTTTTTTAGAAGGGATAATGTGCTTTTGTGAAGATTTTCATAATTCTCAGGCATGAATACATCTAAATATGATTTTAAACACCTGGCATCTGCTTATTAAAGTTATTGCCATTCAAAAACATGTCTGCTTGCTGTCCAAAACTCGGATCTGATGATGCTGCAAGCATGAGACATATGACAACTTAAAGATTCTTAACAAGAGGAAAAGATTATACGGCTGAGTGATCAACATTGAACAAATCCTAGGTGCGAGATTTTCAGTTGCAAATCAGCCTTAGACATTAGCTGGGATTTTCCATTTGGCCATTAATTAATCGCCAGCGTTGACTCACTTAAAATGTATGGGTTAGCGCCAGTGCTAAAATAACACCAATCAGAAAATCTAGGCTACTGTCTCATGGCAAAAATATAATCATGGTTAAAAGTAGCAAGTTGACGCACAGAGGATAGATAGCCTATACGCGCCTTAACCCAGCTTTGCTGTTTATTAACCGTGCTGTGGTTACTCGGAGTTAATAATTATATTCAGTTCTGGTTAAAATAACTCAAGTTACATCTCCTAGTAACTGTAGGAAAAAGTGCTTTCAGCCAGAGAATATTGCAGAATGCATTCAGCTGGGTATGGAATTCAGTCTACTGATACTTCAATTAACTCTTTGTGATATACTAGCTATTCAACTACTCTGTATGTCTTGTCGGTTATCAATTCTGAGTCTATAATATTTGCATATCTGTCCTAAGTCTGTCAGCTGTGGCTCAGTTGGTAGTACTCTTGCCTCTGAGTCAGAAGGCTGTGGGTTCAAGTCCCACTCCAGAGACTTGAGCACAAAAATCTGGGCTGACACTCCCAATGCAGTGCTGAGAGAGTGCTGCACTGTTGGAGGTGCCATCCTTCAGATGAGACGTTAAACCGAGGCCCTGTCTGCTCTCTCGGGTGGACGTAAAAGATCCCATGGCACTATTCAAAGAAGAGCAGGGGGTTATTCCCAGTGCACTGGCCAATATTTATCCCTCAATCAACATCACTGAAACCAATTATCTGGTCATTAACACACTGCTGGAGCTTGCTGTGTGCAAATTTGCTGCTGTGTTTCCTACATTACGACAGTGACTATGGGCGCGATCTTACCTCTTGGTGCGAGTTGGGAGCGGGTCAGCTGACTTGTGGATTCCGATCCTACAACGCCCGATGCAGAGACGTAATTTTACGTCAATTGGCCTTGTTAAGCCCACCCTGCAGGCTTGCCGGCCAATTAAGAGAAAGCCGGTGTCAGGTGACATGTCATTTGCTGGTTTTCTTAAAGGGGACATGCTAATTTTTTTTGACAGATGAGTTTTCAGTGTTTGACAGCATTGAGGTGCTGCAAACACTGCCAATCACTGTACAAAGGTGAGCCCTTGCATCCAGGCTCTCCAGTGACTCTCTCCTTAGGATAAAACAGAAGGCAGCTGCAGGTGAGGTTAGAGAAGCGATCTGTCACTGGTGAGAGAGGTTCTCCGAATGAGGTGGGACTACACAAACACTTCAAACCTTATTACCTACAGAAAAGACTAAGGGGGAGAAATTCAGTATCGCCCCATTTGGGGCGCAAAGATTAGTGCCTGGCGCTAATTATCGCCACTGACTGCAAACTTGACTTTTATCGCCCCTGGAGGTGATTGGAGCGCTAAATCAGGCGCTTCACACCTGTCTTAAGGCGCAAAGGCCGAGGAGCGAGGCGCTACCTAAGAGCGCTGGCGAAGCTCATGTAATGTCAGTCAGCAATGGAACACACACACAATGGCACGGGCCAGTTCTTAAAGGGGATGGTTAATCTTGCTTTCCATTCACATCCTGCTCATTGCAGCCTTGAATCTCGGCCTGGAGAGACCTGCACATCAAATCTGCTGGAAAGAACAATGGAGAGTACCAGGCAAAGAGCTCAGAGTGCAGCCCCCACAGTCTCTTCTAAATCGATACAAGGAATGGCAAATCAAAATGAACCTGCAAAGTGCTGCTGAGTACCCAAAACTCCTTCACACAACGTTGAATCTCTCCAGAAGTCTCTCTCTCTCAGAATGCGTAGTTCAAAAATGGCACCAACAGTAAAATGCAGGAAGCGGTCACCTTTAAATAGCGCTCCCCCTTTCCCTTCATGACTGCAGAACGCTCCCCTCAACCTGCCATTGCTAGCGTCAGGCGGTAAGGCAGTGGGCGCCACTCAATATCCACTCCGGGGCGATACCGGGGCGTTGCGCACTCAACTGACGTCACGATCTGCTGGCGCAGGAGATCGTGGCGGTAGTGTTTAGCGCCGCCGCAAAATGTCTAGTTAATTTCGCGAGCGGCGCAAACTTCGTCGCGACTGGGCGCTAGATGCTTTGCGCCCCATTAGCGCCCTCTTAAGGCGCTAACGGGAGGCGCAACCAACTGAATTTTTCCCCCTAAATACATTAAAAATGATTTTCCCAACATTTTCTTACCTATGAAACTCACCAGTATACCACTGGATCCTTCACACCACTTCTGCAGCTGTCATCAATGCACAAACATTACAGTAGACCCACAGCACGCCACACTTACCCTGGCGTGGTGTCCGGACGTCGGGAAGCCCACAGTCGACCTGGCAAAATTGAAAAAAGTCTCTTAACTGCCTGTTAACTACCTGTTAACTGGCAGTTAAGTGCCTACAATCCTCTTCCCGCCACTAGGTGTCGGGTCCCTGCGCAAATCTGGGACCCGACACCCGGGAAGATTGTTTGGAGGCGGGTTGACAGCGGGTTCGGGGCCCACTGTCAATCTTTGCAATTTTGCCAGCAGTCCCGCCTCCAAACCTGCCCCCTCAATTGGGGCAGAAATTCGGGTCTCCACGGGTGAGTACGCGCTGTGTACTCACCCGCAGGGCCACCGGAAGTGCCGGTTTCGCGCATGCACTGCGCATGCACGGGAAACCGGAACTTCCGGTCTCGTGAAAGAAGGGGTTCGAGGGTCAACCGCGTGCGCCGGAGAGGCAGCGTGCACGCAGCGAACTTCGTTTTTTTTCAGGTTTCTCCGTATGGAGAAGCTGCGCAGGAAAAAAGGAGGCGCAAGGCCTGCTTTTAACAAGGTAAGTGGTGAATTAAATACAATTTAAACATTTTTTCAACAGGTTTATCTTTTTTACATACTTTAAAGAAAGATAAGTTTATTTTTAGCACCGTTAAAAAGTGTAATTAATTTTTTCAAAAATTTAAATTTTTGTTTAAGGTAGTTAATTTATGTAATTCATAGTTATTTTAAAAATGTGACTTTTTCAAAGATTTATTTGAAGTTTTAGTTAGGTTTTGGGGGGTGATCTCTATTCATAGATTTGACAGGTCTTCCTGTCAAAATCTATGAATGGAGATTCCCTGCTCCGATTGGCTCTCCATGGCCCACGTGATCCCAGGGGACGCTTCGAACTAACTGCGCCCCTGGGATACGCAAGCACTGCGCGCCGGCAGCTGCAGGAGGACCAGGAGCCAAAGTCCACGCGGGTCCGAAGCACAACGGCAGGCGCGGTAGGTAAGTACGTGCGCGATCCTTGCACCCGCGGGAAGCCGGAGAGCCGAATTTCTGGCCCTTTATGTTTCACTACTCCTGTTGCAAAAGCTGATCAAGATGCTGTATTTTTAATGATTACCATTATTAAAAGGATGCAAATTTTAAAATCAAGGCGCTGCTGGACCAGGAGCTAATGCCGGTCAGCGAGCACAGGGGTGATGGGGAACGGGACTTGGTGCAGGATACAGGCAGTAGAGTTTTGGATGAGCTCAAGTTTATGGAAGGTGCAAAGTGGGAGGCCGGCCAGCAGAGCATTGAATAGTCGAGTCTCGAGGTAACAAAGGCATAGATGAGGGTTTCAGCAGCAGATGAGCCAAGGCAGGGGCGAAGTCGGGCGATGTTACAGATGTTCCGTCCTCAGTTCCATTCAGCGGTTGATGAGAAACACTGCAGGTATGAAACAGCAAAAGTTTATGTTTGACTTTTCAAGAAATTATGAGATTCAAATTGGCCTTTTACATATATTGAGTTCCTTAAACGTATTTTACGTAGTTGAAATATTGTAGATATTTATTCCAGTTGCACAAGCAGGAGATAAGACTGAGAGACAGAGATGGGCATTGTATAAAGAGAAACCTTCCTGGAGGCAGAGACATTTTACACAAATCGCTCTGACAGTTCTCGAGATTCAGTCAGCGTGTAGGTTGGAATGGTGGGGATATTGCTCCTAATGAGCCTGTCGGAGGATTGTACCCAAGGTGACATCTCAAAATGTTACTGCCAGGAGGGGACATTAGTCCCACCAACAGACACACCAATCGGCCTTTCTCTGTTGGATCCATTAGTTCACACACCTATAATTAAAGATAGAGCTAATGGAGGCATGACAAGCTACAAACTATTCTGCTAAATACAATCGAGGCCTGGTAAATGCTACAGTGGCATATCGCAGATTGGCAAGCTGCTGGAATGTGTCAGGAGCTTTTCAAAATGCAGCGAGAAGAGGCGAGACCTGAGAAGAAACAACACTACTTGCAATTTATTCAGATTTTTGCATGGTAGCTGTTAATGAGATGCTGCTTGGCGCCGTAAAGATCAATTTGTCAGAATACTGTCCCGTTCTTTGAAAGCTTCACCTTTAAGTCCGTGCTAGGATAAGAAATTAGCACAGGGAGTTTTGGTTACGTAGCCATTCCTTTTAGGAATTGACATTTGCATCATTTTTCATTTGACAGTGTAAAGTTTCCAAAATTTGCAGATCCCCAAAACCTAAGGAAAAAGGACTTTGGAACTACCTCAGAGTGATAAAATGCATTTGGGCCTAACATAAGAGACTGTAAGACCAAAAACCAAGTATTGGCATTTTAAAAGCATGTCTGGGCCTGTGAAGGGAGAAAAGGCTGTGAAGGAAGTTGGGTTCGACCTCTGCAAAAGCAGTTTTGGGTATTGCAGTTAAATTGCATTGTCTGGGGAATCGGGATGACCTCACTCAAGCCCCAGCAAGCATTAACATTTTGACAATAGACCCTAGGAGGAGACAGCCCCACCCAAACCAACAGGTCCCATCAAACCGATTACAGAACCCATTAAAAACATGCATAAAGCAAATATTCGATCGAAGTCCTAGACCCAGTCAAGAAACCCAAAACATGAGGACAATTCAAACTCCGATTAAACAACAGATCGACAGGATGGAGATATCCTGAACCACTTCACACATTTACAAAACCAGTTAACACGCTAATAAAGTCGTTACTGTTAACGAGGTCTTACAATGACCGGGATTTGATTTGGTTTTGATAAGGCCACTTCAATTTAGTATAATTGAAGGCCCATCAAGCAATTCAGCAGTTTACTCAAAAGAGTACAAGTCGAGAAAGCAGTAACAACAGTTCAAGTTCAACAGAAGGCAGTTCAATTTGAAAAGCCTGTTTTTCAGCAGAAGTCAGTGCTGGAATTACAGAGTTCAGGAGAAGCAAGTTGGGCAGTTAAAGAAGACAGTTCAGTAAGAAGGGAGTTCTCCAGTTCAAGTTCAACAAACAGGTAGAAGGCAGTTTCCACAGTTCTGCAAGAAGGCAGTTCCACAGCTCGGAAGAAGACAGTTAAAACAGAAAGCAGTTCAACAAAGAAAGCCAACAGCTCCAGAAGTAGGCCGACATGCAAGAGACCAGAGCGACCGCCTCAGTGACCATCAGACACCTAGCGGCAACAAGGGCCTTACGAAACCTTTTACTCAAAAGACTCTAAACCCTAACTCTCAACTGTCAAGGATTCGTTTGGTGAGCATTATCCCTGGTTCTCCAGAGTCCAACCTAGCTCGTGAAGTGGGATTGGGAGGGGTGAAGTATTCTTCGAATGTTATTTCCCTCGCGTGTATCGAAGTGTTCCCCACCTTTAGAGTGTTAAGAGTGTTTGTGTTGTGTTTTACTTTCTTGAATAAAGATCGAAGTTCTTTCATCAAAACCTGTTGTCTACTGCACCTTTGTTCACGACCCCCAAATAAGTCCAAGGTCTAGAACCAGGGGCGTGGGAGCGATTTGAACTGCTCACTGAGTCAGAGGTGAAGCTGACCCTACCACATCACCCCCTACAGACAGCACACTTGACTTGCTTAGATCTTTGGTTCCGCCCCACCTAGAGTAGTATGTGCAATTCTGGTCACTCTACTACAGTGACAATGGCCGGAGAGGGAGGCAACTGAACTGATACTGGGGATTGGGAACCTGGGCTATGAGCAGAGACTAAGGAAAGTGAGAATATTTTCACTGGAGTAAAGGCGGCTTAGTCGGGACCTTATTGAAGGGGCATAGGTTAACTGAACCCAAATAAATTGTTTGACATAACCACACGCTCTACAGTCAGGAGGCATGAAGCTCAGGAACGAGAAGGTGAATGGAATTTAGATTTAACTACTTCGCACAGAAGGTGGCAAAAGTGTGGAACAGACAGCCCCATGGAGAGAGCGGAGTTAGACAGTGCTGCCAAACTGGAGGGGACGCCGCGAGGCTTCCTTGTCCTGTGCATTCCCATGTTCTTCTGAGACTTCTTTTTGTGATTTAAAATCATTTTACATCTTAACATGTTCTAACGGGGGTGGGCTCATTTGACAAGATTTTAATACCTCCCCCACCCCTGGCAAGCAGGCAAGGGGTTAAAATCCTACAAAATTGAGATCCTGCCTCCAAGCCCCTGTGTTCCTGGCCGACCGTAATATTAACGGCGGTGATTCAGGCCCTGGGCGAGGCTCCCGCTAAAAGCAGACGGGGACCTAATTAAGATTCAAAAGTCGCAGCCCAATTATGTCATCTTCATCCTAACGTAGTTTTAAGGTTCACGCTGGCGGAATCCCGTGCTGTCTGTTGCCTGGCAACAGCAACACGGCGGGAGGAGCCGACTGGCCTGAAGAGGCCCAGGTAAGTTATGAAACATTCCCTCTCTTTGAACTCCTTGTGGGCCAGGAGGAGCAGGAATGCCGCCCCCCCACCACCACCACCACCACCACGCCCCACCAGGACTCACAAGGAGGCCTTAGGCCCACGTCGTGAAAACAGAGATTATCCAGTTCGCTTTTGAATTTGCTGATAAAATTTGCCTCTGTCTACTTTGGCAGTCAATCCGAGATCCCACTCACTTCTCTGAATTGAATACAAAGTAGCGAGAAAAGTAATAAACACCAGACACACAATATTGCCGCAGAGACCTTTGTTTCTCAGTTCACAAATAAGGATTTTTTTCAGCACTCACCTGGGCAGCCCCTGATACTGTAAAGATGCAATAAACATGGGCAAACAATATGGGGGGGCGGGGGGGGGGGGGGGGGGGAGGCAAGTGGTGAAGTGCATTCTTGTACTGACACACTACACCACCTAATGGTGCAATATAAGTTTACATCCATTGTTTGCCACAAATGAGTTTCTGAATCATTATAAAATGTCTTCCAACACATAAATCAGAAGCACAATATTTTTTTTTAAACTTGCATTTCTATAGCGCCTTTACGACCTTAGGGCATCCCAAAGCACTTTACAGCCAATGAGGTACTCTTTGAAGTGTAGTCACTGTTGTATTGCAGGAGATTTAAGTTATTTTATTCTTTCAAAGAGCCGGCTCAGGCATGATGGGCCGAATGGCCTCCTTCTGTATCATTTTATGATTCTATAAAATACCTCAAACAGTAGACTGTAAATGCAACTTCTGACTGAATGGAAACTGTTGTCAATTCTGTGCCACCCCTTTCCCCCATCCTTACCGTACTATAGCTCAGCCTTTATGCCATGTATTTCCCTATGTAATAAGGAGACCAGGACTGATTTTTCTCCTCTCTCCTTTTTAAGGAGACACAGCTGAGATCAACGTGAACAAAGCCAAGTCCTAAAGGATGTTGCGCAAGTGGAAACAGTTGCCGTGGTGACTGTGATTGAAGGCATCAACATTAAATATGAGTTCACCATTTCTGAGGAATAATTCCATTTTGCGTCTATAAAGACCTTTGTGTGCAAACAGATGACAGGAAATGTGCCTCTGGCCTAAAATTATGGTGCAATGGTAGAGAAATGTGTCACTATTAAGTTAGTATAGGTACATATATGTGTCTGACAAGAGAGTTCTTGAACACCTGTAAATGTATTTAAAAGAGTGTAGTTTAATACAGAGGAGATTATACAGTCAATCTTTCATTGGAGGGAGATAGTGTAGGGCTGGATGTTTGTAGCTTCTCATGCTTTTTCTTGTTAGAAGAAGTGCATCATACAACTTGACAATGTTTTATTTATTGGAGACATTCTGGGCCAAGTAAATAAACTGAACTGGTCTTAGATTGGCTACACATGGCAAGTTTTGACTTGAAAAGCTTTATTCCCTGGTCTTTAAGGAAGCAATCTCATGAGAAGTCACAAAGCTTCTGCAAACAATAAAACCTCAGGAGGTTACGGAGAGCACAGCTGCATTTCAACTCGAGCAATATTTTTGCATGAAGATTGCCGGCAGGAGTCACTGGATGCTCTGCTTGGGAGATTCTCTAAAGGATGCAAGGAGCATTGATTTGGGTGAAGCATGAACCAGATGGAAAACAGGCCGACCCAGGAAAAACTGATATAGGTGCCAAAGTTGAGGCAAGCAGAATTCATCTCGGAAGCCTGGGACATTGATTGTGAAATCCTGCAGCATTGATCATGGGCAAAACATGGAGCATCCATCTAGGGAAAAATAGAGCACCAACCATGGGCACTGTATTAAACCTTGATAAATTGGACAAGGAAGCCCAGTGAGAGAAGCCATCTTTGGAGCAACTTACAGTGAAAGGTCAACACCAGTGCAATTGTTGATTTATAATGAAGGATCTAGTTAATACTGAGGGGAAATGCAGTACTGCTTTCCTTAGCCACTGCAGCTAAATAAATAGCTACCACAACAATGTGAACAATGGTTGGTTTCAAATTCTCATCACCAACGGGGGGGGAAAAAAGGCAAATGCTACTCACAGTAGGTGCACATCCTGCAAGAGTCCCAAATTGAATAGGCCTCAGGAGTGAGCTCAGCCCCACAGATACCCTTCATCTTGGAGATGGCAGTGGCAAGGACCATTTGAACACAGCGCCACCTAGGAAGTGGGAGGACTCACTCAAAAACTCACTCCAAACTTGAATTTAAAATAAAAACAGAAAATGCTGGAGATACTCAGCAGGTCAGGCAGCATCTGTGAAGAGAGAAACAGAGTTAACGTTTCAGGTCGATGACCTTTCGTCAGAACCTGAAACGTTAACGTCATCGACCTGAAACGTTAACTCTATTTCTCTCTTCACAGATGCTGCCTGACCTGCTGAATATCTCCAGCATTTTCTGTTTTTATTTCAGATTTCCAGCATCTGCGGTATTTTCTTTTTCCAAACTTGAATTTGCTGTTCTATTAGATTTGCTAGATAAATAATCTCTTGAATTTCAGCGGTGAATGTTCTTGCTGCATTGGCAACTTTTATTTGAGAGAAAAGTCAGGTGGAGGTCGTTTCCCGCCCGACTTCCACATTTAAGCGGCTTACCCCTCCCCACCCCTCGAGTTTCCTCGCTTCTGTAGCTCTCTGCGAATCTGCCCACCGAATTGCCACTGGCCTCATTTGAATATGTCAAAATGAGAACCAGTGCTGAAGCAGCTCCGAGTCTCCTGGAGTTGGACCGGGAATGGCACTGGGAGTAAATTAGACTCAGTGCAGCGAGGTGCAGTAGCCATCAGCTGTTCAATGCGGAGGTGAGGAATTCCTGAAACAGAACAGGCTGGAGAATCTTTAAATTCAGATTTCTCCAGGCATTCCTTATGGTCACCTACTCGTGTGTTCCTTCTGGCACCACCTGAGGGCCAGAATGGCAGGAGATAGTGGGTTGCTCATGCTGAGGTGGTCCTCGTCTAATGTCAGCTTGCTTATTGGCATTTGGTCATCTCCTTCGTTCCACTGGTGTAATGCTACAAGTGGGCCAGCTGTTTGCTAAAAGGGTTAATTTATGAGGACTGGGTGCATAGATTAGGCTTGTATTCCCAAGTATAGAAGATTAAGGGACAATCAAATTAAGATGTTTAAGATAAATGAAAGGAATTGATAGGGTAGATAGAGAGAAACTATTTCCTCTGGTGGGAGAGTCCAGCACAAGGGAGCATAACCTTAAAATTAGAGCTAGGCCGTTCAGGGGTGATGTCAGGAAGCACTTCTTCACACAAAGTGTAGTGGAAATCTGGAACTCTCCCCCCCAAAAAGCTGTTGAGCTTTGAAATTTCAAAACTGAGATTGCTAGATTTTTTGTTAGGCAAGGGTATTAAGGGTAACGGATCCAAGCTGGGTAGATGGAGTTAAGATACAGATCAGCCTTGATCTAATTGAATGGTGGGACATGCTCGAGGGACTGAATGGCCTCCTCCAGTTCCTATATGTGTCTGGCATGTTGTCCTCAGCAGCAACAGTTTCATGGAGCTGCGACTCGTGCGTGGCATTGGTCTCATCATTCTCTTCACCACCACCATCATCATCATCCTCCTCTTCACCATCATCTTCCTCCTCTTCACCGTCATCTTCCTCCTCCTGTGCCACCAGTTGTTGTGGTGGATCTACAGGAAAGGAGGGTAGAAGCTAAGAATGGCTGAGCATCACCCCCTTGGGATTAAGGAGACACAGAAGAGGGCGGGTTTGTGTGGTGCTTCACGGGAATGCCAGGGCGAGGGTGTAGGTGCTCCATCAGTAACCTGGTGCCGGCAAGATTCCGTTGACCTTGCCATCTTCCAAGGCAAGAACCAAGTGGGTGTCTCTCCATGAGCCACCTGGCCTTGGGGGCGAGGGGGTTAACGGTGGGCATGCCCCCTCCAGTGGTTTTCCTTTTGCGGGGATTGTGCGCCAATTTGTCCTGCAAGAAAATAGAGTGAATGAGGGCAGGTCCAGCAGTTGAGGAGTGTGCTCCCAATGACATGGAGGAGCTAAAGTTAGCGATGTGGGGTTATGAGGCTGTTAAAAGTGGAGATAGGGGTTTTAGAACCATCGCCCCCCACCAACGTCCCCCTTCACCACTGAGCACTGTGAAGGGTTAGAAAAGAAAGACTTGCAAAATATCAAAAAGAAACAAATAGAAAAAGACTTGTATTTATACAGCGCCTTTTATGACCTCAGGACATCCCAAAGCACTTTACAGTCAATGAAGTACTTTTTGAAGTGTAGGCACTGTTGTAATGTAAGAAATGTGCTAGCCAATTTGCACACAATAAGATCCCACAAACAGCAAGGAGATGACGAGATAATCTGTTTTAGTGATGTTGGTTGAAGGATAAATATTGCCCAGGACACTGTGGGAGTGGGGAGGGGAAACTTCCTTGCTCTTCTTCGTAATAGTGCCATGGGATCATTTATGTCTACCTGAGAGGGCAGACGGGACCTCGGTTTAACGTCTCATCCAAAAAAACTGCACCTGTGACAATGCAGCACTCCCTCAGTACTGCACTGGGGTGTCAGCCTAGATTTTGTGCTTTGGAATGGGGCTTGAATCCACAACCTTCTGACTCAGAGGCGAGATTGCTACCCACTAAGCCACAGCTGACGCATATAGCTTTTTAAAAAAAAAATAGCTACATGATACCCAACAGCACCTAATTGAAATTGTTGGGGCATCAAATTGAAACGTTTAGCTTGCCAGAATTATTTACTTGTATTTTTTCATGTAGCGACGCAACATGAACAGCAACTTTTATATATTCGCGTTTAACCGCACATCTGCCCCTCGCCTGAAGTTGCTGTACCATTTGCCGATAAATAATGGCGAGTGCCATTAGCTCCACCGTTACTTTGACAGCAAATTCTGGCCCCGTGTGTATCTCCTTTCAGAGGCCAGAAGCGGATGCAACACTTTTTTTTTGATTTTTGTCTTAAATATCGGAGTTAGGTTTGTTGCTTTCTGATCGTCAGGAATCTTTACATTTACATTCAGTCCTTTGAATATGTTTATCTGAGAGTATAAAGTAGCCCGACCAAAGGAAAATGTTGGCCTATTTGTTTTTACAGTCAGCGCCACATAAAATATTTACCCAAGTCAAGCAAATTCTGCTCAACTACAGAATTGCAATGTGCTAAAGCACTTTCTATTCTTTCCATTGTACAGCTTCCCCGATCCCAAATGAAATTCTACAACTATCTGTTTTGTTTTCATCCCCACTAATAGTTGATCTACTGGTAAGCTTCAGCTAGAAACAGCAACACATTTTTAGAAGTATTTGTGCTAAATCTACCTTTTAGGGTTGTTATGATCTGGAATGCACTACCTGAACGGGCGGGGGAAGCGGATTCAATAACTTTCAACAGGGAATCAGATATATACTTAAAAAGGAAAAATTGCCATGGCTATTCTAGAGTGTTTCATGTTGTTTTTGTATAGATTGAGCTGCTAAATTAATCCTTGAATATGCCACAGATTTGAATGTTTATAGAACAGTAACGTCAGTACTTGTTAGCAAACTAGCTGTGGAATTTAGGATTGAGCTGTATAATTTTTAGAGAAAGACTATACTAGCGTCTTTCATGATCACAGGGCATCCCAAAGTGCTTTACAGCCAATGAAGTACTTTTTGAAGTGTAGTCATATTGCAATGTAGGAAATGTGGCAGCTAATTTGTGCACAACAAGCTCCTACAAACAGCAATGTGATAACAAACAGATAATCTATTTTAGTGGTGTTGATTGAGGGATAAATATTGGCCAGGACACCAGGAATAACTCCTCTGCTCTTCTTCGGAATAGTGGGATCTTTTACGTTCACCTGAGAAGGCAGACGGGGCCTCGGTTTAACATCTCATCCAAAAGACGGCACCTCTGACAGTGCAGCACTCCCTCAGGTACGGCACTGGAGTGTCAACCCAGATTTTTGTGCTCAAGTCTCTGGAGTGGGTGCTTGAATCCACAACCTTCTGACTCAGTGGCGAGAGTGCTACCCACTGAGCCACAGCTGGCTCTAGGATGACGGCTTGTTTACAATCAGTTCCTACCCAAGGGCAACTAACACACACAACACAAATCAATACAGCACAGATCGTCATTGTATGCTCTTGACACTTCTAGTTACTTTGTTCAATGGTACTGTCATCCTGTAATAACACCTAATGTTTTGTTTACAATTTGTGAAGCTGGGTGCTCAAAAAATTGTAATGAAATTGTGCATTTGCCTATTTCTTTAGACTGCTGCTCATATACCAGATAAATGGTGCAGCGGCTCAGAGAATTGACTCAAACACGAGCTGACAAGAGTGACTCCTTGCATTTATCATAGAATCATACAGCGCAGAAGGATGCCTTTCGGCCCATCGTGCCTGTGCTGGCTCTCTGAAAGAGCTGTCCAATTACTCCCCCGCGCTTTCCCATAGCCCTGCAAAATTATATAATTTTTTTTCCAATGTTGGTACAATTAGAACCATAGAATATAGCACAATCCTTCAGACCCCAATGTAATCTCACAACAGCATCAACTTGTATTTACATAGAGCCTTTAATGTAATAAAATGTCCCAAGGCACTTCACAAGAGCGTTATAAAACAAAATTTGACACCGAGCCACATAAGATGATATTAGGGCAGATGACCAAATGTCAAAGAGGTAGTTTTTAAGGAGCGTCTTAAAGGAGGATAGAGAGGTGGAGAGGTTTAGGGAGAGAATTCCAGAGCTCAGGGCCGAGGCAACAGAAGGCACGGCCGCCAATGGTGGAGCGATTGAAAGTGGGGATGCTCAAGAGGCCAGAATTAGAGGAGCGCAGATATCTCGGAGGGTTGTGGGGCTGGAGGAGGTTACAGTGATAGAGAGGGGCGAGGCCATGGAGGGATTTGAAAACAAGGATGAAAACATCAATGCCATCTTTTCAAAGTAGCCATGACCAGTAAAATAATTTTTAAACAATATTCAAATACTGTGCTGTACTTTTAGATTAATTATGTGCAATTAGTTGGACCTGGTAGACAAAAACTGGGGTAATTTTATTTAAGGGTGGTTCATCTGTCCAACTGCAGGATGCAAACTTTATTGATCAGATCCTGTGTAATGATTGACTGCATTTGCTCTCAAAACAATGAAATTTAAAAAATTATGCAGCGGTGCCCGAGGATGTTAGTGAGGTTTACTATGCGTTGTTGCATAAATACTGTACAAGCTACCTTTGCTCATTTTGGCGAGATTTTGGCTCAGTGGGTATCACGCTTGCCTCAAAGTCAGAAGGATGTGGGTTCAAACCCCACCCCAGCTTCCTACATTATAACAGTGACTAAAAAATGCGTCATTGGCTGTAAAGCGCTTTGGGACGTCCTGAGGTTGTGAAAGGCGCTATATAAATGCAAGTCTTTCTTTTATATGATTTAGGCTGACACTTCAGTGTAGTACTAATGGAGTGTTGGCGGTGTTCTCTTTTGGAAGAGAGGCTAAACCCAGACCCTGTCCACCTGCTCTGGTGACTGTAGAAGGTCCCATGGCACTATTTGAAGAGGAGTTGGGAGCTATCGGGACATCCTTTCCAACATTCCTCCTTCCACTTCTGGAACTCACTAAAACCATCAGCATCAGCAAAATTCTTCAATGTATTAATACGAGCCCTGAAATTGTTTTGAGGAAAATTAGTGTATGAATGCTTAACATATTTAGCTACAATACCTCTATCTGGACTGTAGGTGCTAATCTATTGCAGCGCTGTAGTGAGAAACCGTTTTCACAGTCTCTTGGTCTCTTGAGTTAAATATGTATCTTAAGGAACATAGGAACAGGAGGAGTCCGTTCAGCCCCTTGAGCATGTCCCGCCATTCAATTAGATCAAGGCTGATCTGTATCTTAACTCCATCTATCCGCCTTGATTCCGTAACCTTTAATACCCTTGCCTAACAAAAATCTATCAATCTCAGTTTTGAAATTTTCAATTGACCCCCAGCCTCGCCAGCTTTTTGGGGGAGAGAGTTCCAGATTTCCACTACCCTTTGTGTGAAGAAGTGCTTCCTGACATCACCCCTGAATGGCCTGGCTCTAATTTTAAGGTTATGTCCCCCATGTACTGGACTCCCCCACCAGAGGAAATAGTTTTACTCTTATCTACCCTATCAACTTCTGTAATCATCTTAAACATCTCAATTAGGTCACCCCTTAATCTTCTATACTCCAGGGAATACAAGCCTAGTCTATGCAACCTGTCCTCATAATTTAACCCTTTTAGCTCCGGTATCATTCTGGTGAATGTGCGCTGCACCCCCACCAAGGGCAATATATCCTTCCTTTCATGTGTTGTCTTTCCCTGTCTGTCAATATTTCTTGACTATCTCCAGATTTTCTTTTCATCAACTCGTGTCCCCGACATGAATAGCAGCACCTTCACCAATCGCAGTAAGAAGTACTGCAACCCGATGCCACTCTCTTTCTTCTCAGCACCTCCATTTATTCAACATTTACCATCTTTTGCTTGATCTCGTCCTATTCTGACTTGTTTTCCAGTCAGGAATTGTCACTGATTTGATGGTGGTAGTCTATGAGCAGCTACCTCAGCATACATGTAGCTTTTGTGTCAGTGTTATCTTTAGCCATCATATTATGATGCCCTTTATTTAGAACACACATAAGAACATAAGAAATAAGAGCAGGAGTAGGCCATTTAGCCCACTGAGGAATTCAATAAGATCATGGCTGATCTTCTACCTCATCTCCACCTTCCCGCACTATCTCAATATCCCTTGGTTCTCTTAATATTCAAAAATCTATCGATCTCTGTCTTGAATATACTCAACGACTGAGCTTCCACAGCCCTCTGGGGTAGAGAATTCCAACAATTCACAACTCTCTGAGTGAAGAAATTTCTCCTTAGCTCAGTCTTAAATGGCCGACCCCTTATTCTGAGACTGTGACCCCTGGTTCTAACACACACTCGTTTTTTTTCTACCCTCTGATTTTTTTAAATTTGTAGTTCATAACAACACTTCTAAGGTACACCTCTCTCTCTCTCTCTCTCTCTGGCTAAAAGCCCATTTGCTCAGGATATTTACTCAGAAACTAATAATATGCATTGCAGCCTTTTGAACTCCAGCTGAAACAGGTAATATCATTACTCTAGGCACCTCGGCTAATTGTAGCCTGTGGCAAATATTGCTACAGAGCTACACTGAATCCAGGAGCAAGAGATGAGGTTTTCTCTACAGCTCGCCAAACAAGGCTACAAGATTTAATCACTGGGCTTTATCAGAACTCAAAATTTGCCAACAGTTAACAACAACAACTGCATTTACATCGTGCCTTTAACGTCCCTAGTTAGATAGAAGGCTGAGCTTTCTTGAGGATTTCCATACCCTAGCCACTATGCCATTTTACACTTTAGATCCAGTGGCAGCATCTAGCACTCCGAAATAATGTACAAAGACATTGACAGTGTAGTGGCTACTCAGCGTCTCTATTAGGATAACACAGATACTAAGGTAGAAAGGTTTTGAAATCATACAAGTTCCTTCTTCAAGCCAAACAGCAGTATAGCCCCGATGTTATGAAGCTCCACCCATGGAACGGAGCCTTGTTGGTGGAGTAACTTAGAACACTTGGCTCCCGACCTCACTCACCGGATTTGCAGTGGAATTTTGAGAGGCACGATTTTGGAGCGAGCAATATGGCCACGCTGTGGCCTGGGTGCCATCCTAATGCGGGAGCTTCCCCCCCGGGCATAGCTTTGTGCTGGGAATGGGGGAACAGAACCTGGCCCGAGAGGCCGGCAACTGGGCTTCCATCGGTCAACGTCAGGTCCTTCTGTCTGTAACTCTCCAGGACCAGCATGAAGATGCTGAAGCCCGAACATGGTGCTGGAGGGACAACTATTTACTGAACTCCAGCCACTTTAGATCTTCAGGTGTCAGCTTGGCTCCCAGGACCTCCCTTCTCAGTGTGGCCCCGTTTATAAAACCTGCAACTCTATTAGTTTCCTACATTACAACAGTGACTACACTTCAAAAGTACTTCATTGACTGTAAAGCGCTTCTGTCTGTCTGTCTATGCTACTGATTAAAACTGTGTTTTTAGCTGACTCTGTCTATCTAAGTTCTACCTTGTTTCTGTCTCCTCTCATTCAAAGAGCCGGCACAGGCACGATGGGCCGATTGGCCTCCCTCTGTGCTGTATCGTTCTATGATTCTATAGCTCCCTACACAAATACCAATTCAAAATCTATTTTACATTCCGCTGTTGGATTACAGCAAGCTACCGAATTTCCATAAAACTGCATGTTCAATAACACCTCAGGAAAAAAAAAAGGAATGAAAAAATTATTCTTCATCCAATTTCAAGGCATCGTTTTAACGATTTGTTATAAATCTACAAGGCGAGAAAAAAAATCCCTGTAGAATTCAAAAGCATCAATTACTGTAAAGTTGATGTTGAGGAGTTAAATCTTTCTCCACCTTATCTCCTGCAAGGCTCTATCCAGCCCGTTGGATATGTGCAACTGTTTTCCAACCCATCTGCTGCAGGTAATATTAATCTTTACAGTTCAATGACTTGCCCTAATCAGTTTCTGTCCATCATAATGACCCATAGCAGCACAGCTCTCCATTCTAGCTGCAGGGCTGGCTTGTGCGATGGGTTTCTCTAATCTGATGAATGCATTACAGAGGGAAAATAGTGAAGGATTTGCTACCATATTTCTTTGAAAATAGGAGACACCTAAAAGACGCCACTTAAAAATTGCTGTCGGTGATATTTTCTTTTGTCAAGTTGCTTAACATTTTGCATTGTCCTTTACTTCTTAGATCATCAAAACTGGACATTTTTGGAATGGGAAGGCGTGACCAGAGATCGCACAATGGACCATTGGAAATCAAATCTAATATAAAAAGCATGGTTAGCTGGCACAACAATAAAATCTCCCAACATCCCCCTCACTGTTTATTGGCCAGGATTTTGCAGTAAAAGTAACGGTGAGGCTAACAGCGCTCACTGCTACTAACGTGTAAATCGCATGCCGCTCGTTCGTCGCTGACCGCAAAATCTGGCCCATTTATGTTATTTGAAGCCCATCACTGCAGGTGATATCTTGATATTAAGAGCAAATGGTCTTTATAAATTCAAGAATGAACGGTAAAGATAGATTTTGGACTAAGCTACAAGGATATGAATATAACAGAATACTAATAGGGTAGAGTTGCACTTCGGGTTCCAGCCAGGCAGAACCAAATTTACATTTTCTGGCTGGATCTATAAGAGACTTGCCCAGGAGAAAGCTGTGGGTGCACCGTGCCTCCATACAGGTGCGGAATGAGCTTTCTCCCAAGAGTTAAATATTTAAATGTTTACAAAGTGGGAGGGGAGAATCCCCACCCTCTAAACTCCCCTGTACTTACTGATCTACATTGGTTCTCAGTCCAGCAACGCTTCAAATTTAAAATTCTCATCCTGGTTTTCAAATCCCTCCATGGCCTCGCCCCTCCCTATCTTTGTAACCTCCTCTAGTCCTACAACCCTCCGAGATCTCTGTGCTCCTCCAATTCTGGCCTCTTGTGCATCCTTGATTTCCTTCGCTCCACCATTGGCGGCCGTGTCTTCAGCTGCCTCGGCCCTAAACTCTGGAATTTTCTCTCTAAACCTCTCTGCCTCTCTCTCCTCCTTTAAGATGCTCCTTAAAACCTACCTCTTTGACCAAGCTTTTGGTCACCTGTCCCAATATCTCTATGTGGCTCGGTGTCGAATTTTGTCTGATAACTCTCTTGTGAAGCGCCTTGGGACATTTTACTACATTAAAGGCACTATATAAATACAGGTTGTTGTTGATAAACTCTTAGGGCTGGATTTTGTGAATGGAGACGAGTTGGAGGCGGGACTGCTGCTTGTCGAGTCTCAGTCCTGCCTCCATCATCTTCTGGCCAACCAGCGGGATTTTCCCCTGATTGACCTTGTTAAGCCCGCCCTGCGGGCTCAGCAGGCCAATTAGGGGGAAGTCACTGACAGAGCACGTCAACGTCTGACGTGCCATCTGTCAAGGCTTCTTGAAAGAAGAAATGTCAGCGTTTGACAGCTCTGTGAAGCTGTCAAACACTGACATTCTGTGTAGTTTGATGAGCCCTTGTGTTCAGGACTCATCAAACCTTTCTACTTTGTAGATTTCAGATGACTGTTGGATCGGAGGTTCCAACAGCCAATCTGTGAAATCTACAAGGAAGATGTCGGGACTCCCGATCCAGAGTGGATGAAGGCTGTAGGCAGAAACAAAGGTAAGTGACCATTTTTTAACACTTTACACTCACCTTACGTACTTACCACTCCACACTCGCACCCGTCACTCACCTCTACATCTCACTTTCAGGCCCCTCCGACCCCCGCAGACCTCCTATTCGACTCCTCCAACCTGGCGGGGTTCTCCGAGGTCGGGAAGCCTGCAATTGAAAAGGTAAAATGGGACTAATCCTTTTTTCTGGCTGTTAACTACCTGTTAACAGGCAGTTAAAAGGATTTAATCCCTTTCCCGCCTCGAGGAGACGGGACCCGGGTCAGGACGGCTTCCCGCCTCTTGGCAAAAGGGCACGGAGGCGGGATGGGGGCAGGTTTGCCAGCCGCCCCCACTTTCTGCAACTTTACCGGCAGTCCCGCCTCCATACCCGCCTCCTCGGGGTTGACAAAATCCAGCCCGTAAATTCAGATTAGGTGGGCTTACAAAGGAAACCATGTTTGACACTGCACTGGATTTACACAGTACAGGGGCCAAAGCAAAAAGTGGTGCGAGCCTACTGCCTTCACTAAATTATGTTGGGCCCCCAACTCTGGTTACCATTTTGGTGTCAAAATTCAAAAATAGCTTCAAAACCTCTCCAGCACATGCAGTCTAACTGTTAAATAAAGAATGACTTGCATTTCTATCGTGCCTTTCACGACCTCAGGACGTCCCAAAGCGCTTTACAGCCAATTATTACTTTTGAAGTGTGGTCACTGTTGTAATGCTGGAAATGCAGCAGTCAATTTGGGCACAGCAAGCTCCCACAATCAGCAATGTGATAATGACCAGATAATCTGTTTTAATTACATTGGTTGAGGGATAAATATTGGCCAAGACACTGGGGAGAACTCGGCTGCTCTTCTTCGAAATAATGCCGTGGGATCTTTTACGTCCACCTGAGAAAGCAGACATTACATCCGAAAGGCAGCACCTCCGACAGTGTAGTACTCCCTCAGCTCCTCATGTAACCTTAGCTCCTTCCTTAAGGATTCAGATTCACTTATATAGGGCCCTGGTGAGACCACACCTGGAATATTGTGTACAGTTTTGGTCTCCTTACCTAAGGAAGGATATACTTGTCATAGAGGGAGTGCAACAAAGGTTCACCAGACTTATTCCTGGGATGGGGGGGATTGTCCTATGAGGAGAGATTGAGTAGACGAGGCCTATATTCTCTAGAGTTAAGAAGAATGACAAGTGATCTCATTAAAACATACAAAATTCTTACAGGGCTTGACAGGGTAGATGCAGGGAGGATGTTTCCCCTGGCTGGGGAGTCTAGAACCAGGGGTCACAGTCTCAGAATAAGGGGTCGGCCATTTAGAACTGAGATGAGAAGAAATTTCTTCACTCAGAGGGTGGTGAATCTTTGGAATTCTCTACCCCAGAGGGCTGTGGAGGCTCAGTTGTTGAGTATATTCAAGGCAGAGATCGATAGATTTTTGAATATTAAGGGAATCAAGGGTTATGGGGATAGTGCAGGAAGGTGGAAATGAGGTAGAAGATCAGCCATGATCTTACTGAATGGCAGAGCAGGCTTGAAGGGAAAAAGGCCTCCTCCTGCTCCTATTTCTTATGTTCTTATAGGTGCTTTAACATTTGTACCCTGGAATGTCACAGAGGGATTAAGAAATTTATTAATTTGGGCAAATTACTACAGAAACTGAAAAGTCCACAGCTCGGCTTTGGATGTCTTCAAGAAACGAGCCATTAGTGAAGAATCCCAAGCAGTGATGGATGGCCAACCATAGGAATCTTTTGAATTCTAAAAGGTGGTGCAAGCAACCTACTTTTATGAAATGAGTCCCTTTTCACATAGGAACAAAAAATATTTATGCTCAGGTCAGGTTTCTAGATAATATAAATAAAAATGCAAGAAAATATAAACACAAGAATTTATGCCCACATACAGGACTCATTCAGATCATTTTCCCTCTTGCCTTCAGTGCCGATGCTGCAACCTTGTATTTGTTGTTGAATTATAAATCTGTCCCATTACTTCTTTGAATTGTTTTTCTAATGCAATTCATCATGTTAAGTGTCAGTTTATTCCTGAAGTCAAGGACTCTCTGGCTGAGATCAGATAACCCATCATGGACCAGGATAAGTTGAAAATGTCTGATCGTTAGTCAAGTCTCAATAAAGAAAACGATTAGGAACCAAAGCTTAAATCATACACCTAAACATCAAGATGTATTGAAGAGGGCTGGAAATAAACATTTAGAATCATAGAATCATTGCAGCACAGTAGAGGCCATTCGGCCCGTTGAGCCTGTGCCGGCTCTCTGCAAGAGCGCTTCAGCTAGTCTCAATCTCCCACACTTTCCCCATAATATTTGGATTTTTAAAAAAAATTAGATTTTAAGCACAACTTAACAAAAATAGAACTTAAATAAAAACAGAAAATGCTGGAAATACTCAGCAGGTCAGGCAGCATCTGTGGAGAGAACGTTAACTCTGTTTCTCTCTCCACGGATTCTGCCTGACCTGCTGAGTATTTCCAGCATTTTCTGTTTTTCTTTCAGATTTCCAGCATCCGCAGTATTTTGCTTTTGTAAAATCAGAACTTACCTCGGCTCAAATCATCTTCGGCAAATATTAAAAGCTGGGAAACCAACAGCCAATCCTATTTGGAGTAAACTGCAGTAGCTTCCCCTACACCCTCCATTCATCTTCAACTACAAGCATTTGCCCCAGACCATGGTGCATTGACAGCTCATATTCCCTTGGTTTTCATTTTGCTTATGTTAAGAAAGGAAGAGTTTGCATTTATATAGCACCTATCACAACCTCAGAACGTTCCAAAGCACTTTACGGCCAATGAAATTCTTTTTTGAAGCGTAGCCACTGTTGTAATGTAGGGAAACACGGCAGCCCATTTGCGCACAGCAGGATCCCACAAACAGCAATGGGGATAAATGACCAGACAATCTGTTTGAGTGATGCTGGTGGAGGAATAAATATTGGCCACTTCCATTTCTTTAAAAGCTGCCTGCAAGGTCCCCTATTCAAAAGTAGCAATTGATGGTCCTTTAAATGCTCACAAATCTTCACCTAGTGCATAAAAGTTGCGGATGATTTATGACGTGTATGCGCGCGAGATAGTGAATCTAGATATTTATTTATCTGTGCGCGAGATAGTGAATCTAGATGTTTATCTGTCAGTATCCTGATTCTAAATCTTTATCCCTGACATTTCAGTTTCCCTTGTTCTCGACTCTAATCTTTCTTGCTTGCAGCTGTGACAATGGATGGTAATAAAGATAGAAAAAGAGCGACTGAGCCCAAGATATATTTTTCAAGTTCTACTACAAATTCAGACAAGGGGCTGCATTTTCCTCTTGGGGGGCCGGTATTTTAGGAGGGGCTTTAGGAGGGACGTGAAGGTTTTGTAGCGTCTATGCAAGGGATTTAGTAGGGTGGTTCCAGGGATGAGGGATTACAGTTAAGTGGATGGACTGGGGGAGCTGGGGTTGTTCTCCTTAGAGCAGAGAAGGCTAAGAGGAGATTTGATAGAGCTGTTTAAAATGTTGAAGGGTTTAGATGGGGTAAATGAGGAGAAACTGTTTCCAATGGCTGAAGGGTCGATAACCAGACGGCACAGATTTAAAGTGATTGGCAAAAGAATCAGAGGGCACAGGAGGGAAAACTTTTTTTTACACAACGAGTGTTTAGGATTTGGAGTGCACTGCCTGATAGGGTGGTGGATACAGATTCAATAGTAGCCTTCAAAAGGGAATTGGATAAATACTTGAAGGAGAAAAATTGCAGGGATATGGGGAAAGAGCAGGGGAGTGGGACTAACTGGATTGCTCTTCGAAAGAGCCGGCGTAGACTCAATGGGCCGAATGGCCTCCTTCTGTGCTGGACTATTCTATGATTCTATGATTTCCACCCAGTGCATTGTGACTGCCCCCGCCCTCCCACTTTCCTGAGTTGGGGGTGACTATCCATGCAGGGCGGACTCCTGGCGCGATCTTCACCACCAGAAGGGAGCCCGCTGGTGCCAGGAAGCAAAGTTTGGCAGTGCTCCAACAGGAGACCCACTGGAGCACCAGCAGCAGAGCAGGGAGCCAGGATTAAAAGCGGCAGAAGAGCCCGAAGATTTTATTTTTAAATGTCATTAATGGCCCTCTATGAACCAACTGGCCAGGCAGAAGAGAAAAGAGTCATTATTGCGCCTTCTCCCTCCAAAATAAAGGGGTCCAGTGGGCCTTTTGCCACTGCACCAGAGTACACTGATACCCTCTCCTTGTGGTCCCTGGCACTGACTGTGGCAGGGGCAGTAAGGAGGAAAGTCAGGTGGGAACCCAGGCTCTGTCTCCCCGCTGTCATCGACAGGGTGTCCTGGGCTTGGGCAGCCTACTTTCCTGTGGTGAAGAGGAAGGGAGGGAAATCCAGGTTGGTGGTAGTCAGGGTGGAAGACCTTAATGCCCAATTTTCCTCTGCTGCCTAATTTTGGATGGTATAGTGGAGGAAACTCCAGCCCATGATCACAGAGGACAAATTGGCAAATGCTTTATTTTAAAAGAAAGAGGCTCCCAAATCACCTTAGAAAGAAAAACAGAAGGCTGTGCAGTAAATCATCACATATGCTGATCTTTGTTACAATATTATGGAGGTGGAAGTAGGTGATCTTAGTGATGGAGAGGCTATGGGGGTCTGAAGCGTCGCTTGGGGTCAGATAGGATGCCGAGGTTGCCAACAGTCTGGTTCAGCCTGAGGCAGTGAGCGGGGATGGAGTTGGCAGCAAGGGTACAGAGTGCTTGGCAGGGGCCAAAGATGATGATTTTGGTCTGCCCAGTGTTTAGCTGAAGTAACTTGCTGTTTATTTTAATTTCAAATTAAGGGCAAGCGGGGTCAGTCGGGACTATTTGGGATTCATCTTCAGGAGGCCCAGAAATCAAGTCTTCACATCACTGAAGTTGCCACCAATACAGCCAGTAGGTTGGTAAAAATCTGAAGTCCACCACTTGTCTACCATCTACTCATCACTAAAAGGATCAGGTGCACTCAACGGGTTTGCCAATGAAGGAACAATTAAAAAGCTATTACTTTGGGTTGATAAGAGAGTTTACATCCTAAGTCTAATGAGCATGTTACCACGTTGTGAATTACAGCACACTCCCCCCTCCCCCAATACCAGAGTCTTTGGCCATCTTGCCTTACCATCCGGAACTCCCTCCTTAATCCCCTTCACATTGTAGCTTCTCTCCCCACATTCAAAAGCCTCCTTAAGACCTACCTCTTCCACAGCTCCTATAAAAGCAAGTTGTTTTTGGATTACATATTGCTCACCACCTCTCAGAGATATCCTAGCAATCTCTTAGATCCCCAGACATGTTGCGCAGAAACAGCCTCTCTTGTTGCGTTCTTAATAAAAAAAAACATATCTTATAATATGTCACTTGCAATAAATCAACCTGCTACATTTCTGTCAGCCAATGTATCAGATCTCAAATCTGGATTTCTAGAGATTTACAAACCTTCTGGGACTGAACTGTGTTGTTTTTGTTCAAGAAGTGTACGTTTTTAGTGGCAGAGAAAGCATTTAGAAATGACGGTGTGCTCCTTTAATCTGGCAAAGAAGATGAACGCAGGTAAAATGTTACACCTATGAGGAGAAAGTAATTTATTTCCCCCCCCAACCCCCCGAGAACTGCCCAGAGCACCAGCAGCCACTGCTGCTTGTATGTTTAGTCACAGGAAAGAAATGTCAAATTGCACAGTGCAAGCATCGCACGGTCACTGTCAACAACAACTTGCATTTAAGTAGCGCCTTTAACACAGTAACACATCTCAAGGCACTTCACAGGAATGTTATCAAACAAAATTTGACACCGAGACACATAAGGAGATGTTTGGACGGATGATCAAAAGCTTAGTCAAAGAGGTAGGTTTTAAGGAGCGCCTTAAAGGAGGAAAGAGAGGTAGAGAGGCAGAGAGATTTAGGGAGGGAATTCCAGAGCTTAGGGCCTAGGCAGCTGAAGGCACGGCCGCCAATGCTGGAGCGATTAAAATCAGGGATGCACAAGAGGCCAAGAGCGCATTTGAATAGTCAAGTCTAGAGGTAACAAAGGCTAATGTTACGGCGGTGGAAATAGACGGTCTTCGTGATGGTGTGGCTATATGCTCATCTCGGCCACTCTGGATAAGTCTGCTGCATGTCATTCTGCCAATTTTTTTTAATGAAGGAGCACTTTAGCACAATGGTGAAATAATAGCAACATTGGGCGCGATCAGTGGCGGGTTGGATGGAAAGTTGTTTTTTTGACAACTGTCAACTCGCTCCCACGTGCCTTTCCCACAGGCGCATCTGTCAGCGTGGAGCCGACCCGACCTGCAGCGGCGGGGGGACCCAATTGAAATCATTATGAGGTACTTTCCAGGCACTTAAGAGCCTTTCCCCCCCCCCCCTACTATTTAAATTTCCCTGCGTGGCCACGGGATTCACACAGCTCGGGAACCACGTCTATCAACCTGAGGCGGGAGTTCCGTGGCCATTGCTCCAGCTGATTACTTGACAGCATGGAAAACAAACCAAAATAAAAACATGTTGATGACATCAGCTAACAGATTGATGGAGATTCTGTTCTACTTGAAAAGCTACTGGTAAATGTTAATTCAGAAATTCCTGAAGGGATGTAAATGGTGAAGAAAATACATTTTTCACTGGCCATTTTCAGCTGTTGCCTTCCAACTGAACAGTAATTGCAGTGAATTGATCTGCACTATAAAAAAATGACATATACCATTTAAATAATTTTTTGCATTGTTTCTGGTCAGGTTTTTCTCACAGTATACTGTGATTGTCCAGTTACACATCAAATCAAGTCATCAACTGTAACAATTTCATTCTCATCGCTCATTCCACTGGTTCAATTTGCTTTCAGTCCCTAAATATAACTAATTTAGTTTTTCAGTCTGAGACTTTAGGGTGAATTTCTGTGGAGGTTCTCTCACTTGTCCATTGTTAACTTCAACGGAAGAGCTGCCGAAATCCCAGAAACACATTGTAAGCACCACTTGCACTGTTTGTCAGGGTTTCCGCAGCTCTTCCGCTGAACTTACATAAGATTGTAAATCCACCCCTTTACAAGTACATTTAAAATCTGCTTAATTTTATGCATTTCCTATACACAAACATCTTTTATTTGTACCAGTTACTGATACAAAAATCTATAGATTTGTGACTTCTTCTTCTTAGGCAGTCCCTCGGAACTGAGGATGACTTACTTCCACATTAAAAATGAGTTCTCAGGTGACTGATGAGTCCAATGCGGGACCTACAGTCTCTGTCACAGGTGGGGCAGATGGTGGTTGAAGGGGCGGGTGGGTGGGGTGCTTGGGTTGACGTGCGCTCCTTCCGCTGTTTGCGCTTGGCTTCCGCTTGCTCCTGGCGATGAGACTCGAGGTGTTCGGCGCCTTCCTGGATGCTTCTCCTCCACTTTGTGCGGTCTTGGGCCAGGGATTCCCAGGTGTCGATGGGGATGTTGCACTTTTTCAAGGAGACTTTGAGGGTGTCCTTGAAGCGTTTCCTCTGCCCACCTGGGGCTCTCTTGCCGTGTCGGAGCTCCAAGTAGCGCGCTTGTTTTGGGAGTCTCGTATCGGGCATGCGGACGATGTGGCCCGTCCATCGGAGCTAATCGAGCATGGTCAAAGCTTCGATGCTGGAGATGTTGGCCTGAGCGAGAACACTGACGTTGGTGTGCCTATCTTGCCAATGGATTTGCAGGATCTTGCGGAGGCAGCGTTGGTGGTACCTCTCCAGTGCTTTTTAATTTAATGAATTTAATTTTTCAGTCTGAGACTTTAGGGTGAATTTCTGTGGAGGTTCTCTCACTTGTCCATTGTTAACTTCAACGGAAGAGCTGCCGAAATCCCAGAAACACATTGTAAGCACCACTTGCACTGTTTGTCAGGGTTTCCGCAGCTCTTCCGCTGAACTTGCATAAGATTGTAAATCCACCCCTTTACAAGTACATTTAAAATCTGCTTAATTTTATGTATTACCTATACACACACACATCTTTTATTTGTACCAGTTACTGATACAAAAAAATCGATAGATTTGTGACTAAAGCACCAATAACTTCCCAATTAATGTACTTTTTTAATTATGTTCTTGATCGTATTTGTAGCTGGAGTCATATTACTTAATGATCATATTATTTAAGTATTTCTGTCACTCATAACTTATTATATTATTGTACAGTAAAGATTCATCACATGACCGCCCGCCACCAGCTGCCCCGCCCCCACACCAACATGTCCATCCTGGCGCCCTCCTGCCTTCCCACGGCCAATTGGAAAGCGAAAAGACTCTGCATCACCCGATTGGATGATTCTTGACCTCCATCTCCCAATATTTTTATGACTAATAAACAAAAGTGTTCAAAGAAATTAAAAAAAAACACAATTTTTTTTAAATGCCTGTATGATTTTTCTCCCGGTTTATCGCAGCACTATCCTGGAGAAGATTAACCTCCAGGACAATCCTGGAATGGTTGGGAACCGTATACATCCATCAGGAGCAGGATTGAGAAAGAGAGTAAACAGGATGCCCTCCATTTTGGCAGAAGAATGTGCGGTATATCTAAACATAGAAGATAAAGGGGGGAAAATTGGCTCGCGCCCCCTTTGGGGCAATAACTTCAGTGGGGCGCTACTTTTAGTGCCCCAAAAAAGTTAGTGCCCCTGCACCCGAAATTCAATGGTAGCTCCCCAAGCAGGAGGCGAGGTACCGCGGTACTGCAGGCCTCCCTCCCCTGATTAAAGGGGAGGGGCCTAGTGCAGCACGCACCGGGGTCTTGCTCAAGAGGAGTGCCGGGCTGATGGATCGCGGCCGGCACCCCGCAGCAGGAGGCCAGAGGGGGCAGGAGCTGGCAGGTGGCCCCCCAAAAAATGGCTGCCTGGCACCTGCCCTTTAATTATCGCCGCCCCGGCTGCAAAAACGCCCCCCTGACCCTGTCGGACATAGCATCCGGCGGTAGTTCAGGGGGCGCGAACCAGGTTTGCGGCTGGGGCGCGAGCGGGGTGCTGCGCACGGCGATGACGTCATCGCAGGAGGCGCAGCACCGCGGGGCGCTACTGGCTACAGCCGCCGCTAACCTCCCGCTGAGCTTCGCGGGAGGCGTTAACGACGCTGCGCCCAGGCACTAGGGGCTTTGCGCCCAACGGGAGGCGCAAAGCAACCGAATTTTCCCCCCCAAGGAGTGGAAAAAAGATTTTCACATTGTGTCTAAAAGCAATTTTTTTGGACATTAAAATTTTGAATTTAAAAATGGTGTGATCCAGGTAGAGCCAGTAAGCTGGAAGGTTCAGAGGTCTGCAACTTGCATTAACATTGCTGGGAGGAAGCTGATTCTGTGGTAATGCATGTGGCTACACTAGAGGGCAACCTTCTGGAATATGAACAATGGGTTGTATTGATGAGGCAATATAGGAATGTCGAGAGTTGTCACTCAGCCTTACAGTATCCGCCTTGGGAGAATTTTGCAACTGATACATTTTTCCCTCATCTCATTAATATTAAAGATTATGTGAGTTTGATAATGAAATTTGAACATCTTGCTCCACTACAAGTATTGCTAAACAGTTTGATCCATTACTAGTAAATATATATTTAAATTAAATCCCAGATTCTCATCTATCAGGATCCATAGCATTCCTTCTATTTACCCTGTAATATTAATTGCACGCTTTCGACAATATAATTCCCTATTACCTGTGCTTAAAACCCAAGGGAGCCAGATCCTACAGCAAGCCCTGGATAAGCACATCACTCCTAAATTCCTGAAAGCGGTCAGATATAATAATCTGTGCTCTGAAACATCCAGCGGGTGATTTATATTTATAATCAATCCATTCTACACTTGTAGTGAATGTGCCCTGTGGGGTGCGAGTAGATATTTGACAGCGAGTTCCTGTGCCAGCGGATTCCTGGAGGAGCTGACAAGCCTTCTTGATAACTAGGTCACTGAGCGTAGCGTCTGGCCTCAATATTTCGCACAGGAGTGCAGATGTGCCAGCCAATCGGCCGAAAAACCTCGGATCAATTGGCAATTTGCATCTCAAATTCCCCGAACAGCTGGCATTTGCAGCTGTTGTGGCGAGAGATACGGGGTGGGGTGCGGGGGTAGGGGGTGTGTTTTGCTGCAGCCAGACCCTATTTCTCTTTTAGTCGCACTTGCCTTCAAAGGCAAGCAGCGAAAAAAATAATTCCTTAACGAGCTTAGACATCCAGTACTCATTTGTGCTCCAAGTGCCTGCTTTGAGCCCCGACACGCAGGGCTAGTGATTGCCAAGTGTCAGCTCCTGACGGCCCACACATTAATCCCCTGGGAGTGGGGGAGGGTTTGGAGTCCATCTACAAAACGAATCATCAGGCGCAATTTTACCTTACAGTACCTCTCACAAGGGGCTCATTACTTTAAAAAGGGAAGCGAGTAAAATAGGGTGGACAATTTATTTTAAAACACAGATTTTAACGTGGTCAGTCCTGAAATGACTGGGTTTTGTGAAACCGAAGATTAATTTGTAGACAATGTCGGAGAATGTGTCAGAAATCTTGGGCTACAACAAAAATGCATGCATTACTTTCCCTGCACACACAGGACCCCCAGGGATTGCACACACAGACTCACCATTAGAATGACAGAAACATACACTCTCCCTATAGACCACCAAGAATAGCTTCTGATGGAGCAGATGCAGATTACAGCACCATTGGCATGAATTGAATCTCTCGCCCCCTCTGCTAACCCTATTTACACCATTAGTTTGAAAATGACACCACACAGTTGAAACAAAATCATCGAGATCTGGTATTGTCCAAACTGAACCAAGTTTAAGGGCGACATTTTAACCCAACCCACTCAGGATTGGCCGAAACGCTAGATTTGCACCCTACCTGATTTTAACTCTCCATTGACTTCAGTTCAGTTTCCCACTGCATGGATTAGGTGACCCCCGAGTCTCTGAATATATATATATTTTTTAATTTATTCATTCACGGGATGTGTGCGTTGCTGGCAAGGCCAGCATTTATTGCCCATCCCTAATTGCCCTTGAGAAGGTGGTGGTGAGCCGCCTTCGTGAACCGCTGCAGTGCGTGTGGTGAAGGTACTCCCACAGTGCTGTTAGGGAGGGAGTTCCAGGACTTTGACCCAGCGATGATGAGAGAACGGCGATATATTTCCAAGTCAGGGTGGTGTGTGACTTGGAGGTGGTGGTGTTCCCATGCGCCTGCTGCCCTTGTCCTTCTAGGTGACAAAATCAAATTCAGTTTAGTGCAGGGCATCAATGTTCACATCATTAGTGCCCGGGTGTCCGATTTCAAAGGTGTAACTGGACAGAAAAAGAGCAGAGACCTTGAACACTGGGTCTCTGTGCCTTTGAATCAGCCATGGCCGAGTGGGTAGCACTCTCGCCCGAGTCAGAAGGTTGTGGTTCAAGTCCCACTCCAGAGACTTAAGCACAATATCGAGGCTGACGGTCCTAGTGCAGTGTTGAGGGAGTGCTGCACTGTTGGAGTGTGCCATCTTTTGGGCGAGACGTTAAACCGAGGACCTGCTTGTCCTCTCAACTGGATGTAAAAGATCCCATGGCCGCTATTTGGAAGAAGAGCAGAGGAGTTCTTTCCAGTGTCCTTGGCCAATATTTATCCCTTGACCAACATCACAAATAAATATAATCTGGTCATTATCACACTGATTTTTGTGGGGCTTTGCTGTGCACAAGTTGGCTGCCATGTTTCCTACAGTACAACAGTATATTTTCTTTTTCACATAACTTTTGCAAAAATGATTGTTTAAGTGCATCCTTATGTGAAGGGGCTCTAAATTAGAAAAAAGACTTACATTTATATAGCACCATTCACGACCACGGGATGTCCCAAAGCGCTTTACAGCCAATGAAGTACTTTTTGAAGCGTAGTGACTGTTGTAATGTAGGAAATGTGGCAGCCAACTTGTACACAGCAAGCTCCCGCAAACAGCAATGTGATAATAACCAGATAATCTGTTTTTAGCGATATTGGTTGAGGGATAAATATTGGCCCAGGATACCGAGGAGAACGCCCCAGCTCTTTCTTCGAAATAGTGCCATAAGATCTTCTATGTGCACCTGAGAGAGCAGACGAGGCCTCAATTTAACGTCTCATCCAAAAGACGGCACTTCTGACAGTGCAGCAGTCCCTCAATACTACACTGGAGTGTCAGCCTAGGTTTCTATGCTCAAGTCTCTGGAGTGGGACTCGAACCCATAAGCCTTCTGACTCAGAGGCGAGGGTGCTACCAACTGAGCCATAACGGACACTTGAAGGGAGAAAAATTTGAAGGACTATGGGGAAAAAGCAGGGGGCAGTGGGAGTAAATGGATAGCTCTTCCAAAGAGCCAGCACATGCACGATGGGCCAAATGGCCTCATTCTCAGCTGTATCATTCTATGATTCTATCAAACTTTCACTACTTTTAGTCTAACATCAAAACATCTACTAATCTGATAGCAGGTCATTTGAACCGTACCCACCACATCTTTCAAGGTGCTAAGATCAGTTGCCATGGTATGACAAAGTATTCCAAAGTATTTACAACACCGAAACAGGCCATTCGGCCCAACTGGTCTATGCTTGTGTTTTTGCTCCACACGAGTCTCCTCCCACCCCTCTTCATCTCACCTCATCAACATATCCTTCTATTCCTTTCTCCCTCATGTGTTTATCTAGCTTCCCCTTAAATGCATCTATACTATTCACCTCAACCACTCCCTGTGGTAGCGAGTTCCACATTCTAACCACTCTCTCGGTAAAGAAGTTTCTCCTGAATTTCCTATTGGATTTATTAGTGACTATCTTATATTTATGGCCCCTAGTTCTGGTCTCGCCCTCAAGTGGAAACATCTTCTCTACGTCTACCTTATCAAACCCTCTCATAATTTTGAAGACCTCTATCAGGTCATCACTCAGTCTTCTCTTTTCTAGAGAAAAGACCCCCAGCCTGTTCAATCTTTCCAGATAGGTATAACCTCTCAGTTCTGGTATCATTCTAGAAAATCTTTTTTACACCTTCTCCAGTGCCTATATGTCCTTCTTATAATATGGAGACCAGAACTGTTCACAGTACTCCAAGTGTGGTCTAACAAGTCTCTATACAACATAAGGACTGGCATTTTCTGGGGCCCGTGCGGGCCCGATTGGAGGCGGGTGGGGAGGGAAATTTGAAAAACCTTGGAGCGGGTCGGGAACCCGCCGTCATCCGGCCCCCCACGTGCCTTTCCCTCGGGTATGTTTGCCAGCGCGTCAGCGACTGAACGGCAGAGGCGGCCAATACTTGTCAGACCCTTAAGCATCTTTTTTACCCTAACTTTCAAATTTCCCTGGATGACCACGGGAATCACGCAGCTCGGGAACCACATCTGCGAACCTGAGGCAGATGTTCTGTGGCCATTGATCCACCTCATTAGTGCACAGCATGGAAAGCACAATAAATACTCCCACTTGACACCTGGTTACTTTGCTAAGGCAGATGCTGTTACTGAGTGCATGGTCAGCACAGATTTAGCTTTCTGGAGGTTGCAAGGGTTTCCAGCAAAGTCAGGATCTACTGTCACCTCATTGATAGAACCTGACACACCATTGACAGATTGCTTCTGTCATCTCTACTTGACCTGCCATCTAATCCATCGGAATGGGTGCAGTTTATACTGTCTCACCTTGGTCCTCAGAATCGGACCACGATGAGCCCCAACACCAGCAGCAACAGGCACACCAGCAGCACCAACAACACTGAAGGGATTATTACTAGTCCTAGCCCTTTTAGGGCTACCCCAGATCAGGCATATTCCTCAGACGTTCACTTTCAACTAAAGTTTGAGGTAGCCGAATCCTAAAGACGCTTAATTGGGTCTAAAGGTCTGGACCATCTCTCCCTAAAGGAAAGGAACAACCTGAAAATGTTACCGTCCTCCAGATAGCACTTTTAATAAGTTTAGCTAGACTGTAACGTTCCGGATATTATGAGGGTCTGGAAAACTCCCCCAGAATTCTGCAACTCCTCACCAAAGAGTGTACAGAGATTGAGTTTGCGAGTTTGATACAGAAGTACTATGTGAGATAATTCTAAAAATATATAGATTTATTAAAGAACCGACATGTAATTTACAGTTGGTGAGTCAATCGCAACATTGACAGTTCCAAAAAGAGAAAGCTTACAATTCTATTATCAGAGAACCCTACTCTCAAATCTTAACTTCGCTACAGCTTTACAGTTCTTAAAGTTCTATTCAGGATATCCACCAAAATCAAATACCTTTGATCCCTGAGGTTGTAGGGGGTGGTGGTTTGTGTCAGCTTTACCTCTGACTTCTGAGCGGTTCGAATCGCTCCCACTCCCTTGGTTCTAGACCTTGGACTTATTTGGGGGTTGTGATACAAAGGTGCAGCAGACAACTGAGTTTGATGAAAGAACTTCAATCTTTATTAGAAAGGTAAGACACAAATAATAACACTCTTAACACTCTAAAGGTGGGGAACACTTCGGTACAAGCGAGGGGAATGACAGTAGAACAAAGGTTCACTCGGTTAATTCCGGGGATGAGGGGGTGGACATACGAGGAGAGGTTGAGTAGATTGGGACTCTACTCATTGGAGTTCAGAAGAATGAGGGGCGATCTTATTGAAACATATAAGATTGTGAAGGGGCTTGATCGAGTGGACGCGGTGAGGATGTTCCCAATGATGGGTGAAACTAGAACTAGGGGACATAATCTTAGAATAAGGGGCTGCTCTTTGAAAACTGAGATGAGGAGAAACTTTTTCACTCAGAGGGTAGTGTGTCTGTGGAATTTGCTACCCCAGGAAGCTGTGGAAGCTACTTCATTAAATAAATTTAAAACAGAAATAGACCGTTTCCTAGAAGTAAAGGGAATCAGGGGTTACGGGAAGCGGGCTGGAAATTGGACATGAGTTTGAGTTCGGATCGGTCAAGGCCCTGTGGGTGGCGGAGCGGGCCCAGGGGCCGAGTGGCCTGGTCCTGCTCCGACTTCTTGTGTTCTTTAGAGTTGAGGTTGGATCAGATCAGCCATGATCTTATTGAATGGCGGAGCAGGCTCGAAGGGCCGATTGGTCTACTCCTGCTCCTATTTCTTATGTTCTTATGTAAAGCTTCACCCCTCCCAACCCCACTTTACTAGCTAAGTTAGGTTTTGAAGGACCAGGGATAATGCTCACCAATCCTTTGACAGTTGGGCTAAATCACGGTTTTGGGGTTCGCTGTTTATGGCGATTAGTGTCTGCCGTACCCCGTACGCGGTAGAGGACTTCACCTGGGTCTCTGGTCAGTCTTCGCGAGTCCGCTGATGTGGTAGGATGTTGTTTTGGATTTATCTGGTGCGTACCCAATTTCTTTAGTTCAGCAGTAGGGCTTAGAGTCTTTGGGGAAAATCTTACCCAGGGGTAAGTCAGGAGTAGTTTGTAGTGTGGAAACTTTGCGATTCTTCGGGTTTTCTTCCCTGGAGTTGGTCTTTGTTGGTCACGGTGGCCTGCTATTACCCGGTCAGTTGGGGGTAATGCGCGGTTGTTGGTTTCGTGAGGCCTTTGGTTTCCGCGATGGCGTTAGGTCTTGTTTAGTGTGTCGGTCGACCTCGTGGAGCCGTCGGTGACTTGTTGCTGCTTGTTGCTCTGGGTGACTGTGTTAGGGCCGTTGTTGGAGGTCTGTCGAGGTGGTGTCTTCGTGAGCTGGACTCAGGTGCGTCTGAGTGGTGAGCGATGCCGACTCGCTTCCAGCTCGGGCCTTCTTCTTCTTGGTCTCTTCTCCTTCTGATGACCACCGGTTGCGACTGACTGCTCGACTCCAACTTTGAACTGTGCTGCAACTCCTTGGTGGGCCTTCAATTATACAGAATTGAAGTGGCCTTATCTACCCGCCAAATCTACTCAGTTTATTGTCTAGTTTTGGCGGGCTCGTAAATCGGTAACGACTTACTAGCACGTTAACTGGGTTTTTAACAGGCCTTCAATCTCACCGATTGAACATGGCCTTATCTACCTGCCAAATCTGCTCAGTTCATTGTCTGAATTTTGGCGGGCCTGTTACCAGTAACTGCTCTGTAAGTGTCAAATGGGTTTTGGGATGGTTTGCATCCTGTCGATCTCCTTGGCTGATCACTGGTGATTGGTTTCGTGTTTTGGGTTTCTAGGCTGGACTCAGTCTTTTCTATAGCCTAGTCCTGAGTGACTTGTATTATGCATGTTTCCTGATGGGCCCTGTAATCGGTTTGATGGGACCTGTTGTTTTGGGTGGGACTGTCTTCTCCTAGGGTCTATTGTCAAAATGTTAATGCTTGCTGGGGCTTTGAGTGAGGTCATCCCGGTTCCCCAGACAGTGCAATTAACTGCAATAACCAAAACTGCTTTTACAGAGGTTGACCCACTTTCTTTCACAGCCTTTTCTCCCTTTACAGGCCCAGACATAGTTTTAAAATGCCAAAACTTGGTTTTTGGTCTTACAGTCTCTTAGGGTAGGCCCAGATACAATATTATCACTCTGAGGTAGTTCCAAAGTCCTTTTTCCTTAGGTTTTGGGGATCTGCAAATTTTGGAAACCTTACAGGTACAAAGAGACGAGACTTACAGAGCCACCTCTGAAGCCGAGAATCGCTTTGCCCCTTTAAAGCGAGTCTACTATCCCATTTGAGAGTTCAATATTTATACCCTTTTCCAGTGGTATTTCCTTTAAGGTTTTCTGCTGATGTAAGCTAATTATCTCTAGTCATTTTTCTGCTGACCCCTGCAATTCTTACAGTCACCTCAGCTGGTAGCATTACAGAATTATGTCTCTTCTCTAGGTGTTCTAAGTTTACCATAAAAAACGGTGTTACAGCAGGTGTGTTTTTTTACTTGGTCATTTTTACGAAGGCAGATGTTTCTTACTTTTATGTGCTTCTTTACGAAGTATAAATTAGAACACCTTAACCAGGGTGAACCATTGTTCCATTCCAAAAGGTTCAGCCTACCGGAGCCTTTAACCTTCTGTTTCAATAAGGTTATTGATTCAGTGTCAACAACTATCTTATCTCTATAGCCAGAATGCTTTCACAGCTTTTTCATAGTTATGTTTCTAGATTTCCAAACCCAGTTTGTCATGTTTTAATAAGGCCAGAATTCTTTCATAAAATGGTGTATTTTTCTGAATAGGTTATATGGCTTATTCCTTCACAACACGACCAAGCTTCCCTTCACCAATCTGATGCTGCACAGGACAGAGGGCATCAGCGCAGGGCTGCACCATGCCAGAGGTGATTCCCCCAACACAGGGTATACAGGCAGAGGATGAGCTTCCTCAACATGACTGAGTAGCAGTGCCAACGGAGGCTCAGGCTATCGCGTCAGGTCGTCGCAGACATTTGCAGATTGCTGGAGCAAGACCTGCAGCCCAGAGGAGCGGGTGGACACGCCTTACCAGTGGCTGTCTAAGTCACCAGCGCCCTCTACTTCTTCACCTCAGGCTCCTTCCAGGGATCTGCAGCAGACATTTGCGGCATCTTGCAGTCGGCCGCCCACAAATGCATCACACAGGTCACCGATGCCCACTTTGACAAGTCAGCCAATTATATCAACTTTGCCACTGAAGAAGCCAGTGTGACTGAGTGGGCATTGGCCTTTGCCACTCTGGCTGGGTGCAGGGCATCATCAACTGCACACATGTGGTCATCAGGGAACCCCATCATCACCAAGGAGTCTTTGTCAACCGCAAGGGCTTCCACTCCCTCAATGTGCAGCTCGTCTGCACCCATAGTAGGATTATCATGCACGTGTGCGCCAAAGTCCCTGGCAGCTGTCATGACTCTTTTGTCCAGCACCAGTCCACCCTCCCTCAGCTCTTCACTCCTCCAAATAGACTTTCCAGCTGGCTGCTTGGAGACAAGGGCTAGCCACTGAAGATGTGGCTCATGACATCCTTGAGGAGGCCAAGTACGGAGGCCCAGGAGAGATATAATGAAAACCACATGTCCAACAGATGTGTCTAAGTGCAGACAATAGGCATGCTGAAAATGCGCTTCAGATGCCTTCACAGATCTGGAGGAGCCCTTCAGTACGTACCAGCCTGGGTCTCCAGAATCATTGTGATCTGCTGCGCCTTGTACAACATAATGCAGCAGCGAGGGTTAGCACTGCATGAGAAGCCAGGCTGTGAGCGCACAGCCTCTTTAGAGGAGGAAGTGGAGCAGGAGGAACCTGCGGTCCAGATCCCACCAGCACCTGAGCACATTGCTGCCCAGGAGGCAGGGATGGGCTCATCATGGCCAGATTGACTTAACTTCATGCATTACACCCACATGGCTGCCACATGCTGTGCCAGGTTGTCACCACCCCACAGCAACACCATAAAGGATCCCGACAATGACCAAGCCATTCCTTTCACACTGACCACCATTGCTGGAGGTAACGTTGTCTGACCATTCACTCCAACTCACTAAGCCACTTCCAAAGTTGCACATAAATTTGTCCATGACCGGAAAGTGGTAAAAAATAGTTTTATGCGTGACATCACAGTAACGGAAACTTTACAGAAACATTTATTAAAACATCCAAATGGCTACCCTTGTACATCTACTTGTATTTCATCTTTCTCTTACACGTGCTTCTATGAGGTGCTACCCCTGTGGCTTCAGCAGAGGTAGAGGCAGCCTGCTCACTTCCCTGCCATGACTGCTTAGACACTCTTGGCAGACGTCTGGAGTTTTGGAGCCTGTGATGTCCTCACCAAAGACTGCTCCTCCTGCGACTGTGCAGGGTCAGACTCGGCCATCGGGATCCGAGAAGCCATCTGGGGGTCTGACTGAGGGGGTGGGGGCGGGGGGCAATGGAGTAGAAGTGTGAGCGCTTTCAGAGGTGCCCCCCCCTCTCACCATCATCCCTCTCATGGACCACCCGCACTTCCCTGCTAGCAAGGAGCGGGAGAGCACCTTGCTGCACAGCAGTGGGGCCATGAGGACCCATGTCTACGTTGATATTCCTCCTAGACAGGAGGTCTATGAGCCTCCGCCATCTATGCTCCATAGATAGCCTGTGCTCCTGTGAGTGGCACATTAGCTGCTCCATGCAGGTGGCCATCCTATCCAGCCAAAAGCCTACAATCACCATCGCCTGCGACATGGTGGTGCTCATGTTGGAGATGGACTCCTCCATTCTCTGCATATTTGCAGACATCGCAGTCGCAAAACCTGTCAAAGCCTCCTGCACTTCTTGCTGCACCTCCAGGATCGCCCTCTTTCTGGATGGCCCCTGAGGCTCAGAATCTGCATGCAGCTGAGCAGAGCAGGGAGTGTCCTGCGCCCTCCGGCGAGGAGTCTCCACTGCAGTCCCTGTCTCCACCATCTGGTCTTGCTCACTTGTGACTCGTGACAGAACTACTCCATCTCGCGTTGCACCCAACGAGGTGTGCGTATCTGCGCTGGTGCTGGGTGCGCTTATATCTGGTGACTGTGCACCCTCAGAGGCTGGAGGCTCCTCTGAGGAGTCATCTTCCTCTTCCTCCTAGACAGTGGGGTGGGAGGGGGGCGGGGGGTGGTGGCGGAGAGGGGGTTCTTGATGGAACTGTGGGAGAGTAAAGAGATGAGTTAGATATGTCATATCAAGAATGGGTACAGATACCATTATGCTCATGAACAACATTCACTGGCTGCTGACATCATTCCCCATATGAGTGACTGCTGTATGCCATGTGGCTGTATGAGATGTAATTTTGTCACCAGGTTGCCGAGATGTCCCCCTCTCTTACCTCCAGCTGCTCTGCGACTCCAGACATTTCCAAGGCAACCTCCTCTGCTGCTGCTAAGGTGGCCAATGATGAAGGGCCACCTCTGGTTCTCTCCCTCTCCTTGTGGACTCTTGCACTGCAAGGAGGGAAAGAGGAGAAGGTTGAGTGAGAGTGATGAAATGAGTGTAAGGAATGGATGGCTTACATCTTTGGAGGGTGACTATGCCAAGTGGCCTCCTTGTGTGTTGTTAGTTGTTATGATTGCATTAGGATGAGGGTGAGTGTGAGGGGTGGTTAGTCAGATGGGGATGTGATGAGAGAGCGAGAGCGAAATACAAGGTATGTTGGTGCGAGTAAAGATGTGCAGCAGCAGGGTTGGGAAGGCAGAGTGATGGGGATGTGATGAGAGGCACAGCAGGATGAAGTTGAGTGTGGCTTTTGCACTCACCTTTCCTGATCTCACGAGATCATTGAAATGTTTGCGGCACTGCACCCAGGTCCTCCTGACAACATCCCTGCTGTTGACCTCGTCTGCTATTTGGAGCCAGGCTTCTTTGGTCTATTGGGGAGGTCTCTTCTGCCCATCCAAAGGGAAGAGGACCTCCCTGCCTGCTCTCACTCCTTCCACAAGCAAATGGAGGGGGGTCATTGCAGAACCTGGGTGCAGCCTTCTGTCTCTGTGCAGTCATGTTTAAAATTCTTTGTGACATTCGAATGGTGCAATGCAGTGCCTGCACACTCCTAGATGAACCTTCAAATGCAATGTGGCCATGGCTCCTTTAAATATCCCGGCTGAAGATGCGTCATCGATGACGTCATCAGACCCGCACCATTTAATGCACCGTGTAACACGCAGGGCTGCCTTAATAGGCACCATTAACGGAAGTTGATCTCAGGAGTGGGATGGAATGAGGAGCGGGGTCACAAGCCGCCACGGCGACCGCCCGCACCCGCCCCGCCCAGGTACAGAAAATTCCAGGCAAGGTGTTACATCACAATGCCCAGACGTGTACTGGCTGCTGTTCCGGTGACCCGGCTACCAACTAGCCATGGCTTGACCGGCTGCCGGTTGTGGATGTGTGGAGCCTAGTGACTGGCTGCAAGTGATTGCTGGCCAGCTTCTGGCTGTTCTTCCGCTGCTGGTAACTAGTTGTTCACTGACTGGCTGCTGGTGGACGGGTGGCTTCTGTTACCTGATGGACAGATGGCTTGTGGAAGCTGGTTGCCTTTGTTTTCTGGCTGGCTTCTCGTTATGGTGGTGAGTGGCTGGTGGACTGTGGGCTGGCTATAGTTTCCAAGTCAGTATGGTTTAACTACTCACTCTTAAAATCGCTGAGCCATCATGTCTTGTGTTTTTTGTGTATGGTGTGTCTGTCTCTGCACATCATGAAGTCGTACTTACATAAGAATAAATGTACTCTATCATCAGGCAAAGCCCAAGGCCTCTCCTCAAAAGGAAATCTTGTGCATGATATACAACATATTCAATTTAACATAGCTGCCATTTCCAAATGAACAGTAAGTTGACATGAAAGTGTTACAATTAATTTATATAGCAACTTTCACAATCTCAGGATGTCCATAACGGCTTACAGGCAATTAAGTACTTTTTTTTAAAAAGTATAGTCACTGTTGTAATGTCGGAAGTGCGGCTGCCAGTCACACAAACAGCAACCTGATAATGACCAGATAATCTGTTTTACTGATGTTGGTTGAGGGATAAATATTGGCCAGGACACTGGGGAGAACTCCTTTGAAATAGTACCATGGGATCTTTTATGTCCACCTGGGAGGGCACCTTGGTTTAACATCATCTGAAAAACGCCACCGCTGACATTTTAGCACTCCCTCAGTACTGCATTGGAGTGACAGCCTAGATTATGTGCTCAAGTCGCTGGAGTGAGGCTTGAACCCCCAACCTTATGACTGAGAGGCAAGAATGTGCTACCCACTGAGCCACGGCAGACACCAGTTTTACCTTTAGTGCGAATATAGCAAATACCTCCTCAATGGGAATATGTAACAAAACCAATGAAAATGAAGTAGACTTCGCCTCTATAGCTCACGGTCACATCATTAAGACAACGGCAGGATCTTTTCCATTGAAATCTCAAATCAGAAATCAAGTCTAGGCATTCAAATGCCATGAATTTAGTGTGGAATAAAACTACTACACCTGTTTAGGGCCTGTAAGAGTCTTTTCCAAGCCTTTAAAAATTACATTATGTTATCAAATTAATTTCTCAGCAGCACTGGAACATACTTTCTATGTGTATTTAGCTGAATGGGACCAGAGAGTAGAATCACATGGCATACCTGAACTTTACAGACACATCTGGTTGAAACAAGAAAGTTTTATAAGAACCTATGCAGGTCAGAAACGGCTTCATCTCGAACAAGAGCAAATAGCAAAGCAGATTGGATTCTCCATCAACATAGATTGAATCTTTCTATCAAAATCATTCAATCTTCTCAACAAATTTATCATCTTCAGATACCTTCAAAGTCAAAATTGTTTTGTCACATTTCTTTCCAGCATTTTCCCCCCTGCAGTCTGTTGTAGCGGACTCTTATTAACCCTTAGACTACCAATCAGCTCCAGGGAACGTCAGGGTCCGTGGCTAACCAGTTTTATTCAAAGATCTCAGCAAACTTAAGAGGAGACAGCACAGATTCATCAGAATGGTACTGGGGCTAAGACGAGGCTTGTATTCCTTGGAATATAGAAGATTAAGGTGTGATCTAATTGAGGTGTTTAAAATGATTAAAGGAGTTGATAGGGTCGATAGAGAGAAACTATTTCCTCTGGTTTGGGGGGGGTGGGGGAAGGGCAGAGTCCAGAACAAAGGGGGCATATCGTTAAAATTAGAGCTAGGCCGTTCAGGGGTGATGTCAGGAAGCACTGCTTCACACAAAGGTTAGTGGGAATCTGGAACCGTCTCCCTCGAAAAGCTGTTGAGGAGGGCGGGGGGGGGGGGTGGGGGGGGGTGGGGTGGGTAGGGGTCAATTGAAAATTTTGAAATTGAAATTGATAGATTTTTGCTTGGCAAGGGTATTTTAGGCCCATAAAGCAGCCAGTAAGAGCAGAACCAAGTTGCCAAAGCCTGTTGGTCTTTACATGGCCCACAGAGCATAGTATGGATACCGCAGCTATACATCATCTGTTCTTAGCAACACAGAATACGATTAATTAGCCCGATCACACAGGCTATCTTATCTTAGCATGAAACTCTTAATCCAGCCTTCTACAATTGGTCAGATCATCAGTTTGATCATTTGTTCTTTTGACCTATACCTTGTGGCTCATTCAGTTGTAGATTCCTTTCATCCACCAGTGCGTTATAGAGACACATTGATACAGAACCAATTTGTCTACTTGTGCATATGCTTACACTGGTATTATAAGAAAAAGTTGAACAGGAAAAGGCTATTTGGCCCTTCTAGCCTGATCCTTCTACTGACCATGTACAGTCTACCCCATCATGGGCTCTTCACGTGCATCATGGCAACTTCTGTATAAATTCTCTCGGATCCTCAAAAGTTAAGCATAGGTTTCCTTTTTGGTTCCTAATCAGCCCCACCCCTCCTCTTACTACCCGTTTACTATTTATATGCCTATAGAAGACTTTTGGATTACCTTTATGTTGGCTGCCTCTTATTTTCTTTTTCATTTCTCCTCTGACCTTTCCATATATAGCCTGATGCTCAGATGTATTTGCAACCTGACATCAGTCATACACACTCTTTTTCTGCTTCATCATATTCTCGATCTCTTTCGGCATCCAGGGAGCCCCGACTTTAGTTGCCCTGCCTTTCACCCCCAAGTGAGAATGTACCTCGACTGTACCTGAACTATTTCCTCTTTAAAGACAGCCCATTGTTCCATTACAGTTTTGCCTGCCAATCTTTGATTCCAGTTTACCTGGGCCAGATCCGTTCTCATCCCACTGAAATTGGCCTTCCCCTAGTTAAACATTCATCTGCGCTATCCTGTCCTTTTCCAAAAGCTACTCTAAACCTTATGATACTATGATCACTGTTCCCTAAATGTTCACCTACTGAAACTTGCTCCACTTGACCTACCTCATTCCCCAGAACCAGATTCAGCAATGCTTCCTCCCTTGTTGGGCCGGAGACATACTGATCAAGAAAGTTCTCATGAACACACTTCAGAAATTCTTCCCCTTCTCTGCCCTTTACACTATTGCGATCCCAGTCTATATTAGGATAGTTGAAGTCCCCCATTATTACTACTCTATAGTTCTTGCTCCTCTCTGTAATTTCTCTGCAAATTTGCTCCTCCATATCTTTCCCACAATTTGGTGGTCTATAGAATACACCTAGTAGTGTAATGGTACCTTGATTATTTCTTAACTCTAGCCATATAAATTCTGTCCTTGACCCCTCCAGGACATCCTCCCTCTCCACCACTAACTTTCTCCTTGACTAATACTGCCATGCTATCTCCTATCTTTCCTGAATACTTTATAACCAGGAATATTTAATACCCAATCCTGTCCTTTTTTGAGCCAGGTCTCAGTTATTGCCACAACATCATATTCCCATGCAGCTATTTGTGCCTGCAGCTCACTTACCTTGTTTACTACGCTTCGTGCGTTCACATACATACGCTGTAAACCCATCTTAGACCATCCTGTATTCTCTCTTAGTTTGACCCCACCTTACTATTTCTTACTTTAGTGCTCTCTGCCTCTCCCAATCCCTTGAGCACTTTATTTCCCCTTTCTAATGTTACATCCTGGTGCCCATCCCCCTGCCAAAGTAGTTTAAACCCTCCCCAACAGCATTAGCAATCCTCCCAGCAAGGATATTGGTTCCGGCCCTGTTGAGGTGCAACCCATCTGGCCTGTACAGGTCCCACCCCCCCCAGAACTGGTCCCAATACCCCAGGAATCTAAAGCCCTCCCTCCTGCACCATCTCTGCAGATACGCATTCATCTGCGTTATCCTCCTATTTCTATACTCACTAGCACATGGCACCAGGAGTAATCTGGAGATTGCTACCTTTGAGGTCCTGCTTTTTAAATCTCTTTCCTAGCTCCCTGAAATCTGCCTGTAGGACCTTATCCCTCTTTCTACCTATGTTGGTGGTACCGATATGGACCACGATCTCTGGCTGTTCACCCTCCCGCCTCAGAATTTTCGGTGACATCCTTAACCCTGGCACCAGGGAGGCAACATACCATCCTGGAGTCACATCTGCGGCCACAGAAACGCCTGTCTGATCCCCTAACTATCGAATCCCCTACCACTATTGCTCCCCCACTCTTCTTCTTCCTCCCCCCCCTGTACAGCTGAGCCACCCGTGGTGCCACAGACTTGGCTCTGGCTGTACTCCCCAGAGGAACCGTTGCCTTCACCAGTACTCAGAACCGAATACTGGTTGGAGAGGGAAATGCACTCAGGGGACTCCTGCACTACCTGCCTGGCCCTCCTCCTCTGTCTGGTGGTCACCCATTCACTTTCTGCCTGCACACTCTATCTGCGGGGTGACCACCACCTGAAACGTGCTATCCATGAAACGCTCAGCCTCACGGACGACAGCTGCTGCTCAAGCTCCAAAACCCGGAGCTCGCGCTCCTCCAGCTGACGACACTTCCTGCACATGTGGTTGTCCCAGTGTGGGAATCGCCTATTCCCAGTCTATGATTTTGTTTTGTATTAACTTTACCGTAACATTAGTGAAAGTTGCATGAACATTGATCATTCTTGCACTCTGGGTCCTAGGCTGGTTTAATCTATTACCTTTATTGTTAATTATTAGTTCTTACACATGAATATGTATTTGAAATGTTCTCTCTCTTATTTTAGAGATTTTTTTTTTATATTCGTTCCTGGGATGTGGGCATTTGTTAATCCAATCTGTGCTCTATTGCTTTGTTTTATGGCAGATCTGAGGAAGTGGAAGGAAAAGAAAAAGTGGAAGAACCAGTTATTGAGAAGATCTTTCTAAACAAATTTAAACTTTGTTCAAAAAGGAGGAGGAATTATACATGAACAAGCTTTCCACTATTCGTCTCCCTGCCACATCTAGTTTCCAACAGGTCCATCATTTATAAAATATTCCCATGATATTAATGAAGATGCTGAGAGAGGTTTTCATGGTAGATCCCAGGAGGATGACCACCTGCTCAAACACTGCTCGTGTATGTTTGAACATGCGATTCCCCTTGAGCGGAGGATAGATTACTTGTAGATAAGTCAACCTGTTCACAGTGTGTATGCGCATCATTGCCTTCTCCACATTTCTCTGCATCAGGTCACTCTCTACATCCCAACAACATTATATTTTGAAATTGTAATATAGATAATAAATATAGGGATTGGATAAGGGACTGGAGAGAGGGAGGTTCAGCTTAGTTTGTAAATTCATGTTCATTTGTTTCTGCTTCAGAACTTCTCTATTCCCAATACAGTGACCGACGCTGAGGAGTAAAGTTCTGCTGGTGACACAATCCTCCATTACCTCACCTCTGTGATCGTGCTCCATGTGTGAAGCTTAATTGTAGATGCTGGCTATGCAGATCATCGGAGCAGTTTGATCTCATTCTCACTCTTGCGCACATCCACATCCCTAAAGGCTTCGCTGAATTGTGATTAGGTGTGCAACCGTCCCCAAATTTTTCCCCCTCCCTAGCCTGTCCCCACCTCAACCTTCGCCGAGATCAGCTGACTCCACACAGTTCAGATATTTACACCCACTCAGAAGTGGGGTTGAAATGGAATAGAATTGTTTCACATTGGGCTCTCAGACAGAAAAAAGAGACTTTGAGGGTAATTTTAATCTAACTGGCTGGGCAGGTAACCCACGAGATTGGGTGGCATGCTGGTTTTACACCCAGCCCAATATTACTTTCCATTGACGGAGTAGGTTAAAATTGACAAACCTATTGGAGTTCTTTGAGGATGTAACTAATGGAATAGATAAAGGGGAACCGGTAGATGTGGTGTATTTGGATTTTCAGAAGGCCTTCGATAAGGTCCCACACAAGAGGTTGGTGAACAAAATTAAGGCACATGGAACTGGGGGTAATATACTAGCATGGATTGAGAATTGGTTAACAGACAGAAAACTTTGGGCTGGATTTTCATTGATCCGTGGAGGCGGGTTTGGAGGCGTGTGGGGGGTTAAAGTTGCAGATTCGAGGGTCCCGAACCCATCCCGCCCCCAAGCCAGTTTCGCTGGAGGCGGGTATCCGACCTGTGCTGGACCCACCTCCCCGAGGCGGGAAGGGGATTAGTGACAATTAACTGCCTGTTAACAGTCAGTTTTTTGTCTAATCCCTATTTTAAAAGCTGAAATGTGGGCTTCCCGATAGGTCCCAACCACGCCAAGTTAGCGAGGCGGACCGTGGGTCTGCAGGGGTTGGAGGGGTCAATATGTCCGGTGGGCAGGCTGAGTGATGGGTGCATGTGTGCAGAGGTAAGTGTGTAAGGTAAGTGCAAAGTGTGGGAAAAAGTTTTACTTACCTTAACTTCCTCCTGCAGGTGTCAGCCCTTCAGTTCTCGGGAGTCAGAAATCTCACCGGCACAGAAAGCAGAAAGGCCGTGGTGCTGTCAAAAGTTTCAGCCTCTGTTTTCTGTGCTGGAATGATTTCTAACTCAGCCTGAGGGGAAGGACTCAAGTTAGAAGACAAATTGTCAGTGTTTGACAGCTTCACAGAGCTGTCAAACGCTGATATTTCATCTGTCAAAAGCTCTTGACAGATGAAATGTCAATCTGTGACGTCACCTGTTGCCGGGTGGCCCTTAATTGGCCTGCTGAGCCCACTGGGCGGGCTCAACAAGGTCAATCAAGTGAAAATGCAGTGGGTTGGCCACAAGTCGATGGAGGCGGGTCTACAACCCAAAAAGTGGGAGTCCCGCCTCCATCACGTCCCCAGTATCAAAATCCAGCCCAAAGAGTAGGGATAAACGGGTCTTTTTCAGGATGGCAGGCTGTGACTAGTGGTGTACCGCAAGGATCAGTGCTTGGGCCCCAGCTATTCACAATCTATATCAATGATTTGGATGAAGGGACTAAATGTAACATTTCCAAATTTGCTGATGATACAAAGCTAGGTGGCAGTGTCAGTTGCGAAGAGGATGTGAAGTGGCTTCAAGGGGATCTCGACAGGCTCAGTGAGTGGGCAAGAACATGGCAGATGGAATACAATGTGGATAAATGTGAAGTTATCCACTTTGGTAGAAAAAACAGAAAGGCAGAGTATTTCCTAAATGGTGAAAGATTGGGGAATGCAGATGCTCAAAGGGACCTGGGTGTCCTTCTACATGAGTCACTGAAAGTGAATGTGCAGGTGCAGCAAGCCATTAGCAAGGCAAATGGTATGCTAGCCTTCATTACAAGAGGATTTGAGTACAGGAGTAAAGAAGTCTTACTCCAATTATATAGGGCCTTGGTGAGACCACACCTGGAGTACGGTGTACAATTTTGGTCTCCTTACCGAAGGAAGGATACACTTGCCATAGAGGGAGTGCAACGAAGGTTCACGAGATTGATTCCTGTGATGGCGGGACTGTCATATGAGAAGAGATTGAGTGAACTAGGCCTGTATTCTCTTGAATTCAGAAGAATGAGAGGGGATCTCATTGAAGCATACAAAATCATTACAGGGCTTGATAGGATGGATGCTGGGAGAATGTTTCCCTTGGCTGGGGAGTCTAGAACCAGGGGCCACAGCCTCAGGATAAAGGGTTGGCCATTCAGGACTGAGATGAGAAGAAATTTCTTCAGAGGGTGGTGAATCTTTGGAATTCTCTACCCCAGAGGGCTGTGGAGGCTCAGTCATTGGGTATATTCAAAACAGAAGTCGATAGATTTCTGACTAGTAAGGGCATCAAGGGATATGGCGATAGGGCTGAAGAATGGAGTTGAGGCAGAAGATCAGCCATGATCATATTGAATGGCGGAGCAGGCTCGAAGGGCCGAATGGCCTACTCCTATTTCTTATGTTCTTATGTTCTTATTGCCCCTTTTGATTCGGTGACTCTGAGCTTGAATCAAACCTGGGTGAAACGGGGCAGTTGCACTGCTGACCCACTGAACTAGTCAACTCCCACAGCCTCCCAATCACAACCATATTTAAAAACGCACAGACAAATTTCTGCAGCCCACAGGGCTCACAGCAGTATCTGTCGAGCCAATAATCTGAGCAAGTGTTCTTTATCTTAGTTTGGGTTTCTAGTGAAGGGTAGGAGAAGAGGAGGAGATTATCTCAGCAGGGGAGTAGAAGTACTTTGTTGGGGAAAACACAGCTCCTGACGTTATAAAAATTCATAGGCCTGATTACTTTTGAATTATTACATATAGTGCCCCAAGTTTTAGGTTGACTTATCCTCGTTTTTTTAACCAGCTTTTGCTGCTCCCAGTGTGTGTGTGGGTGGGTGCAATTAGGGAGGATGTTATATAACGTTAGCTGACAAGCCAAACACTCAACATTGGAAATCTTGATCTCAGGTAGTACCACAAGTAAATTTACTCAGAGAAGTCCCATAAGGGGCAGTTTATATAGGGGACTTATAGTGTATTGTGAAATGGGATATTGTGACCTATCCACTGATTTTAATACATAAATAGATATAGGTGAATCCAAAACACTCATTCAAGGTAAGCCAAGAGCAAGCAAAACAGTAAGTTGTTTTGATCTGGAATGCAATGCCTGAAAGAGTGGTGGAAGCAGATTCAATGTTGGAAGTGCCATCTTTTGGACGAGACATTAAACCGAGGCCCCGCCTGCTCTCTCAGGTGGCCGTAAAAGATCCCATGGCACTATTTTGAAGAAGAGCAGGGATCCGGGCCCATATTTATCCCTCAATCAGCATAACAAAAACAGATCATCTGGTCATTATCACATTACTGTTTGTGGGAGCTTGCTGTGTGCAAATTGGTTGCCACGTTTCCTACATTGCAACAGTGACTACACTTCAAAAGTACTTCATTGGCTGAAAAGCACTTTGGGACGTCCGGTGAGCTATAGAAATGCAAGTCTTTCTTTTAACAGTAACTTTCAAAAGGATACATACTTGAAAAGGAAAAATTTGCAGGGCTATGGGGAAAGAGCGGGGGAGTGGGGCTAATTGGACAGCTCCTTGGAAGAGCCGGCACAGACACGATGGGCCGAATAGCCTCCTTCTGTGCTATATGACTCCCAACAAGGGAGCGCAGGCTAAAACTGCTGAACTTCATCATGCAAGCAGCGATCGATATTTGTAATGGTCTGTTAGAAGTGGTAGTGGAGGCAAATACTTTAAGACAAACTCAGGATCCAGATAGATTACACGATAGGGCCAATAGCAATTTGGCTTTTTCTCCAACACACTTTGTCATTTGTGGCTGAAAGACAGTTTCCACAAGCAGACTGGGTCTTCTTATGAAACAAAGCCTGAACTTTATACAAGCTGTGTATGGATTAGAGTGCCCAGATTTAGCAATTAACCTGTAGTTGTGACATGATTTTGGTGAATGGTGGAGCAGGCCCGAGGGGCCTTATGGCCTGCTCCTGCTTCTTATGGCTCACATGCATACCATGTTCTCCTGTTTCTTCCATAAAGGTGGAAAACATTTCCCCATTTCCCTTAATGGCTCAGCTTTCAGAGATTAGAGTTGTTCATTAAACGGTGTCAATCTGCATGCATCAATGTTTCAAAGAGGCAGTTCCAGCTCCAAAGCAATTTTTGTCATTCAATTGGTTTCTGAACAAACCTATTTAGTTCTGACATTATCAATTGAATACACGGACAAGGTTTAGATTCTGTAGTCAGTGAGTTGCTCTAAGCCAGGCAGCTGGCTGAAGCTATTTTAAAACTACTTTTAACCTAATTAATCACACAAGCTAAAATACAGAGATATCCCTAGAAGTTTCTTTCTCCCAGTTGGATGAGCCAAATCGCTTCCCTCATCTGTATTTAGCTTTGTTACCAGTAATGGAAGCAGCACAGTCTGTCGCCTAGAAAGGATATTAAACTGAAGGAAGTTATCTCATGGGTGGGTCACAAAGGGTTCAACAGTAATTGTGCTAGTTACTTTAAACAAAATTGTTGCCAAAAATGGAAGTTTCCTACAATTCTTTTGAAAGAAAAACTTGCATTTATATAGCGCCTTTCGCGTCCTCAGGACATCCCACAGCACTTTACAGCCAATACTTTTTTTGTTAAGTGCAGCTATTGTTGAAATGTAGGAAATGCGGCAGCCAATTTGTGCACAGCAAGCTCCCACAAACAGCAATGTGATAATGGCCAGATCATCTGCTTCCTTTGGACCCACGGCGAAGGATCACTGAAAGGACTACACGATAGCATCAACAGGTTCCATGCCACCATCAAACTCACGATGGACTACTCCTCAGAATCGGTTTCATTCTTGGACACACGAATCTCCATCAAAGACGGACGCCTCAGCACTTCACTCTACCGCAAGCCCACGGACAACCTCACGATGCACCACTTCTCCAGCTTCCACCCTAACCACGTTAAAGAAGCCATCCCCTATGGACAAGCCCTGCGAATACACAGGATCTGCTCAGACGAGGAGGAACGCGATGGACACCTACGGACACTGAAAGACGCCCTCGTAAGAACGGGATATGACGCTCGACTCGTCGATCGACAGTTCCGACGGGCCACAGCGAAAAACCGCATAGACCTCCTCAGAAGACGAACACGGGACACAACCAACAGAGTACCCTACGTCGTCCAGTACTTCCCCGGAGCGGAAAAACTACGCCATGTTCTTCGCAGCCTTCAACATGTCATCGATGACGACGAACACCTTGCTAAGGCCATCCCCACGCCTCCACTACTCGCCTTCAAGCAGCCGCCTAACCTCAAAAGTACCATCGTTCGCAGCAGATTACCCATCTTTCAGGAGAACAGCAACCACGACACCACACAACCCTGCCACGGCAACCTCTGCAAGACATGCCAAATCATGGACACAGATACCATCATCACACGTGAGGACACTACCCACCAGGTACATGGTACATACTCATGTGACTCGGCCAACGTTGTCTACCTGATACGTTGCAGTAAAGGATGCTCCAGAGCATGGTACATCGGCGAGACCATGCAGACACTGAGACAACGTATGAACGGACACCGCGCAACAATCGCCAGGCAGGAGGGTTGCCTCCCAGTCGGGGAACACTTCAGCAGTCAGGGGCATTCAGCCTCGGATCTGCGGGTAAGCGTTCTCCAAGGCGGCCTTCGGATACACGACAGCGCAAAATCATAGAGCAGAAACTGATAGCCAAGTTCCGCACTCATGAGGATGGCCTCAATCGCGATATCGGGTTCATGTCACGATACAGAACGTGACTTGACATCATGGCCGGTCTTTCCAGGTTTTGTTTTAAAAAGACTGACACAACAAATGGAGAGGATATGCGGCCAGCAGGTGTTTTGACACGTTGGACCCCCTGGGACACATCTCATTGTCTTGGCTGTGCTCTTAGTGTGTCTTTGATGTAGGGAAAGATTTGAATACATTTTTTCTGTGTTTATATTGTGAATTCTGGGAGATTCTCTCACAGCTACCTTACCTGAAGAAGGAGCGAACAGCTCCGAAAGCTTGTGAAATTAAATAAATCTGTTGGACTATAACCTGGTGTTGTGCGACTTCTGATTTTAGTGATGTTGGTTGAGGGATAAATATTGGCCAAGGCACCAGGGAGAACTCCCCTGCTCTTCTTCGAATAGAGCCATGGGATCTTTTATGTCCACCTGAGATGGCAGATGCGGAGCCTCGGTTTAACATCTCATCCGAAGTACGAAACCTCTGACAGTGCAGCACTCTTCAGTACTGCCCTGAAGTGTCAGACTGCAGTCCGACTCCAGTTTCTCCACAGATGCTGCCTGACCTGAGTATTTCCAGCGTTTTCTGTTTTTTGTTTCAGATTTCCAACAGCGGCAGTATTTTGCTTTCAGTTAATTGCTCTAAACTGATTTGGTAAGTTTACAAGAAGGATTCCTCATTGCATGAACCTGCACCTATTGTAAGTACCAGGCAGCTCAGTGTCAACCCCTTCAATTGATTTAATAACAGACTTAGAACAATGGGAATAACAGCAGGCATTAGATAAACTGGCACCCTGCATTGTGCGATAAAAGGTCAGTAGACATTCTGGGGGTGGTTGCCATGGAACCTGTAGTATGTCTCTTGTTTTAATGCTCCTGTGGAAAATTCGGTCATCAGGTCAGCAGAGTGCAAAAAGAATTAACTAACTGAACTTGTGCCATCTATCTGCTAACAGTGCAGTTCAGCTTTAAAAATGTTTTTGTCAAAGTGACTCATGTAATAATAGGCAAAAAAAAAGGGCTGACCCATATCTGAGGTCCCATGAGAAGGACAGTTACAGAATAGTGTCAGCCGTGGCTCAGTGGGTAGCACTCTCGCTTCGGAGTCAGAAGGCTGTGGTTTCAAGTCCCCCTCCAGAGACACGAGCACAAAAACACTCCAGTGCAGTTCTGAGGGAGTGCTGCACTTTGAGGTGCTGTCTTTCAGATGAGATGTTAAACCGAGGCTCCGTCTGCTCTCTCAGGTAGACGCAAAAGATCCCATGGCACTATTTTGAAGAGGAGGAGAAGGGGAAGCTATCCCCTGGTGTGCTGGCCAACATTTATCCCTCAATCAACATCACTAAAACAGACTATCTAGTCATTATCGCATTGCTGTGTGTTTCCTGCATTACAACAGTGACTACACTTCAAAAGTACTTAATTGGCTGTAAAACACTTTGGGATGTCCTGAAAAGCACTATAAAAATGCAAGTCTTTCTTTCTTTTTATCGGGACCATTTCAGAATAGTGGCCAACCAAGCACATTGATAGCAATAACTGTGAAAGGACAATTAGTTACTGCTAACCATCAACATGGATCAATTGGTAGAATTCTCACCCAAGTTAGAAGGTTGTGGGTTGAAGCCTCACTGCAGACTTGAACACATAATCTAGGCTGAAAGTGCAGTACTGAGGGAAATGCTGCATTGTCGGAGATGCTGTCTTTCAGATGAGAGGCCCGGTCTGCCTGTTCAGATGGAGATTAAAGATCCCATGGTGCTATTTGAAGAGGAGCAGGGGAGCACCCCTGGTGTCCTGGTCAATATTCTTCCCTTAACCAACACCTAAAAACACAGATTAATTAGTTATTCATTTTTTTTTTGTTTGTGGGACCTTGCTGTGCGCAAAATTGGCTGCCGCATTTGCTTAAAAAAATATATACTTTATAGGTAATTCATTGGCTGTGAAGTGCTTTGAAACTTTGAGGATGTGATAAGATACTACATACTACAAGTTCTTTCTTATAGGATGGTTTATAAGGTTATGTCCCAGGACAAGGGGGCATAACCTTAAAATTAGAGCTATACCATTCAGGGGTGATGTCAGGAAGCACTTATCACACAAAGGGTGGTGGAAATCTGGAACTCTCTCCCCCCAGCAAAAAACTGTTGAGGCTGGGGGTCAATTGCAAATTTCAAAATGAAGAAGTGATAGATTTTTGTTAGGCAAGGGTATTAAGGGTTATGGAACCAAGGCAGATAGATGGAGCTAAGATATAGATCAGCCATGATTTAATTGAATGGCAGAACAGGTTAGAGGGGCTGAATGGCCTACATTCCTAATCTAGCCAATGGCAACATGGTGCTAATTTAAAGAAAGGATGTTGGGTTTAGAGAGAGTGGTATTTCCCCACCCCCAGCTTCTGGCACTATGTATGGGCATGTACAAATCACATGTGGGTTAATGTTATAGATATTTACATAGAATTTACAGCACAGAAACAGGTCATTCGGCCCAATTGGTTCATGCCGGTCTTTACGCTCCACATGAGCCTCCTAACACTTTACTTCAAAAGCTATAACTGAAGCTGGAGCTGACCTTTATGACAATTCAACAGCTTTCACGGACATTTTCTAGTGCCAGCCCACAAATTACCAGAATTATGTAATTCCATTTTACATCCAAAAACTAACAGGGATTTGGCAGTAATAGTATATAAAGAATAAGCTTGCTGCTCTGCAAACATCGGAAAATATTCTTCACATCTAACAAAAGCTACATAAGACTTTACAGCACAGAAACAGGCCATTCGGCCCAACTGGTCTATGCTCCACACGAGCCTCCTCCCACCCTACTTCATCCAACCCCATCAGCATATCCTTCTATTCCTTCCATTCCTTTCTCATTCATGGGTTTATCTAGCTTCCCATTGAATGCATCTGTGCTATTCGCCTCAACCACTCCCTGTGGTAGCGAGTTCCACATTTTCACCACTCTCTGGGTAAAGAAGCTCTCCTGAATTCCTTATGGGATTTATCAGTGACTATCTTATATTTATGTCCTAGTTTTGGGCTCCTCCACAAGTAGAAACATCTCTACATCTACCCTATCAATTTTTGGCTATTTCCCCTCATATATATTTCTTATAGATAGAACAATGTCTTTTCTGAATAGTTTACGTTACGACCAACCTAACCTCATTAATCGTACACTAAAATTAACAATTTTACTACTGTTAATTTCTGAACAAAGATGTCACTAATTGCCATTTTTAGTAAAAATAATCATGCCAGACCTATTGTTTCCCCCTGTACATTTTTGTATGTGTTAATAAATGATGACAATGATAAATAATTGTACTCAAATAGGTTAGTCACCCTGGTAAACTGGGCTCTTTAGAAACATATAATGTAATAAAATAATAGAATAATACAGCACAGAAGGAGGCCATTCGGCCCATTGTCCCTGTGTCGGCAATGATGCGACATCATTATCTGTGACACAGCATCAATTGGCTTTGGAAAAACATCACATTATTTGTATGTAACATTCAGATGTGCAACATAGCAAGTAATGCTCTTTTCATACTCAAGCAATTTGATTCCCTCCCAAAATGACAATAGTTCCCCTTTAGAATTAAACCACTTTAAACAAACAGCTGGCTAGATTCCACACATGTGGTGTAAACCAGCAGGAAAATCCATCAGATGATTGGAACTAATCGGTCACCACTGTTGGCTGCAGCAAACTGAATGGTTTGGTGCCAGCTTAAGAGAGCTTGCATGAAACCCACCATTGGTATGCCAGACGACAAGGGTTTCCGCTCCTGACTTCGGTCCGGAACTCATGCACACTTGTACAGCAAACCTACAAGGAGAGCTATGCTGCCACAAGGAATATTATAGAGAATTCCATCAGCGTCCTCAAGCATAAGAACATAAGAATTAGGAGCTGGAGTCGGCCATACGGCCCCTCGAGCCTGCTCTGCCATTCAATAAGATCATGGCTGATCTTCAACATCAATGCCACTTTCCCACCCGATCTCCATATCCCTTGATTCCTTTAGAGTCCAAAAATCTATCGATCTCAGCCTTGAATATACTCAATGACTCAGCATTCACAGCCCTCTGAGGCAGAGAATTCCAAAGTTTCACAACCCTCTGAGTGAAGAAATTCCTTCTCATCTCAGTCTTAAATTGCCGACCCCTTATCCTGAGACTGTGACCCCCTAGTTGTAGACTCTCCAGCCAGGGGAAACAACCTCTCAGCATCTACCCTGTCAATCCCCCTCAGAATCTTGTATGTTTCAATGAGATCACCTCTCATTCTTCTAAACTCCAGAGAGTATAGGCCCAATCTCTCCTCATGGGACAACCCTCTCAACCCAGGGATCAATCTAGTGAACCTTTGATGCACCGCCTCTAAGGCAAGTATATCCTTCCTCAGATAAGGAGACCAAAAACTGTGCACAGTACTTCAGGTGTGGTCTCACCAAAGCCCTGTACAATTGTAGCAAGACTTCCTTACTCTTGTACTCCAACCCTCTTGCAATAAAGGCCATCATGCCATTTGCCTTCCTAATTGCTGGCTGTACCTGCATGCTAACTCTGGCCGCGATTTCCCCTACCCCGGCGCGGGCGATGTCGGTGGCGGGTCCCGACCACACTGCTGGTTCCAGCCCACTCTGTAGAATGAATTTACCGTGATTGGGCTCATTAAGCCCACCCAGCGCGTTTCTCGGCCAAGTAAAGGAAGCGGGTCTGATGAAGTCATTTGATGACGCGTCATCAGCCGGATTCCTTAAAGGGACCATGCACAAATTGATTTTGACAGTTGTGCTGTCGGTGTTCTACAGCGTTGAGGTGCTGCCAACACTGACAATCACTGCACAGAGGTGCACGGCTGCACCTAGGCTCTCCCATGACTCGCTCCATATGCTTATGGAGGGAGTCACAGCACGCAGGGAGGTTCTCTTCCCTTCCAATGGGCAGAAGACACCTCTCCAGGAGATCAACACAGCCTGGTTGCACATTGCACAGGAGGACACAAGCAGGGATGTTGTCAGGAAGACCAGGCTGCAGGAGCGCAAACGTTTCAATGATCTCAATAGATCACAAAATGTTACTGCAAAGCCACACTCAACCTCATCCTGCTGTGCCACTCATCATATCCCCATCACTGCCTTCCCTACCCTACCCCTGCACATCCTTACACACACCAACTTATCTTGCACCTCCACCCATCACTCTTTATCTACATTATCACTTCCCCATCTCACTAGCCACCCCTCACACTCAACCATGTCCAATCATACCAACTAACAACACACAAGGGTAGACACTTGGGTGTTTTAGCCAATGTTCATGTAAAGTTTCTGTTAATGTGCTGTCAAACATTGAAACCTTTATTTTCAACACTTTGCGTTCTTGGACAGATTTGTGTGCACCTTTGGAAGTGGCTTAGTGAGTTGCATTGAATGAGGAGACATAACGGTACCCCCCGCAATGGTGAGGAGTATGAAAGGTGATGCTTTATGGTGTTGGTGTGGGGTGGTGCCAACCTGGCGCATCATGTGGCAGCCAGGGTGTACAGCGTCAAGTGAAATAAATCTGGCTATGGTGAGGCCATCCCTGGCCTCCCGAGCAGTAATGTGGTCGGGTGCTGAAGCCCTGCATCCAGGGCAGCATCAGTTGATTGTGGAGAAGGTTGGTGTTGTTGTTGGTGCTGCTGGTGGGCCTGGTGATGCTGGTGTTGGGGTTGATCGTGGTGGGATTCTGAGGACCAAGCCGAGATAGTTTCAAGGACACTGATGCTGATGTAATAGATGGCAGGTGAACTTGAGATGACAGAAGCAATCTGTCAATGGTGAGAGAGGTTGTTCCAATGAGGTGACACTGGATAGAGAGTTTGCTCTAAGCAATAGCGTCTGAGCTTGGAAAGTGAACAGCTGTGAGATGGGAGCTTCTATAGCACATTTGCTGCTGTCAAGTAATAAGATGATCCCATGGTCATACAACTCCCGCCCTGCTTACCTGACGTGATCCCCGAGCAGCGTGGACCCCGTGGGCAACCTCATAAAATGTAAAGGTGAGCTCAAAATACTTCTTAATGGGCTGTTAACAAGGTCATAATGACCTGAATTGCCTCCCCCACCGCTGTGTGTTGGGTCTGTTCAGCCCTGACAGACCCAACATCTGGGAAAGTCTCGTGGTGGCGTGTTGACATTGGGTTCTCGATCCGGTCAAAAAAAGAATTTCCCTGATGACCTGCTACCGAACGCGCCCGCTGACCCCCTGAAAAATTCCTTTGTTTCTTGTACTAGGACACCTAATTCTCTCTGAACACCAGCATTGAATAGTTTCTCACCATTTAAAAAATGATCTGCTTTTCTATTCTTCCTACCAAAGTGAATAACCTCACATTTCCCCACATTATACTCAATCTGCCACCTTATTGCCCACTCACTTAACCTGTCTATTGTAAGGGGTGACCTGCGGCTCTGTGCTTAGCCTGGGTGCTAGTGCGGGGTTAGGCCTTGTTGCCTGTTCTGGTCTCCAGCCAGCCTGATAACACTAGACACCTGTGAATGGTTCGACCCACTCGCCCTTACGGTTCTGACACTGGACTTAGGTGCGAGAGCAATAATGCAGAGAAAGACTCAGGTAGACCGGTTGAATAGTGCGAAATGGAAAATCTTTATTGCATATTATTCAAGATTACGAGATACATGTCATAAGCACAGATTAACGACAGTACAATCTTACACACAGTTATGAAACTAATTTTAGGGAAACGAGGAGCGCATGACACATCGTAAAAGGGGACACACATTATAATTATCCTTAAAACTTAAACCCTCCCCTATCAATACCTGTCCTAATCTAGATTTGTAGGATCAAGACTTATGCTAACCATTCGTGATAACTCGGAGAATTCCGAAACTCTGCTCGGATGTTTTTACCGCAGCACCTGACTATCCACGTGTTGATCAGGGGTCTCTGTACCCCACTTGTTTACTCGTTTCTGCTCCGGCTAGCAGGCTGGACCGTCTGCTGTCATGAAGATCTGTGTTGCCCTCGGAGTTCGGACACCACTCGAAAAAGAGTCTTCCTGTGCCCTACACCAGTTGTCTGTAGAACTCGAAGAAGGGTCTTCCTAGGCCAGTTGTGGAGTAGCCGATAAAATTCAAAGAAGTGTTTATTCGACTTACAGGCGCGGTCGGGGCTTACTGACCGTGGCGATGCGTATTGTCGTCTTCTTCTCTTCTCATCTCATCTCCTCTCATCTCATCTCCTCTCGGGCCTTCGGTTCCAACACCGTTTACCGACTTCTCGGGATGGTGCGCCCGCTTCCAGGCCTCACAGCCCAGTTCTCCACAGATCTTCGCGGCAAGCCACGAGGTTGATCCTAGCGGATCAGAGTCCAGAGCCGTCAGGCAAGAGAATAAAAGTTCAGCAGCCTTCCAGCGAGTCAAAGCAGCAAGAGCAGCAAGAGAAAGATGGACGGTTGTACCTTACAGTTATAGTGCTGTAATTCCTCTTTTCCCGCCCAATCTTAATGTCTATCTTTTGTCAGGTTTTTGGCGCTCAAACTTCTTGTATGGGGTGATCTCAGTCTTTAATGGGTTTCGGTGATACTCGTAACTGTCTGAGTACCCGTTAATATTTCTCCCATTGTGGAACCGGCTAGTAGTCTCCCTGGGGGGGTTTTGGGGCTTCCAAATGCTTACTGTAAGTACCCACAAACGGCTCTCTCATCGTAGAGTCGTGGGGATTTTGCATATTAATGTCTTTGGATGGGTCCTTGATCGCTCGGTACAATAGCCCTTGTTTGCACCTGGGAGACCGATTCCAGTATTTATGTTTAAAATGCAAACCTCATCATGTCTTGTCATTTATCTCAAATGTGCTTAATCCTGTACGATCTTGCACAAATGTTTATTGGAACGCCATCTTGTCTGCCCACTGAAAGTCTAGAACTTTCTGCCACGAGGCGTGGCGGCCACTTTACAGGCTGTTTGTGTCCGTTTTGAAACCTGACAGCATTCTGCTGAAATAAAAGCTGTTTGTACGAAACTTTATGTCTCCTTCTTATTTTATAAAATCGCGATAATTTTGCGAATTCTACACTATATTCCTTTTCAGGCTCTTTGCATCCTCCTCACATCTTACTTTCCTACCTAGCTTTGTAATGTCAGCAAACTTGGATATATTGCACTCGATCCCTTCATCTAAGTCATTACTATAGATTGTAAATAGTTGAGGCCCAAGCACTGTACTTGCGGCACCCCACTAGTTACAGCCAGCCAATCTGAAAATGACCCGTTTATCCCTGCTCTTTGTTTTCAATCCATTAACCAATCCTCTATCCATACTAATACATTACCTCCCAACCCCATGTGCCCTTATCTTGCATAATAACCTTTTATGTGGCACCTTATCGAATGCCTTTTGGAAATCCAAATATACTACATCCACTGGTTCCCTTTTATCTACCCTGCAAGTTACATTCTCAAAAAATTCTAATAAATTTTTCAAACACAATTTCCCTGTCATGAAACCATGTCGACTCCGCCTAATCATATTATGATTTCCTAAGTGCCCTGTTACCACTTCCTTAATGATGGATTCCAGCATTTTCTCAACGACTGATGTTAGGCTAACTGGCCTGTAGTTCCCCGTTTTCTCTCTCCCTCCTTTCTTGAATAGTGGGGTTACCTTCCAATCCGCTGGGACCTTTCCTGAATCTAGGGAATTTTGGAAGATCACAACCAATGCATCCACTATCTCTGCAGCCACCTCGTTTAGAACCCTAGGATGTAGGCCGTCAGCTCCAGGGGATTTGTTAGCTTTTAAACCCATTAGTTTCTCAAGTACTTTTTCTCCACTGATATTAATTATTTTAAGTTCCTCACTTTCATTAGCCCCTTGGTTCCCCACTATTTTTGTATACTTTGTGTCTTCTACTGTGAAGACAGATACAAAATATTTGTTTAAAGTCTCTGCAATTTCCTTGCTCCCAAATATAGTTTCTCCTGTCTCAGCCTGAGGGACCAACGCTTACTTTTGCTACTCTCTTCCTGTTTTACATACTTGTATAAGATCTTACAACCTGCTGTTATATTCCTTGCTAATTTACTCTTTCTCTTTTCTCCCTTTTTAATCAGCTTTTTGGTCATCCTTTGCTGATTTCTAAAGCTTTCCCAATCCTCTGGCTTACTACTATTCTTTGCAATATTAGAAGCCTCTTCTTTTAATCTAATACTATTCTTAATTTCTTTAGTTAGCCACGGATGGGATTACTTTTCCTGTGAAGTTTTTATTTCTCAATGGAATGTATATTCCATATACATTTTCATTTCCACTGCCTGGACCACTCTGGAGGAGCCCTGCAGTACTCAGCTGAGTGGATATCAAGATTTGTGGTAGTATGCTGAGTGCTGCGCAAACTCGCCATGAGGGAATAGCCCTCGTCACCACTTATCAGGCGAGAAGTTGAGGAGCAGGAGTACAAAGAAGAGGAGGAATTGGAAGTGCAACAGGAAGTGGAGGAACAGGAAGAGGAAGGGAGGATACAACGTAGACAGCCCCTTTCTGCCCGGGCTCTCTGATCGAATAATTCATGAGCAATACCAAAAATCTCAACCATACCTCCCCATTCACCAACAGTGCCATGCTCCTTACCTTGCCTCTATCACTGACCATGACATCGTCCTCTTTCAGACAACACAAAAATAAAAACCACCAGAAAATGCACGTTGCAATCCAAGTTCATAATTCAATTACATAATGCATGCAAAAATAATCTAATCTCCCTTGTTCATCGCCTTAGTGCCTGTCTTCCATGTGCCTATAATTCTCCTAGTGCTCCTATGAGCTGCTTCCTCAATGGCTGCAGCATGGGTGGTGGAAGACTGCTGACCTCCAATTGAGGAGACTGCAGATGGCCTCGGAGGGTGACCTCGAGCAGCTCTGGGCCTAGAATGCCCGGCTTCAGACTGCACCCTCTCAGCCTGGGCTGCAGCAGTCTGGGCTGGCTGGCAGAAAAGCAACAGCAAGGGCACTGGCAGAGTGGCAGAGATGGGAGCAGGAATGCTGTCATCCTGAGAGAGGACAGCAGATACGTGCTCCATGGAGCCACTACCACTCTCCCGGGTGAAGAACAGATCGATGGATTGCTGTGACACCCAGCAAGCCCCTTTCAACAGTGGTATCCAGAGCCATGGTGGAAGCAGTCTGAGCTTCCACTGCAGCACTCAGAAGTTTGATGGAAGCTGTGACATTGGCCATCAGACATAGCATCAGGGTGGGTTCCACAGGTATGCTGATGGAGGAAAGGATGGGCTTCAAGGTCTGTGCAAAGCCCTGTGCCAAGTTGGTGCTGAACTCCATGCTCCTTATCATTGAGTGCAGGCTTTCCAGTGCACCAAACATTTGGTTATGTACATTCATCAGCCGTCTTCTGTAGCCTGGCCTATCAAAGTCCTCATCTGATTCTTCTGCAGCAGAACTAGTATGCAACCTCCTCCTCCGGCGAGCTGGCACCTGCGCTATCCTTTCGCCCCACCCTGGCTCTTGCGCATTTGTGCCCAGTGTCTCACCACATGCAGATCCCTCCTCTATCCTAGCCTCTAAGAATAAGCCATTTGCTGATAAATTTTGCTGTAACTTGACCAAACTTAAAAGTTGACCAAATTTAATGTACCAGCATGCTTCGCGAGGTCAAGAGACTGGTTGCTGAGAGAACATTTGCAAAAATAAAAGATGCTACGGTTGTAAGCTGTGAAGGCTGCCAATTGTCTTTCAATAGATAAGGAAAACAGACCTTGAAGGTTCTGTGGGAACAGACTATTGTACTGTTGAATCATTGCAAAAACAGAAACATCTTCAGACTATGGAATGTAACCAACCTTCAAGCCCACGGATGCTTAACGGACTATTAATAAGAGGAACTGAAAAACAACTAAATGACCATTATCCGTATAGTTAGGGGCATGTACGCAGTGGGAGGTTTGCCAAGTTTTAAGGTATAAAGGATGCTGTTAAAAAACACTTGGGGCTGCAGCCGGGCAACCTGGTCAGTTGTCAGAAATCATACGTCTAGTTATCGCCGAATTGACCAATCGCTGGTGTTAGTACGTATGTGGTGTTTTGCTTATTATCACTTGAGCTTAAAGTAAAGGGATAGCTCTGTGTGTGTGCTGAAGTATAATCAGGAATTGTTATACACTACATAACTGTCAGATCTTTACTTGTAATCTCTTGCTGATTTTCATGTAAAAGAAGTTTTACACAGATTCATTGGGTTTTGTGTTGTCTGTACTTTAGAACCTGTTGGATGGGGAGAGGGGCGATTTCCGCACGTCTTACACCTTTAAAATACGGGAGTCAGTGTCTGAGCTGAGCAAGTGTAAGATCGAGTGACGGTGTTTCTTCATCTGCACTGTCTTCTTCTATAAATGAAGGTGTTTCTTTGGACATGTATGAGAAAGCTGTAGCTTCACTCTTTATGCTCCATCAGGGTAGCAGTCTGGGAACTTTGGCATCTCCTGCAGCTAGGCCTCCTCCACAACTGAGGTGGCATTACCCATTCCTGTGAAAGTGACGATGCCTTGAATATCTATGCAACTACTTCCTTCCAAGCTGCCTCGGGGGATATCAGTCATATCAGGCGGTCTGCAGTGCACTGTCACAGTCTCTCGGGACCAAGGACTTAATTCCTTATCCCAAGAACAGCAGTGAGAGAGGGCTTCAGACTGGTTAGCTTCCCAAGAGTGCAGGACCTCACTGATAGAATGCTATATGGCCTTGTAGATTCCTTCACCAATGCAATGGCATTTATGAATAGGAAGAGCTTCTAATCCATCAACATCCCAGGGTGTTTTTTTTTGGGTGGGGGTGGTGGTGGGGGGGTGGGGGGGGGGGGGTGGGAGAGGACCTGATGCTAAAGGCGATCACGGAGGTAGGACGGGGTGAAGCCATGGAGCGATTTGAAGATGAGCTCAAGAATTTTGAAGTCACCCCAATGAAGCAAGGGGAACCAATGGAGCTTGGAGATGGTGGTTGGGGGGTGGGGCGCAGTGGTGGAGGGCAGGGGGGAAGGAGACTGTGGGAATTTGTGTCCTCACTTGCACAGGTATTTTGGATGAGATGATGCTTGTGCAGCACTGAAGCCAGTGAGAGGAGCAATAAGAGAAGTTGAGCCTTGAGGTGATGACGGCATGGGCTACAGACTCGGTGCGGAGGAGGAAAGGTTGGGATGGAGGTAGGTAAACGTTGCGGAAAGCAGTCACAGTAAAGTGGCAGATGTCAGGAAACCCAGAAAGCATGCTGGGGCAAATAATAAATACATCAACAATTAGCACAAAGGACTCAATTAGTGCCAGCCCAGGAAACAAAATAAAAGAAAAAGGGCTTTAATATACTCAATACTGCCGGTACGCTTGAAGCCTTGTGACTGGTGGGCACGGCAGGGAATGGAGTGTCTAATGGACACGCACAATAACATTATGATTTAGTTTTAAAAGTTTGCTTTCGGTTTGGTTGAAAACTGAATTTTGTGTTTCAATTGTTTTATTCGTTGTGCCTCCTTAAAACTCGTGCAAATTTGTTTCTCAGTTTAACGACACTGGAGCAAGCATCTTTATGGATCCATTAAAAATAAAGGCAATGGAAAGTTTTCCTTATCTGTAAACTCTATGTTTAAATAAAGTGAAGATCATCAGACAAGGTTAAACATCAACAAAAGATCAGTCAGCCTCCTGACATGGAGCAACAGTAATGAGCCTCCCAGGAGTAGTCAGATGCTACTGAGGAGGCAGAGAGAGGTATTTGCAGAGAAGAATAAAATACTACTTTCCACAATCTGCCATTTATTTAATTGTTGCCTAGCAGCCCTGGGAGCCCATCTCACATGGGTATTATTTACATCGGACGTCCTGCTTACCAGAATGGCAAAATATGGTAGTCTTGACGGATGTGACCCGTCCCCAAATAATGAAAGTAATACCGTACCTGTGCGTTTGTGCTGGCTGCTGCAAATCTTAAATACCCACCTCAAAAGATGTACGAGAAAAACGTGCCTGTAGATTCTCTGCTGCCAACTGTTCCATTTTGTGGCACAAATAAGTGCGGCCAGTAAAAGAACAAACTTGCATTTCTATAGCGCCTTAACGAACTCAGTACATCCCAAAGTGCTACCACGCCCACCCCTCCATCCCGGAAACTTTGTCAGAACACAACGTGGACAGACCTCTGGCAGGATGGAGCTCAAGATCATTTTCAGTCATAGCTCAATGGGTAACATTCTTGCTTATGTGTCAGAAGGTTGTGGGTTCAAGTCCCACTCCAAGAGACTGGAGAACAAAAATCTACGCCGACACCCCCAGTGCAGTACTGAGGGAGTGCTGCACTGTCTGAGGTGCTGTCTTTTGGATGAGACATTAAATCAAGGCCCCGTCTGCTCTCTCAGGTGGATGTAAAAGATCCCATGGCACTATTTCGAAGAAGAGCAGGGGAGTTCAACCTGGTGTCCTGGCCAATATTTATCCCTCAATCAACATCACTAAAAAGCAGATGATCTGGTTATTATCACATTGCTGTTTGTGGGAGCTTGCTGTGCGCAAATTGGCTGCCATGTTTGCTACATTACAACAGTGACTACACTTCAAAAAGTATTTAATTGGCTGTAAAGCACTTTGGGATGTACAGAGTTTGTTAAGGTGCTATATAAATGCAAGTTCGTTCTCTTACTGGTCACACTTATTTGTGCCACAAAAATGGAACAGTTGGCAGCAGAAAATCTACAGGCACGTTTCTCATACATCTTTTGAGGTTGGTATTTAAGATTTTCAGGTGAGTTTTCAAGCAGTTGTAAAGAAGCCATCAAAGTGTTGGAACCATAATCCCAGCCCTTTGTTGTCCCCCGCTCTCCCCCCCCCCCCCCCCAAAACGCTGTCCAATTTTGGACTTGGCAAAAAGTGGCATCCCTACGTTTACAAAACAAATAGAATTTTTTTTTATTCATTCACAGGAGGTGGGCGTCACTGGCAAGGCCAGCATTTATTGCCCATCCCTAATTGCCCTTGAGAAGGTGGTGGTGAGCCGCCTTCTTGAACCGCTGCAGTCCGTGTGGTGAAGGTACTCCCACAATGCTGTTAGGGAGGGAGTTCCAGGATTTTGACCCAGCGACGATGAAGGAAAGGTGATATAAAGTCAGGATGGTGTGTGACCTGGAGAGAAACTGGGAGGTTTTGTGTTCCCATGTGCCTGCTGCCCTTGTGCTTCTAGGTGGTAGAAGTTGCGGGTTTGGGAGATGCTGTCGAAGAAGTCTCGGCGAGTTGCTGCAGACCATCTTGTAGATGGTACACACTGTGCCGGTGGTGGAGAGAGAGAGACAGAAACAGAGAGAAATGAATTTATATAGCGCCTTTCACGACCACTGGACGTCTCAAAGCACTTCACAGCCAATGAAGTACTTTTGAAGTAGTGTCATTGTTGTAATGTGGGAAACGTGGCAGCCAATTTGCACACAGCAAGGTCCCACAAACAACAATGTGATAATGACCAGATGATCTGTTTTTACTATGTTGGTAAGGTGGTGGACGGGATGTATCAAGCTTTGCAACATTTGATTTCATCACTATATTTGTCACCATTCATCTGGCAGAGCAAGAGTTAATTTTGAGCAGCAGCATAGCTCCTATGGCTGGCAAAGGGCAAATTCTCACCCCTACCTGTTTCCTTCAATAACTACCACTTTGATTTAAATACAATAAAAGGCACAGAGCCAGTGGGTACGAAGCAGAGGATTTTACAGTTCTCTGAGCAATTCCTAGAGTCTGAAGGCTCGGTTTAATGCAGCCAGTTTACACGCATGATTGCTTTCTAGTCTGATGGCCTGATGGAATCAATTTGATATTGAAAACCATGACAGTCCTAGTGTATTGACATTCAGGAAACGCATAACCTCTCTGCAAACAACCTGGGTGGCTATCCATCTCCTAACACCAATAAGAAACGAACCAACAACCTCATTAATGAAGTAAAGCTGTAAATTACATTAGAAGCCAATTCTTCCACTCCTGTGATTTTTACATATCAAGAAAATACATTTGATGCTCTGACATTTAGTGGCTACTCTTCATATCATTTTAATTCATCAAGATCATTGCGCTATATTTCACCAAATATACACCAAGGTATTCAAATCTCATAGAATCCACAGCACAGAAATAGGCCATTTGGCCCAACTGGTCTATGCCGGTGTTTATGCTCCACATGAGCCTCCTATTCACGGGAAACCGAGGGCCGTAGATCGGAGGCCAGGAGGGTCGGAAGGGTCTGATTGTGGGGGGTGTTGGCGAGGCAGGGATGCTGGATCCAGCGGGTATGTGGAAAGGCACTTACCTCCTGGATCCAGCAGTCCTCGCCTTCCTTTAACTGGCGGGTCCGCTGAGGCCCGGGAAACCCGACCAGCCAGAGTTAAATTTAAAATGGTGGCTCACCATGAGGCACAGAGCCTCATTATAATATTTAAAGTGCCAACCCACCTCCTGGGAGTGGGTTGGTTGCCCGCCCCCTGTCCTGCCTCCGTTAAAACCGGAAGTGGGCCAGTTGGAGTCAGGATTTAGCTTTAACTCGAACCTCCCACCCGACCCCAACCAACCCGTTTGAGGTTAAAATCCCCCCCAACGTGTTTCTATTAAACTCCTATGTCCACTACATTAATGGAGGTATTCCACAGATTAAAACAAACAGGTGAGCACCTACATTAAAATAGCAGACCAAGGGACTTAATATGATTACACTAATCTTCACACAGCATCATGTCAAGGTCAAAGCATTGTAAAGTAACACCATTATTGTGCACAGGTTATGATATTCAGCAAAGCTCTAAAATGAAAAGGAAAGCAGATGCAGAATTTTAAAAGCTGAGAGCAGAAGTTAGCAGCATGAGCAGTTTCACTTGTCTTCACTCCCCATATGCAACACCACAGGAGATCAACGAGGGTATGAAAATAAACTTGGTACAAGGCTCTGAACTGCAATATTTTCTTTTTCATCCATAACCTCGCCCCTCCTCATCTCTGTAACCTCCTCCAGCCCGACAACCCTCAGAACTCTGCGCTCTTCCAATTCTGGCCTCTTGCGCATCCCCGATTTTCTCCGCTCCACCATTGGCGGCCGTGCCTTCAACTGCCTCGGCCCTAAGCTCTGGAATTCACTCCCTAAACCTCTCCGCCTCTCTACCTCTCTCTCCTTCAAAATGCTCCTAAACACTTACCTCCTTGACCAAGCTTTCGGTCACCTGTCCTAATAGCTCCTTATGTAGCTCGATGTCAAAATTTGTTTGATAACGCTCCTGTGAAGTACCTTGGGACATTTTACTACATTAAAAGGAGCTAGTTTTTGTTAATCTGCCTCTATACAGGGACTGGATTTAAAGGGACAGCCACTAACTAAAACTAGGCGTATTCTTTCCACACCAGTCTCGAGTTACCTGATTTATCCTCTTCTAAGCCATGCTATTATATTGGCAACCAGCCAGTGCTCTGGCACAACTTCCATATCCAAGGATGTCAGAGTCATAGAGTCATAACGGCACAGAAGGAGGCCATTCAGCCCATCGAGTCCGTGCCGGCAGATTGTGGTCAGATTCTTTGCCATTTCCTCTCTGGTCATCCCTCAGCATTCTAGATTAACTGCAGTATAGCCAATGTACTGCCCATTGATGCATCAAACAGGTGACCGATGGTATTGGTCAGCACAGCCTGTACTTTCAACTCTTTTCAACAGGAGCAGAACACTTACAATGTATCTGGTGACTTAATGAAACCAGCGAGGGGCACAAGGGCCTACCTGCAACAATATTTGAGGCATCAATAGTGGGAGACAATTGTGCAGACAGCAGGTTAACAATGCAGAGGGGAGTGAGGAAAGCAAATAGCACAAGAGTAAAAAGGTGAGAACACAACATGGGTGGGGTGGGAAGTGAAAGTTTTACAGGGTGCAAGAGAGTGAGCAGTCCAATAGCAGAAGGAGCACCACACAGCAACGTACAGGGTGTGCACAAGGGCTTTACAGGAAGAGACAAAGTACTCAAAAAGGTAAAAAAGCAGAATGTGCAAAAAAAAAAGCGCAAGATGAAAACTGAATTTAGAAAAGTGAAGGTTAAGCAGAGATAGTGACAGGGATGCGTGGAGGGGAGATGGAGACTAAAGTTACAGAAGGAGATACTGAAAACAATGAAATGGAAACAATGAAATGGAGCAGAATAATAGATGGCAACAGTAAATAAAGGATGACGACGACCAGCATTTATATTTCCTACATTACAACAGTGACTACACTTCAAAAAGTGCTTCATTGGCCGTAAAGCTCTTTGGGACGTTCGGTGGTCGTGAAAGGCGCTATATAAATGCAAGTCTGCCTTTCTTTATATCGCACCTTTAATGTAGTAAAACATCCCAAGGCGCTTTTCAGGAGCGTTATCAAACAAAATTTGACGCAAAGCCACATAAGGAGATATTAGGACAGGCGACCAAAAGCTTGGTCAAAGATGTAGGTTTATGGAGTATCTCAAAGGAGGAGAGAGAGGTGGAGAGGCAGAGGGGTTTAGGGAGGGAATTCCAGAGCGTAGGGCCTAGGCAGCTGAAGGCACGGCCACCAATGGTGGAGCAGTGAAAATTAAGGTTACGCAAGGGGCCAGAATTGGAGGAGTGCAGAGGGTTGTAGGGCTGGAGGAGGTTACAGAGATAAGGAGGGGCGAGGAAAAGGATGAGAATTTTTTTTTTTTTTTAAAGTGGCGTTGCCAGACCGGGAGCCAATGTAAGTCAGCGAGCACTGGAATGGTGGGTGACTGCAAGGAGACAAATAATAGAGAAACAACTGTCAAATATAAAAGGCAGGACGAGGAAATAACAAACAGACACTAGCAGGAAAACAGGCAAGAGGTAGCATATCCTGAGCAAAGCTACAGGAGATCCATTAGAGCTTTCTGAAACACCGTGAGATCCACTTATCAACTTGGCCTTAACAACAACTTACTGAATAAGCACAACAATTTGTTATTTCTGTTATCACAATGTGTTCATCCAAAAACAAATAGGGAATTAGCAGTAATAGTAGATAAAGAATAAGCTTGCCGATCAGCAAACCTAGGAAAATATTTTTCACATTTAACAAAGTTACATAAGGCATAGAAACAGGCCATTCAGCCCAATTGGCTGCACGAGCCTTCTCCCACCCTACTTCATCTCACCCCATCAACATATCATTCTATTCTTTTCCCCCCTCATGTGCTTACCTCGCTTCCCCTTAAATGCACCTATTCACCTCAACCACTCCATGTGGTTGCGAGTTCCACATTCTAACCGCTCTCTGAATAAAGAAATTGGGAAATGAAGGAGCTAAGACAGAAAAAAAGGTAAGGGTCAGAGTTCAAAGATGTGAGGCCGTCGTATGTTACATCTCATCAGTCACTGAGCAGAAACCTGCAGAGTTTCAGCCAATTCTATTTAAAAAGATATAAATCATTTCAATATAATTTGGCTCAAGAGGAATTAGTAATTGTCATTCTAAACATAAAGCCGATTATGTCAAAACACAAAATTGAATTACTCCGAGACGACCAAGTACTTCACTCGGTTTGCTTTCTCCTAAGTGAATAATTTAGTAACGACATCAAACAGAAGAATGATGATGTTTGATTTCCCAGCACTACATTTGGTGATCAAGCCTAAAAAAAAGCAGCTTGAGCCAGCATTGACAGTATTTTTGTTGGATGGAGCCAAGCAGCCTTGCCAAAGCCAGTAGTCAAGAATAATTAAAGACTTTGGGGGAAAAATTCAGTTGCTTAGCACCTCCCGTTAGCATCTCCGGGGGGCGCTAACGTGGCACTAGGAAGTTAGCGCCTGAGCGCGGCGATGTTTGCGCCGCTCGAGAAATTGACCAGACATTTTGCGGCGGCGTTAAACACTACCGCCACAATCTCCTGCGCCCGCAGATCCTGACGTCAGTAGCGCCCCGGACCAGATATTGAGTCGCGCCCCCTGCCTTTCCGCCTGCCGCTAGCAACTACAGGTAGAGGGGGACGTTTTGCAGTCAGGAAGGGACTGGGGGAGCGCTATTTAAAGGCGGCCGCTTCCTGCTTTTTTTTGTCGCGACATTTTTGCACCACGCATTCTGAGAGAGAGACACAGAGACAGACAGACAGACAGAGAGACAGACAGACAGACAGACAGAGACTGACTTCTGGAGAGATTCAATGCTGTGTGAAGGAGTTTTGGATACTGAGCAGCACTTTGCAGGTTCATTTTGATTTGACCTTCATTGCAGCGATTTAGAAGAGACTATGGGGGCTGCACTGATTCAGGGCGTCGTCCTGCACCTGCAGAATCGGAGGCAGCAGAGACGCAGAGGGAGAGTGGCAATCATGGCCAGAGGGAGGAGGGCCAACAGGCCTCTGCACAGGAGACTTTACACTCCCAGGGTGTTCAGGGAACAATTCTCCGACATTAATTTGTCTGAGGAGCAGTGTTTGCGCAGGCTGCGCTTCAGCAAGGAGGCGGTCACTGAGCTCTGCCACCTGCTGCAACCAGATCTGCAGCCTCAACTGAGGACCAGGACGTCTCTGTCGGTGGCAGTGAAGATCACAGTGGCTCTGAATTTTTATGCCAGTGGCTCTTTTCAAGCTTCTACTGGGGACATCGCCAATATCTCCCAGTTCGCTGTCCATTGCTGTATCCGGGAGGTGACAAATGCCCTGTATAAAAGGAGATGCCAGTACATCTCTTTCCCCATGACCCAGGCCAAACAGCATGAATGCGCATGTGGCTTTGTGAGGATAGCGGGCTTCCCCATGGTGCAGGGCGCCATTGACTGCACGCATGTAGCATTGCGGGCGCCGCATGAAAATGCAGAGGTTTTCCAAAACTGCAAGGGGTTCCACTCCTTAAATGTTCAGTTGGTCTGTGACCACAAACAGCTCATACTCGCAGTCAATGCCCGCTATCCTGGCAGCAGCCACGATGCTTTCATCCTGCACCAGACTGGCGTGCCAGACCTTTTCCAGGCACCGCATCACCCAAGTGGATGGCTCCTCGGGGACAAGGGTTATCCACTCTGCACCTGGCTGATGACACCGCTCCGTAACCCCAACACCCCTGCCGAGCTGCGGTATAATGAGAGCCATAGCGCCACCAGGAACATAATTGAGCAGACGATCGGCGTGCTCAAGCAACGGTTCCGCTGTCTGGACCACTCAGGATGAGCCCCGCAGTACTCGCCTGAGCGAGTCTCCCTGTTCATAGTTGTGTGCTGCATGCTTCACAACCTGGAAATCCTGAGGACCCAGCCAATGCCAACAGGGATTGGTGCATCACCTGAGGAGGAGGAGGAGGATGAGGAGGAGGATCAGCAGCAGCACCAACGTGGGAGGGAGGCGCACAATGTTGCCACTGCAAGGGCCGTCCGTGAACGGCTGATAAGAAGCCGCTTCTAGGCCCCTACTCAGAAGATGGCTTCTGGCATGGAGAACAACATCATGGAAAGCAACCCGCACCCACTATTGCCGGCCAAAGCTGGAATGATTGCAAAGGCCAAAAATGTAAATTTTGAATACAACAACTTTTTTCTTTAACAAACTCTGTGTGTGTCATTTATTCAGGACAAACAATTAGAAACAAACACAACAAATCATGAACTAACAGAACTGGTTCTCACAAGATGGAGATCAACGGCAAAACAGTAAACACATGTAATCACACGAAACACGACCTTTACCACAAACATTCCCACCATTTATTTAGACCTCCTACTGTTTGCCCTTCGAGGGTGATCTCCATCCCTTGCGCACTTCCCCCCTTCCCACCCTGCTGCTCCTCCGTAATGGGGCCCCAGTGGCTGCAGCAAGGCTGGTGGAAGGCTGCTGAATGTCAGATGCAGAGACTACAGATGCCCTTGAAGGACGCCCTCGACCAGCTCTGGGCCTGGAGGCCCCAGCTGCAGACTGCACCAACTCTGCATGGGCGGCAGCAGTCTGGGCTGCCTGTGTTGCAGGCAGTGGCAAGTGCAATGGGGAAGTGCCAGTGGTGGGAGCAGGAATGCTGTCATCCTGAGAGAGGACAGCACCTTCCTGCTCGACCGACACACTGGCACTCCCACGGGGCAGCACCTCAGCATCCGGAGCAATCTGCTCGAGCACAGATTGCTGGCCTGCTGCGGCGCCATGAGAGCCCCGGGGCAATGTGGCTGATCCAGCGAGGATGGCAGCAGTCAGTGCTTGTGTTACATCAATCTGAGACTGCATGAGAGCAGTCTGAGACTGGATGGCACCAGCCAATGACTGAATTGCAGCACTAAGCTGTTGTGTTGCGTCGGCCTGTGCTGCAGCGGACTGCTCTACACTCCTAGCCAGTCCATCCATGCTTTCGGGCACCCTTGCCATTGCACCCATGAGCTCAGTGTGCATGCTCAAGGCCTGGCTATTCATGGCCACGATGACGCGGTCCTCCTCTGAGTCCAGTGCAGCAGGACTTTCTTGCCTACTCGCCCGCCGGGGAGATGGCCCCCCGAGCTGCCCTACCCCCATGGCATTGTTGCAGCCCGCTGGGTCCTGGAGCTTCATCCTCATCAGACCCTACCCCCCTGCTCCCCTCCAGGGAAGGCGTGGTCCCAGTGTCAACATGCGCTCCCTCGGGAGACACAGGCAGTGAGGTTCCGGCTTCCTCTTTGCCTGGGGCATCGCTCCCACTGGTTGGTTGAGGGACAGGCTGGTCAGCTGGTGGTTCACTATCTGAAAGCAGGGAGGTACAAGAGTGGCTTTAGCGTCAGGACAGGGGGGCAGTCAGGGAGCAAGGACTGGAGACATTTAGTAAGTTGGATTGAAAGTGTAAAAGGCTGGTGTTGTGAGGGTCATGTGGTATGAGAGAGGAGAAAGCTGATGAACTTACCATTGCTGTCCCCAAAGGGGTCGACCTCTCCAGCGGCCACGGCTCCCATGACCTGGCTGGCAATGACCCTGTGCATGCGCGCCTCCAAATTGGTGAGGGTGTGTAGGTCAGCCGGTCCTCCTCCCGTGTGTTGCTGCTGCCATCTGTTATGAGAGAGCTTGGCCTGCAAGAAAAGGACGGCGTCTGAGTGAATGTGCAGCCATGTACTTGCCTGATGTGCCTCCCATAGTTGAATAGCCCTTAATGTATGCAAGGTGTGGAATGTGCGTGTGTGTTTTATGAGATGACCATAGGTCTTGGATGAGTGTTGGGAATTTGGGGTTATTAAACCCTCTGGGCACAGAGTGAAGTTGAGATGGAGGGATGTAGAGGTTTTGAAAAGCAGCCACTCACCCTGACCACATGCGAGGTCGTTGAACTTCTTCCGACATTGGGTGTGGGTCCTCAGCACCAGGCTCCTCGAGGAGACGTGCTGAGCCACCTCCCTCCAGACTCTTCTGTATTCACAGGGCAATGGCCTCCTGCCACTCTGTGGGTAGAGCACTGCCCGTCGCCGCTCCACAGCGCCAACCAGAGCCACCAAGGCCCGGTCGCTGAAGCGCTGAGCTCTTTCCCTGGGCCTATCTGATGGTGGTTGCAGCAGATTTGATGTACAGGTCTCTCCAGGCCGAGATTCAAGGCTGCAATGAGCAGTGTGTGGCTGGACAGCAACATCGACCCACCCCTTTAAGAACTGGCCGGCGCCAGTCTGTCTGTGTTCCATTGCTGACTGACATCACCGGAGCTTCGCCAGCGCTCTGAGGTAGCGCCTCGCTCCTCGGCGTTTTAGCGCCTTAAGAGAGGTGTGTAGCGCCTGATTTAGCGCTCCAATCACCTCCAGGGGCGATAGACGTCAAGTTTGCAGTCGGAGGCGATAATTAGCGCCAGGCGCTAAACTTTGCACCCGGCCGATAATAGTGCCCCAAACGGGGTGATACCGAATTCCTCCCCCTTTATTTTTTGTGTGTTGACCGTAAATGCCAAGAATACTGCCTGTTTGACCATTAGTTATAATTTTTCCTTCAGGTGTGAATCAGGAAAGGAGGAGGAGGACGACGACGACAATTTATATAGTGCCGTTAACGTAGTAAAACGTCCCAAGGTGCTTCACAGGAGCGTTATCAAACAAAATTTGACACTGAGCCACATAAGGAGATATTAGGACAGGTGACCAAAAGCTTGTTCAAAGAGGTAGGTTTTAAGGAGCGCCTTAAAAGGAGGAGAGGTAGAGAGGCGGAGAGGTTTAGGGAGGGAATTCCAGAGCTTACGGCCTGGGCAGCTGAAGGCACGGCCACCAATATGACTGTGGGAACCATGACAGCCTATCCCTACCAGATATCCACACACTAATGCTTTACAGCAGAGAATTTGCTGGATAGAAATCATGAGCAGCGGCACAAAGAGCGTCGAGAGTGGGACGAGCGGTATAAAGAGCGCTGAGAGCGGGAGCAGCGGTATAAAGAGTGCCGAGAGTGGGAGCAGCGGTATAAAGAGCGCCGAGAGTGGGAGCAGCGGTATAAAGAGCGCCGAGAGTGGGAGCAGCGGTATAAAGAGCGCCGAGAGTGGGAGCAGCGGTATAAAGAGCGCCGAGAGCGGGAGCAGCGATATAAAGAGTGCCGAGAGCGGGAGCAGCGGTATAAAGAGCGCCGAGAGTGGGAGCAGCGGTATAAAGAGCGCCGAGAGTGGGAGCAGCGGCACAAAGAGTGCCGAGAGTGGGAGCAGCGGTATAAAGAGCGCCGAGAGCGGGAGCAGCGGTATAAAGAGCACCGAGAGCGGGAGCAGCGGTATAATGAGCGCCGAGAGTGGGAGCAGCGGTATAAAGAGCGCCGAGAGTGGGAGCAGCGGCACAAAGAGTGCCGAGAGTGGGAGCAGCGGTATAAAGAGTGCCGAGAGTGGGAGCAGCGGCACAAAGAGTGCCGAGAGTGGGAGCAGCGGTATAAAGAGCGCCGAGAGTGGGAGCAGCGGCACAAAGAGTGCCGAGAGTGGGAGCAGCGGTATAAAGAGCGCCGAGAGCGGGAGCAGCGGTATAAAGAGCGCCGAGAGTGGGAGCAGCGGCACAAAGAGTGCCGAGAGTGGGAGCAGCGGTATAAAGAGCGCCGAGAGTGGGAGCAGCGGTATAAAGAGCGCCGAGAGCGGGAGCAGCGGTGTAAAGAGCGCCGAGATTGGGAGGAGTGGTATAAAGAGCGCCGAGAGTGGGAGGAGTGGTATAAAGAGCGCCGAGAGTGGGAGCAGCGGTATAAAGAGCGCCGAGAGCGGGAGCAGCGGTATAAAGAGCGCCGAGAGTGGGAGGAGTGGTATAAAGAGCGCCGAGAGTGGGAGCAGCGGTATAAAGAGCGCCGAGAGTGGGAGCAGCGGTATAAAGAGCGACGATAGCGGGAACAGCGATATAAAGAGCGCCGAGAGTGGGAGGAGTGGTATAAAGAGCGCCGAGAGTGGGAGGAGTGGTATAAAGAGCGCCGAGAGTGGGAGCAGCGGTATAAAGAGCGCCGAGAGCGGGAGCAGCGGTATAAAGAGCGCCGAGAGTGGGAGGAGTGGTATAAAGAGCGCCGAGAGTGGGAGCAGCGGTATAAAGAGCGCCGATAGCGGGAACAGCGATATAAAGAGCGCCGAGAGTGGGAGGAGCGATATAAAGAGTGCCGAGAGTGGGAACAGCGATATAAAGAGCGCCGAGAGCGGGAACAGCGATATAAAGAGCGCCGAGAGTGGGAACAGCGGTATAAAGAGCGCCGAGAGTGGGAACAGCGGTATAAAGAGCGCCGAGAGTGGGAACAGCGATATAAAGAGCGCCGATAGCGGGAACAGCGATATAAAGAGCGCCGAGAGTGGGAGGAGCGATATAAAGAGCGCCGAGAGTGGGAACAGCGATATAAAGAGCGCCGATAGCGGGAACAGCGATATAAAGAGCGCCGAGAGTGGGAGCAGCGGTATAAAGAGCGCCGAGAATGGGAACAGCGATATAAAGAGCGCCGAGAGCGGGAGCAGCGGTATAAAGAGCGCCGAGAGCGGGAGGAGCGGTATAAAGAGCGCCGAGAGCGGGAGCAGCGGTATAAAGAGCGCCGAGAGTGGGAGCAGAGGTATAAAGAGTGCCGAGAGTGGGAGCAGCGGTATAAAGAGCGCCGAGAGTGGGAGCAGCGGGATAAAGAGCGCCGAGAGCGGGAGCAGCGGTATAAAGAGCGCCGAGAGCGGGAGCAGCGGTATAAAGAGCGCCGAGAGCGGGAGGAGCGGTATAAAGAGCGCCGAGAGCGGGAGCAGCGGTATAAAGAGCGCCGAGAGCGGGAGGAGCGGTATAAAGAGCGCTGAGAGCGGGAAGAGCGGTATAAAGAGCGCCGAGAGCGGGAGCAGCGGTATAAAGAGCGCCGAGAGCGGGAGGAGCGGTATAAAGAGCGCCGAGAGCGGGAGCAGCGGTATAAAGAGCGCCGAGAGCGGGAGGAGCGGTATAAAGAGCGCTGAGAGCGGGAGGAGTGGTATAAAGAGCGCCGAGAGTGGGAGCAGCGGGATAAAGAGCGCCGAGAGCGGGAGCAGCGGTATAAAGAGCGCCGAGAGTGGGAGCAGAGGTATAAAGAGCGCCAAGAGCGGGAGCAGCGGTATAAAGAGCGCCGAGAGCGGGAGGAGCGGTATAAAGAGCGCTGAGAGCGGGAGGAGCGGTATAAAGAGCGCCGAGAGTGGGAGCAGCAGTATAAAGAGCGCCGAGAGCGGGAGCAGCGGTATAAAGAGCGCCGAGAGCGGGAGCAGCGGGATAAAGAGCGCCGAGAGCGGGAGCAGCGGGATAAAGAGCGCCGAGAGCGGGAGCAGCGGTATAAAGAGCGCCGAGAGCGGGAGCAGCGGTATAAAGAGCGCCGAGAGCGGGAGCAGCGGGATAAAGAGCGCCGAGAGCGGGAGCAGCACCAGAAGGAGCAGACTTGGTTGGAGCACAGCGAGAGCGATCAGTTAAAAGGAGCAGTCCCTGACGTCAACACAAGGGAAGGAGCTGATTGGTGAGTAGCTGGTGAGTGATTTTTTTTTTAAGTTTATAACTTTAGTTCTGCTAAGTTAGTTAATAGCCTATTAAATAGAGGGAAAGAGCTGACTGGTGAGTAGCTGGGGAGTGTCTTTTGTTAAGTTTTAAGTTTATTTCTGCTGGGTTAGTTCTTAGTCTATAAATAGAGGCATGGCAGGGCAACTCAGTTCTGTGGAGTGCACATCCTGTGCCATGTGGGAAGTCCTGGACGCTGGACGACCACGTGTTCGGGAAGTGTCGCCAGCGACAGCAACTCGAGCTCCGGGTTTTGGAGCTTGAGCGGTGGCTGGAGTCACTGCGGTGCATCTGCGAGGCTGAGAGTTACGTGGATAGCACGTTTCTAGAGGTGGTCACCCCGCAGCTTACGAGTATGCAGACAGAGAGGGAATGGGTAACTGCCAGACAGAAGAGGAGGACCAGGCAGGAAGTGCAGGAGTCCCCAGAGTGCATCGTGCTCTCCAACCAGTATTCTGTTTTGAGTACTGGTGAGGGCGATGGTTCCGCTGGGGAGTGCAGCCAGAGCCAAGGCCACGGCACCACGGGTGGCTCAGCTGTACACCGGGGGGAGGGGGGGGGGTGGGGAGGAGGAAAGAGAGTGGAAGAGCAATCGTGTTAGGGGATTCAATAGTTAGGGGAGCAGACAGGCATTTCTGCGGCCGTAGACATGACTCCAGGATGGTATGTTGCCTCCCTGGTGCCAGGGTTAAGGATGTCGCTGAGCAGCTGCAGGACACTGAGGGGGTGGAAGGGTGAACTGCCAGAGGTCGTTGTCCATATCGCTACCAATGACATAGGCAGAAACAGGGATGAGGTCCTGCAGGCAGAGTTTAGGGAGCTAGGAGAGAGATTAAAAAGCAGGACCTCAAAAGGTAGCAATCTCCGGATTACTCCCAGTGCCACGTACTAGTGAGTACAGGAATAGAAGGATAGAACAGATGAATGCGTGGCTGGAGAAATGGTGCAGGAGGGAAGGCTTTAGATTCCTGAGGCATTGGGACCGTTTCTGGGGAAGGTAGGACCTGCACAAGCCGGACAGGTTACACCTCAACAGAGCCGGGACTAATATTCTCGCGGGGAGGTTTGTTAGTGCTGTTGGGGAGAGTTTAAATTAGCTTGGCAGGAGGATGGGCACCAGCATATAGAAGTAGAAAAGAGGAATAAGGTGCATAAAAGTGATTGTGTTGGATAGTACTAGAGAAGATAGTACTAGAGGCGGTAATAGTACCATATTAGATAGGAGCAGACTAAGAAAGATTATGAAAAATTCAAAATTGAATTTAGAATGCATGTACGTAAACGCACAAAGTGTGGTGAATAAGGTTGATGAGCTACAAGCACAATTAGCCGTGTGGCAATATGTTGTGACAATAATGAAAACATGGCTTAAAAACGGTGAGGACTGGGCACTTAATATTCAAGGGTACAAGGTGTTCAGAAAAGATAGGGAAGGAAAAAAGGGAGGTGGGGTGGCAGTGCTGATTAAGGAAGACATTGTAGTTTTGGAAAGGGAGGATGTTCTTGAGGGGACAAGGACAGAATCCATTTGGTTAGAGTTGAGGAGCAAAAAGGGTATGATCACGCTATTGGGGGTATTCTATAGGCCTCCAAATAGAGACAGGGAGGTAGAGAAACAAATCTGCAGGGAAATCGCAGAGATATGCAAGAGCTATAGAGTGGTGATATTGAGGGACTTTAATTACCCAAATATCAATTGGGATAATGCTAGGGTAAAGGGAAAGGAGGGGGAGGAATTTCTGAAATGTGTTCAGGAGAACTTCCTTGACCAATATGTTCTTGGCCCAACTAGGAAGGAGGCATTGCTGGATCTGGTGCTGGGGAATGAGGTGGGCCAGGTCGACCAAGTGTCTGTGGGAGAACGAGTACGAGTGATCATCGTATCATAAGATTTCGATTAGCAATGGAGAGGAGCAAGGAACAATCCAGAGTGGAACTTCTAAACTGGAATAGGGCTAACTTCAATGGGATGCGAAAGGATCTAGCCAGGGTAAAATGGAACCAAAGACTGACAGGAAAAACTGTAATGGAACAATGGGTGATCTTTAGGGAGGAGATGTTCCAAGTACAGGCTAGGTACATTCCAACAAGAGGGAAGGGTAAGGGAACCAAAACAAGGGCTCCTTGGATGACGAGGGAGATAGAGAAGATGATGAAACAAAAAAAAGTGTGTATGATGCATGTCAGGTGAATTCTTCAAGGGAGAACCAGACCAAATACAATAAGTTGAGAGGGGATGTGAAGATGAAAATAAGATTGGCAAGGAGAGAATGAGAGAGTAGAATGGCAGTTAACATAAAAGGGAACCCAAAAATCTTCTACCGGCATGTAAACAGTAAGCGGGTAGTAAAAGACGGGGTGGTGCCTCTTAGAGACAAAGAAGGTGATATATGTTTAGAGGCGCAGGGCAAGGCTAGAATACTCAATGAGTACTTTGTATCGGTGTTTACTAAGGAGGTGGATGCTGACAAAATATCAGTAGAAGTGGAATGGAAGGGGTGAAAATTGATGGACAGGATGTTCTAGAAAGGCTGGGTATGCTTAGAGTGGACAAGTCGCCTGGTCCAGAGGCTTGCATCCCAGGTTGCTAAGGGAATTGGGGGAGGAGATAGCGGAAGGGCTTGCCATAATTTTTCGATCTTCCCTAGATGTGGGGAGGTGCCGGAGGATTGGAAAGTGGCAAATGTGACACCATTGTTCAAGAAAGGGTGTAAGGACAATCCTAGTAACTACAGGCCGGTCACTTTAACATCAGTGGTGGGTAAAGTTTTAGAAACAATAATCAAGGAAAAAATTAACGGGCACTTGGAGAGGTTTAAGCTAATTAAGGAGAGCCAACACGGATTTGTAAAAGGCAGATCGTGTTTGACTAATCTAATTGAATTTTTTGATGAAGTAACAGAGAGGATTGATGAAGGGAATGCAATGGATGTTGTCTACATGAATTTTCGGAAGGCATTTGACTAAGTACCACATAGAAGGCTGGTTAACAAAATTGAAGCTCGTGATCAGTGGCAGCTTGGATAAGGAATTGGCTTAAGGACAGAAAACAGTGAGTTGTGGTAAATGGCTGTTTTTCAGACTGGAGGATGATAGACAGTGGTGTTCCAAGGGTCAGTGCTGGGGCCACTGCTTTTTTTGATATATATAAATAAATGACCTGGATATTGGAATACAGAGTAGAATTTCTAAATTTGCCGATGACACCAAACTTGGGGGTATGGCAAACAGTGAGGATGATACCAATCAACTGCAACAGGACATCGAAAGGCTAGCAGAATGGGCAGACAAGTGGCAGATGGAATTTAATACAGGGAAGTGTGAGGTGATGCATTTTGGCAGAAAGAACAGGGAGAGGCAATATACACATAATGGCACAGTTTTAAAGAGTGTGCAGGGACAGAGGGACCTGGGAGTTAATGTGCATAGGTCCCTGAAGGTGACAGGACATATGGGATCTTGGGCTTCATAAATAGAGGTATTGAGTACAAAAGTAGAGAAGTTATGCTGAACCTTTATAAAGCGCTGGTTAGGCCACAACTGGAGTATTGCATCCAGTTCTGGTCACCACACTTTAGGAAGGATGTGAAGGCCCTTGAGAGGGTGCAGAGGAGATTTACCAGAATGGTTCCGGGGATGGGGGATCTTAGCTACATGGACAGGTTGGAGAAGCTGGATTTGGTTTCATTAGAGCAAAGGAGGTTGAAGGGTGATTTGATAGAGGTGTACAAGATTATGACGGGTTTGGATAGGCTAGATGGGGAAAGGCTGTTCACACTAGTTGATGGTACAAGGACTTGTGGACACAGATTTAAGGGTTTGGGCAAGAGATACAGGGGGGATGTGAGAAAAAACTTTTTTTACGCAGCGAGTAGTGATGACCTGGAATTCACTGCCGACGGAAGTGGTGGAAGCGGAGACACTCAATGTTTTCAAAGGGAGACTAGATAGGCACTTGAGGGAAATAAACTTGCAGGGCTATGGGGACTGAGCGGGGGAATGGGACTGACTGGATTGCTCTACAGAGAGCTGGCACGGACTTGATGGGCCGAATGGCCTCCTGTGTCTTTATGAGTATGAAGAATCTTGGCTGCGTTCTCCTTTCTCTACTCCTGGAAGCTCGATTCGCGTGCACCCAGTGCCACCCTGGCTAACTTGGGACACACTAGAGATCGAAACTGTGACGTTATAACTTTTTCACACACCACACAATACGTTTAATTATGTGCCAACCATCAGGGGGATCTCACTTAGCAGTCCTTTATATGCTATTCCTTAGGATAAGATCTGCTGCTAAGGTTTTAATTGTTCCACCATTGGCAGCCGTACCATCAACTGCCTAGGGTCCAAGCTCTGGAATGCCCTCCCTAAACCTCTCCACCTCTCTCTTCTCCTTAAAACCTACCTCTTTGACCAAGCTTTTGGTCACTTGTCCTAATATCTCCTTATGTGGCTCAGTGTCAAATTTTGTTTGATAATCGCGGCTGTGAAGCACCTTGGAGCGTTAAAGGTGCTAAATAAGTGCAAGTTGTTGTAAGCTTGTTTTGTTTAAGGCATAAAAGCCTCATAAAAAACTCGATGACTTTGTAACAATCTTTAAAATTCCCACTTTTACTAATTTTAGCAGATAGAAGGACACAAGTAGAAATAAATGAAGAAGCATTAATGTAGCACCTTTCGCATCACCATAGCCTGTAAATTACTTTTTGAACATGTCACGACTGTTTTTGCAAGAAAAATGCAGCAGCCAATTTGTGCACAGCGCGATCCCACAAACAGCAGGGACAGAAGCGATTGGTTTACCTGTTTTTGTGGTGTGGGTGTTGCTGGGGGAGGGAATAAATGTTGGACAGGGCACTGGGATCACTCCCAGCTCATCTTCCACAAATTGCCACGGGGTCTTTTACGTACACCTACACAGGCAGGTGGGGCCTTGGTTGAGTGTCTCATCTGAAAGAAAGCACAACTCCCTCAGCACAGTGCTGGTGTCAACCTAAATGATGTGCTACAAGTGGGGCTTGAACCCACAACATTGTGACTCAGAGGCAAGAGAGCTACCCACTGAGCCAAGCTGATACTTGGAGTGAGGTGGAATGCAAGTAGAAAGCACCAAGAGACTTTGCTGTTGCTGGAGTGCTTCCCTTCCCTTACAAAAATCAATTAACGAGCATTAGTGGAATATTAAGGGGAAAAAACAGCCAAGTTGATCTTTTGATGGCCATCGCAATATGAACTCCAGTTTCCCTCAGTTGCATAAATCAATAAATATTTTACTTCAGTTCAGACCTGGGACGAGTAATCTTCCCAACATTACAGTAGTGACTACAGTTCAAAAGCATTTCATTGGCTGTAAAGCACTTTGGGACACACTTTGAGGGTGTGGAAGGCGCTATACAAATGCAAGCTCTTTCCTTAAACTTGAACATTTGAAGTATCACCATAGTAATGACAAATGAGTACAGCAACTAGGCCATAGCAGAAAATTTAAGAGTTGTACACGCGCCTTGCAAATACTGCCCCACATACATTTTACATTAAAATAGTGCATTTTTGTTCACTTCACAGGATTATTAACCTAAAATAAAAATTATAGGAATATTAAGTGACATTTGGGTTTATCCATATTCTTCAATGGACAGGCCAGACCATTCATTCCCCAGAAGTTACCTGGACAGGCAATCACAAAGGCACTCTCTTCATTGAACGTCCCACAGTTCACAGGAACACACTTCTCCCTCCAACCATTCCTACAATTCACAAAGACACTTCACATCCCGTCCCTAGTTCACAGAGGCACTCTCCCCCCACCGCCGGCTAAACTCACCCAATCCTCCCCAATTGACAGCAGCTCCATTTACATCCTAATTCAAACAAGCACTCTTATCCTCTCACTGAAAACCCCACCAACCTGATGCTCTGCTCCAAGAGAAGACTCTGTACTTTTGGCAGGATTTTTTTGGCCTATTGCAAGACCAGGAATTCCTACTTGCAGCTTCTTTAAGTCTTGTACCCACCCCCCAATTCATTTCCAGCCAAGTTCTTCTAATTGCACGCACAATGTTCACCATTTTGTCATATCATCCTAGGATTCAATGAGGAATTGCTCAAATAAGCTTTTCTCTGTTGGTATTTAGCTATTTCCACTACCATTTGTATGTACCCTGTTAAGTACTTGTTAGCTGCTTGAGAAGTGTTAATTCATAATTGGCTGATAGTTTATTGGTGCCACGAGTGAAATTGTATTCACACAAGTTTCAAAAATGTGGATTCTCACAATTTCATTAATCTTGACAAAAAACAAATATTTTTACGAATTTTTTTGACAAAAAAGGAATTTCACTCCACATTTTTCAGTACTTGCCTATTTTACAGTAGACAGCTGGCTCTGCTTAATGAGGAGCCAACTGAGCCAAGTTGATGCTGTGTCCTTTGAACTTAAGCAATGTACCATTCGACACACCCTTAGAAAGAAAAGAACTGGCATTTCTATAGCGCCTTTCACGGCCATAGGAATGTTGCAATCGATTATTAAAGGCACAGCAATATTACTACTTTAAAGTCAGTGCAAGGCAGTTGCTGCTTCACAGCGATGCAAAAATTGACAATCTAACTCTGCAGAGATGGGGCATCTTGTCACAAATTTGCATTTCTTTGCAATTTTAAAAAGCGAAGTTGTGATGTTGTAATCCAGTACTTAAAGGGCCAGAACAATACGTAACTTAAGTTGCAGTTCCTAAACGCCAGGCAGCAAGACAGCAATGGAGGTGATTAAGGACCACAATGCATAGCAGATCAGGAAAAGCTCCATTTATAAAGCATGCCGCTTTGTATTGTGCGACTGTTAGTCTGTGCCTGTGTGAACTTGGAGTTTATCAACCTTAACATGAGCCTACCCACTGTCACTGCTGCTGTAGTGGTTTCGTAGGCACCTTTATGATCTCTAGGAATGTTTTTTTATTCAGCACATCACTGATTATACTGGTACTGTACAGCAGAAAATACTGCAGGGTAACTTTAACCAGCTACCACAAGTGGTTAAGCTTCGGTTCTAACATTGGAAGAAGCCACCCTACAGATTAGGCAGCACGTTACTTTGTGTGCCTGTCCTCATCGACAATAATAAACACACAACACTAATTCAAGAGACAGGGATAAAAATTTGTCTGGGCCCATTTTCGAGGCAGCACGCACCCCAAACGGGAGGCCCGAATTTGAGCCTTGGGCCTGATTTTAATCATTTGGGAAAGCCGCTAGTGCCTGTTGCTCCTCCACAGGCAGCTCAGCCATCTTCAGAAACAAATTTCAGGCTGCTTGCCTCACCAGCAGCGGCCCTCAGGTAAGTACTGTGAAAGTGGGAGAGGAAGGACGGGGGGTGGGGGGGGGGGGGGGGGTGCAATCACAGCCAGCCTCCTGGCTCCACATGAGATTTTTAAAAAGGTGTACTTAACTTTTCAGTGGCAGTTGCTGGCTAGGCTGTCCTGAGGCTTCGGGCCTGCTCCTCCCATGCCTGGAACACATCGGGGGAGCAGGCCCGAAGGCTCAGGACAGCCCAATCTGCCTGAGGGATCCTAAAACAGGCGTTAGGCACCTCATTAGCATATGCAAGGGGGCTTAACTCCTGTTATAGGTGGCCACCCTGGACGCCTGAAAAATGGCTCGACCCAATTTCGGGTCAGACTTTTTTCAGGCATCCATGGGGTGTAGGACGTTGGTCCCTGGAATTGAGTCTCGTTGCACCCATTCAACTCCTGTAAAATGGGCACGAGGTCCAATTTCTAGCCCATCATGTATGAAACTTCAGACTCTTAAAGAATGATCCTGCCCACTGTTCTGGTGTTTGCCAAACATTGCCGTACAAATTCTAAAGAACAGTGTGCAGTTTGGTTAGCCATAAACATGCAAATGCTATGCTTAAGAGTTCATTCCAGACTGCATCGACTCCTAGCAACTGATGCCAACAAGCTTTATGTGTCATACCCATCAAATATGTTTACTGAACTTTAACAGTTAAATGTCCCACTGCAGGGACTTGAGCACATAATCCAGGCTGCCACTTCAGAGCTGTACTGAGGGAGTGCTGCACTGTCGGAGGTGCCGTCTTTCAGATGAGATGTTAAACCGAGGCCCCGTCTGCCTTCTCAGGCGAACGTAAAAGATCCCATGGCACTATTTCGCAGAAGAGCAAGGGGAGTTCTCTTTGCGCTTTGGGATGTCCTGAGTTCATGCAAGGTGCTATATAAATGCAGAAAATACTCAGCAGGTCAGGCAGCATCTGTGGAGAGAGAGAAACAGAGTTAACGTTTCAGGTCATTGACCTTTCGTCAGAATTGGCAAAGGTTATAGATGTAACAGGTTTTAAGCAAGTGCAGGGGCAGGGAAAGGGGGAGGGGAGGAAAGAACAAAAGGGAAGGTCTGTGATCGAGTGGAAGGCAGGAGAGAACATAATCTCAGATCATAACCACTGCTCCCATTTTCTCGGACAGCAGGCGCTGGTAATGATTCTGCCATTACCATTTACACCTCCTCCAGACCCATCTTCTGTTTCTTTACTTGTCCCGTTACCACATCCTTTTGCCTTGCCCCATCATCCCTTTTGTCATTTAATCACTGAGTATTTCCAGCATTTTCTTTTTTTATTTCAGATTTCCAGCAGTATTTTGCATTTGCTACATAAATGCAAGTTATTTCTTTCTTCCTTTGTGTTCTCCCATGACAACATTGAAAGCTTTAATTCGGTTACCTTGAAATGTCTTATCCAGAGAAAACAAAGCAATTTTTTATTAACCTCCCCTCATAATGTAAATTCCCGACTCCCATAATCACTCTTTTGCTCTTCACTTCTGTACCCTTTCAAGTGTAAATCTAAGAGGGGACAATTGAATTATGATTTATGTTTAAATGATAAACAGGTGCCACTTTAATCAATTCCCTTGCCTTCTTTAATTCCTCTGTCACTGGACAAGCATTTGTTTTGCAGACACTGATAGACAGGCCACTGAAAGCCTAACATCATGCTTAATGATAGATCTCACGTCAGACAATACATTCAATAAAATACTTCGCTGCCCGCTGTGCTTTCTGTTTTTTTTTGTTAAAATCCTGTAGCGGTAGCGTCCATCAAAAGCTCACAGACAAACTTGCAGTAGACCCCGATGGATTTTCTAAGGAGTCCACATCATGAAACAGTTGCATCGCAGCGGGCTTATTTGTGAACACAGTTCATTAAACCGTGGCCATGAAGAGCTGCAGGGAAGCCAGCAGAAGCCATTAACACTCAGTTGTCAAGTCTCCTGATAACTGCCCTGGCAGCTATTCTATAAGGAAAAAGGGGCCCGAGTCCTAAAGGAGATTTTACAACGATTGATTCAGCCTTCACAAAGCATTACAGTCATCCTTGGAGAGGGAGTTACATAAAACAACGCATCGCCACAGGCACACCTCTTGTTAGCACAACAATTCAAGCTAACATCAGCGCAAAATTTGACTTAAAAGAAAGACTTGTATTAATATAGCGCCTTTCGCAACCTCAGGATGTCCCAGCCAATGAAGTACTTTTGTAGTCACTGTTGTAATGTAAGAAACTCAGCAGCCAATTTGCGCACAGCATGGTCCCACAAACAGCAATGTGATAATGACCAGATAATCTGTGTTTTTTAGTGATGTTGGTTGAGGGATGAATATTACCCAAGACACTGGGGAGAACTCCCCTGCTCTTCTTTAAAATAGTGTCATAGACTCTGGCCGCGATTTTATCAATGGAGGTGGGTTGGGTGCGGGTCAGGTGGTTTCCGGCTTCCAGTCGCGCTCCCCAGCTGCATCTGGCCCATAGACATGATTTTACGTTGATTGACCTTGTTAAGCCCGCCCTGCGGGCTTGCCGTCCAATTAAGAGGGAGCCGGTCAGATGATGTCATTTGATAACACGTCATCTGTTTTCTTAAAGGGACCACGCACATTTATTTTTACAGTTGATTTCTCAGTGTTTGACAGCATTGAGGGGCTGCAAACACTGACAATCACTGCACAAAGGTCACCTCTTGCACCCAGGCTCTCCAATGACTCCCTCCATAGGCTGGAATAGATGGCAGCTGCAGGTGAGGTGACAGAAGCGATCTGTCACTGGTGAGAGAGGTTCTCCCAATGAGGTGGCACTGGACAGGGATTTAAAAACTTGTAACCTAAAGAAATGTGTAAATGTATTAAAAATGCATTTCCCAACATTTTCTTACCTCTGAGACTCACCAGTGCAACATTGGATCCTTCACACCACTTCTGCAGCTGTCATCAATCCAGAAACATTACAGCAGACTCACAACACGCCACACTTACCTGGCGTGGTGTCCGGACGTCGGGAAACCCGAGGCAGAAGCGGCAAAATTCAAAAATAGCCTGTCAACTACTAGCAACTACCTGTTAATAGGCAGGTAATTGCCTTTAATCCTCTTCCCGCCGCTAAGTGTCGGGTCCCTGCGCAAATCGGGGACCCGACACTTGGGAAAATTGTTTGGAGGCGGGTTGACGGTGGGATTGCAACCCGCCGTCAATCAAAACGATTTTACCCTTTGACCCGCCTCCAAACCCGCCCTCTGAGCGCCGGCAAAATCGCGGCCTGTTTCTGTTTGCGGCGTAAATAGACTCTGTTAGCTCTAAGTCTTGTCGTAAGTCCTGCCCCGCCTACAACTCATTGGCTGACACAGTGGTGTCAATACTCACTCCGAATCTTTATTACCATTATTGAGTAATGGCCTGCCCCAATAGTGCAGCTATATTCTGCAGTAAGTTTAGTTTTTAATGCATTGCCCAAGTGTGTGTGTGTGTCAATGTGTACGTATGCATGTCGTATAATACGTTTGAACCTGGCTGTAGTGCTAGGTTTGGCAAGTGGTGTCTCCATTCTGGTTACATCACAGTTCTGCATCTGCCCTATGGACCTGCCTTAGGTTGTGTTCGATGTGGTGGTGTGAACCGTGCATCAAATCAGCCAGCCTGCATTATCTTTGCAGAACGGCAGAAACCTCTTGGTTGATTTAGTACCTACGTATTATATTTGTTTTCTTTCAATCCTTGTTTCTCTGTTCAGGCCCATTTGTAACCATGCATGTTGTGTGCTGACACATTATTGATTAATTGGTACACTTCCATGGTTAAGCAAAGCCCCACTTGGACCAGCCTCCATCAAGCAATTTTAATATTTAAGGCATGATTTATGCTGTGCGCCTTCAGATGCAGTAAAGCACTGTGGAAATGACAGTTTAATAGTTTGCTGAGTATCGTGTCTGGCAACTTGTTAATGACAGATGGAACAGACTCAACATCTGATTAACTGGACGTGAAAATACCTCAGTTTTGCTTTTGAAACAGTATCTGCACAATTGCTAGCCCAAGGTCTGCATGAGTATTTGCTTAGAGTGCTGCACTATGTATATATTGTCAGGTTTGATTAGGAGGCAACCTAGATTTTACACATTAACCAGTAACAATTGATTATATTCAATTAACCAGCACAGCCCCTAGTGTATTCAAGAATGAATTGAACACTTTAAACTGCACTCATCTAATTTACTGAATGTGTATCTGTGTACAGTAAGTAATTTGCTTTGGCAGGTTATCAATAGTTTATGGTTTGAAGGTCAACGTGCCTTCTTTATTTTATGTATAGCAGCATTAAACCCCTGCTTTTTGCCACTTTGTTCGAAGGTTTTAAATTAATGCACAATGACTTTTCCCAGGGCACTTTATAGTTTTAAACACTTACACACAACACTTTTTGGATGGTTTAGTTAGTTAGGCCAGTGAGTAACTGAGGCATAAACACCAGGAACATCGTAGATTCGATCCCCAGTCTGTGCTGAGTTAGCTTACCTCAGTTTGGGTTATGGTAAAGGTGCTACAATTATCTTAATCGACCACAGTTAAAGGAGAAAATAATCTGCTAGATTTCCTGCCTGATACGAAGTAACCTGCGGTGGAAGCGCAGGTGTTGAATCTCAGATGATGGCAGGATCGTGTGCTCGAGTGTTTGGCCCCTTCCTGCTCATGGAGAATAGCCCGCTGGCGACCACTGTCAAGGGCATTAAGGGTTACGGGGAGCGGGCAGGAATTTGGACATGAGTCTAGGTTCGGATCGGTCATGGCCCTGTGGGTAGTGGAGCGGGCCCAGGGACTGTGTAGCCTGATTCTGCTCCTATTTCGTGTGTGCAATTCTGTTAGATGCAGGAGATGGTTCTGTGATAGATAGTAGATTGGCGGTTAGGATCAGATCAGCCATGATCTTATTGAATGGCGGAGCAGGCTCGAGGGGCCGATTGGCCTACTCCTGCTCCTATTTCTTATGTTCTTATGTTCTTAAGGTTCACATGAGAAAAATGGTCATTTTGGAAAAGGTAGCAAATGGACGGGAGGTGCCTGTGGAACATGTTCCCCAGTGTGAGTCACTACCTCCGGAGTGAGGGGAGAAAAGTGGTGGGAAAAGAAAGAAAGACCTGCATTTCTATTGCACCTTTCATGACCTCAGGACGTCCCAAAGCGCTTTACAGCCAATTAAGTACTTTCGCAGTGTAGTCATTGTTGCAGTGTAGGAAACACAGCAGCCAATTGTGCACAGCAAACTCCCACAAACAGCAATGTGATAATGACCAGATAATCTGTTTTAGTGACATTGGTTGAGGGATAAATATTGGCCAGGACACTGGAGATAACTCCCCTGCTCTTCTTTGGAATAAAAATGAGAAGTCGCACAACACCAGGTTATAGTCCAACAGTTTTATTTGAAATCACGAGCTTTCGGAGCGCTGCTCCTTCGTCAGGTAAACTTCACCTGACGAAGGAGCAGCCGCTCCAAAAGCTTGTGATTTCAAATAAAACTGTTGGACTATAACCTGGTGTTGTGCGACTTCTCATTTTTGTCCACCCCAGTCTAACACCGGCATCTCCGCTTCTTTGGAATAGTGCCATGGGATCTTTTACATCCATCTGAGAGGGCAGACGGGGCCTCATTTTAACGTCTCAGCTGAAAGACGGCACCTCCGACAGTGCAGCACTCCCTCAGCACTGCGCTGGAGTGTCAGCCTCGGTTTTTGTGCTCAAGTTCCAGGAGTGGGATACACAACCTTCTGACTCAGAGGCGAGAGTGCTGCCAACTGAGCCACGGCTGACACGTTATGTTCCTTTTGGGTTTAACCCATTTGGAGATTTATTTCAGGAGTGACACTTATGTTGCTGATTCTTTTCTTGTCTGCCTCCTTTAAGTCCCATGTAACTATTGTGAGATTCAAAACCCTGCCAAAGCAAATTACTTGCTGTACACAGATAAATGTTCAGATAATCTGTTTTTTTTTAGTGATGTTGATTGAGGGAAAAATATTGGACAAGACACCAGGGAGAACTCTCCCTGCTGTTCTTTGAAATAGTGCCTGGGGATCTTTTACGTCCATCTGAGAGGGCAGACGGGGCCTCGGTTTAATGTCTCATCCGAAAGACGGCACCTCCTACAGTGCAGCACTCCCTCAGTACTGCGCTCAATTGTCAGCCTAGATTTTATGCTCAAGTCTCTGGAATGGAACATAGTTTTTAGAAACTTATCAAGGCTCCTGCTTGTCAGAGGAAAGAACCTTCAACAATCTCTGCTTAGACCAGAGCAAAATCCTAGCAGACTGGGTCTACTTCCAGGAAATTGCATACAAATCATTCCCCTAGCCCCGGGCATATACTATTGCAAAATTTCTGCTCTGATCCCAGCAGAAACGATTTGAGAACCTAGCGACCCAATTATGAGGATTGAATTGTCCCTTTCTACTTTACTATGCTACTTCCAGCACTGTGCATTCGTACAATAGCTGGTTGTTCTGTATTCATTTGAGTCAAATGGCTCTTCAGTAATACAGTAAAATGATGGCAGTTATTAAGACTGAAGAGATTATGTTGACATTTTTAATAGAAGATTCATAGATATTTCAAAATCAATGTAGGGGTTACCAGAGTCCAACAAGTTTTGTACAGTTCAAGTTGGATCTGGAACTCTCTCCCCCCAAAAAAAGCTGTTGAGGCTGGGGGGCAATTGAAAATTTCAAAACTGAGATTGGTAGATTTTTGCTAGGCAAGGGTATTGGAACCAAGGCGGGTAGATGGAGTTAAGACACAGATCAGCCATGATCTAATTGAATGCTAGGGCAGGCTCGAGGGGCTGAATGGCCTGCTCCTGTTCCTATGTTTCGAATTGACGTTTCCTTCAGCTCTCTTTCAGTAACTTGGTTTTGCGATCAACAATGTTAAACGTTAACTTGGTGGAGTGCAGTATGCTGAAAGCTTGTCAATGTGGTTTCAGTGCCAATGTTGTACAACATTAGCATGCCAAAGATTTGGCTTAGAATCTCATTTCAGATTATGCAGATAGTAAATACATCACAGAGTGATTGATGCTTTGTAATTTACATCAGTTTAATATAATTGCAAAGGTTGCTTTTTTGCATGCGAACTAGGTTATAATTTTTTTTGGAGTTGCATCTTAATAACGTCTGAGCCTAATGATCTTTTCTGCATAATTGTAAAGTGCTAAGTATTCGAAGGAGAAATATATTAATTCCTGTCCTCAGGGTTTATCCATTTGACACAGAATTGCCAAGCTTCTGTGACAGAGTACAGAGCCACTGACGTGGGCGTAGAGGTGGATATCATTTGTGAAATGAAAAAATCGATCCATGCATCCCATCTAGAAGGGATCAATGACCTTAATCTCACAACATTTAAGGAGACCAGCAAATAAGAAACAACATAACACAAACCTCAATAAATCAGCAAAATCTGACAGCCTTAAAGTAGATTTGAAGTAAAAATGTTGTGCAGGCTGAATTGGAATACATGGGTGCCCTGTTGAAGTTAACGCTCTTTTGTGAGAGGAAAAAAGGACTTTTAATTTTTAACATCTATTCCCTATCCTTGTAACAGCTTTAAACTAGCCACAGTTGTCTGTAAATTCAGTTGTGGCTCAGTTGGTAGTACTCTTGCCTTTGGGTTAGAAGGTTATGGGTTCAAGTCCCCTTCCAGAGACTTGAGCCCACAGTCCATGCTGATCTTCAAAAAAGTGCCATGGGATCTTTTAAATCCACTTGAGAGGGCAGACGGGGCCTCGGTTTAACGTCTCATCTGAAAGACGGCACCTCAGACAGTGCAGCACTCCCTTAATACTGTACTGGAGTGTCAGCCTAGAGTTTGTGCTCAGGTAGAAAGAGTCCTATTACAGACACTGGTTCAACCACCGCCCACCCAGTCAGGGTAAGTCCTGACCAACATTTGGCACAAGACAGCTTGTCAATTTTTGTTTTGAATCTTCCAATTTGTTGAGCAGTGGAAGGGGATGGGCAGCAAGAGGACTACAGGGTAGGCTACTGAAAGAAAAATTGACAAGCCAGTGTCTATGATAGAATTGCCTAATGTCATTGTGGGAGCACCAAAGATTGCAATGGTTCAAGGACCTCCACCAGCTCAAGTAGGGATGGCCAATCAATGTGGTCATACCAGTGCCAGATGCCCAGAACAGATTGGGGTAAAAGCCTCTTTCTTGCTCATTTCACTTGTGGCAGATGATTACCTGGTTAGATGTGTCACTTTGTACCTTGTGCACTGCTATAAGTTGTGCTACCTCACTTGATATGGACCTCTTTAATTAGAAACATAGAAAAAACATAGAAAAATAGGAACAGGAGTAGGCCATTCGGCCCTTCGAGCCTGCTCCGCCATTCAATATGATCATGGCTGATCCTCTATCTCAATACCATATTCCTGCTCTCTCCCCAAACCCCTTGATGCCTTTTGTGTCTAGAAATCTATCTATAGAAATTAGGTGGTGGTAATGGCTTTTTGACATCTCTCCCTAGGAACAACCTGGGGGGAGGGGGTGGGGGGGCAGGCCAGAAAACTTGATCCTGCTGGGCGGTCCTGATTTTCCACGGAGGTTTTATTGTGGTGAGTATTCTTTTTCTGACCTTAAGCATAACTGCATGAACGCAAGTGGAGACCTGAGCAGGAGTGTGTCATGGTGCGCAACCTCCGTTTTATTTTCAAAAGTAGAATTTTACATTCATGTTAGCTGCAGTGCTGACCAGTTAAAAGCTATTAGAGTGATACTGGCCTTGTGATTTATGTCAAAACAATGCCATCTACATGTGAGTTTGCTGTCTGTTCGATAAGTGGTATGTTGTTAGAACTTTGTTTCTGATTGCTCTCCTGGCCCGCCACCCACCTTGCACCCTCCGTAAACCTGAGCTCATCCAAAACTCGGCTGCCCCGTATCCTAACTCGCACCAAGCCCCGTTCACCCATCGCCCCTGTGCTCGCTGACCTACACTGGCTGCTGATCCGGCAAAGCATCGATATTAAAATTCTCACCCTTATTTTCAAATCCCTCCATGGCCTCGCCCCCTCCCTATCTCTGTCACCTCCTTCAGCCCCACAACCAATGCTCCCTCTAAGCTGCGCTTTGTTGTGCGCAGCCTGTTCATTTCAATGCGCGGTCCCTTTAAATTTCTGCGCAGGCGCGGTATTTCTCGTGGAAAGCTTGTTCGTGGCCTGCGCGGCCCCTGGCAGATCACTGCGCGGCTGTGCACACGCACAGCTCGGAGGGCACGTTGCCTACAAACCCCTGAGATCTCTGCGCCCCTCCAATTCTGGCCTCTTGCACATCCCCAATTTTCACCGCTCCCCCTTTGCCGCCCGTGCTATCAGCTGCCTAGGCCCTAAGCTCTGCCGTTGCCTCCCTAAAACTCTCCACCTCTCGAACTCTCTCTCCTCTTTTAGACGCTCCTTAAAATCTACCTCTTTGACCAAGCTTTTGGTCGCCTGTCCTAATATCTCCTTATGTGGCTCGGAGCCAAAACTTGTCTGATAACGCTCCTGTGAAGCGTCTTGCGGGGTTTTACTACTATAAGGCGCTATATAAATGCAATTGTTGTTGTGGCAGAACCGGATGAAATGCATGGTGTTAAAATATCAGTCCAATGGAACACAAGACTTAAAATGTGCTTATGTTTCATCTGATTATAACCCACATCACCTCATCCGCCTTCCTGACAGGCTTCTGGACTGCACACAGCAAACTGCCCACAAGACCTTGAGGGCGGTACAGTGCCTGGCTGAAATGGAAAAACGCAGAGGTAATTCACTCCATATTGTTAATTTATGATTAGTGGCATAGAAATGGACAGAGTACTTGTTCCCAATAAGTGATTTAATTTTTTTTTAACAGACTTGCACTATAGTACACTGAAGTAAAATTGTGATCGGCGCTGTTCTTGTATAAATGTTTAATATACTGGCAGCAAGTGCCCCTCTACTGTTTTAGGTAGTGTTAACACATTTACTTTCTGCAATTATGGCATGTTTTAAAATAACACAGGACGCCTTCCCTTTATTTTCTTCTGAAGCTATATACACAGCGCATAAAATTAACTTCTTTTATCTTACGATCGTAGGGCCTAAAATTGGCTGAAGACTTGCGCCGTAGCAATGATGCACCTACAACGTGCAGAAATTCCTGGAAATGTTGTCGTGAGCGACTTAAGCCATTGCACACGCCGCGCCATAATTTCCTGGGACTTTCGTACTGCTCCCTAGAGACGCTCACTGCAAAAAGTTGAACAGTGAATTATCATAGCCCCGCCCCCATTAAAATAAATGGCAAGATTGGATTTGCTGAATTAATGCCACTGTGATCGTCACAGTCACTTGGACCATTGCAGAATGGCGCTGGTGGGCGCAGAAATTACAAGGCCACGGGGAAAGAGTCGGGAGTGGGACTAATTGGAGAGCTGTTGCAAAAAGTCAGCACAGGCACGATGGGCCGAATTACCTCCTTCTGTGCTGTATCCTGTGTGTATGTTTGGTGCAATCACAGGACCGCAGTTCACTGTTTAAATCAAGAAATAATAGTGTTGACCTCATTAGGAGCATTAAAAAAATTATACACTAGCGCAGTTCTGACAGTGTCTCCGATCACTGATGCAAAGTGCAAAACAACAGAAATCACGGGGGGGGGGGGGGGGTGGGGCGGTGGGGGAGGGTTGGCGGGGGGAGTGCAGGAGGGTTGGTGGGGCAGGGGTTGTCAGTTTGTAGCCTTAAACTACCATCCAAATGTGACTTTTTATTATGTTATTGGAATTGTTATTCCTGTGTGTTGTGAATGCGGTCATTAGTGATCACAATGTGCCCATTTATACCTTATTAAAATTCAAGTAGCAAATCAGAAATACTACAGGGATTACAGACTGCTTGAGCAGCTGAACACTAAAAGCTTCTGCTTTCTGATTTGTTCGTACAACCTCAGTAGTGGGAAAGTGGGGGGTGGGGTGGGGGGGGGGGAGTGCGGAGTAGGTTACTGTTCCATCTAATGAACTAGCCAGATAGATATAAAAATAGACCTAAAGGTGAATCAGTTCTCTATAATTTGAATTTGTGCTAGTTTCTGCCCATCAGTTCAACCTTCAGATATCTATTTCAAACACTTCCATCGTGATGGACTTTTACTTTGGCCATTGGTGGTGCTGCTTCCAATCCTCTGTTGTGCTCGCTGCGGCATAGTCGAATTATTTTTCCAGTAAATTTTGAGTAAATTCTCCACTAGAGGATCAGGGAGCTTAACGGTCTAATTTATGGTGTTCGTCGCCAATATCGCCATGGCAACGAATTCTGGGCCCATGTACGTTCAACAAACAAGATTGAACGCAACTACTGAGCATCTCAGGAAGGATCTGAGTGTCAGCTTTAGCTCAGTTGGTAGCACTCTCACTTCTGAGTCGGAAGGTTGTGGTTTCATAGTTCCACTCCAGAGACTTGAGCACAAAGATCTAGGCTGACACTTACATTGCAGTACTGAGGGAGTGCTGCACTGTCTGGAGGTGCCGACTTTCCAATCAGATATTAAACCGAGGCCCTGTCTGCCCTCTCAAGTGAATATAAAATATCCCATGGCACTATTTTGAAGAAGAGTAGGGGAATTCTTCCTGGTATCCTGGTCAATACTTATCCCTCAACCAACATCACAAAAAAACAGTTGTACATTGCAACAGTGACTATACTTCAAAAGTACTTAATTTGCTGTAAAGCGCTTTGGTACGTCCTGTGGTGATGAATGACGTTATATAAATGAAAGTTCTTTCTTTCCGATTGAATTTTCTCCCAGCAGCTATTAATATAATAACATTGGAAAAAAAAATATTTTTAAGAACTTGCATGGTTCCTTGTATTAGTAGAAATCTGCCTTTAATTCCACAATTGCCAAATTAGAGGAAGCTAAAAAATATGATGTAGAAAATTTACTGTGGGCAAAAAATTAAAAGTGCACAGAACAGTTCACAATGAATATATAACTAACTTTCCTGTTAACTCCCAATAATTAAATAACCCATGGGCATTTTATTCAATCATCGTAATTTGCAACAAATATTATAAAATCTGTTACCATGTGAAGGAATAAGCCATATAACCTATTCAGAAAAATACACCATTCTATGAAAGAATTCTGGCCTTATTAAAACATGACAAACTGGGTTTGGAAATCTAGAAACCTAACTATGAAAAAGCTGTGAAAGCATTCTGGCTAGAGAGATAAGATAGTTGTTGACACTGAATCAATAACCTTATTGAAACAGAAGGTTAAAGGCTCCAGTAGGCTGAACCTTTCGGAATGAAACAATGGTTCACCCTGGACAAGGTGTTCTAATTTACACTTCGTAAAGAAGCACATAAAAGTAAGAAACATCTGCCTTCGTAAAAATGACATCAAGTAAAAAACACACCTGCCGTAACACCGTTTTTTTATGGTAAACTTAGAACACCTAGAGAAGAGACATAATTCTGTAATGCTACCAGCTGAGGTGACGGTAAGAATTGCAGAGGTCAGCAGAAAAATGACTAGAGATAATTAGCTTACATCAGCAGAAAACCTTAAAGGAAATACCACTGGAAAAGGGTATAAATATTGAACTCTCAAATGGGATAGTAGACTCGCTGTACTCGGGCAAAGCGATTCTCGGCTTCAGAGGCAGCTCTGTAAATCTCCAACTCTTTGTACCTCGGGGATCAAAGGTATTTGACTTTGGTGGATATTCTGAATAGAACTTTAAGAACTGTAAAACTGTGGAGAAGTTAAGATTTGAGAGTAAGATTCTCTGATAATAGGATTGTAAGCTTTCTCTTTTTGGAACTGTTAATGTTGCGATTGACTCACCAACTGTAAATTACATGTCGGTTCTTTAATAAATCTATATATTTTTAGAATTGTCTCACATAAGACTTCTGTATCAAACTCGCAAACTCAATTTCTGTACACTCTTTGGTGAGGAGTTGCAGAATTCCGGGGAAGTTTTCCAGACCCTCATAATATCCGGAACGTTACAGTGTAGCTAAACTTATTAAAAGTGCTATCTGGAGGACGGTAACATTTTTAGGCTAAAATAAAAACAGAAAATGCTGGAAATACTCAGCAGGTCAGGCAGCATCTGTAAAGAGAGAAACAGAGTTAACGTTTCAGGTCGATGACCTTTCGTCAGAACTGGAAAAAAGCAGGAAATGTAACAGATTTTTAAGCAAGTGTAGTGGCTGGGAAATGGGGGAGGGTCATCGACCTGAAATGTTAACTCTGTTTCTCTCTTCACAGATGCTGCCTGACCTGCTGAGTATTTCCAGCATTTTCTGTTTTTATTTCAGATTTCCAGCATCTGCAGTATTTTCTTTTTTAACATTTTCAGGCTGTTCCTTTCCTTTAGGGAGAGATAGTCCGGACCTTTAGACCCAATTAAGCGTCTTTAGGATTCGGCTACCTCAAACTTTAGTTGAAAGTGAACGTCTGAGGAATACGCCTGATCCGGGGTAGCCCTAAAGGGGCTAGGACTAGTAATTATCCCTTCAAACAGTCTATAAAAAACTGTCCTATTGTATACATCGCACAATGCCCTTTGGTGCGATATGTGCACCACATCTATTAATTCACCCAGCCAACCTCTGGTATGATCAGATCTCAATATGTTATATTCTCATCAATCATACATGCTCAAAGAATTATATAATCAGTAAGCTGCGCACTGTTAAATTGAGAAAAATGTTTTTATTGATGAATGCTGTTTTACCACACTAATGTAAAAGTGCCTGGCTGATGGAGTCTGTGCTTGTGTGTAAAACTTTCTATCTTGATTTAGCACTCTTTTATAAGAACATAAGAAATAGGAGCAGTAGGAGGCCATTTGGCCCCTCGAGCCTGCTCCGCCATTCAATAAGATCATGGCTGATCTTCTACCTCAACTCCACTTTCCTGCACTATCCCCATATCCCTTGATTCCCTTATTATTCAAAAATCTATCGATCTCTATCTTGAATATACTCAACGACTGACCCTCCACAGCCCTCTGGGGTAGAGAATTCCAAAAATTCACCACCCTCTGAGTGAAGATATTTCTCCTCATCTCAGTCCTAAATGGCCGACCCCTTATTCTGAGACTGTGACCCCTGGTTCTAGACTCCCCAGCCAGGGGAAACATCCTCCCTGCATCTACCCTGTCAGGCCCTGTAAGAATTTTGTATGTTTCAATGAGATTACCTCTCATTCTTCTAAAGTCTAGAGAATACAGGTATGGTCTACTCATTCTCTCCTCATAGGACAATCTCCCATCCCAGGAATCAGTCTGGTGAACCTTCGTTGCACTCCCTCTATGGCATGCATATACTTCCTTCGGTAAGGAGACCAAAACTGTACACAATACTCCAGGTGTGGTCTCACCAGGGCCTTATATAATTGCAGTAAGATGTCTTTACTCTTATACTCAAATCCTCTTGTAATAAAGGCCAACATGCTTTCCTAATTGCTTGCTGTACCTGCATGTTAACGTTCAGTGATTTGTGTACAAGGACACCCAGGTCCCTCTGAACACCAACATTTCCCAATCTCTCACCATTTAAAAAATACTCTACTTTTCCTACCAAAGTAGATAACTTCACATTTCTCCACATTATATTCCATTTGCCATGATCTTGCCCACTCACTTAGCTTGTCTATATCCCCTTGAAGCCTCCTTGCATCCTCCTCACAACTTACAATCCCACCTAGCTTTGTATCATCAGGAAACTTGGATATATTACATTTGGTCCCCTCATCCAAATCATTGATATAGATTATGAATAGCTGAGTAGCAAGTACTGATACTTGTGGTACCCCACTAGTTCCAGCCTGCCAATCTGAAAATGACCCATTTATTCCTACTCTCTGTTTTCTGTCCGTTAACCAATCCTCAATCCATGCTAGTATATTACCCCCAATCCCATGAGCCCTAATTTTATTTAATAACCTCTTGTATGTCACCTTATCGAATGCCTTCTGAAAATCCAAATAGACCACATCCACTGGTTCCCCCTTATCTATTCTCTTAGTTACAATCTCAAAAAACTCTAACATATTCTCCAAACACGATTTCCCTTTCATAAATCTGTGTTGACTCTGCCCAATCCTATTATTATTTTCTAAGTACCCTGTTACCACGTCCTTAATAAGAGATTCTAGCATTTTCCCTACAACTGATGTCAGGCTAACTGGTCTGTAGTTCCCCGTTTTCTCTCTCTCTCCTTTCATTAATAGCGGGGTTATATTTGCTATCTTCCAATCTGGGGGAACCGTTCTATAATCTTTGGAATTTTGGAAAATGACAACCAACGCATCAACTATCTCTATAGGCACCTCTTTCAAAACCCTAGGATGTAGGCCATCAGGTCCAGGGGATTTATCGGCTTTCAGTCCCATTAATTTCTCTAGTACTATTTCCTTACTAAAACTAATTTCTTTCAGTTCCTCATTCTCGCTAGACCCTTGGTTCTCCACTATTTCCGGGAAGTTTTTTGCATCTCCTTCTGTGAAGACTGACACAAAGGGCTGGATTTTACCTGCCAAGACGAGTTGGGGGCGGGACTGCTGCCTTCCGGGTTCTAGTCCCGCCCCAGCGACGTCTGACGAATAGACACTATTTTCCCTTGATTGGCCTTGTTAAGCCCGCCCTGCGGGCTTGCTGGCCAATTAAGGGAAAGCCGGTGTCAGATGACGTCAGTGCATGATGCTTCATCTGCCAGTTTTCTTAAAGGGATAGGCCCCATCATTTTTTGACAGATGAATTGTCAGTGTTTGACAGCATTGAGGTGCTGCCAAACACTGACAATCACTGTCCAAAGGTGAGCCCTTGTACCCAGGCTCACCAATGACTCTCTCCTTAGGAGCAAACAGATGGCAGCTGCATGTGAGATTGCAGAAGCCATCTGTCAATTCTTCTGATCAGATGAGGCTTCACAGAAACATCAAATCTTGAGACCAGCAGATACATATAAACAGAATAAAAATATTTCTCACTACATTCTCTCACTTGTCATACTTACCTGTGCACCATTGCACCCATCACACTACCTCTGCAGCTGTCATTTGCACACTTACACTGCAGCAGACCCACAGCTCACCTCACTGCCCCTGGCGGGGTTTCCCACCATCGGGAAGGCCACATCAGCAGGCTGAAAATGGGGAAAAGCCTCTTAACTGCCTGTTAACTATCTGTTAACAGGCAGTTAATTGGCTGTAATCCCCTTCCCGCTGCTAGGAGACGGGTCTCTGCACGAGTCAGGGAACCGCCCCCCCCCCCCCCCCGGGAAGATGGTTCAGAGGCAGGTTTAGAACGGGGTTGGAACCCGCTCCCAATTTTTCCCATTTTCCCAGCATTCCCGTCTCCAAACCCATTTCCTCAGGGCTGGTAAAATCCAGCCCACATTATTTGTTTAATTTCTCTGCCATTTCCTTATTCCCTGTTATAATTTCTCCTGTCTCAGCCTGTAAGGGACCCACATTTACTTTCACTAATCTTTTCCTTTTTACATACCTATAGAAGCTTTTGCAGTCTGTTTTTATGTCTCTCGCTAGTTTACTCTCATATTCTATTTCTCTTTCTTTATCAATTTTTGGTCCTCCTTTGCTGAATTCTAAAATCTTCCCAATTCTCAAGCTTACTACTCTTTTTGGCAACATTCTAAGCCTCTTCCTTTGATTTAATACTATCTTTAACTTCACTAGTTAGCCATGGTTGGACCCATTTTCCTGTGGGTTTTTTGTGCCTTAAAGGAATGTATATTTGTTGTAAATTATGTATTAATTCTTTAAATGCTAGCCATTGATTCTCTACCATCATACCTTTTAATGTAGTTTCCCAATCTACCTTAGCCAACTCGCCCCTCATACCTATGTAGTATGCTTCATTTAGATTTAAGGCCCTAGTTTCGGATTCAACGAAATCACTTTCAAACTGAATATAAAATGCTATCATATTATGGTCACTCTTCCCTAAAGGCCCCTTTACTACAAGGTTATTAATTAACCCTTTCTCGTTGCACAATACTAGATCTAAAATAGCTTGTTCCCTAGTTGGTTCCTCAACATACTGATCTAGAAAACTATCTTGCATACATTCCATGAATTCATCCTCCACCCTATTACTACAAAGTTGCTGTGCCCAGTCTATATGTAGATTAAAGTCCCCCATGATTACTGTATTACCCTTGTTACATGCACCTCTAATTTCCTGATTTATACTCTGCCTTACATTACAACTAATATTTGGGGGCCTATAAACAACACCCACCAATGTTTTCTGCCCCTTGCTGTTTCTTAGCTCTACCCAAACTGATTCTACTTCTTCATTTTTGGAGCTAAGATCCTTTCTCTCTACTGTCTTTATCCCATCCTTTATTATTAGGGCTACCCCTCCTCCTTTTCCATTTTGCCTATCTCTTCTAAAAGTTAAGTATCTTGGAATATTTAGTTCCCAACCTTGGCCACATTGCAACCACGTCTCCGTAATGGCTATTAGATCAAACCTATTAATTTCTATCTGCGCTATTAATTCATCTATTTTGTTGCGAATGCTTCACGCAATCAGATATAGTGCCTTTAGCTTAAACTTATTTCCATTTTTCCCTGATGTCCCTTTAGTCACTGATGCCTTATTACCTTTGTTACTCTCTCTGTCCCTTTCTGACCCACTCTGCTTATTTTTACCCAAAACTCTGCTCTGCTCTAGAGCCTTGACATTTCTCTTGCTGTTTTTAATTTTTACTCTTTCCTGAATCCTCCCACCCGCCCTTCATTAGTTTAAAGCCCTGTCTACTGCCCTAGTTATTCGGTTCACCAGGACACTGGTCCCAGCCCGGTTTAAGTGGGTCCCAATGGAACAGCTCCCTGTTTCCCCAGTACTGGTGCCAGTGCCGAATGAACTGAAACCCCTTCCTCCCACACCACTCTTTGAGCCATGCATTTAAATCGCTAATCTGTTTGTCCCTATGTCAATTTACACGTGGCTCAGGTAACAATCCAGAGATTATTCCCTTTGAGGTTCTGCTTTTTAATTTGGATCCTAGCTCCTCAAACTCCCTCAGCAGAACCTCATTCCTAGTTCTACCTATGTCGTTGGTTCCTACGTGGACCATGACAACTGGATCCTCCCCCTCCCACTCCAAGTTCTCCTCCAGCCGCGAGGAGATGTCTTTAACCCTGGCACCGGGCAGGCAACACAACCTTCGGAACTCTTGGTCGCAGCTGCAGAGAACAGTATCTATCCCCCTGACTATACTGTCCCCTACCACAACTACATTCCCTTTCACTCCCCCACCTTGAATGGCCTCCTACAGCATGGTGCCATGGTCAGCATGCTCATCCATCCTGCAGGCTTTTCCCTCATCAACACAGGCAGCAAGAACCTCATACCTGTTGGACAAGGGCAAAGGCTGAGGCTCCTTCAGCACTGCACCTGGGGTCCCCTTACCTGCCTGAGTTGCAGTCACACCCTCCTGTCCCTGACCACTAACCAGACCTATACCACTACCTAACCTAAGGGGTGTGACTGCCTCCTGGATCAAAGTGTCCAGGTAATTCTCCCCATCCCTGATACCCTGCAATGTCTGCACCTCAGACTCCAGCTCAAAACCTCTGAGCTGAAGTGCCTCAAGATGCAGGCACTTACTGCAAACGTGGTTGTCCGGGATCACAATGCTTCCCACAAACTCCCACATGCTGAAGTTGCGGCACACCACCTGCACTGCCATCCCTATATGACCTTGATTTATTTAATTAAATTTAATTACATTTATAATTTGGTAACTTAGTTTACAGTGTAGTTCCTTGACTACTTACTTGATCTAGATTAAGTTAAGGGTACTGAAATTAAATATCTACCTGTAACACAAAGCACTGCAAGTAGTGTAGGCAAAAAGTAACAACTCCTTCCCCCTCTTCTCCAAATTCCCACTCTTTCCAAATTCCCAAATAAAACACTCTGTTTAAGTCCACTCCATTTTAATCCCGCTCTTTGCAGACTTTTAAAAAAAGTCAGATGAATGGTTGCTTAGGAGCAGGACTGAGGGTACTGTTGATAAGTTGCGATAGAGATAGCAAATCTGTGAAACTGTGATTGTACCTGAGCAGTTTGAACCATACTGGGAGTTTGCGAGTGTGCAAATTAAATGAATAAAGAATGACTTGGTGGAAGATCTACTTATGTTTTTTCTGCTTTCAGCAATCAATGTTATTCAAGCTCCTGTGGGTGTGCGAATGAGCTCCAAGTGTCTACTGGACATGCCTGGGGATGTCATTATCAAGTACTGGGTCACTGCAAATCATATAGTTACAGAATTTTTAATTATTCATTCTCGGGATACGGGTGTCACTAGCAAGGCCAGAATTTATTGCCCATCCCTAGTTGCCCTTAAGAAGGTGGTGGTGAGCCGCCTTCTTGAACCGCTGCAGTCTGTGGGGTGAAAGTACTCCCACAGTGCTGTTAGGGAGGGAGCTCCAGGATTTTGAGGCAGCGACGATGAAGGAACAGTCGATATATGTCCTAAGACAGGAGGGTGTGTGTGACTTGGAGGGGAACTTGGAGGTGATGGTGTTCCCATGTACCTGCTGCTCTTGTCCTTCTAGGTGGTGGAGATTGCGGGTTTGGGAGGAGGTGTCAAATGGAGGGAAAAAAACTGGAGTACCTCATGGTTGAACATAGTCCATGTACAAATATGATCTGGCCCATTCTTTCATAATGACTGAATAATCAATTCCTGTTATTAACTGAAATTCTGAGATTTTTAACAATGTTTTGGGTATTGTATCATATTACTCCGACTATTTAAAATGATGTCCTTTGGTTTATGGTGACTGAATTAAGTTGAATTCGGTTTTCTTTGTCGGAGCTTGCAGGATTTGTATTGGTGCTTTTGGGCATTGTATTATATGATTACGACAATTCTTATGACCTTGGCTGTGATTTTGTGTTTTGACCTTAAGATGTCTCATTTCCTTCACCTTGGCCGCCATTGCCTTCAGCTGCCTAGCTCTGGAATTCCCTCCCTAAACCTCTCTGCCTCTCTACCTCTCTCTCTTTCTTTAAGTTGTCCTTTAAAACCTACCTCTTTGACCAAGGTTTTTTTGTCTCCTGTCCTATATATCTCTTTAGGTGGTTCGGTGACAAATTTTGTCTTTGGGACATTTTACTACGTTAACGGCATTGTATAAATGCAAGTTGTTGTTGTATAACCTTTGGCAATCCGAGAACTCTGTAAAATTGCACAGCCCTTTCACATTGTTGGTCGCCCACAGGGAAGGAGATGAAACTGTTTGCTCGAGCAAGCAAGGCATGTGTCACTTGCTTCAACATTTAAGTGCTGCCAATTGACTCGTGTGGCTTATGTCACAAGTGGAACCTTGAAATTATCTTGAATCATAGAAGTTAAGGGCTGTTCTGACCTTCATGGTCACTGGAAATGCTATTCCTGTGGATGAATTTGGCTGCAGATCCCTTTACAGCATATGTCACAACTAAGTCAACTCAGTCGGAGCCTCCCTTGTGAACTGCAGCACGTGCAAGCACTGGAGATCGCACATGGAAAGAAAGAAAGACTTTTATTTAAATAGCACCTTTCACAACCACAGGACATCCGAAAGTGCTTTATAGCCCTCTGAAATGGCCGAGCAAGCCATTCAGTTGCATCAAACCATTGCAAAATAAAGTCACCACAGTGACTGCAGCGGTTCAAGAAGGCAGGCTGACCACCACCTTCTTGAGGGCAACTGGGGATTGGCAATAAATGCTGGCCTTTCCATTGACGCCAACTTCAGAGCTGTGCAGGCTCACTCAGCTGGCTGAGTGGCACCAACAAGGACACTGGCAGAGTGGATGGCGTGGGAGCTGGCATGTTGTTATCCTGAGAGAGGACAGCAGGTGCCTCTCCCATGGAGCAAAGGCCACTCTCCTGGCACTGCGCCTCAGCACTAATGTGGCTCTGCGTGAGAACAGAGTGCAAGAGTGATGCAACGCTCTGGAAACCCTATCTTCTTCTTCTTCTTCTTAGGCAGTCCCTCGGAACCGAAGATGACTTGCTTCCACATTAAAAATGAGATCTCAGGTGACTGATGAGCCCAATGCGGGACCTACAGTCTCATGGTGGCTGACACTGGCGTGTTCGTGGAGCTGACCACTCGTTCCATGTTGGACAGAATGGTCTTCATGCTCGGAGTGAAGCCCCGATATAAGTTGGAGCCGGACTCCCCCAGCTAGGGTCAGATTGAGTGATGGTGCATCTTCAGGAAGGCTGTCCTCCTCTTCCTATAGTGGCAGAGGCATGTCCAGATTTTCAGCACCTGAAATGAAAAAGAGAGACACGAGTTAGCTTTTAGTGTAAAGGGAGAGCAGAGGAAGAAGTGGCTGGTGGAAGCAGCTGCAGTTTGTCATGAAGACTATGTAGATTGAGATAGAAGAAGGAAAAAGGAGGTTTAAGTGTGAAGAAACCCTGCATGACATCTGCTCCAGCATTGCCATCCACCATGACCCTGGCTCTTCCCCTTGCCCATGATGGCCAGCACGTTTTCTTGCATAGGGGAGAGAATATGCATGCAAGCTTGGCCTCCTTCGGTCTCCTGCCTCAAGTTGTGCACAACCTTCTCCTGCAAGAAAGAAGGGAGTGTGTTAGTGACATCCTTGTGAGATGTTTAGAGAATATGCCTGTTATGGTCAAATAGTTGGTGTGCATAGTATGTAAGATGTGAGATGTGGCAAAGGGAAGGTTGCAGTAGTGGTGAGTGTGGAGGTGGAGTGCAGTGATTGGAGGAGGGGATCGGGAGTAGTGAGGCTGGAGGTGGTGGAGGTGTGAGTAGAGTGTTAAAGATCAACATTCTTAACTTGACAACTCTAGTGAGGTCATTGAACGTTTGCCAGTATTGCCGCCATGTCCTGGGAGCTGAGCTCTTGGCATTGACATCCTCTACAACCTCTTCCCACTGGCAGTGGAGATTTTGTCTGGAGGGCTTTCTATCCCCCTGGGAGGAACAGGATCTCCTTCCTTTTGTCCCGCACCTGCACCAGGTCCTCCAATGGAGAGAACCTGGGTGCCCAGCCTCGGATCTCTTCCAGCCATTTTCTTCAATCTGGGAAGTTTCAATGCTGTCTACAGCCAGAGTGCACCTTCCAAGTTATGAGGCGCTGGTTGCCTTTAAGTGGTGCCAGACATGTCTGATTTCGCACCCCCTCCCTAATTCAGGTGCGTTCGAATTTCTGGGTCCAAGTTTTAAACTCTAGGTGGGGTAATTTTGACTCCGACGATAGTGTAAAACGGGTGATAGCGAATGGGCAGCCCGTTTCACATCTCTCCCGAGTTTCATTTCCACTAGTGGCCGATTCACTATCACCTGTTCAAGACTATCACACAAAGTCAGGATTATCGCCCACCCACCAGCCATTTTATATGCTTGGAAAAAGCCAACTCACATTCTGGGTTAAGCATTTAACAAGGGTATTCACCATCTCTAGTGTATTGAAATTTTTATTCATAAATAAAATCTTCTGCCAGATGTTTTGAAATCTAGTATGTAACACAATTTATTGACCATAAGAGGTGCCATTGTTTCTTTTACCTGTAGTGCATTTTGGATAGTTTGGCATCATTGTGCTTGCGGAAATTTAACAGACATTTGTTTCATATTTTTCCTGGTCGAAGCACAAACCATAATAATCTGCACTTAATGTGAAAGATCTACTTAGACTAATTGCGATGTAAATCTGGAGACAAAATCTAACTTAAAAGAACAGCATAGTTATTATCGAATACTGCTTTTTAAGTATAGATTATTTTGGGCGAAACCTTTCTCTGTAATTTCTTTTCAAAATAGAAGCCCGCGTGCTTTGATGGATAGCTTAAAAATGTAATCTGAAAGAGCAAGGCCAGCAGTTTTGGCCTGCAACCTTTTAATCACTTCTCTGTGGCTCCTTTCACAGTTGGAACTGTCCTTAAGATATTTCGAAATGCCACAAGATAGAAAAAAGAAGCGGTAAGTATACTTTTAAAATGTAACACTTAGTCCTGATATTGGCCATGCCCTCGTGAAAAATGTTGGGTCAAGGAATGTTGGGTTTTATGCCATTCGCTACGACTGTAATTTTCCCAATTCAGCGTTTAACAAACTGTAACTTAAAAATAGACCTTCAACAACCTTCTCTCAAGCGGATATAAAAAAACCCGTGGCACTATTTTGAAGAGCATGGGAGTTATCCCCGGTGTCCTGGCCAATATTTATCCCTCAACCAACATCACTAAAACAAACTATCTAGTCATTATCACATTGCTGCTTGTGGGAGCTTGCTGTGCGCAAATTGGCTGCCGCGTTTCCTACATCACAACAGTGACTACACTTCAAAAAGCACTTCATTGACTGTAAAGCGCTTTGGGATGTCCAAAGGTCGTGAAAGGCGCTATAGAAATGCAAGTCATTGTTTTCTTCTTTCTTCCCCATCGGAAGTTTTCTTAAACATTTTTTTCCACAAATTCAACTACCTATCTTTCGCTTAGTCATTCACATCTAGTTGCCAGTAACAGCATTAAAATTAAATACCTTCAGCTATAACAACTGGAAGCATTTATATGGAGCAATCTGACCAATCATAATATCTAAAAATAACTCCTGTTGTGTTTAAAATATCTAATTAAAACTATATTAATGCATTCTAAAGAAACAAAGACTTGCATTTATATAGCGCCTTTGATGGCCTCAGGATGTCCCAAAGCGCTTTACAGTCAATGAAGTACTTTTGGAGTGTAGTCACTGTTGTAATGTAGGAAATGCAGTCGCCAATTTGCGCACAGCAAGCTCCCACAAACAGCGATGTGATAATGACCAGATAATCTGTTTTTGTTATGTTGATTGAGGGATAAATATTGGCCAGAACACCAGGGATAACTCCCCTGCTCTTCTTCGAAATAATGCCATAGGATCTTTTACGTACACCTGAGAGAGCAGACGGGGCCTCGGTTTAACGTCTCATCCGAAAGACGGCACCTCCAACAGTGCAGCACTCCCTCAGTATTCTAGAAATTATAACTGTCCAATTAATTTCTTTCCACAATTTTCCTGCTTGCGCACTGTTCATGTCTTGCAGCTTCCAGGTGATGATGAAACTGTCTCAAAGATTTGAACGCAATGGTGTGATCTGTCCATCAAGATCAAGGAGCAGGACACACATCATTTGTACCACTTCAACCATCTCTGTGTCATTACTGTTCATATATGTGTTACATTATGACACGAGTATCAAATGAAGGAATTAATGATAGCATTTGAGCCTTTCCTACCGTGCAGTAGTTAACACTGTGTAATGCCAGTGGGCAAAGTAATGAACTATTGTTTACCAACAGCATAAACTGACAGCCAAATCATAGAATGATAGAATAATACAGCATAGAGGGAGGCCATTCAGCCCATCGTGCCTGTGCCAGCCTTTTGTTAGAGTTACCTAATTACTCCCAGTCCCCTACTCTTTCCCCCTAACCATGTATTTTTTTCCTTCAAGTATTTATCGAATTCTCATTTGAATGTTACTATTGAATCTTTCAGGCAGTGCATTCCAGATCATTACAACCTGCTGTGTAAAAAATGTTTCCTCATGTCGTCTCTGGTTCTTTTGCCAATCACCTTAAATCTGTGTCCTCTGGTTACCGGCTCTTCTACCACTGGAAACAGTTTCTCCTTATTTACTCAATGAATGAGATATTAGGGCCAAAAGCTTGGCCAAAGAGATAGGTTTTAAAGAGCATCTTAAAGGAGGAGAGTGAGTTTAAAATGACAACAGTATACGTTGCAGCCTCCTCAACCAGTGATTGGAGTGACTTTCAGCATAGAAGAGGCTGAATTGTACCTTCACTTGTATAGACAAGCATTTTCTAGTAAGGGGGGTCACAACGTGATCAAGATCAGAAACTATAGCTCATGTAGCGCTGCTCAGGAGTAATGAACAATGACAGCAAGTAATTTGAAGATATCAAAAAATGTCATTTCAAATGATTGCTTTTACTTGTATGCATATACAATAAGCTCGAGGAACAGCACCTCATCTTTCAATCAAGCACTTTACAACCTTCCGGCCTCAAAATTGAGTTCAACAACATTAGATCATAACCACTGCTCCCATTTTTCGGACAGCAGGTGCTGGTAATGGTTCTGCTGTTGCCATTTACATCTCCTCGAGACACATCTTTTGTTTCTTTACTTGTCCCATTACCATCTCCTTTTGCCTTGCACCGTCGTCCCTTTTGTCATTTAAGGGGGAGAAATTTCCCTCCTTTGCACCTCCTGTGGGGGCATTAATGGGGCGCAAAGGCCTTTTCACCCGGGCACGGCACTGACCGCGCCTCCCGCCAAATTCCGCGGGAGGTTAGCGGCGGCGCTACCGGATTGCGCCCCCGACCTCATGCGCCCGGAGATCGCGACGTCATCTCCGGGCGCATCGCCCCGGCCAAAAATTCCCCGTCGCCCCCTGCAGCAGCGCCGGGCGATGGCAGCGACTGCTGCAGGGGACACGAGCAGGGCGGCCGGCCGCTAGCGGGGCAGAAGTTAAAGGTGAGGGGGCCGGCCACCCTGACAAAAAAGTTGGATTTTTAAAAAACTTTTTTTTTGCGCCTCCGGACGCAGGGTCCGTGCCACGATCGGTCACTCTGCTGGACTGGCGGGCTGATTACGCGGCGCCCCCGCTCCCCGGTGGTCCAGGTAAGTTTTTAAAAAGCTGCAGAGTTCGCAGCGTGGGGCCCTTCCCTTTAACTCAGGGAAGAGCCCCTGCAATGCAGCAGCGCCACACTTGGCCACTCGTGGCGCTGTTGAGCTCATCGCCCCGGGTGCTCCCGGGTCATGTACTTCCTCCCCTTGCACTCCAAGAATGAAGTGGAATGCTTGATTTAGCGCTCCACTTCCCTCTTGGATCAAAAAATGGGAATTTCAGAGAGGCTGGAAGAGGCTAGCGCCTGGTGCTAACTTTTCCAGCTTTTCTAATTTAGCGCCCCAAACGGGGCTCGAGGGGAATTTCTCCCCCTTAATCTTTCCTGCTCTTCAACCTATCAGAGACCTTTTGTTTATTCCTCCCCTCCTCCCCCCATCCCTCTTTCCCTGCCCCTACACTTGCTTAAAAACTGTTAAATCTCTAACTTCTTCCAGTTCTAATGAAAGGCCATGTACTGTACCTGAAACGTTAACTTTGTTTCTCTCTCCACAGATGCTGCCCGACCTGCTGAGTGTTTCCAGCATTTTCTGGTTTTTTTTTACAGGCAAGTTTCCTAATGTAATGTCGCTAAAACACAGGACCACAGAGCGAGATGAACTGAGGTTTGATCACAACTCAATGCATTTTTCAGTCTAGATCAAGTGAATTATGGAGACATTGGGTATCTCCTTACTGGGGGAAGGTAAAACCAGAAGAGGGAATGCTGCCTTCACAGTGCCTTAAGCCTCTTGGTAGCTGATCTATTGATGGAGGTCTGGGCACAGACTACACACACGCATTCGTGATGGGAGGGGTATGTACAACAACAACAACTTGCATTTATATAGCACCTTTAACAACAACAACTTGTAGTTATACAGCGCCTTTAACGTAGTAAAACATCCCAAGGTGCTTCACAGGAACGTAATCAAACAAAATTTGACACTGAGCCACAAAAGGAGATATTAGGACAGATGACCAAAAGCTTGGTCAAAGAGGTAGATTTTAAGGAGCGTCTTAAAGGAGGAGAGAGAGGTAGAGAGGTTTAGGGAGGGAATTCCAGAGCTTAGGGCCCAGGCAGATGAAGGCACGGCCGCCAATGGTGGAGCAATTAAAATTGGGCAGGCTCAAGAGGCCAGATTTGGAGGAGCGCAGAGATCTTGGAGGGTTGTAGGACTGGAAGAGATTACAGTGATAGGGAGGGGCGAGGTCATGGAGGGATTTGAAAACAAGGTTGAAAATTTTAACATAGTAATAATGTCCCAAGGCGCTTCACAGGAGCGTTATCAGACTAAATCTGACACCGAGCCACATAAAGAGATATCAGGACAGGTGACCAAAAGCTTGGCCAAAGAGGTAGGTTTTCAGGATCGATTTAAAGGAGGAGAAAGAGGCGGGGGCTGGGAATTCCAGACCATAAGTTCTAGCCATCTGAAGGCACGGCTGCCCATGGTGGAGTGATGGAATTCGGGGATGCGTAAGAGGCCAGAATTGGAACTCACAGATCTCGAAGGATTGTTGGGCTGAAAAGGGGGGATACATTATAATGAAAATGCATTAAAAAATACACAATAACTCATCTTAATTAATTCATAGTGCAAAATTAAAGCTATTTTATGATGTGGGATTTGACAGGTGTTGAATTATTAGATATCCCATTATTCTGTCGTTCATCTCCTAAAAGCGGTGATTCATCAGTGCTGGCAATCCTCCATTACTTTGCTTAAGCGGCCATTCCTTACAGTGAGTCTGAATAATGAATATTGGCAAGCTATTTGCTTGTGTGGGCATCACATCGTGTTCTTCCCGCTTGTCAACGGACATGTATTCTCCAGTAAGGGGTATAAGGTTATCTAGTTATGGTATCAGGCTGCGCCATTTGTGCGTAATGTAAGGAAGAGCGCTGAATGAGAATCGAGGGGGAAAACCAGTGGGGACTGATTACCATGAGAACACGACAGGCTGGACACTGCAAGAGAGGCACCTCGGAATAAAGTACTTTGGTTGTCAGTGTGCTGTGCCTGAGCAAAATCTGTCTGTTGCAATAGAACAAGGCGGGGGTGGGGGGGGGGGGGTCACTGGATAAGATTCGGGAGCAGGAATTCCTCCCATCCAGCCTAGGGCACTGAAGCGAATTGTAGATCCCCTACTGCTGCACCGGCTTCAATCAGCTAATTCAGCAAAGCCCAGGGAACAAACCTGTGATTACCCTCATCTATACAGCTTATTAAGCACCAGGTGGTGCATTTATACACTAACCCAGCCGAGAGTCGTTCCATTATCCAATATTGTTTCATATTGTTAACCCGCTCTAGAGTGTGGTGCTGGTATTGATGTTGTTTGCAGTTTTCATTTGGAGGATAAACAAGTTATAATGATTACAACATTAAGATGGATTCCAGCACACTGGTTATGCTTGGCATTCTTTGTATTTTGAAAATGTATCTTTAATCAAAAAGATACCTGTTTTGACAACAATAATTGAAAAGTATTTTCGTTACAATATATCGTATTGATTTACATTCTCTACTCTGCCATTGAATATGTTGAACTGTGGCAAATACAGGTCTCTATAAATAACTTGCCGTCAAGCAGTTGCCATGGTAACCGCAGGCCTGAAGCCTCGGTGTGATTTATACTGATGATGCATGTTGATGGAGTGAAAGGGAAGCTGGTCAGTCCTCATCGTAAAACGTACACAAAAACCCTGGCCCCCCTGATCCCTGTAGATCTGGCAATCTATCTCCATTATGGTCTGTCGTGATTGTGTCGGGACTAGTCTATTACCATGCCAAGTCTGCAGAGTGGGGTTTTGGTAAAAGGTTATCTGTGAGAAACATTTGATAAGTTAACGAATGAAAGAGCACTTTGTGACTGCAAAATACACACATTCTGCTGCTCTATGTCCTGCCTAAGGAATGTGTGCGTGTTGTAGCAGTTACAGAGTTAAAACAATGTAAAGGAGGCACTGTTAAACGGAGATGTTTTGAGTTCTACATGAAAGACCATTGTGCTATTTATGTAGATTAAGAGGCTGTTTATTTTCCGCTGGTATTTACCTCTATTCAAGAGTAGATCGGGGCATATATATTATATATTATTATTATATATTGAATAGACCCATGTTCAAATTTACTTTTCCGAGTGTGGTGGGTACTCAATGTCAGGACCCTGTGAAAGTATCTCCACCGCTTCACCACAGTACAGTCCTTTTATTTTACATCCAAGGTAAAAGAGTTAACTGAGGTCCCAGAAGAAATGGCTCACTTGCAGACTTTGCTGTTCTTCTTTAAGGTGATGAATCAGCCTGGCTGTAATCCAACTCTCAGTCCAATGAGCACATTGTGGAATCAATAAGAGTAATGGCATGAGCTGTGATATGACTAACGCAGATGTTGTGCCTGCTCAGTCCCCGGGTATTTAAAGACTCCTTTCTCCTGGTTGACCAATTCCCTGTGGTAGTAACTTGCCCAGTTCCTTCAAGTAAATTTAGTAGTAGTGCCCCGAGATGTGAAAGGGGACAGCTGCTGGCAGTCGGCCAAAATAAAAAGGGCCGCCCGACACCTGCCCTTTAAATTGCGCTGCCGCCCGCTACCACCGCCACTGCAAAACCGCCCTGATCCTGTCGCACATATCGCCCGGCGATAGGTCAGACCATAATGTCCACCTAATCAGAATTTAGTACAATGCAGTTTCTCATACACATCAATAGAAAAGTACCAGAAAAGCATGACCCATGCTGATAATCTAAAACCCAAGTGTACTGAAGCCAAGATTTGTGACATCACCTCCAGCACATAGTCCCATTCCACTTAGGTTTGGACTGGGTATAGGAAACTCCAGCTAGGTGCAAATTTTAGAAGTGCCAAAGTGGTTCAATAGTCCTGCCGGGAACTTTGTGAGCACATTTATGACTCCTTTTAATGTTTGCGAAGTATTGCTTCTGACAGGTTTCAACTCAATTAAATCAGTTGCCTAGTGAGTGCAGCTCTGCCCATGCATGCCTACTCTGATTTGCTCAGTTTAATTTGTGTAATATTAATGTAATAACTTTATGCATAAGTAAAACTACAATACAGTATATGATTAATATTTTGACATGATAGACATTTTATTCATCTTGCCAAAGTAAAAAGTTTGGTAAGCTTTGAAATGCACTCAGTGAAAGGAAGAAGGGTATCAGAGGGGGTTATACAGCATTGGTAATGTATCGTCTGACAATGTTCCTGAAGTATATATATATATATATCTATATATATATATATAAAGAGTACTGCCAAGAAATTAATTATCTTTCCTTAAATGTTAGTGAATATATTTACCTGTGTTTTTTTTACCGTAAACGATGGACCGGATTTTACGGTCAGCGACGAATGAACGGCGCTCACCATTCAGTACACTTACTCTTGCCCACAGACTTACTGTGGGCTTTTGCACTGTGACTTGCGATAATTCGAGAGTCAAAACAGCGCGTCGCCCTCTACAGGGGATCTGGGACCTGTGTGAACAGGACAAGCAGCGGTGTGTCTCCTCAACCAATCAGATTGAAGAATCCTCACTGAGCCATGCAGAGCCTGAACCAGGAAGTGTCAGTTAGAATACTTAATTCAATGTCAAATCATGTACAGAAAGCAAAATAAAGATAGGGAAAGAAAGATGGGATTAAGAGAGAGAGATAAAAGAGACAGAAAGAAAAAGTAAAAAACATATTGGGCTTGAAATTGTGTTGCTTTGCGCCTCTCGTTAGCGCCCCTGGGCGTGGCGCCGCTAACGCTGCCTGCAAAATTCAGCGGGAGGTTAGCGGCGGTGGTAGTCAGTAGCGCCCCGCTCTGCTGCACTGGCGCTGATGACGTCATCGCCGTGCACAGCGGCCCGTTTGCACCCCTGACCTATTGCCGGGCGATATGTGCGACAGGATCAGGGCGGTGGCGGGCGGCGGCGCAATTTAAAGGGCAGGTGTCGGGCGGCCATTTTTATTTTGGCCGACTGCCAGCAGCTGTCCCCTTTCACATTTGTATGCGGGGTGCCGGCCGCGATCACTCAGCCCGGCACTCCTCTTGAGTGCCGGGCTGTTTCCACGGCACCCCCGCTCCCCGGTGGTCCGGCAGGGCCCCGGCGCATGCAGCACTAGGCCCCTCCCCTTTAATCAGGGGAGGAGGCTGCAACGACGCGGCAATGATGCGGAGCTACGTGCCACCACACATGGCACTGCTGCACGTAGCGCCGCGACATTGTGTAGCAGCGTCCCACTCCACCTCCTTCTCGGGGCGCTACTACTAAATGTACGGGGTAGGGGGGCGCTAACTTTTTCGGGGTGCTAAAATGAGCGCCCCGGCGAGGTTAGCACCCCAAAATGGGCTATACCCAATTTCCCCCCCATAATTTTTAATTAAAATTTTTTAATTTTTTTAAATCTCCCACAGCTTCAGCGCCTCATTATCATATTTAAAATGACAACCCACCTCCTGGCAGCGGGTTGGCTGCCCGCCCCCGTCCCGCCTGAGTAAAAGGTGAAAGTGGGCGGGTTGGCGGCGGGTTGGGGTAGGGATTTAGATTTTTTTAAACTTGAACTACCCCTACGCTCCTAACCCACCCATCTTTTCATGTTAAAATCCCCCCTATTACCACTGTTGAAAGGTCGTCGACCTGAAACATTAACTGTTTCTCTCTTCACAGATGTTGTCTGACCCGCTGAGTGTTTCCCGCATGTTCTGTTTTTAATTCAGATTTCCAGCCTCCGCAGTATTTTGCTTTTGTTTCATTGTCCCTTCCTTGCTCTTGTAGTCAATGCAGCAATATAAAATCCAAAGCCTCCTTTGCCCTTTCTATAGCTTTTCCACCTTAAATCCTGTTTCTAAAGTTCTGCATGCACTTAGTGAGAGAGAGAACAAAACTGTCTCAACACAGATCCCTGGGTTACATCTGCCAATCCAAAAACCATCAATTTAACCTGACTCTTTGCCTTCTATCCTTCAGTGATCCCTTCATCTGTGCCGCACTTTACCTTTAATACTATGCCTTGCAATCTTTGCCTCATACTCTTTTTTCAAGTCCAGCTAATGCATTTGCGCTTCTCGAAGCTCAATAATTTCGTCAAAAAACTTGACTAAATTTCTCAAGTGTGACCCACCCATTACAAATCCACGTTGATTGTTTCTGGTTTCTGGTGTTCACTATATACATATGTCTGTCTGGTCCTCTGTTAAATGGTTTACTTTTCATCGAACTGTCCTTGACCATTACTGTTACTCTATTTTTTCTATTTTGATTGTATCACCAACCATGACATTGCGTAAGTTGTGAATGTGTAAAATGGGCATCTTGGCTTTATACAATGGGACTGGGAACTGGGCAACAAATTCCAGAATGTTTTGATCCTCACTCCTCTGTATTTCTATTCTGTCTCATATTTGCAATGTGACATTCATTTGCATTTAAAAACCATTTAAAAATCTGTTGCAATTTGGATTAGGAGATAAACTCTCTACCAAGTGACATTACAAAAAGGTCACGTTGCCTTTTGCCTTCAGAGGAAAAAGTCACCAAGTTTTAAAGACATAAATCTCATTTACACTGATGACTTTATGCTCATCTAAATCTAATATAATTTAACAAGTCTCTGGTGTGAACCATCGGTATTAAAAGATATTGGTATGAACATGACAAAGATTGCAAGCTGGTGGATAGAATCAGAGAATCATAGAATGGTTACAGCACAGAAGGAGGCCATTCAGCCCGTCGAGCCCGTGCCAGCTCTCTGCAAGAGCACTTCAGCTATTCCCACTCCCCCGCTCTTTCCCCGTAGCCCTGCAATTTTTTTTCCTTCAGGTACTTATCCAATTCCCTTTTGAAAGCCACCATTGAATCTGCCTCCACCACCCTTTCCTTGTCCTTTTGCATAGCTAGGCTAAACCTTATGATACTATGATCTCTGATGGCACTAGCAGTCAACAACATAGTGTGGGCCAGACCTGGTCTTTGGAGAGCATCTCTGCTGGGTCATGTTCCAAAGAAGCATTGCACCTTAGTCCTACTCAAGACAGCTCCTGAAATCACCCAATCACCTGTACGGGTTTCATGTGTAAGTATCTATGCATACAGGGCTAACATATCTTCAATTGATTTCCCTAATTAAATAAGGGAATTATGATGTGTCTTCTGCCATTTTGATGTCAAATGGTTTACCAATGTCCTTTAGGGAAAGGACCTGCCACTCCCCACTTCCCCCCTTCCCCTGCCCACACACACACACAGTCTGGTCCACACTATTACGATAACAAAATACTGCGGATGCTGGAAATCCGAAATAACTCTGTTTCTCTCTCCACGGATGCTGCCTGGCCTGCTGAGTTTTTCCAGCTTTTTCTGTTGTTATTTCTGGTCCACACTATGTTGTTCACTCCTAGTGCCCTCAGGAAAACTAGGGATGGGAAATAAATGCTGTCAGTGTTGCCCACATGCCAAAGGCATGCAAGGTGTTGGGCCAGTTGGCAATATGAACATTGCTTCTCAACAGAGGCAAGTAGCCTTTCTGACCTCTAGCAATGCAGCCCTTCATTGCTGGCCTGTCTAGCCCTTCCCCAGCCACCTTTGCAAGGTATGGTGGTTAGAGAACAGTTGCAAGCTATAACTGGAGACCAACTGCACAAGGTGGTGTTTTTATGCTATTTACAGAATCAACCCCACAACATATTCAACAGTTCCTACAGCCCGAGACACTTGAATTCTGTAATATGTGCAGCATTAAATCCTACCCCACAGGACCCACGTTCTGTACTGTAGAGTTACTTTGCATGAATGAACAGAAAAGTACTCTGAAGCCATCCCTACTGCTGCACGTGTCATCCACCTAGGATCTGTTCACTTTACAGATACAAAGAATATGGGGGAGAAATTCAATATAGCCCAGGAACAGGCGGTAACGTTTGAAAAGTTTGAGAATTAGCACCAGGCGCTAATGAATCATGCTGCACGCAAAATTGAGTCCATCATTCAAAGAAAGGATTGGAGCGCTAAATCAAGCGCTAATGGCCTAGCTCAGTGGCACTACACTCAAAGCGCTAACCAATATCAGGTGCAGTCTAATCACGAGTCATCATTGCCACATGCTCTTTCCAGTTCTTAAAGGGGAGGTTCATTGATGCTGCAGAACCTCATTCTCAGCATTGCTGGCTGTGAACCTGTGTCAGCAAGAAGGAGCAGGCCAAGCCCAAGGAGCCGAACGACTCAAGCAGGTGTCATGATGGCAGATCCACGCCCCAGGGAGAGAGCCCACAGATTTTCGGACCAAGCATTGAAGGAGTTGGTGTCCGCTGTGGAGAGACGGAGGGCGGTGCTCTACCCGACAAGTGGCAGGAGGCCCTCGCCGCAAGTCTTCCGTACCATGTGGAGGGAGGTTCCCCAGCATGTCTTGGGCAGCACTGTGGTCCCCAGGACCCACACATAGTGTAGAAAGAAATTTAATGACCTCACTCGGGTGGTCAGGGTGAGTCAATGCTTCAACAAATGCTACATACCACCGTCTGAACCACAGTCTGCACACACTGCCCAAAGCACCACACCCCCAGCACTCACCCACCAACAATCTCTACCTACCAACACTCACACCCACATCTCACACCTTGCACACAATGATAGCTATTCAACAATGGCAGCTATATCATCCTCACACATTGCTCCACACTCACTCACACACTTTCCTTTCTCTTGCAGGCCAAAGTGGCTCATAACAGGAGGGAGCAGGAGCGCACAGACCGGGGACAAGCCGACACCCAATCACTGTCTGCGCTGGAAAATAGAGTGCTGGAGGTTATTGGGTGCCAGGTGGTGGGCGACATGGCCACCGGCGACGTTGACCCCCTTGGGGACAACAACAGTATGTTCATCCATATTCCTTCTTCTCACATCCCACCTCCCCCTCACTCCACAAGCGTTTCGCACTTTCCAGATAATCATGCTGTAAGCATGCATGTCCCCCTTTCTGCCCTCCTCCCCTCATCTTAACCTGACTCTTGTGCCTTTATGCTTTCAGATAATCAGCAAGCACCTGAGCAGCCTGTCCCTGAGAGCACCGTAGAGAGTGAGGCAGGAGAAGAGGAGGAGGAAGAACACATCGCGTCACTGCATGTCTCACCCGCAGGCACCAGCTCAGATACTGGCACTACACGTTCTTTAGAGGCTAGTATAATAGTGGGATCTGCACAGGGTGATGCACTGGGTACGAGTGGGCTGCAGCAAGGCCAGGGGTATAGGGCAGCTCAGGGGCCAGCTCCCCAGAGGGCGAGTTCGCGCACGAGTTCTGCTGCACAGGACTCAGATGAGGACCTCAATGGGGAGGCCTTTAGAAAAAGGGTGATGGGCATGCACACGGAGATGATAGGTGCAATGGCAAGGGTGCCCAAGAGCCTGTCGCCAATGGTAAGGAGTGTGGAGGAGTCCGCCTCCAACATTGCACAAAGCTCTGCTCACACCATGGAGCCCATCATTTCCGGTCTGCAAAGGATGGAGACCATGGTGACCCAGACCTGATGCCGCGTGTGATGGGCAATCTGGCAGCTTCCATTGCAGCACAGGCGGAAGCCAGGCAAAGTCTTAGTGCTGTAATGCAGTCTATGGTTGGTGCCATTCAACCTCAGACTGCTCTCATGCAGTCTCAGCTTGATGCCACGCAAGCTTTGACTGCTGCCATTGTGGCTGGGTCTACCACCGTCGACTGGGGCTTTCACGGTGTTGCAGCAGGCCAGCAATCTGTGCTCCAACATATTGCTAAGGATGCAGAGGTGCTGCCCTGGGGGAGTGGCAGTGGATCAGTGGAGCAGGAACCTGCTGTCCTCTCTCAGGATGACAACATTGCTGCTCCCACCACTGGCACTCCGCCATTGCCCTTGTCACTGCCTGTCACCCAGCCAGCCCAGACTGCTGCCGCCCATGCTGAGGTGGTGCAGTCTACAGCCGGGCCTTCCAGGTCCAGAGTTGGTTGAGGGCGTCCTGCAAGGCCATCTGGAGTCTCCCGCACGGACACTCAGCAGCCTTCCACCAGCCCTGCTGCAGCCACTGAGCCAGCACTTTGTAGGAGCACTAGAGTAGGCAAAGATACAGTAACGAGAGGCACTAAGGGATTGTACAAGGGTGAATGGTTAATATTGTTGTTGTAAATATGTGTTCACTGATTATTGATACATTTAATAATTCAGTTTGGATTATTTTGTGGTGTCTCTCATTTCAGCTTTGCGCTGTGATATGGTCTGCGACAGGGATGGAATGATGGGGATGTGGTGAGCAACGGGGATCTGGTGTTTAATTTATTGGAACCCCTGTCACGGAAGGCCGATTGAGTGACTGCCTCCTCCTTCGCTCCTGTTCCTCCTCCTCCTCCTCGTCCTCCTTGTCTTCCTCTTCCTTCTCTTCCTCCACGTCCTCCTCCTCTCCCTCTTCCTCCTCCTGAGGTGGTCCCACAATCCCTGGTGGCAAGGGCTGCGCCCTCATGATGGCCAAGTTGTGGAGCATGCAGCAGACCACCACGAAATGGGACACCCGCTCAACCGAGTACTGGAGGGCTCCTCCCGAGCGGTCAAGGCAGCAGAACCATTGCTTGAGCACCCCGAAGGTCAGCTCGATGATGTTCCTAGTGGCGGCATGGCTCTCATTATATGAGTGCTGGGCAGGAGTGATGGGGTTGCGGAGGGGCGTCATGAGCCAGGTGGAGAGCGGATTGCCCTTGTCTCCGACCAGCCAGCCGCGGGCTTGACGTGGTGGCTGGAAGTGTGCTGGCACACTGGTCTGGCGCAGGATGAAGGCATCGTGGCTGCTGCCTTGGATAGCGGGCATTCACATTGAGAATTCGCTGTCTTTGGTCGCACACCAACTGCACATTAAGTGAGTGGTAGCCTTTGCGGTTACGGAAGATGTCAGGATTGTTATGTGGTGCCCGTAAAGCCACGTGGGTGCAGTCAATGGTACCCTGCACCATGGGGAATCTGGCTATCCTGGCAAAGCCACATGCACGCTCGTCCTGCTTCTCTCTGGTGATGGGGAAGGAAATGTAATCCCTTCTCCTACTGTAGAGAGTCTCTGTGACCTCCCGGATGTAGCGATGGGCGGCGAACTGTGAGATGTTACCTATATCTCCTGTTGCAGACTGGAAGGATCCGCTAGCGAAGAAATTGAGGGCGACGGTGACCTTGACTGCCGATGAGAGAGCCGTGGTCATCCTGATCTGAGGCTCGAGGTGTGATTGCAGGAGGTGGCAGAGTTCTGTGACCACCTCCTTGGTGAAGCGGAACCTTCTAATACACTGCTCCTCGCTTAATTGGAAGTAGGAGAAGTGCTCTCGGAATACCCTCGGAGGGTAAGGCCTCCTGTTGAGAGTCCTGGTGGCCCTCCTCCTCCCTCTGGCCACATGTTCCAATCTTTCTCGCTGTCTGCGCTCCCTCTGCCGTAGATCCTGGAGAGCGAGGCTGACTGCCACTACAGCCCCCATTAGTGTAACCTAATGTAGCACTTTGATATGTTGTGAGAATAAATGTCACTAATTTTTAGTAACCACAACACTCCAGAGACTAAATAACCTTTAAATGACTGATTTAAGCTGTTACACAATGTCAAACTGACAAGAAAGCAGTGAAACAGCACTAACCTGAGAGCTGCGACTCATTACTCATGGTCCCTTTAAGTAGCGTCCCTGGAGCCGGCTACCGACTGCTTCACGCTTCCTCTCCCTGTCGCTGTCGGGGCGAGGCGTTAATGCAGGGAGTGACAATGAATTTTGCAGATCGGGCGCCCAGTGAGTGTTACACGCTCACTGATGTCACAATCTGCCTGGCGCTGAAGTCCCTGGTGCTAACTCGTAGCAGCGGTGCTACGGGGGGCCGGATTTGGCGTGCGTCACTGGATTCACCTTGCTGCGGCGCTACTGCCTCAGCGCCCCGTTAGCGCCCCCTTCAGGCACTAACTGGAGCCGCTAAGGTACCGAATTTCTTCCCCTATGAGTTCTAATTTGTAGGTTAATTGCAAATTTGTAACTAAATAATCATCTTTTGGAAACATCATCACAATCCTGGAATTCAGATCTATTAAGCAGTTTGCTTTCTATATACAATCATAGAATTTTACAGCACAGAAGGAGGCCATTCAGTCCATCGTGCCTGTGCCGGCTCTTTGAAAGAGCTCATCCAATCAGTCCCACTCTCTTGCTCTTTCCCCATAGCCCTGCAAATTTTCTCCCCTTCAAATAGTCATCCAATTCCCTTTTGAAAGTTACTATTGAATCTACTTCCACCACCCTTTCAGGCAGTGAATTCCAGATTATAACAATTCGCTGCGTAAAAATGAATTCTCCTCATCTCCCCTCTGGTTCTTTTGCCAATCCCCTTAAATCTGTGTCCTCTGGTTACCGACCCTCCTGCCACTGGAAACAGTTTTTCCTTATTTGGTCTAATCAAAACCCTTCGTGATTTTGAACATCTCTAATAAATTTCCCCATAACCTCTTCTGCTCTAAGGAGAACAAAATTATCCCTATACCATTAAACAGAACAAAAAAGCCTTGAACTACTCTGAAAATGTACAATTAAGTTCTATTTAATACTTGTTGGATCCCAAGTTGCCAGGCAAGTTGGGCAGCATTTTAGTGTTTATAGCACGGAGATGTTTGAATCGTATTTGAAAGGTTTTGTGTAATTACAAAGCAAGCATAATTATTGAACAAAATTCAACTTTTGACCCATGTGTCAGTATGAGCATCTCAAGTGGATCTGCTGCAGGAGAAATGGCCTTACGTGGTCCATGAGTAAGGAAGACTTGCATGGACTTCTTGGAGACTTTATTCATTGGGGATGTGTACAGGCAATGAGGCACAAGGTCATTTCCAGTGGTGTGCCTGGGTGTTACATTAACCGCTGTCTCTTCCTGTGTGATGCATCAGAAAATAAACACACTGCAGCAAGTCAGAGATCAGGTAGCATTTTGGTCCATTTATTACAGCATGAAGAATGGAATTTAACTGTGAAATATGATTTTATTACATTTTTGCCAAGAGTAAAGCCTTGTCCTTATTATTCATTGCTGATCTATCAATTGTTATAGAAACAGATTAATGAGCCTGAGAATATCTTGATCAGGATATCTAGCTGCAGCAAATGGGCTTTTAATCGTTACCTTATACAATATGGAGCTTAGTCTAATAACAGCATACAAAGTATTAGGGAGTGTAAATTTGACCTTTGTTTAAACTAGGGTTGTTGGGGGTGAAACTGGACCTCAATTCGGATGCGAAATGGGTCCACAATCTTTCAACATCTCTAGCAATGGCTTTTTTCCCACTCCGCACTGTCACCTCTGAATCCCTTAAAGATCTATCCTTGGACTTTTCTCTTCCTCATCCAATGGGTCAGCTTCCACATGTACATTGATGGCACACAGCTCTGCCTTTCCACCATCTTGCTTGATCCCTCCACTGTCTCTCTGCTTCAGACTGCTTGTCTGGCATCCAGTCTTGGTTGAGGCTTCACACTCCTCTAGCTAAACATTGGAAAGTTGGAAACCATTGTTCTATAGGCCCCGCTGCATAAGAACATAAGAAATAGGAGCAGGAGTAGGCCATACAGCCCCTCGAGCCTGCTTCGCCATTCAATAAGATCGTGGCTGATCTTCTACCTCAACTCCACCTTCCTACACTATCCCCATATCCCTTGATTTCTTTAGAGTCCAAAAATCTATCAATCTCAGCCTTGAATATATGCAACGACTGAGCATCCACAGCCCTCTGGGGTAGAGAATTCCAAAGATTCACCACCCTCTGAGTGAAGACATTTCTCCTCATCTCAGTCCTAAATGGATCCTGAGACTATGCCCCCTAGTCCTCGACTCTCCAGCCAGGGGAAGCAGCCTCTCAGCATCTACCCTGTCAAGCCCTCTCAGAATCTTATATGTTTCAATGAGATCACCTCTCATTCTTCTAAACTCCAGAGAGTATAATCCACAAACTTTGCTCTCTTGCCACTGATTCTATGTCCCTCCCCAGCTGATGTCTCAGGCTGAACCAGACTTTTTGAAACCTCGGTGTTCTATCTGACTCTGAGCAGAGTTTCTGATCCTATATTCTCTCTACCACTGCCTATTTTCACCTCTACCCCTACCTCAGTCAGTTTGCCATTGAAACCGTTATGCATACCTTGGTCACCTCCTGGCTCGTTTATTCCAATGCTCTCCTTGCTGGCCTCCCACCCTCCACCCTCCATAAACTGCAGCTTGCCAAAACTCTGCTGCTCATATTTTAACCTGCAACAAGTCTCATTCGCTCCTGTCTTCACTTAACTATATTGGCTTCCGATTCCCCAACTCTTCACGTTTAAAATCCTTGTCCATGTTTTTGAATCCATCCATGGCCTCACCTTTCCCTATCTCTGTAACCTCCTACAGTCCATAACTCTCTGTTGATCTCTCCAGTTCTCCGACTCCAGACTCTTGTGTATCCCTGCCTCCCTTCACTTCACTGTTGCCGGTTATACCTTCAGCTGCCTAGGTCTCACTCTCCGGACCTCCTAAATACCTCTGCCTCTTGGCTCCCCTTTGCCTCTTGGCCTCTCTCTGCTCCTTTAAGATGTTCCTTAAACCCTGCCTCTTTGACCAACCTTTTGGTCACCCCTCCTAATCGCTTCTTTGCCTCAGCATCAATTTTCCTCTTGCCTCTGTGAAACACCTTGGGATGTTTTTCTCCATTAAATGTGCTATATTAATGCAAAATCTTGTTGTTGTATTTATCCAATATTTAAATCATCATTGAGCCTATATCCTGTATATTGGGTCCTGGCCAATATTTATCCCTCAATCAACATCTAAAATAAATTACATGGTCATTATCACATTGCTGTTTGTGGGAGCTTGCTGTGCGCAAATTGGCTGCCGCATTTCCTACATTACATCAGTGACTACACTTCAAAAGTACTTCATTGGCTGTAAAGCGCTTCGGGATGTCGTGATGTCGTGAAAGGCGCTATATAAATGCAAGTATTTCTTTTTCTATATAACACAAATCCACTTAAAAGTCTTAAAAATTAGAATACGTAGATTTTTGTTAGAAGTGACAGAACTGAACTGCCATCTCACACAGATGCTGTAGTCTTTCTGAAGTAAAGTAATTGGCCCTCTCTGTTGGCTGTCTTGCACATTAAAATCTTATCCACCCTGTAATACAGCATATATTTTGGGAGGCATGGACTCAACGCAAGATGTACCCACATGTCAAGCTTGAATCCGCATCTTGGCTCTGGTTAAAGCAAAATGTTTAATGGTAATTGCAACTTAAAGGTACAGGATGCTGAAAACTGCCATGCCAGAGAATGGTGAGGCATGGGTTTGTGCTAACGGTTCCCAACATGGCCTGATTTTCCCCATACTGTTGTAGCAAATGGAACCTACAAAGAGAGAGGGAGAACTGGGGAAAAGGTTATCCCAATCCACTTCTGTATGCTTTCTAGTTACAGAGTTTCAGATGCTTGACAGCAGGACACTTGGCTACCCTTTTGAAGGTGTTCAAAAATCATGAAGAGTTTTGATAAGAGTAAACAAGGAGAAACTGTTTCCACTGGCAGGAGAGTCGGTAACCAGAGGGCACAGATTTAAGGTAATTGGCAAAAGAACCAGAGGCGACATGAGGAATTTTTTTTTTACACTGCGAGTTGTTGTGATCTGGAATGCACTGCCTGAAAGCGTGTTGGAAGCAGATTCAATAATAACTTTCAAAAGGGAATTGGATATATAAGGAGAATTTTGAAGGGCTATGGGGAAAGAGCAGGGGAGTGGGACTAATTGGATAGCTCTTTCAAAGATGCAGATTCACATACTGAGCACTACTAATGCACGTGAGTCTTAGATATTGTTTTCAACTACATGTACAAATGCTCATGATGACATTTGAAAGTTCTGATGAAAGGTCATTGACCTGAAACGTTGGCTGGAATCTTTACCTTCGGGTCGGGTGCGTGCAGGCCACGTAGCGGGTTGGTAACCTGAAGATTTGAACAGTGCGTTCTGCACTGCGCATTTAACTCAATGGCCCCAATTAAAAATCATGCATGTTTCCCGGCCCAATTAAAGGGAGCGGGTCTGATGACGTCACCCATGACTCGTTTTCAGCGAGGATATTTAAAGCAGCCTTGTACACATCTGCTGTGGGAGTGTTCAAGGTGGTTTCAAGAACTCTAAATTGCGGTATAAGACTGACAAATCTGTGGGTCATGGAGACAAGACAGAGGGCAGCGGCAAGATTCACCGATGCCTCCCTGGAAGTGCTGGCACAGGGAGTAAGAGCACGCAGGGAAGTGCTCTTCCTGGGGATGGACAAAAATGACCAACCAAAGAGACAAAAAGGGCATGGCTAGAGATCGCAGAGGAGGTCAGTAGCAGGGATGTCGTGAGGAGGACAAGGATCCAGTGCCACAAAAGATTCAATGATCTCCTGAGATCAGGAAAGCTGAGTGCAATACCACACTCACCTACATCCTGATGTGCGTGTCACCCCAACCCCATCACTCTGCTTTCCCAAGCCTACTCCTGCACATCACTCCTCACGCCAACCTACCTTGCAGGTCCACCCATCCCTCACTGTCTATGTACATACTCACATCCCCATCTGACTAACCACCCCTCACACTCACCCTCATCCTAATGCGATCATAGCAAGTAACACCACAGGAGGAGGCCATTTGGCAATGTCACGCCACTCCCTCATAGGCACCGTCTACAGATGTAGCCCATCCATTCCTTACACTCATTCCATCACTCTCACTCAACCTTCCCTTCTTTCCGTCCTTGCAGGAGAAGAGAGCGCAGAACCACAGGGAGAGGCAGAGAACTGGAGGTGGCCCTCCAGTCTTCAGTAATTTGACATCAGCAGAGGAGCACGCCCTCGAAATCTCTGGAGTTGCAGAGCTGCTGGCAGTGGGAGATGGAGAGAGGGGGACCTCCCAGCAACCTGGTGACAGAATTAAATCTCATACAGCCACATGGCATACAGCAGTCACTCATATGGTGACTGATGGCAGCAGCCAGTGAATGGTCATCATGTGCATAATGGTAACATTATCCATTCTTATTAGAACACTTCTAATTCACCTCTTCACTCTCCCACAGTTCCATCAAGTGCCCCCCCCCACCCCCACACTGTCCAGCCGGAGGAGGAAGACGACTCCTCAGAGAAAGCTCCATTCTCTGAGGGTGCACCATCAGCAGACCCAAGCGCACCCAGCACCAGTCCAGATACACACACCTCGGTGGATCCTGTGTGAGATAGCGTAGTGTTGTCACCTGGTGTCTCTCACATCACAAATGAGCAAGAGCAGATGGTGTTGACAGGGACAGCAGTAGAGACTCCTCGCCGGAGGGCGCAGGACACTCCAAGCTCTGCTGAGCTGCATGCAGATACTGAACCTTGGGGGCCATCGAGAAAGAGGGTGATCTTGGAGGGGCAGCAACAATTGCCTGAGGCTCTGGCAACTTTTGCAGCCACCATGTGTGCAAATGTGCAGAGAATGGAGGAGTCCATCTCCAACATGAGCACCACCATCTCGCAGATGGCGACGATGTGCTGTTCCATGGAAAGGATGGCCACCTGCATGGAGCAGCTAATGCACCAGTCCAACGAGAACATGCTTGCTGTGCACAACAGATGGCAGATGCTCATTGACCTCATCTCGAGGAGGGATATTAACGTAGACTTGGACTTCCATCGCCCCACTGCTGTGCAGCAGGGTGCTCTCCAGCTCCTTGCTAGCATGGAAGTTTGAGTGGTCCATGAGAGGGATGATGGTGGGAGGGGACATGGAAGTGGGGGCTCTTCTCAAAGTGCTCCCACTTCTCCCCTGTTGCCTTTCCCTCAGTCAGAGCCCCATATGCTTTCTCAGATCTCGATGGCCGAGCCGGCCCCTGCACAGTTGCAGGAGGAGCAGACTTTGGCGGGGCCCTCACAGGCTCCAAAACCCAGAGGACGTCCGCCAAAAGTGTCTAAGCAGTCTCAGCAGGGAAGTGAGCAGCCTGCCTCTACCTCTGCTGAACCCACAGGGGTTGCACCTTGTAGAAGCATACGGAAATGAAAAAAGACACAATCCTAGATGCACGAGGGTATGCACACGGGAGTATGAAAAAATGTTAGTGATAAGTTTCAGTTATATTTTTGACGCACATAAATTTATTTCTTTGCACACTTTCCCGTCGTGTCCATTTTTGCCTGTTACCTGGGAAGTGGGTTGTCACTTGGAGTGAATGGTGAGACATTAATTAACTATGAGCTGTGGGGGTTTGGGTGAGAGGAATGGTTTGATTATTGTAGGGCTGCTTTGTGGTGCTGTTGGAGCGAGGGAAGTTAGTCCAGCATCTGGGAACCATATGGGTGCACTGGAGCAAGTTAAGTAAATCTGGCCATTATGAGGCCATCCAAGGCCTCCCAGGCAGCAATTTGCGCCACTACTGGTGCCATCTCCACCTCAGGTTTGTCGTCCTCCTCCTCCTCATCTTCCACCTGTTCCTCCTCATCCTCCTGTGAAGAGGCTGTGCGCTCTGCGCCTTGCTCCTCCTGCAGCTTCAATCCTGGCTGCTATGCTATGTTGTGCAGCGTGCAGCATACAACAATGATTCTGGAGAAATAACAACAGAAAATGCTGGAAAAACTCAGCAGGCCTGGCAGCATCCGTGGAGAGAGAAACAGAGTTAACGTTTCAGGTCGAAGACCTTTCGTCAGAAATGATTCTGGAGACCCTGGCTGGTGCGTACTGAAGGGCTCCACCAGATCTGTCAAGGCATCTGAAGCGCATCTTCAGCATGTCGATTGCTTGCTCAATGACACATCTGGTGGACATGTAGCTGTCATTATAGCGCTCCTCGGCCTCATTGCTTGGCCTCCTTAATGGTGTCATTAACCACGTCTTCGGTGAATAACCCTTGTCTCCAAGCAGCCAGCCGGTAAGTCTGTTCAGAGGTGCGAAGAGCTGAGGGAGGGTGTACTGCCGCAGCATAAAAGAGTCATGACAGCTGCCAGGGAATCTGGCGCACACATGCATGATGATCTTTTAATGGTGTCAGACGAGCTGCACATTGATGGAGTGGAAGCCCTTGTGGTTCACAAACACTCCTGGGTGATGTGGGGGGTGCCTTCATGGCCACATGTGTGCAGTTGATGGCGCCCTGCACCTGTGGGAAGTCAGCCAGAGCCACAAAGCCGAGCGCCTGCTCAGTAACACTGGCTTCATCAGTGGCAAAGTTCACATAATTGGCTGATTTGTGAAACATGACATCGATCACCTGGGTGATGCATCTGTGGGTGGCCGACTGTGAGATCCTGCAAATGTCTGCTACAGATCCCTGGAAGGAGCCTGAGGTGAAGAAGTTGAGGGCGGTGGTGACTTTGACAGCCACTGGTAAGGAGTGTCCACCAGGACCTCTGGGCAGCAGGTCTTGTTCCAGCAAGCTGCAAATGCCTGCAATGACCTGGCGCGATACCCTGAGCCTCCTGAAGCACTGCTGTTCAGTCATGTCCAGGAAGCTCATCCTCTGCCTGTATACCCTGTGTTGGGGATATCGCATCTGGCGCGGTGCACCCCTGTGCTGACCCCCTCCTGTCGAGTATTAGGTCGGTGAGGAGAAGGCTGCTGCTGCTGGTGTTGTTGCTGCTGCTGCTGGTGTGACTTCTTTTGTTGGTGCTGGGACTCATCTTGGTCGAAGTCTGAGGTCCAAGGTGAGAGAGCATAAACGGCACCCATGCTGATCTAAGAGATGGCAGGTAAAGTGGAGATCAGAGGCCCAATCCTCCAATGTACTGATAGTGACTTGCAATGTGGTGACAGTGGCTTCCGAAGTTGTAGAAATCACCTGCACACTCCTGAAAGCTAAATCTCTGCACAAAATGGTGTCAGCATGAGCCTTTCTCTTAGGCAAGGAAGCAGGTGTAATGTGTGAGTATTTATGTGCTTTTTCCAGCTGTCACTTGATGAAGTAGCACAATGGCCACTGGGCTCCCTCCTCCTCTTTGCAGGCGAGGTTCCCGAGGTCTGTGAATCCCATGTGCAACCAGTTAAAGTTCAAACCTCACGTTAAAAAGGCTGTTAAGGGTCTGTAAACGAGCAGTTAACAACCTCAATGAGGTCGCCCACCTCTCCCAAGCCGGTCCGTGGCATGCCTCGAAACGCGCCCTGGTGAAAGGCGGAAGTTGGCGGGATGACGGCGGGTTCCTGACGCGCTGCCAATTTCAGCGCTTTTAATCGCCGTCCCGCACGCTCTGCAATGTGAAAATTCCGGCCGTTAACTCTGTTTCTCTCTCCACAGATGCTGCCTGACCTGCTGAGTATTTCCAGCATTTTCTGTTTTTATTTCAGATTTCCAACAGCTGCAGTATTTTGCTTTTGGTTGAAAGTAAGTACTGACTGAAAAAGGTAAATGTTATTGCAGGTGTGGTCGGAAGTTATGGGGTGAGGTCAAAGATTATATGGGTGGCTAGGTAGCCTTTCTTGATAAATTCCACTTTAACTAATATTTCCTACATTACAACAGTGACAACATTTCAAAAAGTACTTCATTGGCTGTAAAGTGCTTTGGGACGTCCGGTGGTCATCAAAGGCGCTATATAAATGCAAGTCTTTGGGGTAGAAATTAGGTCGCGCCCCATTTGGGGCGCAAATATCGTCCGGACGCAAATATTAGCGCCTGGCGCTAATTATCGGCACTGACGGGAAACTTCACTTTTACCGCCCCGGGAGGTGAGTGGAGCGCTAAAGCAGGCGCTGCACACCTCTCTTAAGGCGCAAAGGCCGAGCAGTGAGGCGCTAACTCGGAGCGCTGGCGAAGCTCATGTAATGTCAGTCAGCAATGGAACACACACACAATGGCACGGGCCAGTTCTTAAAGGGGATGGTTAATCTTGCTTTCCATCCACATCCTGTTCATTGCTGCCTTGAATCTCGGCCTGGAGAGACTTGCACATCAAATGTGCTGGAAAGAACAATGGAGAGCACCAGGCAAAGAGCTCAGAGTGCAGCTCCCACGGTCTCTGCTAAATCGATACAAGGAATGGCAAATCAAAATGAACCTGCAAAGTGCTGCTCAGTACCCAAAACTCCTTCACACAACGTTGAATCTCTCCAGAAGTCTCTCCCTCTCTCTCTCAGAATGCGTAGTTCAAAAATGCCACCAACAATAAAAGACAGGAAGAGGCCCCCTTTAAATAGCGCCCCCCCCAGCCCCACAGCGATTGATAGCGTTCCAGTCTTCTGGTCGTTGGAAGCGCCAGGCGGTAAGGCAGGGGGCGCCACTCAATTTCCGCTACGGGGCGCCCCAAGGGCGTTGCACCATGGAATGACGTCACAATCTGCGCGCGCAGGTGGTCGCAGCGGTAAGTTTTAGCGCTGCCGCACAATCTCAAGTTAAGTTCTCGAGCGGCGCAAACATCGCTGCGCCCGGGCGTTAGCGGCTTTGCGCCCCATTAGCGCCCTCTTAAGGCGCTAACGGGTGGCGCAACCAAGTGAATTTTTACCCCTTTCTTTCTAACTATTGCTTACCTTATTTGAGTTCAATTCAATCAGAACATAGGAATATAGGAACATAAGAACAGGAGTAGGCCATTCAGCCCCTCAAGCCTGTTCTGCCATTCAATGAGATCATGGCTGATCTGTAACCTACCTCCATATACCCGTCTTTGCCCCATATCCCTTAATACCTTTGGTAAACAAAATCTATCAATCTCAGATTTAAAATTAACAATTGACCCAGCATCAATTGCCGTTTGCGGAAGAGAGTTCCAAACTTCTACCACCCTTTGTGTGTAGAAGTGTCTCCTAACTTCACTCCTGAAAGAAGGTGATAGGCAGCAGGGGGTGGAATTTCCTGTCGGGGGGGTGGGGGGGGGGGGCGTAACCGGGAAGCTACACCCGAAATTAGGCCCATTCGTGCGCCCATTTTACTGATGCCTATTTACACCCAAATTTGATGCCAATCTCATTAACATACTGGAACGTGAAAATCAGCATAAACAATGGAAGCCTGGGGAAAGTGCCGAACCCACACCGTATATTCCTTCTTTAAATAGGAAAATTAAAGCTTCGAGCCGTCTATCTATCATTCACATCAGGCACAGCTTGTTTAAGAACCTGCAATCAGGGAAGCTTTTCAATTTTTAATGTGACTTGTACTGATGCCATAAAAATGTATTTAAAGAAACAGAAAATACAGAGCAGATCTCAATGAGGATAATGTTTTTTTTAAAAAGCTCAAAATTCACAATTAAACATCAGAAAAATGACTTTACTTCCTGCTGCACCTAAAATTCTGAGCTTAATTTTACACCCGTTTTGCAGGAAATTCGCGTGTAAGACGCTCTGGCCTGGGGTGGAGCCATTGTAATGAGCCGAGATGCGTTTGGGGGCAGGGATCGATAGGCAGGCGTAAAAGAGCAAGGAAATTCAAGCATAGCGCAGGCTGTGACTAGTGGGGTACCGCAAGGATCGGTGCTTGGGCCCCGGCTATTCACAACCTATATCAATGATTTGGATGAGGGGACTAAATGTAACATTTCCAAATTTGATGATGATACAAAGCTAGGTGGCAGTGTCAGTTGTGAAGAGGATGTGAAGAGGCTTCAAGGGGATCTCGACAGGCTCAGTGAGTGGGCGAGAACATGGCAGATGGCATATAATGTGGATAAATGTGAAGTTATCCACTTTGGTAGAAAAAACAGAAAGGCAGAGTATTTCCTAAATGGTGAAAGATTGGGGAATGCAGATGCTCAAAGGGACCTGGGTGTCCTTGTACATGAGTCATTGAAAGTGAATGTGCAGGTGCAGCAAGCCATTAGGAAGGCAAATGGTATGCTGGCCTTCATTACAAGAGGATTTGAGTACAGGAGTAAAGACCTGCGGGGAACCAGGCGGCGGCGGCGAGGTTAAAGAGGCGGCAGAGACCAGGTAGGCGTACCAATCTCCGAGCTCGGAGGGAGAGAAGTAAAAAGTAATCGAAGTGTGACGTCACCAGAAAGCAGGTAAGTGATTGGTTGGTGAGTATTTCTCTCTTTTTAAACTTAAACTCTGTGGTTTATAGTTTCTAAGCTCTCTGTGGTGTAGCGGGGACTGTTGGTAAACCAGGGCCCTTAAGTATATCATTTAACTGTAGTGCAATTGGTGGGATTGATTTGTTTTAATTTAATTTGAATTAATTAAAGGGTAAGTCATGGCAGGAGAGCTCGGCCCCGTGGTATGCTCCTCCTGTGCTATGTGGGAAATCAGGGACCCTTCCGGTGTCCTTGACAACCATGTGTGCGGGAAGTGTATCCAGCTACAGTTACTGGCAGACCGCATTACGGCGCTGGAGCTGCGATTGGATGCGTATTGGAGCATTCGCGATGCTGAGAACCTCGTGAATAGCACGTTTAGCGAGTTGGTCACACCGCAGGCAAAGGGTGTACAGGCAGGAAGTAAATGGGTGACCACCAGGCAGAGTAAGAGGTGCAGGCAGGTAGTGCAGGGGTCCCCTGTGGACATCCCCCTCTCAAACAGATACCACTTTGAATACTGTTGGGGGGGATGACTTATCAGGGGAAGGCAGCAGCAGCCAACTTCCTGTCACCATGGGTGGCTCTGCTGCACAGGCTGGGAGGAAAAAGAGTGGAAGAGCTATAGTGATAGGGGACTCAATTGTAAGGGGAATAGATAGGCGTTTCTGCGGCCGCAACCGAGACTCCAGGATGGTGTGTTGCCTCCCTGGTGCAAGGGTCAAGGACGTCTCGGAGCGGCTACAGAACATTTTGGAGGGGGAGGGCGAACAGCCAGCTGTCGTGGTGCACATAGGCACCAACGATATAGGTAAAAAAGGGGATGAGGTCCTAAAAGCAGAATATAGGGAGTTAGGAGGTAAATTTAAAAATAGGACCTCAAAGGTAGTAATCTCAGGATTGCTACCAGTGCCACGTGCTAGTCAGAGTAGAAATAGGAGGATATTTCAAATGAATACGTGGCTAGAGGAATGGTGCAAGGGGGAGGGATTCAAATTCCTGGGACATTGGAACCGGTTCTGGGGGAGGTGGGACCAGTACAAACCGAACGGTCTGCACCTGGGCAGGGCCGGGACCGCTGTCCTATGGGGAGTGTTTGCTAGTGCTGTTGGGGAGGGTTTAAACTGAAGTGGCAGGAGGTTGGGCACCTGAGCAGGGAGACAGAGGAAAGCGTGTCAGGAAGGGACAGAAGGTATGGAGTAAAAGGTAAAGTGTTAAAAAAGGAAAAAGCAGGAACTAAGTGTCACAAAACATATTTGAAAGTTCTTTATCTGAATGCACGTAGCATTCGTAACAAAATGGACGAGTTAATGGCACAAATAACTACGTATGGGTATGATCTTGTGGCCATTACAGAAACATGGCTGCAGGGTGACAATAACTGGGAACTAAATATGCCAGGGTATTTAACAATCAGGAAGGACAGGCAGGATGGAAGGGGAGGTGGGGTGGCTATGTTAATAAAGGAAGGAATCACTGTAATACAGAGAAATGATATTGGGTCAAAGGATCAGGATAATGAAACAGTTTGGGTGGAGATAAGGAATAATAAGGGGAAAAAAACACTAGTGGGAGTAGTATATAGGCCTCCTAATAGTTGCAACTCTGCTGGAAGAAGTATTAATCGGGAAATAGTTGGGGCATGTAATAAGGGAACAGCTATAATTATGGGGGATTTTAACTATCATATTAACTGGACAAATCAAATTGGGCAGGGCAGCCTTGAGGAAGAGTTTATTGAGTGTATTAGGGATGGATTTCTTGAGCAGTATGTAACTGATCCTACAAGGGGGCAAGCAACCTTGGACCTGGTCCTGTGTAATGAGTCAGGATTAATTAATAATGTCCTAGTTAAGGATCCCCTTGGAATGAGTGACCATAACATGGTTGAATTCCATATCCAATTAGAGGGTGAGAAGGTTGGTTCTCAAACAAGCGTACTGAGCTTGAATAAAGGAGACTATGATGGTATGAGAGCGGAATTGATTAAAGTGGACTGGGAAAATAGATTAATGGGAAAGACGGTACATGAGCAGTGGTGTTCATTTAAGGAGTTATTTTACAACTTTCAAAAGAAATATATTCCACTGAGGAAAAAAGGGTGTTAAAGAAATGACAGCCATCCGTGGCTAAGTAAAGAAATTAAGGATAGTATCCGACTAAAAACAAGGACATGTAAGGTAGCCAAACTTAGTGGGAGGATAGAAGATTGGGAAGTCTTCAAAAGACAGCAAAAAGTAACTAAAGGATTGATTAAGAAAGGGAAGATAGATTATGAAAATAAATTAGCAAAAAATATAAAAACAGATAGCAAGAGTTTCTATAGTTATATAAAAAGAAAAAGGGTGGCTAAGGCAAACGTAGGTCCCTTAGAGGATGAGACCGGGAAATTAATGGTGGGAAACATGGAGATGGCAAAAATGCTGAACAAATATTTTGTTTCAGTCTTTACGGTAGAGGACACTAAGAATATCCCAACACTGGACAAACAGGGGGCTATAGGGGGGGAGGAGCTAAATACGATTAAAATCACTAAGGAATTGGTACTCAGTTAAATAATGGGACTCAAGGCGAATAAATCCCCTGGACCTGATGGCTTACATCCTAGGGTCTTGAGGGAAGTGGCAGTAGGGATTGTGGATGCTTTGGTAATAATTTTCCAAAATTCCCTGGACTCAGCAAAGGTCCCGGCAGATTGGAAAACTGCTAATGTAACACCCTTATTTAAAAAGGGTAGTAGGCAGAAGGCTGGTAATTATAGACCAGTTAGCCTAACATCTGTGGTGGGTAAAATTTTGGAGTCTATTATTAAGGAGACAGTAACGGAACATTTAGATAAACATAATTTAATAGGACAAAGTCAGCATGGCTTTATGAAAGGGAAGTCATGTCTGACAAATTTGCTTGAGTTCTTTGAGGACATAACGTACAGGGTGGATAAAGGGGAACCAGTGGACGTAGTGTATTTAGACTTCCAGAAGGCATTCGACAAGGTGCCACATAAAAGATTATTGCTCAAGATAAAAAATCACTGGATTGGGGGTAATATTCTGGCATGGGTGGAGGATTGGTTATCTAACAGGAAGCAGAGAGTTGGGATAAATGGTTCATTCTCAGACTGGCAACCAGTAGCCAGTGGTGTTCCGCAGGGGTCGGTGCTGGGTCCCCAACTCTTTACAATCTATATTAACGATTTGGAGGAGGGGACCGAGTGTAACATATCAAAGTTTGCAGATGATACAAAGATGGGAGGGAAAGTAGAAAGTGAGGAGGACATAAAAAACCTACAAGGGGATATAGACAGGCTGGGTGAGTGGGCGGAGATTTGGCAGATGCAATACAATATTGGAAAATGTGAGGTTATGCACTTTGGCAGGAAAAATCAGAGAGCAAGTTATTATCTTAATGGCGAGAAACTGGAAAGTACTGCAGTACAAAGGGATCTGGGGGTCCTAGTGCAAGAAAATCAAAAAGTTAGTATGCAGGTGCAGCAGGTGATCAAGAAGGCCAATGGAATGTTGGCTTTTATTGCTAGGGGGATAGATTATAAAAACAGGGAGGTATTGCTGCAGTTATATAAGGTATTGGTGAGACCACACCTGGAATACTGCATACAGTTTTGGTGTCCATACTTAAGGAAAGACATCTTGCTCTCGAGGCAGTACAAAAAAGGTTCACTCGGTTAATCCCGGGGATGAGGGGGTGGTCATATGAGGAGAGGTTGGGTAGATTGGGACTCTACTCATTGGAGTTCAGAAGAATGAGAGGCGATCTTATTGAAACATATAAGATTGTGAAGGGGTTGGATCGGGTGGATGCGGGGAGGATGTTCCCGATGACGGGTGAGACGAGAACTAGGGGACATAGTCTTAGAATAAGGGGCTGCTCTTTCAAAACTAAGATGAGGAGGAACTACTTCACTCAGAGGGTGGTAGGTCCATGGAATATGCTGCCACAAAAAGCTGTAGAAGCTACAACATTAATTAAATTTAAAACAGAAATAGACAGTTTCCTAGAAGTAAAGGGCATTAAGGGTTACGGGAAGCGGGCAGGAATTTGGACATGAGTCTAGGTTCGGATCGGTCATGGCCCTGTGGGTAGTGGAGCGGGCCCAGGGACTGTGTAGCCTGATTCTGCTCCTATTTCGTGTGTGCAATTCTGTTAGATGCAGGAGATGGTTCTGTGATAGATAGTAGATTGGCGGTTAGGATCAGATCAGCCATGATCTTATTGAATGGCGGAGCAGGCTCGAGGGGCCGATTGGCCTACTCCTGCTCCTATTTCTTATGTTCTTATGTTCTTATGTAAATTTCTTCACACAGAGGGTGGTGAATATTTGTAATTCTCTACCCCAGAGGGCTGTGGAGGCTCAGTCATTGGGTATATTCAAAACAGAAGTCGATAGATTTCTGACTAGTAAGGGCATCAAGGGATATGGCGATAGGGCCGGTGAATGGAGTTGAGGCAGAAGATCAGCCATGATCTCATTGAATGGCGGAGCAGGCTCGAAGAGCCGAATGGCCTACTCCTGCTCCTATTTCTTATGTTCTTACTATTGAAGTCAATGGAACTGAATATTGGGCGGGGAGCAGAACAGGCGGCCAATTCAATACTGCCCGCTTTGTGTTACCAGCCAAGACAAATTTCTACCCCATGGTGTGTTGCAATGGCTGCTGCGGAGGAGAGAAAAATCTGCGGTTACATGAGCGTGAGGCAAAACTGCTTTTAAATTCTGCCATCAAGGTGTGGGAGTAACAAAACAGCTTAAACTGGAAATTTACTGCAAAGTCATTACAAATTTACATGTGTAACGTAATAGAATTCTACCACAGCACTTGCATCCACATTAGATCAGTGTGACAAATAGTCCCCCGTATAGCTCACATATCAAATGGGTTCTGGTCGATTCCCTTGCACCCGAAGGACCAGTACAAGTTTGCTTTTACTTTTAAGGGACAGCAGTACATGTGGACTTGTCTACCACAGGGGTTCCACAATAGTCTATCCATTTTCCATCAGTGTATGGCTAACTGTCTATCAGAATTTAGTCGGCCAGGTCAGCTTGTGCAGTATGTAGACGAATTATTGCTGTTCACAGACAGTGAGAGTGAGCATGAGGAATTACTGCAGGAGCTGTTAGAATTGCTTGCAGCCGCAGGTTTTAAAGTAAACCACAAGAAGGCACAGATAGGACAACGGGAGGCTCAGTTTCTCGGGCTAACTCTTCGACCAGGAGAGCGCGCTATAGATGATGAGAAGCGTAAAACGGTCCAGGAAATGTCCCGCCCGGGGTCGATAACTGCTCTCCGATCATTCCTGAGTCTGACGGGGTACTGTAGAAAATTCATTGAGAATTATGCGGCCACGGTGTCTCCTCTGCTGAGATTGCTTAGAAAAGGAGTAGATTGGGAATGGGATGAGCACTGTGAGGAGCCTTTTGTACAGTTGAAACGGGACCTGCAAACAGCCCCGGTCCTGGGGGTAATAGACCATACAAAGGACTTGTTTCTTGAGGTAACAGCGACAGAGGCCAGCCTGGCCGCTGTTTTAATGCAGGAAGTAAATGGGTGGCTGAGACCGGTAGCCTCTGCCTCCAGAGTAATAACCGAGGTAGAAGAAGGATTTTCTACCTGTGAGAGGCACTTGCTTGCCACATTCTGGGCAGTAAGGCATCTTGCCATATTCACGGGAACCCAGCCCATCACTCTCCTCACCCACCACACACCAACCGGTCTCCTGTTAGAAGGCCGAATTAAAGAGGGAACGGTGTCAAGCATCCGGGTAGCTGCGTGGACCCTACAGTTAGAAGGGATGGATCTGAGATTAAGAGCACTAAGCGAGCCAAAGTTAGCGGCTAACCTTAATTATCAGGGCGGATCTCACACCTGTACTGTAGAGGGGGTGTGGGAGACAGAGGGCGGATTTAAGTCCGGTATCCACCCTGAAGGGGGAGATGTATATGTGGATGGGTCCAGTTTTGTGGAGAAGGGAGAACGTAAAACAGGGAAGTGGAATTTATGACCCACAAACAGGGGTGGAAGTGACAATTAAGTTGCCCACCACCCTCAGTGCTCAACAGGCAGAATTGGCAGCCGTAACCTATGTCGTAAGACATCCCATTGAGTTTCCCCCTCCGTATACGATCTGTTCTGACTCCATGTTGACTTGTAATGCCTGTATGGAATATTTGGCGATTTGGGCTGGAAGAGGTTTGACCTCCGCGGATGGCAAACCGTTAGTTACCGCACCAATGCTGGTGACTATCGTGGAAGCCGTAGGAAAGGGAGTGGAAGGACTATTACAGACATAAAGTAAAAGCGCATTCTAAAACCCAGCCCAGATGGGAGGGGAACAAGAGAGCAGACGAATTAGCTAGGGCGGGGGCAGAATGAGGTGTCCCGTGGGACCCGTATTAATCAGGAATGGTGGCAACCGTAACTCCGGTAGCCAATACTGTCCCGCTCCCTCCGGATCGTAAAACGGTACAATTAGCCGATATAGTATTGAAGGCTGCCCTGAGAGAAAAGGAGGCAGGGCAGTCTGTGGAAGGACCCTCCGGTGCCAGCGATGTGGAGGTTAGGGAAGGCATGCTGTTCAAAGAGGATAAGTGGGTAGTGCCCGAGGGATATCCGGAGGAATTTATGCAGCTTGCCCATGAGGGACCAGGGGCCGGGCACCCTGGACCCGAGACACCAGGAAGCGGGTCAAGGAGGTAGGGTGGTGGCCTCATCTGAGGGAAGACATAGAGGATTACTGTAAAAGCTATTTAGTGTGTGCTGCTAACAATCCTGACCCACATAAAAGGAAGGCTCCCGTCAACCAGAGGGACCGTGGCAGTGTGTCCAGATAGATTTCATCGGACCCTTGCCCACCACTAAGAAAAGCAATAAATACTGTTTAGTTTTGGTGGATAGTTTCACAAAGTGGGTAAAAGCTTTCCTGTGCAAGTCAACCACAGCATTGTGGACAGCCAAGACCCTAGTTAGGGGGTATTCTCCAGATGGGGATGTCCTCCGGTATAGGGTCAGACCAGGGAAGTCATTTTGCAGGTCAGGCAATGCAAGCCACTTTGAAATTGCTTGGAATTGAAGGGAAATGGCATGTGACCCACAATCCACAATCATTGGGGATAGTGGAAAGAATGAACTGTACATCAAAGTTGGGCCTGCATAAAGAATTAAACGAACAGCACACTAAGTGGGATGAGGCACTTCCCCTAATCCTTATGGGGATACGTAGTAACAGATCCAAAGGAGCGGGTCACTCCCCTCGTGAATTGGTAACGGGGAGACCCATGCGAACCCCCACACACCTGTTGGTCCCCACTCTGACTGATAAACAAATTAAGGAGGTAACTCAGGACAAATTCCTGAGTGACCTGTGGGGAACTTTAAAGGAATTGAACTTGAGGGCCGCCCACAACATTGGGAAGGCACGCCAAGGCAATCGACTACACGTGGCTCCGAGTAAACCCCAGGAGTGGGATGTAGGAAGCCAGGTAATGGTACGAAACTATGCGAGGGTGGGAGTCTTTGAACCCCTCTACAAGGGGCCGTGTAACATTATTGATAAAGCTAGTCCCATGGTGTATGCAGTTCAGTTACCTCAGAATATTAAGTGGTTTCATATTAACCAAATGAAGCTTTTTCAGCCCACTAGCAGGTCCAGAAGACAGCAAGCCATGATTATGAGCATGGTGAGCCAGATTTATCCTCTCCAGTGGGATGATGAAGAAGGGGTGCCTAATGGGACACCCCCACCCAATGAGGCACCCTTGCCTGAAGTGGTGCCTCCACAGGTACAGTATGATCCAAATGAAGGTGGACAGGACATGGGAGCTGTAGAAACCTCCTCATCCCCAGGTCCGGAACCACCTCCTGTCCATAGGTGTGTTCAACAGACCCCTCCTACCCCACGACATAGTAAAAGAAATAAAAAGACACACTTGAAGTATCGTCAGTGGTAGGAGTTGAAAATTTCCCAATGCAGAAAAAGAAAAGTAGGAAGCCTCGTTTTTTTTATTTTTTAAATACATCAGTATTGAGAGCCTGAACTAATAGGTGTATATAGGGTGCAAGGCCGGCAACAACACTCCATTTTTGTCCCTTATCCCCACAGGCAAGAAGATATATAAAATGAAGGAATTATTCTGGCCAATGATCGGGATTCTGCTCTATCTCGAAGATTCCACGTCAGCTTATTCGGCATACTGGATCAACACTAACTATTTTCGTATAATAGTTCGATTGCGGTTGCCCCGGAGACACCACCCCGAGGCGCCACTCGAAACATTACCCTCCGGTACATCAAGGGTAATTGCGAAACCACGTGTTCAGGGACAGTATGGGTTACGACATATGAGGTCCAGGAAGGTAGGGGGATTTGCATAAAATGCAAAGATCGCCCCACCGGGCCAAGGGTGTGGTTCTTACAAGCAGAACCAGGTGACCATTCAAGGTATTATCAGATAGGGAACCCTCAGGGGAATGTAGGAAGCCCGACCCAATCCCGAGCAGCGGGAGACACTCTGTTATATTAGTCCCGATGGTGGAAAATTCATGAGGGAATTTACGGATGTGCGAGCCCAAGTGGGGTAACAGATGGGTTCCAGTCGGATGATTCGGACGGCGTGTCCATGATTGAAAGGGATGTGACCAGTTGTACGATGTTTGCCTACAATAGAGCCAAGGAACTCTATCAATGGTATAGCAACGATACCGTTATTAGCACCTATCACGTAAGGGGATGTGGTGACGGAAGTGCGGTTATACATGCAGTAGAATTAAAAGTTCAACCAAAAACCCCATCCCCTATGAATAAAACACAATCACGGGAAGGACAACATACAACCCAGGTCACTTGCCCTAAACACATCCCGGGACCCACTGTCTTACAACAGATAAGGGAAACAGACTTTGAAAAGTTCTGTGGAGAAGAACCTATTGAACTGTTGAATCATTGCAAAAACAGAAACACCTTCAGACTACGGAATGTAACCGGCCTTGAAAACCCACGGATGCTTAACGGACTAATGATAAGAGGGTCTGAGAAACAACTGCTGACTATTACTAACATAATTTGGGACAAGTATGCGGTGGGAGGTTTGCCAAATTTTAGGGTATAAAAGGTGTTGTTTCAAGACACTCGGGGCTGCAGTCGGGGGCAACCAGGTCAGTTGTCAGAAATCATACGTCTAGTCATCGCCGAATTGACCAATCGCTGGTGTTAGTACGTATGTGATGTTTGCTTATTATCGCTTGAGCTTAAAGTAAAGGGATAGCTGTGTGTGTGCTGAAGTATAATCAGGAATTGTTATACACTACATAACTGTCAAATGCTTACTTGTAGTCTCTTGCTGATTTTTAAGTAAAAGAAGTTTTTCACAGATTCATTGGGTTTTGTGTTGTCTGTTCGACGGGTCTGAACTTTGGAAACTGTTGACAGGGCGAGGGGCGATTTCTGCACGTCTTACATGAGCGTGAGGCAAAACAGCTTTTAAATTCTGCCATCGAGGTGTGGGAGTAACAAAACAACTTAAACTGGAAATTTACTGCAAAGTCGTTACAAATTTACAGGTGTAACGTAATAGAATTCTACCACAGCACTTGCATCCACATTAGATCAGTGTGACAAATAGTCCCCCGTATAGCTCAATGGGTGAATACACCACCTGGTGGGAGACTGGGCCATACAGACTAGGCGGGTTGCTTGTTCTATCCCTGGCCTAAATGGAGTTAATTGCTCTCAGTCTGGCAGAGAGGCACTACAATTGGCCTTTGTGGAAGGGGGGGGGGGGGAAGAACAATCAGGATTCCTGCTCCCAACTGTTGTCCTTCGACCTCTGTTGGAATATGCTCACACATGTAGACATTATGCGAGAACAGGGTCAATCTCAGATGCTCTAGGATCGAATAGACTGGTGATACTCACTCCCCAGACACACCTTATGAGGAATGGCCACATGGGGAGGTGTGGGGGGGGGTACTGTCGGTATTGTAACGATACCCCAGCAAATATCAGTGCCTTCAGGAGTGAAACAGTAACAAAAATAAGCATATTCTCTAAGGAATGTGTGAGGAAGGGGAGATTTAATAGAGGTGTTTGATAGGGTAGCTGGGGAGAAACTGTTTCCACTGGCTGGAGGGTCGATAACCAGATTTAAGATAATTGGCAAAAAATCCAGAGGGTAGTTGAGGGCAAAATTTTTTACGCAGTGTGTAGTTATGATCTGGAATGCACTGCCTGAAAGGGCGGTGGATGCAGATTCAATAGTAACTTTCATAAGTGAATTGGATATGTATTTAAAAAGGAAAAATTTGCAGGGCTATGAGGAAAGAGCAGGGGAGTGGGACTAATTTTCAAAGAGCCGGCACAGGCACGATGGGCCGAATGGCCTCCTTCTGAGCTGCATGATGCTGTGATTACTTTTTTTTAACAAGACATTCTAAATATAGCTTTTAATTCAGATTGTTTAAAAATCAATTTGATGGACAACTTACTGCAAAAACTGGAATAAAGCATGCTAGTTTATGACCTTGGAATGGTGGAGTGTTTCATACAACAGCTGTGGATGCATTTTGTTTGTGTGTTTTAAAAAAAAGCTTCTTTTCAGCATTCCCATGGGAACAAAAAGCTCTCTGGTCGAGACCACATGTTCCTGGAATAGATATGCTGGTTTCAAAAGTTTCAAATCTGTAATGTTGTTCCTGTTTGGTTTGGAATGCCACATTGAATTCTAAATGGGGCTGCTGTGTTGGTTTTCTTGAAGTAGGAACTGTGGAAGAATTATTCAGGAACACAACTGATGAATTCAGACGATGTCAAAAACCACAGTAGAGTTCAAGTGGCTTGCGATAGTCGATTGAATCCAACATTATAACAGTGACTACTACGAATCAAAAGTACTTCATTGGCTGTGAAGCGCTTTGGGACATTCTGAGGTCATGAAAGGCGCATTATAAATGCAAGTCTTTCTTTAAGTATGTCTATATCATAGAATGATACAGCGCAGAAGGAGGCCATTCGACCCATCATGCCTCTGCTGGCTCTTTGAAAGAGCTGTCCAATTAGTCCCACTCCCTTGCTCTTTCCCAATAGTGCTGCAAATTTTTTCCCCTTCAATTATTTATCCAATTCACTTTTGAAAGTTATTATTGAATCTGCTTCCACCACCCTTTCAGGCAGCGCGTTCCAGATCATAACAACTCGCTGCGTAAATTTATTTTCCTCATGTCGCCTCTGGTTCTTTTGTCAATTACTTTAAATCTGTGTCCTTTGGTTACTGACCCTTCTACCACTGGAAACAGTTTTTCCTTATTACTATTACACTATATACAGTGTGATTTTTTTTTGTACTGACAGTGTTAGAAAGTATTACAAAGTACTTACAGCACAGAAACAGGCCATTCGGCCCAACAGGTCCATGCTGGTGTTTATGCTCCACACGAGCCTCCTTTCCGCTTACTTCATCTCACCCCATCAACATATCCTTCTATTCTTTTCTCCCTCATGCACTTATCTAACTTCCTCTTAAATGTATCCATGTTATTCGCCTCAACCACTCCATGTGGTAGCGAGTTCCACATTCTAACCACTCTTTGGGTAAAGAAGTTTCTCCTGAATTCCTGAATTGGATTTATTAGTGAAGATCTTATAATTATGGCCCCTAGTTCTGGTCTTGTCTGCCCACAAGTGGAAACATCTCTATGTCTACCCTATCAAGCCCTTTCATAATCTTAAGGACCTCTATCAGGTCACTCCTCAATCTTCTCCCCAGCCTGTTCAATCTTTCCTGATAGGTATAACCTCTCAGTTTTGGTATCATTCTAGTAAATTATTTTTGCACCTTCTCCAGTGCCTCCATATACTTTTTATAATATGGAGACCAGAACTGTTCACAGTACTCCAAGTGTGGTCTAACCAAGTTTAACATAACTTCTCTGTTTTTCAATTCTATCCCATTAGAAATGACTCTCAGTGGTATAAACTTATGCTTTCAATGGGGAGGTCATTATTCTCAGTCCTGACAGTCTTTTGAAGATAATGGAAGTTGCTACATTTGTTGCACACTAGGATGAAGTAGCTGAAGCTGCATTTAAGATGTAGTTCCTCATGTTTGTCGTACCATGTAATGGCAAAGTTCTTTGATACTGGGACATTAGCCAACCACTGCACATAACGGTTGCCTCCTTGTGCTCAGGAATGTTGTGAGTCCTGAATGCACACAAGCAGTGTATGGCCAGCCCTTGAATATGAATTACAAGTCTTTATCAAGAAGTTCCATATATCACCCAAGGCTTTTCTTTCTGATGTCCATGGTCCCGAAGGATAACAGAAACTTCTGTTGTTTAGGGTTAGTAAGGTATCGAAAGCACTATCACACTAAAAGATTGAGATGAGTGGCAGGTAACATTCGCACCACAGAAGTGCCAGGCAATGACTATCTCCAACAAGAGAGAGTCTAACCACCTCCCCATGACATTCAACGGCATTACCATCGCCGAATCCCCCACCGTCAACATCCTGGGGGGTCACCATTGACCAGAAACTTAACTGGACCAGCCACATAAATACTGTGGCAACAAGAGCAGGTCAGAGGCTAGGTATTCTGTGGAAAGTGTCTCACCTCCTGACTCCCCAAAGCCTTTCCACCATCTACAATGCACAAGTAAGGAGTGTGATGGAATACTCTCCACTTGCCTGGATGAGTGCAGCTCCAACAACACTCAAGAAGCTCCAGGACAAAGCAGCCTGCTTGATTGGCACTCCATCCACTACCTTAAACATTCACTCCCTCCACCACCGGCGTACCATGGCTGCAGTGTGTACCCTCTACAAGATGCACTGCAGCAACTCGCCAAGGCTTCTTCGGCAGCACCTCCCAAACCCGCGACCTCTTCCACCTAGAAGGACAAGGGCAGCAGGCGCATGGGAACATCACCACCTCCAAGTTCCCCTCCAAGTCACACACCATCCTTCATTATCGCTGGGTCAAAATCCTGGAACTCCCTCCCTAACAGCACTGTGGGAGTACCATCACCACATGGACTGCAGCAGTTCAAGAAGGTGACTCACCACCACCTTCTCAAGGGCAACTAGGGATGGGCAATAAATGCTGGCCTTGCCAGCGATGCCCAGATCCCATGAACGAATAAAAAGAAAAATGAGGTGTATGGAATGGGAGGAAACTCGTGTAGAATATAAACACCAGCACAGACTAATTGAGCCAAATGGCCTGTTTCTGTACTGTATATTCTATGTAATTCTATTTCATACAGTAGCTGAGAGTGAAAGTGTTGTATTAGAGAGTTATGCAAATAAGACATGCTGCTTTTCCCAGCATGAGGCTATTTGCTGTACACTCACACTATTCCCTGCATAAAGAGCCTTTACAGAAGTATAGCTCGAAATTTGTTGGCTAATAGTTGGCTTGAAGTTTTGTACCAGGCTTCATACTTCTGTGACTTGTGGTTTCAAGTAGATTTTGAATCAAAATAAATTCTGAATCAAGTTTAAGGTAATTGGCAAAAGAATCAGAGGGGAGATGAGCATCGTTCCCCCTAAGCTGCACAGCCGCACAGCGATCAGGAGGTCTCGCGCAAGCCGCCCACCAGCTGTAACGCTGGAAAAGATACTGCACCTGCGCAGCCATGCAGCAAATTTACAGGGATCGCGCACCTAAAATAAAAATTAAAGGAAACATTGGAGATGAGGAGAATTTTTTTTATGCAGCGCGTTGTTATGATCTGGATTGCACTGCCTGAAAGGGTGGTGGAAGCACATTCAATAATAACTTTCAAATAGGGAAAGGGATATTTCAAAGGAGAAATTTGCAGGGATATGAGGAAAGAGCAGGGGAGTGGGACTAATTGTATTGCTCTTTCAAAGAGCCAGCACAGGCACGATGGGCCGAATGGCCTCCTTCTGTGCTGTATCATTCCATGATTGTCCAGGGTGTATCCATTATCTTTCAAATCCAATAAGGCCTCAGATAAGACAGCTTCAGAGGTTCTCTGTTGAAATATGTTGCCACGGTTACCAAAGGTGTGGTAGAAGTGCCATCTGAAGGCCAATGGTCAAAGTCAAGCCAATTGGTCCATTTAAATTTATTTGGATGTAGAAATTACTTGGAGCTGATCCTTGATATTGAATAGAAACAAGTCTCAGATATCCACTGAGAGATATGAACAGGTTAATACATTTCAATGATTCACCATTTCAGCTTATAAAACTATATTCAAACCGATACGTTTATCAAACAGTGTAAGTAGAGTGTAGATGACGAATGGTGAGATGCCCATTCTAAGTCATTTACACGAACACACCAGTTTACTCGGGTAATTTTCCGAGTTTGCACTTTGCTCACCAGCAGCGCAGATCAAAATACTGCACCTGCAATTTTCCAATCCATTGATGTCCTCACCGCCAAGGCGAACTCAGAAATGTATGTCGACAATGCATTCTTGGAGTTCGGATATGCTACAGCTATCAGACAACTGAAGGAGCAAGGAGTGGGATGGCCTGCCTTTCAGATTTTTGCGGATGGCTCGAAGGGAATGTCCTCTGAGCATGAAGGGCAACCCACCTCTACACGCCGAGCCCAGCAGATGTAGGAAGCAATCAAGCAGGAGGTCAGCATAGCTTCCACAACCTGACATGCTTGGGGCGGTGTGCAGAAGAAGGCAAGCAATGAAGATCACTGACAGTTATGTCACACTGGTATATATGTTAATTCCCTTACGTAGTTAGAAATGCCTCCCCACATTTTGATAAGGAGCTTTCAGGTGCCAGTGATGTTTGCTAGATTGGTTTCATGCTACAGTATTGTTAACCCAAAAGTACCCAGCACCTTGTTGTAAGTGAACAACATCAATTTCAACTTGCATTTATTGGCTGGCACGGACAAGATGGGCTGAATGGCCTCCTTCTCTGCTGTAAATTTCTATGATTCTGTGATATAGCGCCTTTAATGTAGTAAAACGTCCCAAAGTGCTTCACAGGAGAGTTATCAGACAAAATTTGACACCGAGCCACTTAAAGAGCTATTAGGACAGGGGACCAAAAGCTTGGTCAAAGAAGTGGGTTTGAAGGAGCGACTTAAAGGAGGAGAGAAGGTAGAGAGATGAAGAGGTTTAGAGAGGGAATTCCAGAGCTTAGGGCCTTAGCAGTTGAAGGCACGGCCGTCAATGGTGGAGCGATTAAAATTGGAGATGCACAAGAGGCTAGAATTGGAGGAGCGCAGAGACCTCGGAGGGCTGTAGGGCTGGAAAAGGGGATGCATTATATGCAAAATGCATCAAAAATAATATACACTAACTTGTCTTAATTAATTCATATTGCAAAATTATAACCATTTTCGATGTGGGATTTGACAGGTGTTGAATTATTAGATATCCCATTATTCTGTCTTCCATTTCCTAAATGTGGTGATTCATCAGTGCTGGCAATCCTCCACTAGTTTGTCTAAGTGGCCATTCCTTACAGTGAGTCTGGATAATGAATATTGGCAAGCTAGTTGCTTGTGTGGGCATCACGGTCACCAATGGTGGGGCGATTAAAATCAACGATGCCCAAGAGGCCAGAATTGGAGAAACGCAGAGACCTTGGACAGTTATAGGGGTGAAGGAGGTTACAGAGATAGGGAGGGGGTGAGGCCATGGAGGGATTGGAACAGTAGGATGTGAATTTTATAGTTGAGCTTTTGCTGGACCTGGAACCAATGTAGGTCAGCGAGCACAGGGGTGATGGGTGAACAGGACTTGGTGCGAGTTAGGATACAGGCAGCAGAGTTTTGGATGAGCTGAAGTTTACAGAGGGTGGAAGGCGGGAGGCCGGCCAAGAGAGCGTTGGAATAGCGAGTCTGGAGGTAACGAAAGCATGGCTAAGGGTTTCAGCAGCAGATGAGCTGAAGCACAAAAGAAAGGTAATGAGGATATTTCTGAACTATTATAACAGGCTAGTAAAAGCAGGTGTGCTTACTAGCAACTGAGAAATATTGTTCATTAACTATCCTTATACACAAAAGTGGTTGCTTGGCCTTTTCCATCTTCAGCCAGCATTACTTTACATTTGATTCTACTGGATCTGCCAATATATAAAGAAAGAACTTGCATTTATGTAGCGCCTTTCGCGACCTCACGACCTCCCAAAGCACTTTACAGCCAATGAAGTACTTTATTTGAAATGTATTCACTGTTGTAATGTAGGAAAAGCGGCAGCCAATGTGCGCACAGCAAGCTCCCACAAATAGCAATATGATAATGACCGGGTAATCTGTTTTTTTAGTTATGTCAGTTGAGGGATAAAGATTGGCCAGGACACCGGGGACAACTCCCCTGCACCTGTTCGGAAAAGTACCATGGGATCTTTTATATCCACCTGAGAGAGCAGACGGGGCCTCGGTTTAACGTCTCCTCCAACAGCGCCAACACTTTTCAGTACTGCACTGGACAGGGCTGGCGAAATTCCCCCCAAGTTGGTCGTGCTGGATCAGGTAGGGCTAAGTTCTGTAAGTCTGCCTCTTGTGGCCTTGAATCGGCCACATTAAGTCTCACTGGGCTCCTTCGAAATACCAGCAGGAGCGAGTTGCATCAAAGCTCCAATAAAAATGCACACGATTAATCAACCTTAACCCATCAACTAGCTTGCACATGGAGCAAGTTAAACCACCCAGAAGATAGACCTTGCTAGCTCATTTGCGATAAGTTATGTATTCCTCATCATGGAATAAAATGGATAAATTATGCAATTCCCCATCGAGCATTTTAAATATATAAACAGCACTTGAGGCAAATATGAGAAAACTGTTGAAAATTCAAGATGTTTTTGTTAATGTGCAATGCTTCAAAAAATGCTACATAAACGATTCAAACTGATTGGTGTGTCAAATACAGATGAGGCTTAAAAAATCATGATGGAAGAGGATTTCCCCAATTGTTTCCAGACAAAAGTTGCCTGCACATTTCTGAAAATGATCCCAGGAACATTTCCAAGTCTGATATACTGAAATAGCTTGGATCGAAACATTCAATCGGTTTACGGAATGTTGGATAAAGCATTGTCATTGGCTAAGAGGGCAACAAATTCACTGGAGCTGGGAATATAATCTGCTTAACTGTCTAATGGTTTACCATTGAGATCATAAAAGAGTAATGGAGGTGAAATTGGTCTTCACCAGTACTGCAAAATGGGCTGATAACAAATTGGCAACCGGATTTACACCTTACCTGATTTTCTTTTTCATTGGAGTCAGTGGAAAAGAATATTAAGCGTGGTGTAAAATGGGCTGTTGATTCACTATGAGCCTATACTGGCGTAGCCCGTGTCAGCTGTGGCTCAGTGGGTAGCACTCTCGCCTCTGAGTCAGAAGGTTGTGGGTTCATAGTCCCACTCCAGGGACTTGAGCACAAAAAATCTAGGCTGAGGGGATGCTGGACTGTCAGAGGTGCCGTCTTTTGGATGAGATGTCTGCCCTCTCAGGTGGACGTAACAGATCCCATGGCACTATTTCGAAGAAGAGCAGGGGAGTTATCCCCAGTGACCTGGCCAATATTTATCCCTCAATCAACAGAACAAAAACAGATTGTCTGGTTATTATCACATTGCTGTTTGTGGGAGCTTGCTGTGCACAAATTGGCTGTCTGTTTCCTACATTACAACAGTGACTACTCTTCAAAAGTACTTTGTTGGCTGTAAAGTGCTTTGAGACGTCTGGTGGACGTGAAAGACGCTATAGAAATGCAAGTCTTTCTTTTTACTCTCTGTGACTGTGGGAGCTCACCAGGACAATGGGGGGAATTTTCTGGGTGGTCAGCAGGCGAGATCGGTGGCGGGTCGGGTGGGAAAGTGGAGTTTTTTTGACAGCGGGTCGGGACTCTCATCTTGGTCCTCAGAATCTGACCACGATCAGCCCCAACTCCAGCAGCACCAGGCACACCAGCAGCACCAACAACAACACCAAACTTCTCCGCAACCACAGGCTGCTGCACAGGACACAGGGCATCAGCACCCAACCACATTGCTGCCCGGGAGGCCAGGGATGACCTCACCATGGCCACATTTACTTCACTTGACGCTGTACACCCTGGCTGCCACATGATGTGCCAGGTTGGCACCACCCCACACCAACACCATAAAGCATCTCTACAATGCCCAAGCCATTCCTTTCACACTCATCACCATTGCGGGGGACACCGTTATGTCTCACCATTCACTGCAACTCACTAAGCCACTTCCAAAGGTGCACACAAATCTGTCCAAGAACGCAAAGTGTTGAAAATAAAGATTTCAATGTTTGACAGCACATTAACAGAAAATTCACATGAACACTGGCTAAAACACTCAAGTGCCTACCCTTGTGTGTTGTTAGTTGGTATGATTGGACTAGGATGAGGGTGAGTATGAGGGATGGCTAGTGAGATGGAGATGTGATAATGTAGATAGAGAGGGATAAGTGGAGGTGCAAGGTACCTTGGTGTGAGTAAGGATGTGCAGGAGTAGGGTAGGGAAGGCAGAGTGATGGGGATATGATGAGTGGCACAGGAGGATAAGGTTGAGTGTGGCTTTGCAGTAATGTTTCGTGATCTATTGAGATCATTGAAAGGTTTGCGCCACTGCAGCCTGGTCCTCCTGATGACATCCCTGCTTGTGTCCTCCTGTGCAATGTGCAACCAGGCTGCGTTGGTCTCCTGGGGAGGTCTCTTCCGCCCATTGGAAGGGAAGAGAACCTCCCTGCGTGCTGTGACTCCCTCCATAAGCATATGGAGGGAATCATGGGAGAGCCTGGATGCAGCCCCACACCTCTGTGCAGTGCTTGTCAGTGTTTGCAGCACCTCAATGCTGTAGAACACTGACAGCACAAATGTCAAAGTGAATTTGCGCATGGTCCCTTTAAGAAAACCGGCTGATGATGCGTCATCAAATGACGTCATTAGACCCACTTCCTTCAATTGGCCGGGAAAATCGCTGGGCGGGCTTAACATGCCCAATCAGGGGAAAGTCATGTCGGAGGCCGGGATGGAGCCAACAGCGAGGCCGCGACCCGCCACTGACCTTGCCCGCCACGGACCCGCCGAGGTAGGGGAAATCGCAGCCACTGACTCAATGGCACCACCTGACCTTTTGACTTTTTTGTTGCTAAATCTGATTGAAGATAGACCTCAGGACGCCCCAAAGGGCTATACAGCCAATTAAATACTTTTGAGGTCACTGCTGTAATTTAGGAAACACGGCAGCCAATTTGCGCACAGCAAGCTCCCACAAACAGCAATGTGATAAATGACCAAATAATCTGTATTAGTGCTGTTGGTTGAGGGATAAATATTGGCCAGAACACCGGGGATAAACTCCCCTGCTCTTCTTCGAAAATAATGCCATGGGATCTTTTACATTCACCCAAGAGGGCTGATGGGGCCTTGGTTTAATGTCTGATCTGAAAGATGGCACCTCTACACTGAGAGTGTCAGCCTGGATTTTGTGCTCAAGCCTCTGGAGTGGAACTTGAACTGTCAACTTTCTGACTGAGAGGTGAAAGTGCTACTCACTGAGCCACAGCTGACACCTAGCTTGTGTTGATTTGTGTTTACTTCCAGGATCTGCTTTTGAATCAGGCTCAGACAGATGTCGGCTTCTCACTTTGCAGGCTGCCAGGGCCAATAGTGAAACGAATTCAGCAAATGTTAGTCAATCTTCCAGTTTGTGTGAGTGTACGACGTAAAACTGCCCAATGTCCCACCAATTAATACTAAACTGACAATCTCACACACAGAGTTGGTATGCGAAAGTAAAACATTTACACTAATGTTGTAAGAGGTGTTATCATAGAATCACATCGTGCCTGTGCCGGCTCTTTGAAAGAGCTGTCCAATTAGTCCATTCCCTGCCCCTTCCCCATAGCCTTGCAATTTTCTCCCCTTCAAATATATGAGCGTCCCACCATATATCTGCGGCATCACTAAAACTACGTAATTCCGCCTCCGTAACTTCGCCTGATTCCGCCCCTGCCTCAGCTCATCTGCTGCTGAAACCCTCAACCGAGCCTTTATTACCTCTAGACTTGACTATTCCAATACACTCCTGGCCGGTCTCCCACGTTCTACCCTCCGTAAACTTGAGGTCATCCAAAACTCTGCTTCCTGTGTCCTAACTCGCACCAAGCCCTGTTCACCCATCACCACGGTGCTCGCTGACCTACATTGGCTCCCAGTTAAGCAACACCTCGATTTAAAAATTCTCATCTTGTTTTCAAATCCCTCCATGGCCTCACTCCTCCCTATCTCTCTAATCTCCTCCAGCCCTATAATCCCCCTGGACCTTTGCGCTCTGCCTATTCTGACCTTTTGAACATCCCTGATTTTCTCCGTTCCACCACTGGCGGTCGTGCCTTCAGCTACCTAGGCCCTAAGCTCTGGAATTCCCTCCCTAAACCTCTCCGCCTCTCTACCTCTTTTCCTCCTTTAAGACGCTCCTTAAAACCTACAACTGCCCTAATATCTCCTATGTGACTCGATGTCAAATTTTGTTTTATAACGTTCCTGTGAAGCGCCTTGGGACGTTTTAGTCCATTAAAGGCGCTATTTAAATACAAGTTGTTGTTGTATATATCTAATTCCCTTTTGAAAATTATTATAGAATCTGTTTCCACATCTTCCGAGGTTGGGATTAAAGCACATTATTGGGCCAGAATGCAGGAAGCTTTAGTCTTTAAGTTGGCCTGTGCAATACTTGATCTGAAAATTGCTGATAATAACTCTGGATCCCAAAGGTGGAAAAAAAAGTGTATCAATCCATAGCCCCTCTGCAAAAAACAGAAACTAATAATAAGAAAGCACTTAATGCCAGGGTCAATCATTGAAATATTTTTTGAGGGAGACGGGGGAGAAGCTGGCTTGAATGCTGTAAATATTCATGAGGCTTTGAGACTAGAAGAAGCAAATAGCAAACAGATGTTTTTGACAATTGCAGAGCAGTGAATGAACTGTTTAGGTCTTTTTAATAAAGAGCAACTGCTTAAATGCCTATGTTAATGAATTTGATTGGCTTCATTTAAGTGCGTCCTTTGTTCAGCCCCAGATGTTGATAAAACCACTGTGAATGGTTTGCAATCATGTCTCGTCAAAAGCAAAATGTTGAATGGTGCACTGTTCAGAACTGCATGGGAGCTTTGTGTGGATTCCTGATAAAGAGATGCATTGTAACGTACGGTAGTTTAGAGATGCCAGTAAAATAAATTGGACATGTGAAGATGGGTATTGTTATCATCCTTACCTGATTTACGTCCACTGTATAGCACATAGTTTACCCCAGGCTTTTTCAAGCTGCTCCCCAATGTTGTTGGATCTAAGGCATGAAATCAAATCTAAATATAAGTATTGTCCATCACAGCTAGGCCTCAGCCATTATATGGGCTAAACTAATAGCTGTCAAAGAGGTTCTGGCAACCGTCAAAAATGTTAGTGGCATAGTGATGGTGATAGTATGAGCTGGCCATGGAAATGCAATGTTTCAGCAATCAGAAGACACAGCCAATATTGAGCAAAATGCTTTATTATGAACAGTGTTAAAGTCTGAATAGTTAAAGTCTGTGGGGTAGAAATTGGTATACGTTTTGCCCGATTTTCTGGTGTAAAACGGGCACAAAACGTGCCAATTTAGCAGTGGGATGGCCAGCACCCAATCTGCACCAGGTGTCACCTGTACCTCAGTTGATAGCACTCTCGCCCCTGAGTTGAAAGGTCGTGGCCCACTCCCGAGGCTTGAACGCAAAATCTAGGCTGACACTGCAGTGCAGTACTGAGGGAATGCTGCACTGTCAGAGGTGCCATCTTTCGGATCAGATATTAAATTGAGGCCCTGCCTGCCCTCTCAGTGTAAAAGATCCCAAGGCACTATTTCGACCAAGAGCAGGGGGAGTTCTCCCCGGTGTCCTGGGTCAATATTTATCCCTCAATCAGCATCACTAAAACAGATAATCTGGTCATTATCACATTGCTGTTTGTGGGAGCTTGCTGTGCGCAAATTGGCTGCCGCATTTCCTACATTGCAACAGTGACTACACTTCAAAAGTTCTTCATTGGCTGTAAAGCACTTTGGGATGTCCTGAGGTCGTGAAAGGTGCTATAGAAATGCAAGTCTTGCTTCCTTGCTGCTAAATTCATGAGGTCCTTTTTTAGGCATCCCAAGCATATTCCTAAAACAGGTATTAGTCCCCTTAAATATGTAAATTAGGGTCCTAATGCCTGTTAAAGGACCCCATCCAAAAAATAATTGGCAATGAGCGGGGCAGGTATTAATTAATTTATATGTGTAGTTGAGAATGTTTCAAATTCAGGATTTCTTTTTCTTATTTTGGCGGTCCCAGTGCTCGCTTGCTTGTTTTTTTTAATTTCGTATTTTTAGAACTTCCTCAGCAGCCTCGTCGTTCTTGTTGAGAGAAGTTCAGCTTGAAAAGAAATTTCCCAGTGCTCCTTTCGAAAGGTGTGAAGGAAACTTGAAGCGTTCCCTCTCAGACTATTGCCGGGAGAAAGTAACCATTGATAAGTTCTAGTTTCGGAGTCCAAGGGGCAAAAAAAAAAGGCTGGATGTGTTGAGAGTGTGTTTTGAGAGTGTACATATTTGTCAAGTCAAAGTGTCTCCAAGTATCCTGACAGATCTTAATGAACAATTGGTGATGCAGGGCCAGGTTGTCCACTTGATTACAGGACTGATGTGATGATAAAAAGGTGGGGGGTTTTGAACAAAGCAGTTGGCAAATGTGTCTTCTTTAATTCTGCTATTATTGTGGGGTCACCACGGGCGGGAGGGGGTTAAAAATAAAAATTCGCGAAACGTGACCCCAACCAGCCGTGAACGTGCCTGCCACCATTTTTACAGCGGCGGGTTGCGTGGTGTGTCTGTGGCCTGTCCTGGAGAGGTGAGACACCTCAATTATAATGTTTGAAACAGGCTCCCACAGTGCAATGGGGAGCCTGATTTCAATTTAACGGTTGCCAGTTGGGTTTCCCAGGGCTTGGGAAACCCGGCAGCGAAATGGAGACGGGAGCAGTGGGATTCAAGCAGGTAAGTGCCTTTTACAGCACTGCCTGTGGGCTGGGAAGAACAGGAGTACTTCCTCCCCCCCCACCCCCCGGCCCCTCAAGCAAGCCATCTGCCGACAGTGGCGTCTCCTCGCTGCCGCGATAGGGTGACCCCCCACCCCCCACAGCCCCTGATCCTTCTCTCCATCTTGATTGTGAGGCTCCGGCCTCCCCCATGAAGCCCGGATCTTTCCCAATGGTCCCCGGCTGCGGCCTTCTGCCACTGGGCAGCAAACGGAATAAAAAATTGATAATGAGGTCCTGCCATTAAATTCGGCCGGACCACCACATCCCTGAGCTTGCCAGATTCCCCCCCACTCCCCCCACCGGGCCTGTCACCACGTCCCCCCCCCTCCCCCCGCTCTCCCCCCTCCTCCCCATAAATATCGGGGCCAGAATTTTGACACAGACACAAAAAAAAGTCAATGAAGGGAAAAGCCATTTGGCTGATTGAAGTTCGTCCCTTTTGTATTCTAAATGCCACAACCCAACCTGGTAAGGGGAGGGTGGAGACTTTCCCCCTACAAGGCCAAGTTGGAAATCCTAGTTTAGATCAGGATCTGGCATAGCCAGGTCCCAGGCCTTTTCGTAGCAGTTCCGTTGGATTCCTCTTGGAGTTACGGCAAAAACCCACTGGAACGGCCGAGGAAATGTGACCCCTTTGTATCCGGTCTTATTTAAAATGATTTGCCAAATTTATCTTATCTAGGCCATTTAATATTTTATATACTTAAATATCTCCCCCCCTCCCTCCTTTTATCATTAATATAAACAGAAAATGCTGGAAATACTCAGCAGACCAGGCAGCATCTCTCTCCACAGATGAAACGTTAACTCTGTTTCTCTCTTCACAGATGCTGCCTGACCTGCTGAGTATTTCCAGCATTTTCTGTTTCTATTTCAGAATTCCAGAGTCCGCAATATTTTTCCCCTTTAATCATTGTTTCTCTAAATTGTACATCTTGAGGTTTTTATTATCCTTATGGCTTATTCTCCTTAGACTAATTCTCGTTTTTTTTCCTCTGTACCTTCTCTGATGCTCATGGGACCTTTTTGGGTCACTCTCCTGGAATTGCCGACCTAACACCATCTGGGAACACCACAAGGACTGAAAGAGTTCAATGGGAAGGCCCACCACCATCTTCTCAGGGCAACTAGGGATGGCCAATAAATGCGGCCTACCCCCAAGAATAAATTTTAAAGACCACACATTTGATGAGCTTGCTGTTAAGCCATTTATGGACTTGAGAATCAACAGAAGTCCAAACACTGACCACTGTAGAACTCCGTTCAACATCTTCCCTAGTCTGACAAAACCCAGCCCCATATGGTACCTTGGATTCTCATGGCTTTAATTAGAAGTCTTTCATGTGGGATCTTATAAAAATCCTTCTAAACGTCCAAATAAACTATATCGTAAGGTAATAAAAATGTCCCTAAACATCTATATGTAAATGTTCTAACCACCTTACTCGCATTACATAATTCTTCCATGTGACTATTTAGTAAGAAGATAGTACATTTATTTATCACATACCAAGATGTCCACTCAAACATCCCAGAAGTGTATCTTGGTCCGGATCTCAAGCCTCGTACGTCGAGGATGCATTTAGCATTGAGAAACTGCACCTGACATCTGAGGAAGGACAACATATTCAAAGGCTATTGGTAGACAAGCTTCCTTCTTGCAACAAGTGCTCAATGCTAACTTTTCTTGCAAAATGTTTCAATGGTGCAAATATCTTTTCGCAGAAAATTTATGGATATGATTGATAAAAATGCATCTTAATTTTAATAGAGAGCACCCTTGTAAAGCTCTTCTATGTAGCGGTGATGCTGTCTCCAGTTTCAATTGCTAAAAAGAAAAATAACTTATCCTTGGGATGACGAATAAACAAAAAGCAAAAATAAACGGAAACAAAAATAGAAGCAGCTGGAAATATACTTAGGATCAAAGTAGGTTGTTTATTGTATAACTCTAAAATTTATGACCTAAGTATCATGATCGAATATTAACTGGGGAATACAAAGTGAGTGATTATGCAGCTTCCCCCCAACCCCCGACAATTTTTTTTAAAAGGAACCCTCATAGCTGTGGCTCAGTGGTAGCACTCTCACCACTGAGTTAGAAGGTTGTGGGTTCAAGCTCCACTCCAAAGACTTGAGCACAAAATCTAGGCTGACACTCCCAGTGCAGTAATGAGGGAACGGTACATGCTGCCCCTTGGCGACATCATCTGAAAACACAGCCTCAGTTTCCACATGCACCCTGACGACACCGAGTTCTACCTCACCATCACCTCTCTCGACCCCTCCACTGTCTCTAAATTGTCAGACTGCTTGTCCGACATCCAGTACTGGATGAGCAGAAATTTCCTCCAACTAAATATCGGGAAGACCGAAGCATTGCCTTCGGTCCCCGCCACAAACTCCGTTCCCTAGCCACCGACTCCATCCCTCTACCTGGCAACTGTGTGAGGCTGAACCAGACTCTTTGCAACGTTGGTGTCATATTGATCCTGAGATGAGCGTCCCACCACATATCCGCGCCATCACTAAGACCACCTATTTCCACCTCTGTAACACTGCTCGACTCCACCCCTGTCTCAGATCATGGCTGATCTTTGACCTCAACTCCACTTTCCTGCACTATCCCCATATCCCTTGATTCCTCTGGAGTCCAAAAATCTATTGATCTCAGCCTTGAATATACTCAACGACTGAGCATCCACAGCACTTTGGGGCAAAGAATTCCAAAGATTCGCAACCCTCTGAGTGAAGAAATTCCTCCTCATCTCGGTCTTAAAAGGCCGACCCCTCATCCTGAAACTGTGCCCCCTAGTTCTAGACACTCCAGCCAGGGGAAACAACCTCTCAGCATCTACCCTGTCAATCCCCCTCAGTATCTTATATGTTTCAATGAGATCACCTCTCATTCTTCTAAACTCCAGAGAGTATAGGCCCATTCTACTCAATCTCTCCTCATAGGACAGCCCTATCATCCCAGGGATCAATCTAGTGAACCTTCGTTGCACCCCCTCTAAGGCAAGTATATCCTTGCTATAAATGCAAGTCTTTCTTTAATAGCTCACCAACTATAGCGAACCTCACTTGTGGATCCTCTGATATAACATTTTGTAACAGGAAAGAAAAAGCCCCATTTTCTCCGAGTATATAAGTTAAGTTTATCCTGAGAACATCCTGTTAATTGGAAATTGAATCTTTGGAATACGGGATGATTTTGCAGCAGGGTTTCTCCATCCAAACTTGTTTTGGCCTTGTAGGGCAGTTATTTCTTGTGACAGGAGGCTGGCTATCATCCATTATTAGTTCTCATGCAATCTTCTGCTGCAAGCTGAGGCAGAAATCACAATGGCACATTGGCATATAGCACTGCATAATGTACACATGTAATTCTAGATGAAAGGTCATTTAAAACACAATATTAGATATGATGGTAATTAGTATTGGTGTTATTGACTCTAATGAGGCTGGTTTGTCTCTAGGATTGCCTTTTTTGTAACGGGAGACGAAGGATTAGTGAATTCATCAGAAGGCTCAATTAGTTCTATTGGGCACAACACTCTGGGTTTGACACTGATCTCTGAAATGTGCCAGTTTTGAAGTTTTGGAAGTTTATACGCGTCAGAACATTGTAACAAGTTTTCAGAAATCAATGAGCTTATTATTTTCTGGTTTAATATTAATCTTTGTCTGTGGTAATTTATGTCTGCAGCTTGAAAAGGAATGTTTTAATAATGAATGGATTAAAACGGAAACAAGGCTCATCCGAAGGGATAAATCCCACCCGCATTTCATTCTGAGCACAGCAGCCACTGAAATTTCAGTGCAACTGGCTCTCCTGTTGAAATATTAATGCTTCGCTTTTAAAAGCAGTGCTTTGCATCTGTCTCTAAACTGCACGGATGTTTAGGGACTCTGTAAGCAGGAAGTCAGAACACTCTGCCTTCTTATTTGAGGCAATGATGCGGAGATGCCAGTGTTGGACTGGGGTGGACAAAAGTGAGAAGTCGCACAACACCAGGTTATAGTCCAACAGTTTTATTTGAAATCACAAGCTTTCGGAGCGGCTGCTCCTTCGTCAGGTGAAGTGAAGGAATACAAATCGGCAAAGCATATATAGACAGAGAACAATGCCTGTGCAGAGAACAATGTCAGACGACTACTGTAGTCATCTGCCATTGTACTCTGCACAGGCATTGTTCTCTGTCTATATATGCTGTGCCGATTTGTATTTCTTCACTTCACCTGACGAAGGAGCAGCCGCTCCGAAAGCTTGTGATTTCAAATAAAACTGTTGGACTATAACCTGGTGTTGTGCGACTTCTCATTCTTATTTGAGACCTAAGGCAAGTGTCACGGAGAAGAGTCAGTTTTGGTAACTTGGGAACGCAGGTGTATTTTCACCAATTGCTAATGTTAGCAAAAAAGATCAGTATGACTATAAAGCAGGAGAATAGCTTTATGCTCAATGGCATTAGCCAATGGAAGAAAATATATCTTCTTGTCTCTTACATGCATAAGTTTAAGTGGAGACTTAACCATTACTTGCTGAACAAGTGTTGCTGAAAGATGCATAAGCCGGTGAGAAATCTATTCCTATAGATTCCTCAGAATAGTTTATTTTGTGTTTCCAGCAACGACCAGGTTGAATTACTATGACATCCTCCCTTCTTATAGTTCTTCCTCCTATATCCTGTTAGAAACAATGTTAGTGGTGTTGAGTAGATTTTTAAAACATTTTATATCAATTTGTTTTTGACTGGCCTGTATAAACAAGGGCTCTATAGCCTCTTGCGCATCCCCGATTTTAATCGCTCCACCATTGGCGGCCGTGCCTTCATCTGACGAGGCCCTAAGCTCTGGAATTCCCTCCCTAAACCGCTCCACCTCTCTACCTCTCTCCCCTCCTTTAAGATGCTCCTTAATACCTACCTCTTTGACCAAGTTTTTGGTCACCTGCCCTAATCTTCTTTTCTCTTCTTAGGCAGTCCCTCGGAACCGAGGATGACTTGCTTCCACATTAAAAATGAGTTCTCAGGTGATTGATCAGTTCAATGCGGGATCTACAGTCTCTGTCACAGGTGGGGCAGACGGTGGTTGAAGGGACGGGTGGGTGGGGTGCTTGGGTTGACGTGCGCTCCTTGCGCTGCTTGCACTTGGCTTCCGCTTGCTCCCGGCGAAGAGACTCGAGGTGTTCGACGCCTTCCCGGATGCTTCTCCTCCACTTTGTGCGGTCTTGGGCCAGGGATTCCCAGGTGTCGGTGGGGATGTTGCACTTTTTCAAGGAGGCTTTGAGGGTGTCCTTGAAGCGTTTCCTCTGCCCACCTGGGCTCTCTTGCCGTGTCGGAGCTCCGAGTAGAGCGCTTGTTTTGGGAGTCTTGTATTGGGCATGTGGACGATGTGACCCGTCCATCGGAGCTGATTGAGTGTGGTCAAAGCTTTCGATGCTGGGGATGTTGCCCTGAGCGAGAACACTGATGTTGGTGCGCCTATCCTGCCACTGGATTTGCAGGATCTTGCGGAGGCAGCGTTGGTGGTACCTCTCCGGTGCTTTGAGGTGCCTGCTGTACATGGTCCATGTCTCTGACATACAGGAGGGCGGGTATCACTGCTGCTCTGTAGACCATGAGCTTAGTGCCGGGTTTGAGGTCCTGGTCTTCAAACACTCTCCTCCTCAGGATATCTCCTTATGTGGCTCGGTGTCAAATTCTGTTTGATAACACTCCTGTGAAGCGCCTTGGGATGTTTTACTACATTAAAGGCCCTATAAAAATGCAAGTTGCTGTTATTAATAACAAATAGCGTTGACAGAAGCTTAGTGAATCATTTTGAGGTCTCAGAAGTCTTCAGTTCAAGTATTGCAAAACCTCGCAGCATATGATTTGCTTGATGTAGAACCTGACCATTCATCAGATTAGTTTAGATATATTCATGTGTTATAGTTCATAAGTGTTTGGTAAGTGTGTACTAGGACATTGTCCTAAGAATGTAACCATTGAATTGGTGCACTGTGACTGTACTGCATAGGCCATTTGGTTTCCATTAGTGCTGATATGTTTGTGGTGTTTGTGCACTGGCCACAACCAACCAATGGAATGAGGGTAGTTTTATAATTACAATGCTAGAGATTTTATGCAAAGGTCTACTTGCAATCTGCTGATCTACAATAAATGCCCACAACCCACTGTAATTTAAGATCTGTGAAAGCTGAGCTTTAGATGTGGCAATGCCCTTTGGCAATAATAGTAATTAGGTAGGTGTGGATCAGTCAGGAAGCAATGGAAATGATGAGTGTTACAGGAGGCGGAGGATTAGAAACGGCTGAGGGAATTCTGAATGCGCCTTTCAGATGACAGTTTGTGTCCACTGCATAAATTCCCATGTTTCTAATCAGAATACTGTCGCAGAATCATAAGAGAAAAACAAAAGTCCTGTGACAGGATTTAGTTTGGAATAATCTCCGTGTTATAAATTTTATAACAAACAATGTACAAGAATAGCTTGGTGGTAATGTACTGCTCTGCGGTTGAGTAAGAGAAATGACACAGAAAAAGCACGGTTTCCTTGCACAGGCCTTTATTCAAACTAAGAAACAACGGAGAATTGAAATTTAAAAGTTATTAAACTTATTAGCCAAAAGGCCACATTAATGCTCCTGCCAATATATTAATATGGCTGTAATAAGACAGAGAGCTGGTTAAAGCATCGGATATAGCTGAGTGTCTTAATCGGCTGTCTGATCCATATTTCAGTGTGCTTTTTCTGTTGCAGCTTTCAATATAATCATTGGTAGATCAAACTAAAGAAAGTACAGTCGAGTTAAGAACTTGTACAGGAAACTCTTTATTAACCGGCACCCAAATATCCGGAAATCTCTCTTAACCGGCAAAATTCTTGAGTAGGTAACCGGGGTTTTCCTTCATCTCTCGTTTAAAATTAACTTTAAAAAAACCCCGAGGCGTTTGCCTTGTATCGGAGCGTGTAGATTGGGAGGGGAATGTGCAGCCCGGGTAGGCAGTGGACACGACAGATGGTCAGCTGGCGGTCCCCTGGGAGACGGAGCTCCGAATGCAGACACATGTCAATGTGTATGGGGCTCTCGTACGTTGGGAGATATAACTCTCCGTTATCCGGACTTTTTGATTAACCGGCACCACGCCGGTCCCGTCGGTGCCGGTTAATAAAGAGTTTCCTGTAGTACCCTGTATACTGTTTTTGATGTGATGTTTGAGCTCATGCTAGGATTGTGGGCTTTCGCCACACCACCTACCCCCTTGGCTTTGTTGTACGGTGTCAGCCGTGGCTCAGTGGGTAGCACTCTCGCCTCCGGGTCAGGAGGTTGTGAGCACACAATCTAGGCTGACATTCCCAGTGCAGTGCTGAGGGAGTGCTGCACTGTTGGAGGTGCCGTGTTTTGGATGAGACGTTAAACCAAGGCCTCGTCTGCCTTCTCAGGTGGCTGTAAAATATCCCATGGCACTAATTTGTTATTGCATTATTATTTTCAAATAATGTCCTTGTTTTCAAATCCTTCCGTGGCCTCGCCCCCTCCCTTTCTCTGTAACCTCCTGCAGCCCTACAATCCTCCTCCAACTCTGCGTTCCTCCAACTCTGGCCTCTTGTGCATCCCTGATTTCCATTTCTCCACCATTGGCAGCTGTGCCTTCATCTGCCTAGGCCCTAAGCTCTGGAATTCCATCCCTAAACCTTTCCATCTCTCTACCTCTCTCCTCCTTTAAGCGGCTGCTTAAAACCTACCTCTTTGACTAAGCTTTTGGTCATCTGTCCCAATATCTCCTTATGTGGCACGATGTCAGATTTTTTTTGATAACGCTCCTGTGACGCGCCTTGAGATGTTTTATTACATTAAAGGTGAGATATAAATGCAAGTTGTTGTTGTTTGGTGCCTCTGGTGTGTGAAGCTCTGTATCTAGGGTGCTAAAGATGAAAATCTGTTTCACTGATCATTTTTCCTCAGTGTTGATTCAGTCCTAAAGCAGCCCTGTGCGCAGATCATTGCTCAGATGTTTCAAATCCCAGGGAACAGTGTTACTGAGCTGTTGAGAAACATTAACCAGCACTTTAGACAGCTGAATCGTAAAGTATAAAGCTGTCAGATCCATCCTGGAGAATAAACAGTCCCTTAATTGGAATGAGCGTAAATCCAATTTTCTCAAACCTTCCTTTGGTCCTTCTCCTCACAATCTGAAAGGATGAAGAACAAACTTCAGTGTTATTGTTCTGCTGCTGGGTTTCGGCAAATACTTTGTCCCTTTAGCTCCAAGTCAGAGCTGGACTTATTAACGACAGGTCTACAAACATCTTACGTACGCAGGATCTGCAGTTAGGCTCACTTAACTGCATTAAGTTAATCAGTTAAATTGGTGTATTTGCAACATCAGAAACAGTGTACCAGCAAAGTGAAGACCCGGGCAGACAATACACGAAGTAAGGAAAATGATCTAGGGCTGTCCTTGCACTCCTCCTAGCATCTGGTTTCACAGGAGCGTTGGCGGAGGCCATGTCAGCCACAGTTGGTGCACGGTGTCAAGAGGCCGTCGAAAATAAGAAAGAGAAAGAGAAAGAAGACGGATGAAACGGTTAGACACAAAATAACCTTCCGTAGTATCCGCGGGCGGAAATTTGATCGTGGCCAGCAACAGTTTTTTATGCCCACCCGAGAGGGCAGATGAGGCCCCGGTTTAACGTCTCATCGGAATAACGGCACCTCTGACAGTGCAGCACTCCCTCAGAGCACCTGAGCCTGAATTCTGTCCTTCTGCAAGTTCAGCTGGATTGCAGTCAAGGCAAAGAACCCTGTGTTTCACACTCACTGACAATTTGTGGTACCCTCCCCCACAGAGCCATCCTAGTTGACCCAGACTCATTTCATTCAGGACTCTCCGCGTTCAGAGGCAGGAGACTTTCTTCTAATCAATCTTGGCTGGATGTTAACTAGGTCGCAGAGGTTAACCGCTAAGCCAACCAATCCTCTGCGCACTCATTTCATTTTTATAAGCATGTAATATTTATGATTTTGGGTATTATAATTGTCAAGGCATTTTCAAGATCCTCAATCATGCTCATAAATGGTCACTAATGGAACTTGATGCTACCCATGAGTTATAATGACAAGAAGACAGTATAAAGTGACTTACATTGAGATAATTCTCGGGCTTTGACTGCGCAACATCTTTCTCGTGTCATTGACTAAATCTGTTGAAAAGTATTTTTGTTTCCTTTTGAAGTTACGCTGCCATTTTAGTGATGTTGGGGCTAATTCTGTCTGTAATCTTCAGACATATTCATTTGTGTCTGAGATAGCAGTGCCATTTTGGTGCTGTTATTGCCAATTGAGTTTTTGCCACTTTACATTGAGGCCCAGAACAAACATTTAGCATGGAATGGTTTCAAATTAGTATTTTAGCAGATTGAAACATAGCTTTATTTTCACAGCCTCGCTAGATTCTTCCCTGCTGCGGTACATTGGAGGAGTTTTGGAAAGATGGGAACAATTTGGCTCATAAAAAAAACCAGTTGGAGGACCATGTATTGTGCGTTAGAGATTAACTCTGAACAAATTAATCCATATGATTTTTTTCTGATTTGGGATTTATATGCTGAAAATATCTAATTGGAATGGGATTGTCCTCTTAAAATCCGAGTATTATACGTGTGCAGTGACAGATTGATTTAGTCAATTCTGTGCACACGCCAGATCATTCTGTCAAAGAGGTAGGTTTTAAGGAGCGACTTAAAGGAAGAGGGAGAGGCAGAGAGGTTTATGGAGGGAATTCCAGAGCTTAGGGCTGAGGCAGCTGAAGCTGAATGGTGGAGCGATGAAAATCGGGGATGCGCCAAAGGCCAGAATTGGAGGAGCGGAGAGATTGCGGAGGGTTGTAGGGCTGGAGGAGGTTACAGAGATAGGGAGGGACGAGGCAAAGGAGGGATTTGAACACGAGGATGAGAATTTTAAAAACTGAGGCAATGCAGGTCAGTGAGCAGAGGGGGGTTAATGGTGCTATATAAATGCAGGTTGTTGTTATTGTTCTTATTAGGGGACAAAAGTTTGTTGTGTTTGTAGAGCATGCCTTTGTAGTAATGTAAACTGTTCTACAATTGTCTTTATGCCTCATTTGCAATTCAGCACAAAAATGAAGGCCTAGAAATTGGTTTAGGCCTATCTTTAGGTGAAGAACAGTCGGAGGCCGCAGAGCACACGCCAGAAGCCCAAATTTGGGTCTCGGGCCTCACTTTAATAATTGCGGCGATCATCCTATGCCTGTTGTGCCTCCGGATGCAGCTCGCTGCTTTGCTTTGCTCCACTCCAATACGGGTTGGCTGCCTTGCCGGCTAGCAGAGGCGCCCGGGAAGACCTTCGTGCTTTAAATTTCCCGCTGCAGCTGTGGCCCCTCTGCTCCGTGCCGTCCCCGGCTGTCGATGACGTGAAGCCTCCAGCTCCGGACGTCAGCCTATCCCTCCCCACCGTGCCGCAGAGAGAACCGGGACTTGCTCATGTGCCGCGAACAATCGGGGATTGGGAATCCGGGTTGGGTTGGTGGGGGGTGGACTCGGGAGTTGGGGTGTCAGGGAACGGGGCTCGAGAGTCGCGAGGTGGGTCCGTAAGGAAACCTTGGACCATTGGGCTTCCCCCATCCCCTCTCCCTTGGGGCTTCCCTTCCCAGGGCCGTTTGATGGATTTATCTTGTGCCGGGGACTGTTTCCGGGACCTCATTCCTCCCGATCCCGCCCGTCGGTCAGGCAGTGATTCCCATCGGGTTCCCGCAGGTGTCCAATCTTGCAGATGTAAATGAGGCCCAGGAGCTAAAATCTCACCAGGCCTCAGCATGCGAGGTCATCACTTGCCCCTCCCCCCTCCCACGCACCTACCCTGCACCCCCTCCCATACATCTACCCCACACCGTCCCCCTACCCTGCACCCCCTCCCATACACCTACCCCACACTGTCCCCTTCCCCCACAGCTACCCTGCACCCCCTCCCCCGCACCTACCCTGCACCCCCTCCCATACACCTACCCCACACTGTCCCCCTCCCCCACACCTACCCTGCACCCCCTCCCCCGCACCTACCCTGCACCCCCTCCCATACACCTACCCTACACTGTCCCCCTCCCCCACAGCTACCCTGCACCCCCTCCCCCGCACCTACCCTGCACCCCCTCCCATACACCTACCCTACACTGTCCCCCTCCCCCACACCTACCCTGCACCCCCTCCCCCACACCTACCCTGCACCCCCTCCCCCACACCTACCCTGCACCCCCTCCCCCACACCTACCCTGCACCCCCTCCCCCACACCTACCCTGCACCCCCTCCCATACACCTACCCCACACTGTCCCCCTCCCCCACAGCTACCCTGCACCCCCTCCCCCGCACCTACCCTGCACCCCCTCCCATACATCTACCCCACACCGTCCCCCTACCCTGCACCCCCCCATACACCTGCCCCACACTGTCCCCCTCCCCCACACCTACCCTGCACCCCCTCCCCCGCACCTACCCTGCACCCCCTCCCATACACCTACCCTACACTGTCCCCCTCCCCCGCACCTACCCTGCACCCCATCCCCTGCACCATACACCTACCCTACACTGTCCCCCTCCCCCGCACCTACCCTGCACCCCCTCCCCCGCACCCCCTCCCATACACCTACCCCACACTGTCCTCCTCCCCCACACCTACCCTGCACCCCCGCACCTACCCCACACTGTCCCCCTCCCCCACACCTACCCTGCACCCCCGCACCTACCCCACACTGTCCCCCTCCCCCACACCTACCCTGCACCCCCTACCCTGCAGCCCCTCCCATGCACCTACCCTGCACCCCCTCCCCCGCACCTACCCTGCACCACCTACCCTGCACTCCCTCCCATACACCTACCCCACACTGTCCCCCTCCCCCGCACCTACCCTGCACCCCCTCCCATGCACCTACCCCACACTGTCCCCCTCCCCCGCACCTACCCTGCACCCCCTCCCCCGCACCCCCTCCCATACACCTACCCCACACTGTCCCCCTCCCCTACACCTTCTGTTTGAAGTAGGCAGGGATGCTGTCCATGAATTAGCTGACTCCGGCCCTGAAATTAGGGGCGGAGAGGTCACCTTGATTTAAAATGTTAATGGATATAGAGTATTTGTCCAGTGAAAAATGCAATTTTGGATTATGAACAGGCTGTTATGAGCAGGAAGTTATAAAACATTCCACTGTCTACCAAGGTGTGAAGACAATTAACATTTTAACAGATTGCTTACAAACGTACAAAATTGACGGGCAGGACAAGACCCGCCGGTCTATCAAGCCTGCCTCAAGATGGCTGGACCATCATGACTAAACACTTCTTCCCTCTCCCTCACCCACCCCACAACCATGTAATCTCCTATCATAGAATCATAGAATGGTTACAGCACAGAAGGAGGCCATTCGGCCCGTCGAGCCCGTGCCGGGAGAGGAAAGAAATCAGTGTAAAACCCAGGGCCAATAAGGGGAAAAATACACGGAAAAATTCCTTTCCGACCCCCTCAGGCAATCAAAACCAGTCCAGGAGATCACACAGACAAAGTGTTATCTGTAAAGACACTTAACTTTTATATGATGTGATCTGTGCCCCAGTCAAGAATCGACCAGCTCCCTCTTGAAAGCCTACAGAGAGTCAGCACCCGCCACTTCAAAGAGATTGCTTGAACTTCAAAAGAAAGCTATCTGTCTCATTTTTTTCAGCATACTCTTCATCTTCCCTGTTATACCTCCAGAAGGTTTGTAGAGCTCCACAAGCCACACTTGTGTGTCAGCTGCAGCTCAGCGGGTAGCCCTCTCGCCTCTGAGTCAGAAGGTTGTGGGTTCAAGTTCCCCCTCTCAGGTGGACGTAAAAGATCCCATCGCACTCTTTCAATATTTGTTCCTCAACCAACATCATTAAAACAGATGATCTGGTCATTATGGCATTGCTGTTTGTGGGAGCTTGCTGTGCACAAATTGGCTGCAGCATTTCCTACATTACAACAGTGACTACACTTCAAAAATACTTAATTGGCTGTAAAGTTCTTTGGGACATCCTGAGGTTGTGAAAGGTGCTGTAGAAATGCAAGTCTTTCTTTCTTTATGTTTGTACCACCAGAAATCGTCTTTTCAAGTGTTTGCTGAAAGAACTCTTTTTAAACAGTTATACCAGCGGCTGTAATATAAACAGCGGATTACACTGTAGCTTCTTGCCTGCTTATTTGCTTCTGTGAATTCTTTTTAATTGCAAATAAATCAGGACACTAGTTTAGCCTGTACAACAACAACAACTTGCATTTATATAGCGTCTTTATCATAGTAAATCGGTCCTTGGACCCCAGCTATTCACAATGTATATTAATGATCTAGACAAGGGAACTAGATGTAATATCTCCAAGTTTGCAGACGACACAAAGCTGGGTGGGCGTGTGTGCTGTGAGAAGGATGCCGAGAAACTCCAGGATGATTTGGACAGGTTGGGTGATTGGGCAGAAGCATGGCAGATGCAATATAACGTGGATAAATGCGAGGTTATCCACTTTGGTGTCAAAAACAGGAAGGCAGATTATTATCTGAATGGCAATAGATTGGGAGAAGGGGAAGTGCAACGAGACCTTGGTGTCCTTGTGCACCAGTCGCTGAAGGTAAGCATGCAGGTGCAGCAGGCGGTTAAGAAGGCAAATGGTATGTTGGCCTTCATAGCGAGAGGGTTTGAGTACAGGAACAAGGATGTCTTGCTGCAGTTGTACAGGGCCTTGGTGAGACCACATCTTGAGTATTGTGTGCAGTTTTGGTCGCCTTATCTGAAGAAGGAGGTTCTTGCCATGGAAGGAGTTCAGCGAAGATTCACCAGGCTGATACCTGGGATGGCAGGAATGACGTATGAGGAGAGATTGGGTCGATTGGGCTTATACTCGCTGGAGTTTAGAAGAATGAGAGGGGATCTCATTGAAACTTATAAAATTCTGACAGGACAGGACAAACTAGATGCAGGAAGGATGTTCTCGATGGTCGGGGAGTCCAGAACCAGAGGTCACAGTCTAAGGATAAGGGGTAAGCCATTTAGGACAGAAATGAGGAGGAATTTCTTCACCCAGAGAGTGGTGAACCTGTGGAATTCTCTGCTACAGAAGGCAGTAGAGGCCAATTCATTAAATAGATTCAAGAAGGAGTTGGATATATTTCTTAAGGCTAAAGGGATCAAGGGATATGGGGAGAAAGCAGGGACAGGGTACTGAATTTGGATAATCAGCCATGATCGCATTGAATGACGGAGCAGGCTAGAGGGGCCGAATGGCCTACTCCTGCTCCTATCTTCTATGTTTATGTAAAACATCCCAAGGCGCTTTTCAGGAGCGTTATCAAACAAAATTTGACGCCGAGCCATATAAGGAGATATTAGGACAGGTGACCAAAAGCTTGGTCAAAAATATAGGTTTATGGAGCATCTCAAAGGAGGAGAGAGAGGTAGAGAGGCGGAGAGGTTTAGGGAGGGAATTCCAGAGCTTAGATCCTTGGCAGCTGAAGGCACGGCCGCCAATGGTGGAGCAATTAAAATCGGGGATGTACAAGAGGTCAGAATTGGAGGATTGTAGGGCTGGAGGAGGTTACAGAGATAAGGAGGGGCAAGGCCACGGAGGGATTTGAAAACAAGGATGAGAATCGAGGCGTTGCCGAACCGGGAGCCAGTGTAGGTCAGCGAGCACAAGGGTGATGCGTGAATGGGACATGGTATGAGTTAGGGCAGCAGAGTTTTGGATGAGCTCAAGTTTATGGAGGGTGGAAGATGGGAGGCCGGTCAGGAGAGCAATTGGAATAATCAAGTCTAGAGGTAACAAAGGCATGGATGAGGGTTTCAGCAGCAGATGAGCTGAGGCAGGGGCAGAGTTGAGCGATGTTACAGAGGTGGAAGTAGGCTGTCTTGGTGATGGAGCGGATATGGGATCGGAAGTACAAAGTGGTCTAGCAATGTGACATTTTCTGTTGTTTGAATGGACAAGACACGTAGTGGGATCCTTTATATTTTTCCAGTGGACAACTTCTCACAATCAGGGTCGTTAGACCTGGGCTTTGCTAATCTCAATGGGGCACAGAGAAAAGTTACAGATCTGACCTTGTGGGAGACCATGATTGCTTGTTGAAGCTGTCATTAAGCTACCTACACAAAAAAAATGTCGTGGAAAAAGATGAAACTCTATTAAGTTTTCTATGTATGGCACATACATCTTTATTTCAGCATCACTGTTATATCATGTCTCCAGGTGGCCTCTCCCTAGAGTCCCACCTGTCACACCTGCAGCTTCACGCCTCTGTCACTAGATTGAGCTTCATGAGCTCCAGGAGTTGTCGATCCCCATACCTCTCCATCCCTAAAGCACTCTGAGAGGAATTTGCTTTGCCCTGACTTTCTGTGGGCCACATCATTGGGGGAATCCAGTATTAGTAAAAGAGAAGCAAAACTGCACATGCTGGAAATCTGAAATGAAAACAGGAAGTGTTGGAAGTACACGGCAGATGGGTCAACACCTGTAAAAAGAAAACACAAGTTAATGGCCCAGAAATCCGCTATTATTATTGCCTAAAAATCCTAACAATTTGTGGCGAGGAAGAGATACGCCGTGAGTTGCGAATCGCCACAAGATGTTGGACGATTTGCGCCGCTCTGCCGTTAGCCTCGTGAAAACTAGATGAGCAAACGGGGGAGAAGCGAATAGAGGGTTATGCTGATAGCGTTAGATGAGGAAGGATGGGAGGAGGCTCGAGTGGAGCACAATCGGCGACATGGACTGGTTGGGCCGAATGGCCTGTTTCTGTGCTGTTTATCCTATGTAATTCTATGTAAAAACAAGAGCTCCCCCTAAACCTCCCCGTGAGTTTCAAGAAATTGCTGGAGTTGCACCGTAAATACGAAAGAATCTCGCCGCAGACATTTAGGGCTGCTATTTCATGGCGCGAGGACCCTGTTAATGAGGAGATTTGTGGTCCTGCAATGCCACTCAACCTTGAAGGCCCAGAAAGGCAACAATTGAAACTGTGGAGTCTCACTCCTGCAGGTAGCAAATTGTTCCTAGAGGTTTATTACATTAAAAAAAAATGTTTCTCTTAATTTTCATTTCTGTCTCTATTTCCTCTCTCTCTTAATCCATTCTCTTTCTTTCCCTCTTTTTATTTCTCTCTCTATATCTAATTTGATTCTAATTCACCCAATTTCCTTTTCAGTCATTCCCTCTGTTTCTTTCTCGGTCCTTAGCTCTCATTGGTTAAGGAGATAGACCATTAGACCTGACATTCAGGAGGTCCCAGATGCCCCGTTCCCCTCGCTGCACCGTTATCAGCCCGCACTTCCAGCAATTTGAGCTGCAAATATAATACAATCTGAAGGGTGAGGAAATAATCCAATTCACGCTCTCACCGTGAGATGCCTCGCTCCAGTAAAATCTGGGCTATTATTTTGGCGGCGTACTTTTCCAATGTTCAAGTCCATGAAGGGCACACAATACTCCCAAAAATGTCAACTTATTTTCTCTTTACAGATACTGATCCACCGCCACTGTGTATTAAGGGATACGGAACCAAGGTGGGTAAGATGGAGTGAAGATACAGATAAGCCATGATCTTAATTGAATGGCGGAACAGGCTCGAGGGTTGAATGGCCTCCTCCTGTTCCTATGTCCATGTCCAACACTTTGGCCCTGAAATTGCAGTCGGTATGACGGCGTACTCTCAGTGTACGCCGTCATACCGCCTTTGAAATTGACCGCAAGTTTGGGATTTCCGCACGCGCATGCGCTAAATCCCGAACTTGCGATCTGTCAAGTTCCAAGGAGACAAGATGATCCGCTGTGACTTTGAAATCCTCATTGAAATTGAAAAGTTGGGCTAATTGCCTACCTACTGCGCATCAAGTATGCTGGAAAATGTTACGGCTGGTGCAAATAGGCGCAGGAGCCTGTTTGTACAGCGTCGGGGGTGGGGGGGGGGAGCGATGAGAAAACTGTATAAGAATTAAAACAAACACATAAAAGAATCTACCAGGTAGCTGTAAAGGCTCGGTTTGAGGGATGAGGGCGTTTTAATCTTTTTAAAAATCTTGCAGAGTCTTCCAGTAAATAACTGCACTTACTCCAAAGTATTCCCTGTGCTTTTTAAAGCCAAGCACTGTACTTGTCAAATAAATATAATTAGTATCACACCGTGTAATTTACAAGTTGTAACGCCCGGGGCTTTCTATGTTTCCTGATTGGCGTGAAAGGAGCACCGCCCCATGTGATCCCAGGTACGCTTACGCACAACAGTGCGCCCCCGGGATCCGTGGGCCACTACGCTGCACACAACTCCGCAGCGTTTTAAAGCAAGTTTTTGCTTGGGGGCTTCACACAAGGTAAGTGCGGATTTCCTTCGGAGGTCAGAGCAACACCGCCGACCGCAGTTTCAGGGCCTTTACGTTTTATTGCACATATTACCAGTGAGGCCTAAGATTGATTTTGTTCCGCGGATATAACATATCCGTAACATTTCTGGATATATTGTAATATGAGTGTTTTCTTTCTCAATTTTTCTAAACTTAAATTTTGTGGTTTCTACGGTCTCTTTGTGTAGCGGGGACTACTGTTAAGCAAGGGCCCTTGAGTATATCACTTAATTCCAGTGTGATTGGTGGGATCCATTTAATTTTAATTTAATTTTAATTAATTAATTAATTAAAGGGTAAGTCATGGCAGGACAGCTCGGTGCTGTGACATGTTCTTCCTGCACTATGTGGGAAATCAGGGACACTTCCTGTGTCCCTGACAACCATGTGTGCAGGAGGTGTATCCAGCTGCAGCTACTGACAGACCGCATTGCGGCGCTGGAGCTGCGGATGGATGCATACTGGAGCATTTGCGATGCTGAGGACATCGTGGATAGCACGTTTAGGGAGTTGGTCACACCGCAGGTAAAGGGTATACAGGCAGGAAGGGAATGGGTGACCACCAGGCAGAGTAATAGGCGCAGGCAGGTAGTGCAGGGGTCCCCTGTGGCCATCCCCCTCTCAAACAGATATACTGCTTTGGATATTGTTGAGGGAGATGGCTTATCAGGGGAAGACAGCAGCAGCCAACTTCCGAGCACCGTAGGTGGTTCTGCTGCACAGGATGGGAGGAAAAAAAGTGGGAGAGCTATAGTGATAGGGGATTCTATTGTAAGGGGAATAGATAGGCGTTTCTGCGGCCGCAAATGAGACTCCAGGATGGTATGTTGCTACTTCCCCAGGAAGCTGTGGAAGCTACTTCATTAAATGAATTTAAAACAGAAATAGACCGTTTCCTAGAAGTAAAGGGAATTAGGGGTTACGGGGAGCGGGCTGGAAATTGGACATGAGTTTGAGTTCGGATCGGTCAAGGCCCTGTGGGTGGCGGAGCGAGCCCAGGGGCCGAGTGGCCTGGTCCTGCTCCTACTTCTTGTGTTCTTTAGAGTTGAGGTTGGATCAGATCAGCCATGATCTCATTGAGCAGGCTCGAGGGGCCGATTGGTCTACTCCTGCTCCTATTTCTTATGTTCTTATGTTCTTATGTTGCCTCCCTGGTGCAAGGGTCAAGGATGTCTCAGAGCGGCTACAGAGCATTTTGGAAGGGGAGGGTGAACAGCCAGTTGTCATGGTGCATATAGGTACCAACGATATAGGTAAAAAACGGGATGAGGTCCTAAAAGCAGAATATAGGGAGTTAGGAGGTAAATTAAAAAATAGGACCGCAAAGGTAGTAATCTTAGGATTGCTACCAGTGCCACGTGCTAGTCAGAGTAGAAATAGAAGGATATTTCAAATGAATACGTGGCTAGAGGAATGGTGCAAGGGGGAGGGATTCAAATTCCTGGGGCATTGGAACCGGTTCTGGGGGAGGTAGGGACCAGTACAAACCGGACGATCTACACCTGGGCAGGGCCAGGACCGATGTCCTAGGGGGCGTGTTTGCTAGTGCTCTGGGGGAGGGTTTAAACTAAAATGGCAGGGGGTTGAGAACCTGAGCAGGGAGACAGAGGAAAGGGAAACAAGGATAAAAGCAAAAGATAGGAAGGAGAAAAACAAAAGTGGCAGTCAGAGAAAACAACGGTTTAAATCAAACATGGCCACAGTAAATACTAATTCTAATAGGTCTAAGAGCGTTAAAAAAACAAGCCTGAAGGCTTTGTGTCTTAATGCAAGGAGCATTCGGAACAAGGTGGATGAATTAGCTGCGCAAATAGAGGTAAACAAATATGATTTGATTGGATTACCGAAACATGGCTCCAGGGTGGCCAAGGCTGGGAACTCAACATCCAGGGGTACTCAATATTCAGGAAAGATAGGGAAAAAGGAAAGGGAGGTGGGGTAGCATTGCTGGTTAAAGAGGGGATTAACACAATTGAAAGGAAGGATATTAGCTCTGATGATGTGGAATCTGTATGGGTTGAACTGAGAAATAACAAGGGGCAGAAAACGTTAGTGGGAGTGACACATAGACCTCCAAACAGTAATCCGGAGGTTGGGGATGGCATTAAAAGGGAAATTAGAGAAGTGTGCAATAAGGGCACAGCAGTCATCATGGGTGACTTTAATCTACATATAGATTGGGCTAACCAAATTAGTAACAATACTATGGAGGAGGAATTCCTGGAGTGTTTACGGGATGGTTTCCTGGACCAATACGTCGAGGAACCAACCAGAGATCAGGCCATCTTAGACTGGGTATTATGCAATGAGAAAGGATTAATTAGCAATCTTGTTGTGCGAGGCCCCTTGGGTCGGAGCGATCATAATATGATAAAATTCTTCATTAGGATGGAGAGTGAAGTAGTTGACTCAGAGACTAGAGTCCTGAAGTTAAATAAAGGAAACTACGATGGTATGAGGTGCGAGTTGGGTAGGATTGATTGGGGAATGTCACTCAAAGGGTTGACGGTGGATAGGCAATGGCAAACATTCAAAGACCGCATGGACAAACTACAGAATTTGTTCATCCCAGTTTGGCATAAGAATAAAACAAAAAGGGTGACTCAACCGTGGCTAACAAGGGAAATTAGGGATAGCATAAGATCCAAGGAGAGGGCATATAAATTGGCCAGAAAAAGCAGTAACCGTGAGGATTGGGAGCAGTTTAAGATTCAACAAAGGAGGACAAAGGGATTAATTAAGAAGGGGAAAATAGAATACGAGAGTAAGCTTGCAGGGAACATAAAAACTGACTGTAAAAGCTTTTATAGATATGTGAAGAGAAAAAGATTAGTGAAATCAAGCATAGGTCCCTTGCAGTCAGAATCAGGGGAACTTATAATGGGGAACAAAGAAATGTCAGACCAATTAAATACATATTTTGGTTCTGTCTTCACAAAGGAGGACACAAATAACCTCCCAGAGATGTTGGGGAACATAGGGTCTGATGAAAGGGAGGAACTGAAAGAAATCAGTATTTGTAGGGAAATGGTGTTAGGGAAATTGAAGGGATTGAGGGCCGATAAATCCCCAGGGCCTGATAATCTACATCCTAGGGTACTTAAGGAAGTGGCCCTAGAAATAGTAGATGCATTGCTGATCATCTTCCAACATTCGATGGAATCTGGAACAGTACCCATGGATTGGAGGGTAGTTAATGTTACCCCACTATTCAAAAAGGGTGGTAGAGAGAAAACGGGGAATTACAGACCGGTAAGCCTGACATTGATAGTGGGGAAAATGCTAGAGTCCATTATAAAAGATGTAATAGCAGAGCACTTGGAAAACAGTGACAGGATCGGACAAAGTCAACATAGATTTACAAAAGGTAAATGATGCTTGACTAATCTACTGGAATTTTTTGAGGATGTAACTGGTAAAATAGATAAGGGAGAACCAGTGGATGTGGTGTATTTGAACTTCCAAAAGGCTTTTGATAAGGTCCCGCATAAGAGTTTAGCGTGTAAAGTTAAGGCACATGGGATTGGGGGCAAGGTATTGAATTGGATAGAGAACTGGTTGGCAGACAGAAAGCGAAGAGTTGGAATAAACGGGTCTTTTTCTGAGTGGCAGGCAATGACTGGTGGGGTACCGCAGGGATCGGTCCTTGGACCCCAGCTATTCACAATATATATTAATGATCTAGACGAGGGAACTAGATGTAATATCTCCAAGTTTGCAGACGACACAAAACTGGGTGGGTGTGTGTGCTGCGAGGAGGATGCCGAGAAACTCCAGGATGATTTGGACAGGTTGGGTGATTGGGCAGAAGCGTGGCAGATGCAATATAACGTGGATAAATGCGAGGTTATCCACTTTGGTGTCAAAAACAGAAAGGCAGATTATTATCTGAATGGCAATAGATTGGGAGAAGGGGAAGTGCAACGAGACCTTGGTGTCCTTGTGCACCAGTCGCTGAAGGTAAGCATGCAGGTGCAGCAGGCGGTTAAGAAGGCAAATGGTATGTTGGCCTTCATAGCGAGAGGGTTTGAGTACAGGAACAAGGATGTCTTGCTGCAGTTGTACAGGGCCTTGGTGAGACCACACCTTGAGTACTGTGTGCAGTTTTGGTCGCCTTATCTGAGGAAGGATGTTCTTGCCATGGAAGGAGTTCAGCGAAGATTCACAAGGCTGATACCTGGGATGGCAGGAATGACGTATGAAGAGAGATTGGGTCGATTGGGCTTATACTCGCGGGAGTTTAGAAGAATGAGAGGGGATCTCATTGAAACTTATAAAATTCTGACAGGACAGGACAAACTAGATGCAGGAAGGATGTTCTCGATGGTCGGGGAGTCCAGAACCAGAGGTCACAGTCTAAGGATAAGGGGTAAGCCATTTAGGACAGAAATGAGGAGGAATTTCTTCACCCAGAGAGTGGTGAACCTGTGGAATTCTCTGCTACAGAAGGCAGTAGAGGCCAATTCATTAAATAGATTCAAGAAGGAGTTGGATATATTTCTTAAGGCTAAAGGGATCAAGGGATATGGGGAGAAAGCAGGGACAGGGTACTGAATTTGGATAATCAGCCATGATCGCATTGAATGGCGGAGCAGGCTAGAGGGGCCAAATGGCCTACTCCTGCTCCTATCTTCTATGATTCTATGATTCTATGAAAAATCAGAAGTACAAAAATGACTAACTCAAAAGCATTTTGGAACAAAAATCCTTTTAAACAAAAATAAAATGGTGTTGAACACCAAAAGCTCTTGGACCACTTTATTAATTGGTAGGATGAGATCAGCAAGGACCAATTAGTGGATCAGGACTCCAGTCCATTTCTTAACTCAAGTGTGTGTATGTGTGAGAGAGAGCAGATTCTGTTTTAAGCAACTTTCTGCGACTTGTCTCGCTCAGTGAGCCCGCCTCCTTCAGCCACCAACCACCCCCTCCTCCCACCCCACACAGGAAGTGAGCCGTGAGTGGCAAGGAGTGGCAGTACTGTGGGATGGTGCCGCTGCCGTTCGGCTGATAAGCGAGGAGTGAAGATGAGCTGCTGGAGGGACTGAGCCGGCGGAGAGCACCAACCTCTCCCGAGCTCCGTTGCCGGAGCAGCTCCTGGGCTTGCCCCGGTGGTGCGGCGATGGTAGCGTTCGGCGCGGCACCAGCTTGGCAGTACGGCGCTGGTCAGCGGGTGGCACCGACACAGGTAAGGAATGAGCTTGGAGCTCGCTCCCTCTCTCCGTCCGCCTGTCGCTTCTTTTGTTTGTAAGGGACCAGGCGTTCTTAAAGCAGAGCCAGATTTCCCCCCACCGCCACCACCACTCGTCAATAGAGGCATTCTCTGCTGTGCAAACCTCAAAATGCTTGATAAAGTATCCTTTATTTTTACATTGAATAATCCAGCATTATAGTATCAACATGTTTGGTATTTTAACAGGATTTGTCACCTACTATTGTTCCAGATTGCAATGACGGTAGCTTGTGCATTCTTGTAAAATTGTTTTAATATTAATATATTAAAACGACTAATATATGTGCATAAGCCAATGTTATTTTCGTGGATTCAGGTAGCTTTTTTTGCGGGCGGGGGGTTATTTTTTTTGCTGATAACCAGAATGGTTTTGATGTGTTCTCACATCTAGCTCGCTCCATGTCCCCGGACGATGCATTGTTTGTCTAGGAACATTTCTGCAAAGCCTTTTGCTTTCGTTGTAATGTCAAACCAGTAAGACAAACCACCTATTTTTTTTTCTCCTCATAAAGGGGCAACTGTTAACTGTTTAAAGACCTTAAAACATTTTTGAAAAACTTTCTGTGAAACTTCATTTTTTTTTGTCTGCAATCACTCTGAAGCTAGAAATCCCCCCTATTATTATTTTTTGTGACTACACCGCACAGTTATAATCAAGTGCAGAGCAGATTGAATCTCTATCTGAATAGTAGGCGGATGCTTCGGCTCACTCTGTACTTATGCAGAAATAAGCATGCATTCTGGATTCTGCAACAACCACACTCACACACAATTACCTAGAGAAGTGCAATGCCCCCAGTGATCGATTCACACTTTACTGATCTGGTCCCCTTTAGTTCAGAGATGGAAGTGGGAGTGGGGGGACTGCATGTGTAACTACAGTTGCCCTACATTTTTCCCCCTGCTGGGTTCATTCTTAAGGGGTACAAAAAATTCTCCCTGCCCCTTTACTGAACCTTTAACGCTGGGTAACCCCACAGTGTGTGATTTCAATTGGAAGAAGAGCTAGCTGAGATGTTAGAATTGGATATTGTTGGTTTGAACACATTGTTTATAATAAAGTTAATCGGATTTCTATGAGATTTTAGAATAATAAACAGTTTAAAAAATGCCGAGTTATCGAATGTATTAGTCCCACCTTGGTTGCATGTAAGAATGCCCCAATAATGGATGTGTTTGGAAGACTTTGTGTGTTTAATAGTGATTTTCTCAATCAGCCCTCACATATGTACAGGGGGACTAGCAAGCAAAAAATAGAATGTCTTTTAAAATAAAATATTTCCCACACTAAATCTCTGTGCCCTCCTTGAGCATTTATTTCATGGACATCAAAATCCAGGAGTTCGCTGTTTTAATGAGTGCACTCCAGTATGATTTGGACCCTGTAGCTTTAAATCCAATATTGGTATTCGACAGCAGTGTGAATTGACACAAACTTAACACCTTTTTGAGGATTGCACTAGCAGTTCAGCCACCGTGGACTCAGCTTGTTTGTTTTTAGCTCACTCCAAGACTATCACATGTTGAGAAATCCCTGCTCCCACCTCTTGCACTCCATTGTGCTTTCAAACTGTTCGAGATTACTTTTGTCGACGTTTGTAGGATAGACTGTGTGCGTGCTGGTAAAAGAAAAGTCTGAAAGCTGCTTTGTGTTCAAATGGCTCACTCACTCAAGTGACAGATATTCCTTATTTTGCCAGTTTTGGTGGATAAGCAGACCCACGTATAAAATGGGCGATCTTTGAACTCTAATCATGTCCACTGTTTCGCTAAATTTAGTCAGCAGAGGAAAATATACATCAGGACAATTCGGGAGTAATTTGCATTTTTAGCAAAAAATTGGGAGAATGCCTGGTTTGCTCCGTAATAAATGCACTGCTAATGAAAAGGCAGGAACACATGGCTTGTAAACATGTGATAGCTGTCCATGTGCTTTCATTAGTAGGTTGTTAATTATGGAACAAAAACAGAGCCAATCACTTGCTTTTCATTAAAAGAGCAATCTCGCCCTCTCACTTTACTTCGATGTGCGAAAACATGTCGCTGACGCATAAAAATGTAGCTCACTGATTTATATCATTCAGTTCTGTCCTTTTTTAAAGGATGGGAATAGATGTGGAAATCATGGCATTTGTTCAGGTAATTGAAACTTCAGTTCAACTCCCGACGTTCTTTAGAAACGAGTGACCATTTATTGTTCCTACACCGGTTTAGAACATCCAAGTTACAAAAGACATCAGCAGAATCACCAAGACTTGATTTATGAGCAGAAGTGTTTTTTTTAATTCTTATTTTTGTGTTAATTCTATCAAAGATCGATCAGTTTACTTTTCAATGTCATATCTTATTGACAGGACTGTATACTAACACGATACTAATACAATGCATTTAAGGGAAAGCTTGACGAACACATGAGGGCGAAAGGAATAGAAGGATGTGCTGAGAGGGTGCGATGAAGAGGGGTGGGAGGAGGCTCGTGTGGAGCATAAACACTGGCACAGACCAGTTGGGCCGAAAGGTCTGTTTCTGTGCTGGAGACTCTGTGTAATAGGAAGTCTGGAGGAGTACTTCCTATAGTGCTAAATATTTCTTCTTTGGCTTGCTAGAGCTAGCGCTAACTTGGATTAAAATAAAGCAAATTGAAGGAACGCAGTGGTTAAAGTGCCATTATTTGATTTTCAGGTGTGAAAGACTCTGAAACTCATCTATCTTCCAAGAGCGATCTGATGAATCAGAATGGCTACAGAAGTGAACAATATTCAGAGGAGTTACTCCATCATTCCATGCTTCATATTTGTGGAGGTAAGCGGGTGATCCTGCAGGGACAGGACTGTATTTAAATGCTTGTCTCTCTCTTCGTGCTGTCTGGCCCCAAACAGCAGGAAACCCATGGCTCACTAAAAGTGCGACTCAAGCAAAGCGTGAATTGAGAAAGGCGGGCGGTTTAAGAGAAAAATTGCAAGCAACTAATAATTAGAAATTTCTATTGCGACATGGCCAGAAATTATGTGCAAGGCACATGCAATAAAGCCACATCTGCCTCGGGTATGTTGGGAACCTGTGAAACCTGCAGCTTATCTGGTTCTGTCTAGAGAAGGCTAAAGTGGAAAGTGGATATTATACTGTAATATATATTTTATAAAACGGTTTCAGAAAAATGTCAGAAACATGTGACCCAGCATAGTACCTAATATGCAAACGTAGTACAGGTGCATTGATTAAATGTGCATCGCTTCACTTTAGCGCTGTTTTAAAACATAGTTGGGTTCCTTTTTGTGCTTTTTTCTTAACTAGGTTTCCTTTATTATTTACAGCGAGTGTACAGTGCTGCACATGGGAAATATAAGAAAAGGAGGCAATTATACTCCATGGGGCAGGATAGAACTTCCCAAGCTGGAAGCTGAACGAGACCTTGTGTTTGTTGACTCGTGTGACGTGGCCATTAACAAAGTAAATAGGATGCTGGGTTATATCGCCTGATATAATGCCATGTTGAAGCTGCATGGTGCCCAGTTTAGTCTTCACTGGAGTACTCCATGCGGTTCACATGGCTGCAACATATGAGGACCATCCAGAACCTGGAGACAGGGCGATAGAGAGTAACAGTGCTGATACTGAGGGTCAGTGGGTAAGGCTATAAGCAACAACTTGATAAGCTAAGGCTGAGCTAAAAAGGTTTAAATTATGAGGGCAGGTTGTATAGACTAGGCTTGTATTCCCTCAAGTATAGAAGATTAAGGGATGATCTAATTGAGGTGTTTAAGATGATTAACGGAATTGATAGGGTAGATTGAGAGAGATTTAGAGCTAGGCCGTTCAGAGGTGATGGCAGGAAGCACTTCTTCACACAAAGGGTAGTGGAAATCTGGAACTCTCCTCCCAAAAAGCTGTTGAGGCTGGGGGTCAATTGAAAATTAAAAAACTGAGATTGCTAGATTTTTGTTAGGCAAGGGTATTAAGGGTTACGGAACCAAGGAGGGACGATGGAGTTACGATACAGATCAGCCATGATCTAATTGAATGGCGGAACATTATCTGGTCATTATCTCATTGCTGGTTGTGGGAGCTTGCTGTGCGCAAATTGGCTGCCGCGTTTCCCTACATTACAACAGTGACTACACTTCAAAAAGTACTTCATTGGCTCTAAAGCGCTTTGGGGTGTCCGGAGGTCATGGAAGATGCTATATAAATGCAAGATCTTTCTTCAACAAATAGAACTGTTTTTACTCAGAAACCAGAAGTGGGATGTGTATTTATTTATTGAAACAGTTGACAGAGGCTGGTGTGTGTTGCTGGACAGATCCATTTTAAAACCTGCTAGCCAAATGGGTAGGTCCAATTTTATTAATTTTATATTCTGCCTCTTCAAACGGTATACAACCAAATACTGCACCATGCACTTTTACAAAAGAATCTATTTTGCTTAAGCAAGCTGACTGCAGGCAAAGTTTGTCATGGTAGCTTATTATGCAATGTGAACACCCCTTCGATTTAGAGAAGAGAATATGTATTTCCAAGTTTGATTTTAATCATTGGAAGTGATCCCAGGAGCTATGTGAGCAGTTCTGTGTTTTTAGATTCTCGAGGCTATTATTGATCACACTAATAACCCCTTCCATGCTTACGACAATTGGTTGTCAAGATGCCATACATGACTTTTGACAAGGATGAGAAAGGAATGCTGCTAGGCAGTAAAATCTCAATTTGTAGCACTAAATTGAACTCATAATTTTTCTGATCCACATTGTATTTGCAACAGTGCAGACAAAACCTATCTCCCATAATGTGCCGTATTAGAGAGCAACAACAACTTGTATTTCTATAGCACCTTTACCATAGTAAACATCCCAAGGCACTTCACAGGAGCGTTATCAGTCAAACTTTGACTCCGAGCCAGAGAAGGAGACATTGGGATAGGTGACCAAAAGCTTGGCCAGAGGTAGGTTTTAAGGAGTGTCGTAATGGAGGAGAGAGAGGTGGAGAGGTTTAGGGAGGGAATTTCAGAGCTTAGGGCCCAGGCAGCTGAAGGTACGGCCGCCAATGGTGTGTGAAGGAAGTGTGGTTTGCACAAGAGGCAAGAGTTGGAGGAGCGCCGAGATCTCCAGAGGGTTGTAGGGCTGGAGGAGGTTGCAGAGCTAGAGAGGGGCGAGGTCATGGAGAGATTTTAAGTGTTGCCACTGTTGTAATGGAGGAAACACGGCAGACAATTTGTGCACAGCAAGATCCCACAAACAGAAAATGTGACAATAACCAGAAGAACTGTTTTAGTGATGTTGGTTGAGGGCTGAATATTGGCCAGGACACCGGGGATAACTCCCCTGCTCTTCCTTAAAATAGTGGCCGTGGGATCTTTTACATCCTGAGAGAGCAGACGGGACCTTGGTTTAAATGTCTCATCCATCCGAAAGACGGCCCATCTGTCAGTGGCAGCACTCCCTCGGTACTGCACTGGAGGGTCGGCCTGGATTTTGTGCTCGAGTCTCTGGAGAGGGACTTGACCCCACAATCTTCTGACTCAGAGAAGGAATGCTACCAGCTGAGCCACGGCTGACACTATTATTAGTTGACTCTCGGTGCTCCCATTACCTGGAGCCCCATTTTCAACTTTCCCCCCAGATGTGAAGCTGATGTTGTGGAAAAGCTGCCCATTGCACAAACTGTCCAACTTTCACTTGCATTGATTTCACTGGAAGTGATAATGAGGAGCTTTGCATAACAAGCGGTCAATCTGTAACACAAAAGCAAAATACTGCGGATGCTGGTAATCTGAAATAACAGTAGAAAATGCTGGAAACCCTCAGCAGGTCAGGCAGCATCTGTGGAGAGAGAGAGAGAGTTAACGTTTCAGGTCGGTGACCTTTTTCAGAAAACCAGTTTCACACCTGGGGGGAGCGGGCAAGTTGTTAACGTATCCACTGGTCACTCCACAACATCACCAGTGTCCATCTAAAAAGGCGGGAGCTGCATCGCTCTCGGAGTTTGAATCTGGACCAGAGCGTGTGTTATCGAGCCTGCTTTGGTTGTCTGAGTTTATTATTAAATGGGGGACTTGCTTCAAGAACAGAGCACCGAAAAAACCCCAAATACTATTCATCTTTATGGCAGTGTTTTATTGTCGAGTGCAAGTTATTTCACGTTGTCAACTGGTTTTCTTTTGAGATCCAGAGCAGTGAAATGACCTTCTGTCCTTCGACTCCACTCATCCCTCACAGTCAACGACTAACAATTCCATGTGCTTCACAAGGGGGAGAAATAGATATTGAGCAGGAAGTGAGGAACGGGAAGACTGAAAGAATGGGGCAGGCTTTGGAAGTCAAGTTGAGTGGCAGCAAGGTGACGTGGTCTTGGAAGACTAGGGTTGCCAACTCTGGTTGGACGTATTCGTGGAGGTTTCATCACATGACCTCCCACCTCCAACCATCGCGCCCGGTCAAACAGCCTTTCTTCTCCCACCTCCAATAAATGGGTAACTAATAAACAAAAGTGTTCAAAGAAAATGAAAACCAATTTTTTTTATTGCCCTATGATTTTTCTCCCTCACATTAGTGTCCAGGAGATGAATGTTTAATTCCTGGAGTCTCCAGGACAATCCTGGAGGGCTGGCAAACCCAATAGAAAAGGCTTTAAAAGAGAGATTCAGATTGCAGAGGGATAATGACTGAAAGAACAGTCTCTGATAGTGGATCCACAGGAGTGTGGAACAAGCAGCGATCCAGAGTTAGAGGAACTGGAATGTGAGGCCCACTCCTCAAAAATGGACCAGGCTGGGGTGAGGGACATTATTGGGAACTGAGTGGTACATTAGGATAGACGTTGACCTTTCACCTCATGGAGCTGAGTTCAAATCCAGTCTGGACCGCTGAATAAAAGTCTCCTCGCTCTGCTGGTTGTAAAGGTCCCGTGTGACATTAATTTGGTCAGTCTCAAGCCAGTCCTTATTAGGCATAGAGTTTCATAGAATCTTACACTACAGGTGGAGGCCATTCAGCCCATCGTGCCTGTGCTGGCTCCTTGAAAGAACTATCCAACTAGTCCCATTCCCCTAATTTTTCTCCATAGCTCTGCAATTTTTTCCTTTTCAACTTTATACAATTCCCTATTGAAAGTTGTTATTAAATCTGCTTCCACCGCCCTTTCAGGCAGTGCATTCCAGATCACAACAACTCGCTGTGTAAAAAAAATTCTCCTCATCTCCTCTGGTTCTTTTTGCCAATTATCTTAAATCTGTGTCCTCCACTTACCGACCCTCCTGCCAGTGGAAAGTTTCTCCTTATTTACTCTATCCCTCATAATTCTGAACACCTCTATTAAATTTCCCCTCCACCTTCTCTGCTCTAAGGAGAACAATCCCAGCTTCTCCAGTCTCTCCACGTAACTGAAGTCCCTCAAAACTGGTACCATTCTGGTAAATCTCCTCTGCACCATCACCAAGGCTTTGATGTCCTTCCTATAGTGTGGTGCCCAGAATGGGAAACAGTACACCAGCTGATGCCTAACCAGTGATTTATAAAGGTTTTAGCATAATTTCCTTGCTTTTGGACTCTATTTAGTGGGAATCATAGAATGTTAATTGCCCATTGGACAGTTGTACAGATTTTATGAATTAGCACTCCCAGTGTTGTGCTTTGCATGACCGGAGTACAGATCGTGCCCTGCATGGCATTCCCTCCATTAATGCTATTACTGCTAGCTTGTAAAATCTATACCGTAGTCAGATGTAACACTGTTCCCATTTGACAATTTCTGGACCAACTATCAAGATAGGAACAGGAGGAGGCCATTCAGCCCCTCGAGCCTGTTCTGCCATTCAGTTAGATCATGGCTGATCTGTATCTCAACTCCCGCCTTTGCTCCATATCCCTCGATAGCCTTACGCAACAAAAATGTATCAATCCCTCAATCTTGAAATTTTCAATTGTCCCCCAGCATCCACAGCTTTTTCGCAGAGAGTGTTCCAGATTTCCACTGCCCTTTGTGTGAAGAAATGCTTCCTGACATCACCCCTGAATGGCCTAGCTGTAATTTTAAGATTGCCCTCTTGTTCTGGATTCCCCATCAGATGAAATATTTTCTCTGCATCTACCCTATTGAATCCTTTTATCATTAGGAAGACTTCTATTAGAACACCACTTAACCTTCCAAACTCAAGGAATACAAACCAAGTTTATGCAACCTATCCTCATAATTTTACCCTTTAAGCCCCTCTATCATTCTGGTGAATCTGCGCTGTACCCACTTCCAAGGCCAATATATCCATTCTGAGGTGCGGTGTTCAAAACTGAACGCAGTGCTCCAGATGGGGTCTGACCAAGGCTCTGTCCAACTGAAGCATCACTTCCTCACTTTTTGAATTCCAACCCTCTTGAGATAAAGGCCAACATTTCATTAGCCTTTTTGATGACTTCTTCCACTTATCCGCTAGCTTTTAGTGATTTGTGTACATGGACACCCAAACCCTTTTGCTCCTCCACAGTTCCCAGTCTCTCACTCCCAAAATATTCTGATTTGTCTTTCTCCAAATCAAAATGGATGACTTCACACTTCCCCACATTGAAATCTACCAGTCACCATTCTGCCCACTCACTTAATCTGTCGATGACTCTTTGTAACTTTGTAACTTCCTGCTCCCATCTACACAACTTACTGTGTCTCCTAACCGAGAGTCACCTGCAAATTGGATATACAACTCTCTATTCCTTCATCCATGTTTCCACTTGGGGGGGAGGGTGGGGGGAGTCCAAAACTAGGAGCCATCAATATAAGATAGTCACTAATAAATCCAATAGAGAATTCAGGAGAAACTTCTTTACCCAGAGAGTGATCAGAATGTGGAACTCGCTACCACAGGGAGTGGTTTAGGCGAATAGCATAGATGCATTTAAGGGGAAGCTAGATAAACACATGAGGGAGAAAGGAATAGAAAGATATGGCGATTGGCCTGTTTCTGTGCTGTAAATTCTATGTAATATATATGGTGAAAAACTGTGGGCTCAGAACAGATCCCTGGGGAACACCACTTGTCACATCCTACCAATTAAAGTACATTCCCTTTATCCCTACTCTCTATCTCCAATCTCCCAACCAATCACCAACTAGTGGAAAAAGAAGTGAATTCTTGATCATAGCAATTTCAGTTAGGAGAAAGTGTTTTTTTTAAATAAGTATTTTATTTATTTTACTTGTTCATAATAGGAATTAGCCTTAACTTTTAGCGATCTGATAGGAAATGTTTGAGGTTTACTGTACAGGTTCTTAGCTGCTTGCCATGAATGTGTCAGCCTTGGTTGAATGAGTCGGTTCAGGTTACTGAACTGGGAGCCAGTCTGAACCACTGAGATCCACTTCAGTCTGTAGAATCCAGCTCAGCGCTAAGTTCTTGTTGCTTTGGATTTCTTCCGCTCCAGATTTAGTCTGGCAGGGATTCCAACATTGATTGGTACCTGCAGTATAACCTGCCCTAAATATAGAACAGCTTAAAGAGTCCTGTCCAAGTTATGTAACATCAAACCGCTGATGTACTGACTCACACATCCTGCACTTATTACCTTGGCGATTAATTGAATTTATGAAATGCTATAACACCCAGTGAACAACAGCTCCTCATTCGCTGTCCACGGGCAGTAGGAAACCAGCATGCAACAAAGAGCAAAGTCGCCATCAAATACACGGCCCCTCGAACTCTTGTCCCTGAGACAAGCAATTGCGGGTTCAAGTCCCACTCCAGGACTTAAGCACGCAATACAGACTGACACTTCCTGGAGTACTGAGGGAGTGCTGCACTGTCAGAAGTGCCACCATTTCAGATGAAACCTCGGTTCACTTGCCCCGTCTGCATGTTCAGGTGATCATAAAAGATCCCGTGGCTCTAAGTCCTAGTAGCTTTGGCTTTCTTCCATCCCAGATTTAGTTTGTCAGAGATCCCAACTTTGATTGGTGCCTGCAGTACAACCTGCCCTAAATATAGAACTGCTTAAAGAGTCCTGTCCATCAAACCATTGATGATGATGATTGAAAACGAAAGACTTGCATTTATATAGCGCCTTCTACAACCTCAGGATGTCCCAAAACGCTTTACAGCCAATGAAGTACTTTTGAAGTGTAGTCACTGTTGTAATGTAGGGAACTGACTGACATATTATGTGAAATTGGGTCCCAGTTCATGCCAGAAGTGTAACATCTACCGTGATTAGTACATGGCTATATTTATGGCTTTTCTGAAAATGCATTTTCTTTTTTATTCGCTTTTATGGGATGTGGGCATCGCTGGCAAGGCCAGCATTTATTGCCCATCCCTAGTTGCCCTTGAGAAGGTGGTGGTGAGTCACCTTCTTGAACTGCTGCAGTCCATGTGGTGATGGTACTCCCACAGTGCTGTTAGGGAGGGAGTTCCAGGATTTTGACCCAGCGATGATGAAGGATCGGCGATATACTTCTAAGTTAGGATGGTGTGTGACTTGGAGGGGAACTTGGAGGTGGTGGTGTTCCCATGCGCCTGCTGCCCTTGTCCTTCTAGGTGGAAGAGGTCGCGGGTTTGGGAGGTGCTGCTGAAGAAGCCTTGGCGAGTTGCTGCAGTGCATCTTGTAGATGGTACACACTGCAGCCACGGTACGCCGATGATGGAGGGTGTGAATGTTTAAGGTGGTGGATGGGGTGCCAGTCAAGTGGGCTGCTTTGTCCTGGATGGCGTTGAGCTTCTTGAGTGTTGTTGGAGCTGCACTCATCCAGGCAAGTGGAGAGTATTCCATCACACTCCTTACTTGTGCCTTATTGATGGTGGAAAGGCTTTGGGGAGTCAGGAGGTGAGACACTCACCACAGAATACCCAGCCTCTGACCTGCTCTTGTTGCCACAGTATTTATGCGGCTGGTCCAGTTAAGTTTCTGGTTAATGGTGACCCCCAGGATGTTGATAGTGGGGGATTCGGCGATGGTAATGCCATTGAATGTCAAGGGGAGGTGGTTAGACTCTTGCTTGTTGGAGATAGTCATTGCCTGGCACTTCTGTGGCAGCGAATGTTACCTGCCACTTATCAGCCCAAGCCTGAACTTGCTGCATGCAGGCATGGACTGCTTCATTATCTGAGGAGTTGTGAATAGCGCTGAACACTGTGCAGTTATCAGCGAACATCCCCATTTCTGACCTTATGTTGGAGGAAAGGTCATTGATGAAGCAGCTGAAGATGGTTGGCCTAGGACACTGCCCTGAGGAACTCCTGCAGTGATGTCCTGGGGCTGTGATGATTGACCTTCAACCACCACAACCATCTTCCTTTGTGCTAGGTATGACTCCAGCCAGTGGAGCGTTTTCCCCTGGTTCCCATTGACTTCAGTTTTACTAGGGCTCCTTGATGCCAGACTCGGTCAAATGCTGCCTTGATGTCAAGGACAGTCACTCTCACCTCACCCTTGGAATTCAGCTCCTTTGTCCATGTTTGGACCAAGGCTGTAATGAGGTCGGGAGCCGAGTGGTCTTGGCGGAACCCAAACTGGGCATCAGTGAGCAGGTTATTGGTGAGTAAGTGCCACTTGATAGCACTGTCGATGACACCTTCCATCACTTTGCTGATGATTGAGAGTAGACTGATGGGGCGGTAATTGGCCGGGTTGGATTTGTCCTACTTTTTGTTGACAGGACATACCTGGGCAGTTTTCAACATTGTCGGATGGATGCCAATGTTGTAGCTGTACTGGAACAGCTTGGCTAGAGGTGCGGCTAGTTCTGGAGCACAAGTCTTCAGCACGATAGCCGGGATGTTGTCGGGGCCCATAGCCTTTGCTGTATCCAGTGCACTCAGCTGTTTCTTGATATCACGTGGAGTGAATCGAATTGGATGAAGATTGGCTTCTGTGATGGTGGGGACCTCGGGAGTAGGCCGATATGGATCATCCACTCGGCACTTCTGGCTGAAGTTGGTTGCAAACGCTTCAGCCTTGTCTTTTGCACTCACGTGCTGGGCTCCACCATCATTGAGGATGAGGATATTCATGGAGCCTCCTCCTCCCGTTAGTTGTTTAATGGTCCACCACTATTCACGACTGGATGTGGCAGGACTGCAGAGCTTTGATCTGATCCGTTGATTGTGGGATCGCTTAGCCCTGTCTATAGCATGCTGCTTCCGCTTTTTAGCATGCATGTAGTCCTGTGTTGCAGCTTCCCCAGGTTGGCACCTCATTTTTAGGTACGCCTGGTGCTGCTCCTGGCATGCTCTTCTACACTCCTTATTGAACCAGGGTTGGTCCCCTGGCTTGATGGTAATGATAGAGTGAGGGATATGCCGGGCCATGAGGTTACAGATTGTGGTGGAATACAATTCTGCTGCTGCTGATGGCCCACAGCGCCTCATGGATGCCCAGTTTTGAGCTGCTAGATCTGTTCTGAATCTATCCCATTTAGCACAGTGCTTGTTGAATTTTGAAAGTTAGTATCCAACAGCCTAATATTTATCAAAGGTCTGGTTTTTGAACAAGATGTTCTCTACTTTTTCTAAAAATCTGAAAATTAAGTAGTTTTTGGCCAGTTTTGATTTCTGTTTGCTTATTTGAATATGCCATTTAGCAGCTACAAGGCCAACATATCAGTGACTGTGTCCTGTTAAACCATGGTATCAAAACATTGTTTACATAAAAGTATTCCTCATGTTCAAAAAAGTCATGCATTATGGATAAGGAGTAACATGGTTTTAGCTTTATACTGAGGGCTAGAGATGAAAACCTGGAGATGCCTTGAAGTTCACGTTACTGCAGTTCAAATATTCCAGCGTTTATGTGCGAAAGCTGAATACTTAAGGGAGCCTTGAGGGCAAATAGAATTTTCATTTATCACTGACAAATCCAGTCATATTTTGCCTGAAGATTAAAAACTGTCATTCTGCTGCCATCTGGTGGTAGCACAGGGTATGAAGCCAGACAAAGATGGTGATGGTGCTTTATTTGAAGACTCAGCTAATTGAGCTCAATAGCCAAAATCTGGCACATGATCACAGATTTAATAGCAGGGAGTAATTGTAAATTGTTTCCAGGCCAAGAAATTCGCAGTCTTGCCGCTGGCCATTAAGGCCTATTTCGAGGAAAAAAATGGTGGCCGCCTCACTTCCGTCTACCTCTGGCATGGGACTTGGCGGCCGCCATTTTAGTAGGGAACAAAGCAAACTTTCCAATCTAACTTTATACATCTCTCCATCCAATACGAAAGAAAAGAAAGACGTGCATTTATATAGCGCCTTTCACAACCACTGGACGTCCCAAAGCACTTTACAGCCAATGAAATACTTTTTGAAGTGTAGTCACTGTTGTAATGTAGGAAATCAAGATGACATCAAGAAATCAACTAATCACCCTTGTGCATTCTCTTAGTGACTGTCCTGTGTGTGCCTTTGCCTATCCAAGTGATATCACGCAGTGCTACCCCAGTGGCTGCAGCATGGCTGGTGGGGGCGACACTGCTGGCAGTGATGGCCACGGTGATCTGGTCCCACATGGTTCTTTCTGGAGGGCTTCCTGGTCCCTGTGGGTAGAGGACCTCTCTTGCAGTGTTGAACCCCTGCACAAAGCTGGAGTAATGCGTGCGAGACCCTGGGTGCCCCTTCCCTGGCTTGTTGAGCCATTTGTGTTAGTGGTGAAGCACTTTTACCATTCTTTTAGGTGCGGAAGGCAGTTCAGCTTTAAGAGCTGAAGACCGCCATTTGGTAATTATTTTTAATATTTTTGTTTCAGAAGGCAGTTGAGCTCTAAGGGCTAAAAATTGCCTGTTTTTAAATGATTTTTATTTTTTTCATTTTAGAAGGCAGTTCCCCTTTAAGGGACTGACGCTGCTTTCTAAAATGACAGCCTTACTTTAAGACAATGCTGTTCTTGCTTCAGGGATGGTACGGCCACGTTACATTGGGCCTCCTGCTGAAAGGAGCGCCAGAAAACCAATCTTGCATGGTAGGTTTAGCGCTGTGCTATTTAAATTAGTTTAAATTAGCTTAAATTTAAATTAATTTAAACCGGTATTTTGGTGCTGCCTGCATTATGATTTTGGGTGGCCGTTAACTGCGGTCCACGGTGGCACTTGCAGGATTCTGGCCTACTCTAACTTCTAGGCCTTAGTCTCCAACCATTTAGATCATCGTAGTTTTCTGAGGAAGTGTCATATCTCCTCCTCAGCTTCAGATGTCAGAGTCATAGAGTTATACAGCACAGAAAGAGGCCCTTCGGCCCATCATGTCCGCACTGGCCATCAAGCCCTGTCTATTCTAATCCCATTTTCCAGCACTTGGTCCGTAGCCTTGTATGCTATGGCGTTTCAAGTGCTCATCTAAATGCTTCTTGAATGTTGTGAGGGTTCCTGCCTCTACCACCCTTTCAGGCAGTGAGTTCCAGATTCCAACCACGCTCTGGGTGAAAAAGTTTTTCCTCAAATCCCCTCTAAACCTTCTGCCCTTTACCTTGAAACTATGCCCCCTGGTTATTGACCCCTCTACTAAGGGGAAAAGTTCCTTTCTATTTACCATATCTATGCCCCTCATAATTTTGTACACCTCAATCAGGTCTCCCCTCAGCCTTCTCTGCTCTAAGGAAAACAACCCCAGCCTGTCCAGTCTCTCTTCATAGCTGAAGCGCTCCAGCCCAGGTAACATCCTGGTGAATCTCCTCTGCAACCTCTCCAATGCAATCACATCCTTCCTGTAGTGAGGCGACCAGAACTGCACACAGTATTCCAGCTGTGGCCTAACTAGCGTTTTGTACAGCTCCATCATAACCTCCCTGCTCTTATATTCTATGCCTCGGCTAATGAAGGCAAGTATCCCGTATGCCTTTTTAACCACCTTATCTACCTGTCCTGCTGCCTTCAGGGATCTATGTACATGCACACCAAGGTCCCTCTGATCCTCTGTCCTTCCTAGGGTCCTACCATTCATTGTGTATTCTCTTGCCTTGTTAGTCCTCCCAAAATGCATCACCTCACACTTTTCAGGGTTAAATTCCATTTGCCACTGTTCTGCCCATCTAACCAACCCATCTATATCGTCCTGCAGCCTGAGACTTCCCTCCTCGCTATTTACCACTCCACCAATTTTCGTGTCATCTGCGAACTTACTGATCATACCTCCTACATTCATATCTAAATCATGAATGTACACTACAAACAGCAAAGGGCCCAGCACCGATCCCTGCGGTACACCACTGGACACAGGCTTCCAGTCACAAAAACAACCTTCGACCATCACCCTCTGCCTCCTGCCACTAAGCCAATTTTGGATCCAATGTGCCAAATTGCCCTGGATCCCATGGGCTCTTATCTTCTTGACCAGTCTCCCATGCGGGACTTTGCCAAAAGCCTTACTGAAGTCCATGTAGACTACATCAAAGTCATTAGCTGCAAAGGTTGCGTGAGTTGACTTTTGGTCTTGGTGGGGGTGCAGCGCAGGTTCACCAGAATGATTCCAGGGCTTAAAGGGTTAAATGATGAGTGCAGGTTGCGTAGACCGTGGGGCGTTTTGCTGTGCTGAAGGGCACTAAATGCAAGTTGTTGTTGCTGCTGCTGTAGCTCAAGCTTGTATTGCCTCGAATATAAATGATTAAGGGGGTGATCTAATTGAGCTGTTTAAGATGATTAAAGGAGTTGATAGGGTAGATAGAGAGAAAATATTTCCTCAGGTGGGAGAGCCCAGAACAAGGGGGCATAACCTTAAAATTAGAGCTAGGTCGTTCAGGTGTGATTGTCAGGAAGCACTTCTTAAAATAAAGGTAAGTGGGGATTTGGAACTCTCCCCCCACAAAAAAAAGCTGTTCAGGCTGGGGGTCAATTGAAAAATGTCAAAACTGAGATTGATTTTTTGTTAGGCAAGGCTATTAAAGGTTACGGAACTAAGGCGGGCAGATGGAGTTAAGATACAGATCAGCCATGATCTAACTGAATGGCGGAACAGGCTCGAGGAGCTGAATGGCCTCCTCCTGTTCCTATGTTCCTAACCCACAACCGCCAAGCATGCAGTGCTGCAGAATGTGACACCTCCAGTTCCCACACCAGCTGTGATTATGGCAACTTTGAGTGAGGTTGCTAATTTGGTGACTACTTGTGCTGAACTGCGGGCAGTTTTGTGCTGTTGTCTCACAAGAACTGGGGTTTCATTTAGGATCCTTACAGTTAGTGGAGAGAGGAGATTTTAACCCATTGGTCAGAGCTAGATTCAGACATTCTGTTTAATTTTTAAACTTTAATTTTTTTTCCAAACAGTTTAAATTTGGATCTTCCGCTAGGGGGTGTTAGCAGGTGAAACTTTGAGTGGAATACCACAACAGAGGTTCCTCAGTCACTGAGCGCATATCTTGGGTAATTGTATCAGTTCATCAGAATTTAGCCCGTGTGAGGTTTGAAGAAAAGATGGGCCTGAAATGAAGACAGCTGGGAAGGTTACCAAAGCTGGCCTACTGTTCCCCTCCCCCACTGCAAAATAAATAAATCCCCTTTGGGAACACCACCTGCCACCGAGCTTCTGTTTAGCCGCTGTCTACAAGACCTAGAGACTTGATTCCACTGCCTTTTGTTGCAATGTCTGAAATGCAGAGATGTTTAAAACATGGACCTGGGAAAAATCTCGTGCAAGAATAATTAAAACTCATACACAAACATGGTGGGTAATGAGCTTGTGCATTGAAAGGGATGGTGTCCCTTTTTTCCCCTGTCTAAATGAGGTATTTAAGCTGATTAAAGGAGTTGGACTCCACCCCCCCCCCCCCCCATCGGTGGGGGAGTCCAGAACAAGATGGGAGATCATAACCTTAACATTAGAGCCAGGCTGTTCAGGGGTGATTCGTCAGGAAGCAATTCTTCACACAAGGGCAGTGGAAATCTGGAACTCTCTCCCCCAAAAAGCTCTTGAGGCTGGGGGTCAATTGAAAATTTCAAAACTGAGATTGGTAGATTTTTTGTTAGGCGAGGGTATTAAGGGTTAAGGAACCAAGGCAGGTAGGTGGAATTAAGATACAGATCAAACATGATCTAACTGAATGGGGGAACAGGCTCGAGGGGCTAAATGTTCCTATTCCTAGTTACTTGCCTGTCAAGTCAGCACTGAGAATTGTCAAGATCAGATTGAGCAGTCGGGGGAAGGGGTGGTGGGGAGGGGGTGGTGTGGTGGGGTGGGGTGGGGAGGGGGATTGGCTTGATAGTACTGTTGTCACAGGTTCAGGCCGCCTGGGTGGCTGAAGTTCTGCTCCACGGTGATTTCAACCTCCATCTCAATTCATCATGCTCTCTCTCCTCTGAGTCCACAAGCCTCCTGTCCTCCCTTAATCTCTCCCTCCATGTAAACTCCCCAACCCATATTCACGGTCACCCCCTCGACCTTGCCATCTCTCGTGGCTTCGCTACTCCCATCGTGTCAATCGCAGATAAGGCCATCTCTGACCCCTTCCTCGTTTCGCTCTCCACCCACATCCCCCTTACCCCCCACCCCCTCCAACCCTACTTCCTTCTGTGTCCGCCCCTGGTAAAAAAATCTCCCCCAACTCTCTTACAACTGCACTTATGAAATCCCAACTGTCCAGCCTTTGGGCCTCCATTCACAATGACATTTTTGCAGCTACCAATCTGCTCAACCACACCCTCACCACCACCTCTGATGCCCTAGTCCCTATTAAAACAATTACTCTCTCTCACTCTGGCCGTTCCCCCTAGTAAGGCTCTCATCTTTGCTCCCTTAAATCCAAGGGACACAGACTTGAATGGATATGGCAGACAACTGGTTTAGCCATTCACCGCCAGAACTGGTTGGACCACATAAAGCATTATTGGGTCCTGCTCTCATCTGTCAAAATTGCTCACTATTCCAGAATTATTCTGGAATGCAAAGATAAAACCCAGCTTCTATTCTCCACTGCTAATCGTCTTCTCAAACCCCTCTCCCCTGTCTCCTCCACCCTCACCTCCGATAACAAGTGTGAGGAGCTCATGGACTTCTTTGTCTCTAAGATTGAGACCATCCGTTCAGCTGCCTCTGCCACTTCCCTTCCTTCCCCTAGCCCACCGGGCCAAACTTCCTCTAAGGTTCTGCCCTGCCCTAGCCCTGAACTCACATCTTTCTCCAGTTTCTCTCCGCTCTCCCCTCATGACCTCTCCGCGCTCATCTTGTCCATGAGACCCACTTCCTGCTCCCTCAAACCTATTCCCACCAAACTGCTGAACTGTAATGGCTTCTCGTCCTGCTCCCGCATCGTTACCTCTGGTGTTTCCCAAGGATCTATCCTTGGCCCCCTCCTATTTCTCATCTACATGCTGCCCTTTGGCGACATCATCTGAAACCACAGCGTCAGTTTCCACATGTACGCTGACGACACCCAGCTCTACCTCACCACCACTTCTCTCGACCCCTCCACGGTCTCTAAATTGTCAGACTGCTTGTCCGACAACCAGTTCTGGATGGGTAGAAATTTTCTCCAATTAAATATTGGGAAGACCAAAGCTACTGTTTTCGGTCCCCGCCACAAACTCCGTTCCCTAGTCACTGACTCCATCCCTCTCCCTAGCATCTGTCTGAGGCTGAACCACACTGTTCGCAACCTTGATGTCATATTTGACCCTGAAATGAGCTTCTGACCACATATCCACGGCATAACAAAGACCGCCTATTTCCACCTCCGTAACATCGCCCGTCTCCACCTCTGCTTCAGCTCATCTGCTGCTGAAACCCTCATCCTTTGTTACCTCTAGACTTGACTATTCCAAAGCACTCCTGGCTGGCCTCCCACGTTGTACCCTACGTAAACTTGAGGTCATCCAAAACTGCCCGTGTCCTAACTCGCACCAAATCCCATTCACCCATCGCCCCTGTGCTCGCTGACCTACATTGGCTCCCAGTTAAGCAACGCCTCGATTTAAAAATTCTCATTCTTGCATTCAAATCCCTCCATGGCCTCGCCCCTCCCTATTTCTGTAATCACCTCCAGCCCCACAATCCTCCGAGATTTCTGCGCTCCTTTAATTCTGGCCTCTTGAGCATCCCTGATTTTAATTGCTCCACCATTGGCGGCCGTGCCTTCAGCTGCCAAGGCCCTAAGCTCTGGAATTCCCTCCCTAAACCTCTCTGTCTCTCTACCTCTTTTTCCTCCTTAAGACGCTCCTTAAAACCTACCTCTTTGACCAAGCTTTTGGTCACCTGCCCTAATTTTTCCTTGTATGGCTCGGTGTCAAATTTTTTGTCTTATAACACTCCTGTGCAGCGCCTTGGGACATTTTACTACTTTAAAGGCGCTATATAAATACAAGTTGTTGTTGTTGCTTCTTCCCTACCCTGGTTATTATGGGATGGTGAACTTGGTCTTGGGCAGTCGCGCAAACTGGGCGATAGCGAATCGGCAGCCCATTGTACACCCCGCCGCATTTTCTTTTCCATTGACTTCTCATTAGCATAAACCAATCTTGTAATATTTTGGAAAGGGTGAGTTATGGCAAACGCCAGTTAAAGTGCCACAAAGCGGCAGTTCCCTAGATTCAGGGCCAGATAATATAGTGGGCCAGAATTTGCTTGGAAAATAAGTGAGTTCACGGCGCTCCCCATTATTAGTGCGTAAGTAACCCAGCAGCTTCTGGCGAGGAAGAGTTACGCCGTGAGTTGGGAATCGCCACAAGTTGCTAGATAAGTTGTGCCGCTCCGCCGTTAGGCTTGCGAAAATGGGATCTTGCCGTCAACCTCCCCGTGAGTGTCAAGAAATTGCTGGATTTGCATCGTAAATGTGAATTAAACTTGCAGTGGAAAGTTAGGGTTGGTACTTAGCTATGTAAGGACTTAAATAAATTATTATTAGTAAAAAAACAGTACTAGCAAAATTAATGGGACTAAAAGTCGACAAATCCCAAGGACCAGATGACCTACATCCTAGGGTTTTGAAAGAGGTGGCCATTGGGATAGTGGACGCATTGGTTGTCATCTTCTAAAATTCTATAGATTCTGGAACGGTTCCTGCAGATTGGAGGATAGCAAATGTAACCCTGCTATTTAAGAAAGGAGGGAGAGAGAAAACGGGGAACTACAGACCAGTTAGCCTCACATCAGTAGTTGGGAAAATGCTGGAATCTATTATAAAGGATGCAACAACTGGGCACTTAGAAACTAATAGTAAGATTGGGCAGAGTCAACATGGATTTATGAAAGGGAAATCCTGTTTGACAAACTTATTGGAGTTCTTTGAGGATGTAACTAGTGGAGTAGACAAAGGGGAACCGGTAGATGTGGTGTATCTGGATTTTCAGAAGGCCTTCGATAAGGTCCCACACAAGAGGTTGGTGAACAAAATTGGGGGTAATATACTAGCATGGATTGAGAATTGGTTAACAGACAGAAAACAAAGAGTAGGGATAAACGGGTCGTTTTCAGGATGGCAGGCTGTGACTAGTGGGGTACCGCAAGGATCGGTGCTTGGGCCCCAGCTATTCACAATCTATATCAATGATTTGGGTGAGGGGACTAAATGTAACATTTCCAAATTTGCTGATGATACAAAGCTAGATGGCAGTGTCAGTTGCGAAGAGGATGTGAAGAGTATTCAAGGGGATCTCGACAGGCTCAGTGAGTGGGCAAGAACATGGCAGATGGAATATAATGTGAAGTTATCCACTTTGGTAGAAAAAACAGAAAGGCAGAGTATTTCCTAAATGGTGAAAGATTGGGGAATGCAGATGCTCAAAGGGACCTGGGTGTCCTTGTACATGAGTCACTGAAAGTGAATGTGCAGGTGCAGCAAGCAATTAGGAAGACAAATGGCATGCTGGCCTTTATTACAAGAGGATTTGAGTACAGGAGTAAAGAAGTCTTACTCCAATTATATAGGGCCTTGGTGAGACCACACCTGGAGTACTGTGTACAATTTTGGTCTCCTTACCTAAGGAAGGATATACTTGCCATAGAGGGAGTGCAACGAAGGTTCACGAGATTGATTCCTGTGATGGCGGGACTGTCATATGAGAAGAGATTGAGTGAACTAGGCCTGTATTCTTTTGAATTCAGAAGAATGAGAGGGAATCTCATTGAAGCATACAAAATTATTACAGGGCTTGATAGGGTGGATGCTGGGAGAATGTTTCCCTTGGCTGGGGAGTCTAGAACCAGGGGCCACAGCCTCAGGATAAAGGGAAGCCATTCAGGACTGAGATGAGAAGAAATTTCTTCACACAGAGGGTGGTGAATCTTTGGAATTCTCTACCCCAGAGGGCTGTGGAGGCTCAGTCATTGGGTATCTTCAAAACAGAAGTCGATAGATTTCTGACTAGTAAGGGCATCAAGGGATATGGCGATAGGGCCGGTGAATGGAGTTGAGGCAGAAGATCAGCCATGATCTCATTGAATGGCGGAGCAGGCTCGAAGGGCCGAATGGCCTACTCCTGCTCCTATTTCTTATGTTCTTATGACTCTTTTAATGAGGAGATTTATGTTACTGCAATGCCATTCAACTTCTCCGGCCCAGACAGGGAACATTTGCAATGATGGAGTCTCACTCCTGCATGTTGTAAATTGTTTCTAGAGTTTTTTTAAATTTTAAATATTTAAAAAAATTTTCTCACTCTTCCTTTCTGTCTTTTTTTTTCTTGCTCTTACTCCAATCTTTCTTTACCACTTTTTATTTTTCTTTCATATCTGATTTGACTCTAATTCACCCGATTTCCTTCTCCGCCGATCCTCTGTTTCTTATGTTTCTTTCTCAATTCCTTAAATCTCATTGATTAAGGAGATAGACTGTTGGTCACGTCCTTCACCGAGGTCCCAGATGCCCCGTTGATCTCACCGCGCCGTTATCAGCCCGCACTGCCAGCTACTTGTGGCGCAAAATTAATTGGAGCTGGAGAGTGAGGGGAAAAATCCCAGCTCGCAGCGCTCGCCATGAGATGCCCAGCTCCAGCAAATTCTGGGCCAATAAGTTGTCAGTGCCACTCGCTCCGGCATTGTCCAGGCTTTTTTATTATTCGCTTATGGGATGTGGGCGTCGCTGGCAAGGCCAGCATTTATTGCCCATCCCTAGTTGCCCTTGAGAAGGTGGTGGTGAGCCGCCTTCTTGAACCGCTGCAGTCCGTGTGATGAAGGTACTCCCACGGTGCTGTTAGGGAGGGAGTTCCAGGATTTTGACCCAGCGACCATGAAGGATCGGCGATATACTTCCAAATTAGGATGGTGTGTGACTTGGAGGGGAACTTGGAGGTGGTGGTGTTCCCATGCGCCTGCTGCCTTTGTCCTTCTAGGTGGAAGAGGTTGGCGGTTTGGGAGGTGCTGCCGAAGAAGCCTTGGTGAGTTGCTGCAGTGCATCTTGTAGATGGTACACACTGCAGCCACGGTACGCCGGTGGTGGAGGGAGTGAATGTTTAAGGTAGTGGATGGGGTGCCAATCCTACTGCTTTGTCCTGGATGGTGTCGAGCTTTTTGAGTGTTGTTGGAGCTGCACGCTCCAAGGCAAGTTGCACCTGCAGGCAAGTGAAGAGTATTCCATCACACTCCTTACTTCTGCCTTGTAGATGGTGGAAAGGCTTTCCCACACCTCAGCTGGATGACGCAAGATCGGTTTATTTATACCATTTGCTGCTCGTCCAGGTGTGTCGCATGCGATGGAATGAGTGTCCGGGCCAGAAGGTCGGGTACCAGCAGCCAGTAAAGGGGCGTGCTAACACGCTCTTCACTGGCATAGGGGGCATCGGGCCTGAGGGAGGTGCAGAGCACCAGGCAGGGATGCCAGAGAGTTTTAACAATGCAGCCTTCCTGTCAGCATCCCTTACAAACAAGCAGCGTGCAGCAGGGGGCGCTGCTGAGCCACTCCAGCCACGTGACGGGACGGGCCTTCTAACTTAAGTAAAAGTCAGGAGCCTAGGGCACCGCTTGTTGGGACACGCCTTGGCATAGGGTTGCCAACCCTCCAGAATTGCCCTGGAGTCGCCAGGAAGTAAAGATTAATCTCCTGGACACTGCTGAAAGCAATACCCGGGAGAAAAAGCATGGGGTGGGAGGGGGGAACCGTTAAATAAGGTGTGTGTTTTTTTTCATTTTCTTTGAATGCTTTTGTAATTGGAAATGGGCAGGTGGGGTGGGGGGTGGGTGGAAGGCTGTTTGACTGGATAAGCCAAGAATCATCCAATTGGGTAACAAAGGGCTGGATTTTCATTGACCCGTGGAGGTGGGTTTGGAGGCGTGTGGGGGGTTAAAATTGCGAAAACTGGCGGGCGGGCACAAGTCCGCCTCCATGCAATTTTCATTAAATCGTGTCTGCTGGTCACGACTCCGTCCCGCCTCTAAGAGACGGGATAGACCATTAAGGCCCTTAACAAGCACTAAATTGGCTCTATAATGCCATTTTGAAAGGCCTTTGTGATTTTAACCCTTGTTCTATGTGAAGCACGCCTGTTCTGAACCACGATTGTGAAACCTGGTGGGAGCTCGCTCTCTCTCTCTCTCTCTCTCTCTCTCTCTCTCTCTCTCTCTCTCTCTCTCTCTCTCTCTCTCTCTCTCTCTCTGTGTAAAAATATCTGGGAGCAGACTTAGGGCTGCTGCTGCTCATTTTGCCTCCAGGTCCTCTCACAGCAAAGGCCAGGCAGTCTTTGCAGACCTTCAATGCAGCAGCAATGATGACATCATCAGAGGTGACTTTCAGACTGAAAACACTAATTGGGTCATGGGTTCCCACATGCTGGAACTCAATTGCCCAATTAGGTGAAAATTGCATCAATCTCCCACATCCAATTGCAGTCGGGTGGATAACACGAAAAGTGGATAACACGACCTCAACCTGCCCCAGTATCAAAATCCAGCCCAAAGAGTCTGTTCGCTTTCCAACTGGTGTGGGAAGGTGGGGTGTCACGAGGATGGAAATATCGGGCAACCAATCGACCAATAGCAAGAGCGCGGAGGCGGGGCAGTTGGGGGAGGGACATCAGTGGTGAAACCTCCTAGGAATACGTCCAACCAGAGCTGGGAACCCTAGCTGGGCACCTTGGACACGTTATAGGCCTCAGGCTTCTACACCCAGTAATAGGGGCGCAAATCAGGCACCTGCCATCAGAATAGGATTATCTCCTCCATAGTGAGAGCATGTGAGAGAAATATGGCATTTTACGCTACATTGATCTTAATCATTGTTGACTGAAAAGGGCAGGAACCAAGTATGAAGTGACTTTGAGCAGCAGATTGTCAAGCAGTGCCCATAAAATTGGATTCTAATCTTTTCTTGTAATGCCTGTCACTGTTTTGACATTTCTGAAGTGCAGCAGTTGGAACTGCTGTGCAAAACAGGTGGTGAAGTGCCTTTCTGTTGCTGGATCTGCTCCAGCTGGTGCAGTTACAGATGTCTAATCAGCAAAATGACCCCATGAGGTACAAATTCAGTGGGCATCTACTTTTCAAATCGTTAACCAGTTTTGTGCAAAGGGTTTTGACTCATTTTCAGGCGAATGAGATTGAAGAGCTTCCTTTTTTTTTTAATTAAGGGATTAAAAAAAATAAAAAAATCCCTTTCAGTTGAAAATCCAAAGCAGTGATTCGTTTTGTATAATCGAGGTGGCTGACGTTCCACCAGAACCTTGCAAGTTGGTTTTGTTCCTTCCCTGCCATGGCTAAGGTGGCGAACAAATGGTGCTTCTTTGAGTTCAAGACCTCATCAAACTACAGAGAATGTCAGTGTTTGATAGCTTCACAGAGCTGTCAAACGATGACAATTCATCGGTCAAAAATTTTTGACAGATGAAACGTCATACGTTGACGTTCTCTGCAACCGGCTTTCCCTTAATTGGCCTGCTAAACCCGCTGGGCGGGCTTAACAAGGTCAATCAAGGGAAAATAGCGTGGGTTGGCCAGAAGTTGTTGGAGGTGGGACTGAAACCCGACAAGTGGGAGTTCCACCTCCAAAAGCTCCCCATTGAGAAAATCACCCCCATGATGTAATTCCAAATCGGCTGAACTGATGCGTGAGCTGATGCATTTTGGTAGGAGGAATAACGAGGCTTCCTATCCTTGGAAAATAAGAGTCTAGATGGGGTAGAGGAGCAAAAGGATCGAGGGGTACAGATTGACTAATCATTAAAAGTAGCAATGCAGGTTAACGACGGCCATAAAAAGTGCAAATAAAGTACTAGGGGGGAAAAATTCAGTTGGTTGCGCCTCCCGTTAGCGCCTTAAGAGGGCGCTAATGGGGCGCAAAGCAACTAGCGCCCGGGCGCGGTGATGTTTGCGCCGCTCGCGAAATTAACTAGACATTTTGCGGCGGCGCTAAACAGTACCGCCACAATCTCCTGCGCTGGCAGATCGTGACGTCAGTCGAGTGCGCAACGCCCCGGTAGCGCCCTGAGCGGATATTGAGTGGCGCCCCCTGCCTTACCACCTGCCGCTAGCAACGACAGGTTGAAGGGAGCGTTTTTCAGTCAGGAAGGGACTGGGGGAGCGCTATTTAAAGGCGAACGCTTCCTGCCTTTTTTTGTTGGTGCCATTTTTGAACCACGCATTCTGAGAGAGAGAGAGAGACTTCTGGAGAGATTCAACGCTGTGTGAAGGAGTTTTGGGTACTGAGCAGCACTTTGCAGGTTCATTTTGATTTGCCCTTCCTTGTATCGATTTAGAAGAGACTGTTGGGGCTGCACTCTGAGCTCTTTCCCTGGGCCTCTCCATTGTTATTTCCAGCAGATTTGATGTACAGGTCTCTCCAGCTCTGAGTTAGCGCCTCGCTCCTCGGCCTTTGTGCCTTAAGACAGATGTGTAGCGCCTGATTTAGCGCTCCAATCACCTCCAGGGGCGATAAAAGTCAAGTTTGCAGTCGGAGGCGATAATTAGCGCCAGGCGCTAATCTTTGCGCTCGGCTGATAATTGCGCCCCAAACGGGGCGATACTGAATTTTTCCCCCTAGGGTTCATTTCTAGAGGAATAGAATTGAAAAGCAGGGAAGTTATGTTAAACTTGTAAAGAACCTTGGAGCACTGTGAACAGTTCTGGTCTCCATATTACAAAAAGGATATAGAAGCACTGGAAGAAGGTGCAATAAAGATTTACAAGGATGATACCAGAACTGAGAGGTTATCACTGTCAGGAAAGACTGACCAGGCTGGGGCTTTTTGCTCTAGAAAAGAGAAGGCCAAGGAGAGGTCTTTAAAATTATGAAGGGGTTTGATGGGGTAGATGTAGAGAGGATGTTTCCACTTGTATGGGAGTCCAAAGCTAGAATTCCAGTAAGGAATTTAAGAGAAACTCCTTTACCCAGAGAGTGGTGAGAATGTGGAACTCGCTGCCACAGGGAGTAGTGGAGGTGAATAGCATAGATACATTTAAGGGGAAGCTAGATAAGGGAGAAAGGAATAGAAGGATATGTCGATAAAAGTTGAAAATCTTTTGCAATCATCTCGACCCTAAGGTATTACTGCCTTTATGTGAAATCCTTTATTATAGAAATATATATATATTTTTATACTATATACAGTGATTTCTTACCCTTTTTTCCATATTCCGTTGACTGTTTCCACTTATTTTGCTGCCAGTGACAGCGGAAACATCCTCTCTATGTCTACCCTATCAAACCTCTTCCTAATTTTAAAGACCGCTATCAGGTCACCCCCACAGTCTTTTTTTTTAGAGAAAGAAGCCCCAGCCTGTTCAATCTTTCCTCTCTGTGGTGCCCTCTCAGTAGCGACAGGAGCAGAGAGGGTAAAAGTCAGCTTAAAAAGCAAGTCCAGTAGAAGAAGGCTGAAGCAAGGGAAGGGCAGAGAACTGGAGTGAATGAGCAAGGAGGCAGGGCGGGGGGTGCTGGAGAGAAACTGAGAGAAAGGCAGGCAGAGGGCAGCAGAGAGATGTAAACACATCTGATCACTTCTAGTAGCGAACATCAGGAGACACGACTGGAAAGCAGGTGAATCACCGGGTAATTTTAACCTAACTCGGTGAGCGGGAATCCCATGGGATCGGATGGAACGCCAGTATTACATCCCGCCCAATATTACTCCCCACTGACTACAATAGAGTGTCAAATTGGACAGAAAGAAAGAAAGACTTGCATTTCTATAGCGCCTTCCACGACCACCGGATGTCTCAAAGCGCTTTACAGCCAATGAAGTACTTTTGAAGTGTAGTCATTGTTGTAATGTAGGAAACGCAGCAGCCAGTTTGCGCACAGCAAGCTCCCACAAACAGCAATGTGATAATGATCAGATCATCTGTTTTTGTTATGTTGATTAAGGGATAAAAATTGGCCAGGACACCGGGGATAACTCCCCTGCTCTTCTTCGAAATAGTGCCATGGGATCTTTCACGTCCACCTGAGAGAGCAGACGGGGCCTCGGTTTAACGTCTCATCCAAAAGACGGCACCTCCGACGGGGGGGTGGGTGGTAAAACTGGCATTGCACCCGATCCCGCCAGTGTCCCGATGGGCGGGTTGGGCTAAAGTTGCTTCCTGTGCCGTCTCACTTTCACTCTGAAACTTGGTCCTGCCCAAATACGGGGAATAGGCTATGTATGAGAGTCTGGGTTAGCCCCATCTCCTCGCAATGTATCCTGACTTTATGTGTGAGCAGGAGCCAGAAGTACATTTACAGAGAGTTAGGCAGATCAGGCAGGAGTCCTGTGGCTTGAGAACTGGTCTGTATCTAGATTTCCTCCAGGGTTTAGAAATTTTATAGATGGTAGTTATTAAAAACAGAGATGTCAGGCCTATGTTACTGCGGAATATACCACTGGGAACAAACACATTGTACAATTTGGGCTGGATTTTACTTACCGAGACGAGTTGGGTGCGGGACTGCTGCCTTCCGGATTCCAGTCACGCCCCCAGCGTCGTCTGTCGAACTTATGCTATTTTGCCCTGATTGCCTTGTTAAGCCCACCCTGCAGGCTTGCCGGCCAATTAAGGGAAAGCCGGTGTCAGATGACGTTAGTTGATGACGCTTCATCTGCCGGTTTTCTTAAAGGCATATGCACCACACTTGTTTGCCAGATGATTTGACAGTGTTTGACAGCATTGAGGTGCTGTCAAACACTGACAATCACTGTCCAAAGGTGAGCCCTTTCACCCAGGCTCTCCAATTACTCTCGCCCTAGGATAAAACAGATGGCAGCTGAGATTTTTTTTTCTTTAATTTGTTTATGGGATCAGGGCATCGCTGGCAATGCCAGCATTTATTGCCCATCCCTTGTTGCCCTTGAGAAGGTGGTGGTGAGCCGCCTTCTTGAACCGCTGCAGTCCGTGTGGTGATGGTACTCCCACAGTGCTGTTAGGTAGGGAGTTCCAGGATTTTGACCCAGTGACGATGAAGGATCGGCGATATACTTCTAGGTCAGGATGGTGTGTGACTTGGAGGGGAACTTGCAGGTGGTGGTGTTCCCATGCGCCTGCTGCCCTTGTCCTTCTAGGTGGAAGAGGTCGCGGGTTTGGGAGGTGCTGCCGAAGAAGCCTTGGTGAGTTGCAGCAGTGCATCTTGTAGATGGTACACACTACAGCCAAGGTACGCCGGTGGTGGAGGGAGTGAATGTTTAAGGTGGTGGATGGGGTGCCAATCAAGCAGGCTGCTTTGTGCTGGATGGTGTTGAGCTTCTTGAGTGTTGTTGGAGCTGCACTCATCCAGGCAAGTGGAGAGTATTTCATCACACTCCTTACTTGTGCCTTGTAGATGGTGGAAAGGCTTTGGGGAGTCAGGAGGTGAGACACTCGCCGCAGAATACCTAGCCTCTGACCTGCTCTTGTTGCCACAGTATTTATGTGGCTGGTCCAGTTAAGTTTCTGGTTAATGGTGACCCCCAGGATGTTGATAGTGGGGGATTCGGCAATGGTAATGCCATTGAATGTCAAGGGGAGGTGGTTAGACTCTCGCTTGTTGGAGATAGTCATTGCCTGGCACTTCTGTGGCGCGAATGTTACCTGCCACTTATCAGCCCAAGCCTGAACGTCGTCCAGGCCTTGTTGCATGCGGGCATGGACTGCTTCATTATCTGTGGAGTTGTGAATGGCACTGAACACTGTGCAGTCATCAGCGAACATCCCCATTTCTGACCTTATGTTGGAGGGAAGGTCATTGATGAAGCAGCTGAAGATGGTTGGGCCTAGGACACTGCCCTGAGGAACTCCTGCAGCGATGACCTGGGGCTGTGATGATTGACCATCAACCACCACAACCATCTTCCTTTGTGCTAGGTATGACTTCAGCCAGTGGAGCGTTTTCCCCCTGATTCCCATTGACTTCAGTTTTACTAGGGCTCCTTGATGCCAGACTCGGTCAAATGTAGTCTTGATGTCAAGGGCAGTCACTCTCACCTCACCTCTGGAATTCAGCTCCTTTGTCCATGTTTGCACCAAGGCTGTAATGAGGTCGGGAACCGAGTGGTCTTGGCGGAACCCAAACTGGGCATCAGTGAGCAGGTGAGTAAGTGCCGCTTGATAGCACTGTCGATGACACCTTCCATCACTTTGCTGATGATTGAGAGTAGACTGATAGGGCGGTAATTGGCCAGGTTGGATTTGTCCTGCTTTTTGTGGACAGGACATAACTGGGCAGTTTTCCACATTATCGGATAGATGCCAGTGTTGTAGCTGTACTGGAACAGCTTGGCTAGAGGCGCAGGCTAGTTCTGGAGCACAAGTCTTCAGCACGATAGCCGGGATATTGTTGGGGCCCATAGCCTTTGCTGTATCCAGTGCGCTCAGCTGTTTCTTGATATTGCGTGGAGTGAATCGAATTGGCTGAAGACTGGCTTCTGTGATGGTGGGGACCTCGGGAGTAGGCCGATATGGATCATCCACTCGGCACTTCTGGCTGAAGTTGGTTGCAAACGCTTCAGCCTTGTCTTTTGCACTCACGTGCTGGGCTCCACCATCATTGAGGATGGGGATATTCTTGGAGCCTCCTCCTCCCATTAGTTGTTTAATGGTCCACCACCATTCACGACTGGATGTGGCAGGACTGCAGAGTTTTAATCTGATCCGTTGATTGTGGGGGACTGCAGAGCTTTGATCTGATCTGATTGCAGAAGCCATCTGTCACTTCTCCCGATGAGATGAGGCTACACAAACACTTCACAGCTTGTCACCTGCAGAAAATCTAAACACAATAAAAATTACTTTCATAACAGTTCCTCACCTCTGATACAAACCATTGTCCCATTGCATCCTTCACACCACGTCTGCAGCTGTCATTCAAACACCAACATAACAACAGACCCACAGCACGCCTCACTTACCCTGGCAGGGTTCCCTGACATCGGGAAGCCCGCAGCAGAAGGCTCAAAATGGAAAAAAGCCTCTTAACTGCCTGTTAAGTGGCTATAATCCTCTTCCCGCCACTAGGAGTCTGGTCCCTGCGCACATCGAGGACCCGCCTCCCGGGAAGATTGGTTGGAGGCGGGTTGGGAGCGGGTTTGGGACCCGCTCACATTTTTTTTGAATTTTCCAGCAGTCCCGCCTCCAAACCCGTCTCCTCAGGGCTGGTAAAATCCAGCTCTTATAGTTTAATCGTTTTTGTGGATTTGGTGCTTGTAAAGGTGAAGATGTTAGCAAAGAGTTTGAAACACTTTCCCATTTCAGCACAAGACATTAATTACTCCCAGTTTAGGTACACCAAAGAAAGAACTAGCATTTACGTAGCCTCTTCTGGGTCCTCAGGATGTCCCAAAGGGCTCCACCACCACGGAATTACCTTCGAGGTGTCGTCACGATTGTTATGTAGGCAAATGCAGCAGAAAATTTGCACACGGCAAAATCCCAGAAAGATAGGCATGCCAACCTCCAGGATTGCCCTGGAGTCTCCAGGAATTAAAGATTGATCTCCGGGACACTGCTGGGAGCAACACCGGAGAAAAATCATAGGGGCGTTAAAAAAAGTGTTTTTTTTTTCATTTTCTTTGAACACGCTTGTTTATTAGTTATAAGATATCGGAGATGGGAATTAATGACTAACAGTCAAGAATCATCCGGTTGGGTAACGAAGAGTCTATTCGCTTTCCAATTGGCTGTGGGAAGGCGGTATGACCCGAGGATGGACCTGCCAGGCAACCAATGGCCGGAGTGCGGGGATGGGCCAGTTGGAGGCTGAAGGTCATGCGATGAAACCCCCTGGAATACGTCCCGCTATAGTTGGCGACCCTACGCAAAGAGCAAATGTGTTTCGGTGGTGTTGATTGGAAAATGAATACTGACCAGGACCCTCGGAGAACGCTCTGCTGCTTTTGAATAGCAGGTCGATGGGGAGTAAAGCTTCCCGTACTCGAACTCAGCGATATATCTCAATCTCAACACCACACCCCCAACGGCACAAATGTGACATTTGTTTTCCATTTCCCATATTTTTGTGTCCTGCTGAATGAGATTGGCAATTAGTGCTGAATTAAGGGTCCGTTTACCTCACCTTCACCAAAGACCCTTACAGCCAATAGAAAGAGGGCACTTGCCCTTCAACCTTACCAGTCCGTACTGGATTTAACCCCACTTTCAGAGGGTGAAGGGCCAGTGTCTAGCCCGATGCGTGGTCCAGTCCCTAATTATTTCAATCTTTGTGGGAACATCACTTAAGGTGCCATCTCTCCTCATCACATTCTATCTCATTTCATTAATCCAAGGAGGAAAGCTCAGGGCTGCAGGATAATTGATCGATACAAATTCGCACCCACAATAGGTTAAAGTAAGCACCAAACTAGGGGAGTTGTTGTGTACAAAAGCAAGGTAAACGCCACAACTTCAGCATAGAACTGGACAGCGTAGGGCTGTTGTGCATGTCTGTTTTCAGCATGTAACTTCCAAAGCAAAGGACTAAATAGGACCACTTGCCGTTACTAAGATCAAATATTGACCTGGTTACCTGAAGAATGCTTGTTTTTAATCACTGGCCTATTAGATATGGTGCATAATTTGAGAAGGCTTGATGCTTAAAGGGATACTTATCGCCTCTTAAAATGTCTTGTGGTATCTTTTTATCAGGTGTGTAAATGATGTGATGATATCACAGACTGTGCAGGCCACTAAGGAAATTCTATCATTTTAAACAAAAAGGCAAATTGTGAAGTAGATATTTGTCAAGGTTCATAGCCATGGTGTTGCTCCATGAAGTTACTCGAGCAGTTAATAAGGTGTCACTTCAGGCGAGCAGTTGCAGCAGCTTGGACAAGCCAGAACTCCCCAGTGCAGTTACAAAGCCCCTTTAATCCAGTAACTGGGGCGGATGCCAAGTTCAGCGAACTTCTTTGCCGTGGTTGTGTCCAATGGAATTGTTCAAAAGCATTCCCCCCCCCACTCCGTGACTTTTGGCAGCTGCCGCATTCATCATCTTTGCGTTTGTTGGATTGAAACCCAGGTCTTGTGAGGTGAAAGGCAAGAACTGAGAAAATCCGCAATTCTATCAGCTGACCTTTCACCTCTGAAGGGTCTGGGTGGGGGGGGGTGGGGTTGGCGGCGGTGAACTGCAACAAAAGAGAAAGGAAATCAGTGTTCTGTGAATGCTGGCCAATGTTCGGGGTGGTCAAGAGCCCAGTGCGGGGTATGTTTGAGCTGTAAGATGCCTGCTTAACAGCTTCCAATGTAGTGTTCAAATTCAATGCAACAATCTTCTTAACTTTAAAAAAAAAATCTAGACCAGACTGAACCGCTTTCTGAGTGGGTGAGCAATTATTAATGGATTGTATTTTTTTTGTAGTATATACTGTGATTGAATTTTGGATTGTTTAAACATTTATCATTGAAATCATAATTAAAGTGCTTTGGGAACATTCAAAGTGCATCCAAACAAAACAAAAAGCGCAAAGATGCTTTTCCTTTCCAAAATTCTATCTACGTACAGTATGTTACAGAGAGGTTGTAATGTCTTTTAAAGGGCTAATGTTGTCACTGAGAATTACATTGAATTACAGCACAGAAACAGGTCATTCAGCCCAAGTGGTCCATGCTGGTGTTTATGCTCCACACGAGCCTCTTCCCCCCCCGCCGCCCCCACCCCCCCCCCTTCATCTAACCCCATCAACATATCCTTCTATTCCTTTCTCCTTCATGTGTTTATCTAACTTCCTCTTAAATACATCTCTGCTATTCAACCTCAACTACTCCCTGTGGTAGCGAGTTCCACATTCTCACCACTCTCTGGGTAAAGAAGTTTCTCCTGAATTCCTTATTGGATTTATTACTGAATATCTTATATTGATGACCCCTAATGTTGGTTTTCCCCACATGTGGAAACATCTTCTCTGCGTCTACCCTATCTAACTCCTTCATAATTTTAAAAGACCTCTATTTGGAAAAGTTGCCTTTGTTGTCGTATTTGTAGAGCTGGGAGTGATGGTAAATTTGACGTGAGGACACAATTTGTGGTCGGTTCTTTTATTATTAAAATAAGCTTAAAAGTGCGAGAACCGTATTGGAACTGCCCGCACTGAAGCAGTCGCTATATCGCGACTGCCTCACTGCGGGTTTTCTCCGGCAGTAAACATGGCTGCTGGGCTGTAATGTTTCCAGGGCGTGCCGACAGAATGCGAGGAATCTGAAAATGTAAACAGAAAATGCCAGAAATTGTACGGCAGGTCAGTCAGCCTCTGAAAGTAGGCTTGCCAACTCTGCCTGGATATATTCCTGGAGGTTTCGTTATATGACGTCCCGCTCCCCCCACTGTTCCGCCCTCTCCCGTGCTCCCGCTATTGGTCGGCCAACATGCCCATCGTCATGGCACAGCGCCTTAGTTCACCAATTGAAAAGCGAACAGGCTCTTCCTGACTCCACTTCAGAAATACTTTATTGGCTGTAAAGCGCTTTGAGACGTCCGGTGGTCATGAAAGGCGCTATATAAATGTAAGTCTTGCTTTCGTTTCTTTTCTCAATTGGATGATTCTTGGCAGTCAAACAGCCTTTTTTTCCCTGACTTCGATATTTTTAGAACTAATAAACAAAAGTGTTCAAAGAAAATTTGAAAAAAAAAATACAATTTGTTTTACTGCCCCATGATTTTTCTCTTGGTTTGCTCACAGCAGTGTCCGGGAGATTAATCTTTAATTTCTGGAGCCTCCAGGACAATCCTGGAGGGTTGGCAACCAAATGTTCCCTTAGCGCTCTGAAGGTCCTGTGCAGCCGGTGAGGCAGCTTTTAAATAGAAAAACCTTGCACGCGGGGAATTTTGAGTGGCTTGCGCAGCCCGTTAAAGGGGTCACGCGTACCAAAAGAAATTAGAGGGAACATTGCAGGCAACCCTAGCTGAAAGAGGAAGATTTTGTGTGTGACCCTTTCAACAGAACTGTCGCTGAATTGCCACAGCTTGGCAAATTTAACCTTCCTCTTAGAGGCTGATTGTGCTGTGCAGTTTCAAACTTTTTATTGGAATTTTCGCAATGTGATATTTCTTTGCCTAGTCCAAAAAGGTCTGTTAAATGAACTTGGAACTGAGAGGTTATAACTATCAGGAAAGACTGAGCAGGCTGGAGCTCTTTTCTCTAGAAAAGAGAAGCTGAGGGGTGACCTGATAGAGGTCTTTAAAATTATGAAGGGGTTTGATAGGGCAGATGTAGAGAAGATGTAAAGATTTTTCCACATGTGGGGGGGAGTCCAGAACTAGGGTCAGCAATATAAAATAGTCACTAATTAATCCAATAAGGAATTCGGGAGAAACTTCTTTACCCAGAGAGTGGTTAGAACTCGCTACTGCAAGGAGTAGTTGAGGAGATGCAACTAAGGGGAAGCTAAGTAAGTAGATGAGGGAGAAATGAATAGAAGGATATGCTGGTAGGTTTAGGTGAAGTAAGATGGGAGGAGGCTCGTATGGGTCATAGACCAGTTGGGCCGAAAGACCTGTTTCTGTGCTGTAAATTCTATTTAAGGGTCAAGGATGTCTCGGAGCGGCTGCAGGGCATTCTGGAGGGGGAGGGTGAACAGCCAGTTGTCGTGGTGCATATAGGTACCAACGATATAGGTAAAAAACGGGATGAGGTCCTAAAAGCTGAATATAGGGAGTTAGGAGGTAAATTAAAAAAGTAGGACCTCAAAGGTAATAATCTCAGGATTGCTACCAGTGCCACGTGCTAGTCAGGGTAGAAATAGAAGGATATTTCAGATGAATACGTGGCTAGAGGAATGGTGCAAGGGGGAGGGATTCAAATTCCTGGGACATTGGAACCGGTTCTGGGGGAGGTGGGACCAGTACAAACTGGACGGTCTGCACCTGGGCAGGACCGGGACCGATGTCCTTGGGGGAGTGTTTGCTAGTGCTCTTGGGGAGGGTTTAAACTAAAATGGCAGGGGGTTGGGAACCTGTGCAGGGAGACAGAGGAAAGGGAAGCAAGGATAGAAGCAAAAGACAGGAAGGAGAAAAGCAAAAGTGGAAGTCAGAGAAATCAAGGGTGTAAATCAAACAGGGCCACAGTAAATAATAATTCTAAAAGGACTAAGAGTGTTAAAAAAAACAAGCCTGAAGGCTTTGTGTCTTAATGCGAGGAGCATTCGTAATAAGGTCGATGAATTAGCTGCACAAATGGATGTAAACGGATATGATATAATTGGGATTACGGAGACATGGCTCCAGGGTGACCAAGGCTGGGAATTCAACATCCAGGGGTATTCAATATTCAGGAAGGACAGGCAAAAAGGAAAAGGAGGTGGGGTAGCATTGCTGGTTAAAGAGGAGATTAACACAATAGTAAGGAAGGATATTAGCTCTGATGATGTGGAATCTGTATGGGCAGAGCAGAGAAATACCAAGGGGCAGAAAACGTTAGTGGGAGTTGTATACAGACCCCCAAACAGTAATGCTGAGGTTGGGGATGGCATTAAACGGGAAATTAGAGACACGAGCAATAAGGGCACAGCAGTCATCATGGATGACTTCAATCTACATATAGATTGGGCTAACCAAGTTAGTAACAATACTGTGGAGGAGGAATTCCCAGAGTGTATACGGGATGGTTTCCTGGACCAATATGCCGAGGTACCAACTAGAGATCAGGCCATCTTAGACTGGGTATTATGTAATGAGAAAGGATTAATTAGCAATCTTGTTGTGTGAGGCCCCTTGGGGAGGAGCGATCATAATATGATAGAATTCTTCATTATGATGGAGAGTGAAGTAGTTGACTCAGAGACTGCGGTCCTGAATTTAAATAAAGGAAACTACGATGGTATGAGGCGTGAGTTGGCTAGGATGGATTGGGGAGCGTTACTTAAAGGGTTGACGGTGGATAGGCAATGGCAAACATTTAAAGATCGCATGGATGAACTACAGAATTTGTTCATCCCTGTTTGGCATAAAAAATAAAACAAAAAAGGTGACACAACCGTGGCTAACAAGGGAAATTAGGGATAGCATAAGATCCAAGGAGAGGACATATAAATTGGCCAGAGAAAGCATCAAACCTGAGGATTGGGAGCAGTTTAGGATTCAGCAAAGGAGGACAAAGGGATTAATTAAGAGGGGGAAAGTAGAATACGAGAGTAAGCTTGCAGGGAACATAAAAACTGACTGTAAAAGCTTCTATAGATATGTGAAGAGAAAAAGATTAGTGAAGACAAGCGTAGGTCCCTTGCAGTCAGAATCAGGGGAATTTATAATGGGGAACAAAGAAATAGCAGACCAATTAAATACATACTTTGGTTCTGTCTTCACAAAGGAGGACACAAATAAACTCCCAGAGATGTCGGGGAACATAGGGTTTAATGAGAGGGAGGAATTGAATGAAATCAGTATTTGTAGGGAAATGGTGTTAGGGAAATTGATGGGATTGAAGGCCGATAAATCCCCAGGGCCTGATAATCTACATCCTAGGGTACTTAAGGAAGTGGCCCCAGAAATAGTAGATGTATTGCTGGTCATCTTCCAAAATTCTACAGACTCTGGAACAGTTCCCATGGATTGGAGGGTAGCTAATGTAACCCCACTATTTAAAAAAGGTGGTAGAGAGAAAACGGGGAATTATTGACCGGTAAGCCTGACATCGATTATGGGGAAAATGCTAGAGTCCATTATAAAAGATGTAATAGCAGAGCACTTGGAAAACAGTGACAGGATCGGACAAAGTCAACATGGATTTACAAAAGGTAAATGATGCTTGACTAATCTACTGGAATTTTTTGAGGATGTAACTGGTAGAATAGATAAGGGAGAACCAGTGGATGTGGTGCATTTGGACTTTCAGAAGGCTTTTGATAAGGTCCCGCATAAGAGATTAGCATGCAAAGTTAAAGCACATGGGATTGGGGGTAAGGTACTGACTTGGACAGAGAACTGGTTGGCAGACAGGAAGCAAAGAGTTGGAATAAACGGGTCTTTTTCCGAGTGGCAGGCAGTGACTAGTGGGGTACCGCAGGGATCGGTGCTAGGACCCCAGCTATTCACAATATATATTAAAGATCTAGACGAGGGAACTAGATGTAATATCTCCAAGTTTGCAGATGACACAAAGCTGGGTGGGCGTGTGTGCTGTGAGGAGGATGCAGAGAAACTCCAGTATGATTTGGACAGGTTGGGTGATTGGGCAGATGCATGGCAGATGCAGTATAATGTGGATAAATGCGAGGTTATCCACTTCGGTGGCAAAAACAGGAAGACAGATTATTATCTGAACGGCGATAGATTGGGAAAAGGGGAAGTGCAACGAGACCTGGGTGTCCTTGTGCACCAGTCGCTGAAAGTAAGCATGCAGGTGCAGCAGGCGGTTAAGAAGGCAAATGGTATGTTGGCCTTCATAGCGAGAGGATTCGAGTACAGGAGCAAGGATGTCTTGCTGCAGTTGTACAGGGCCTTGGTGAGACCACACCTTGAGTATTGTGTGCAGTTTTGGTCGCCTTATCTGAGGAAGGATGTTCTTGCCATGGAGGGAGTGCAGCGAAGATTCACCAGACTGATACCTGGGATGGCAGGAATGACGTATGAAGAGAGATTGGGTCGATTAGGCTTATATTCGCTAGAGTTTAGAAGAATGAGAGGGGATCTCATTGAAACTTATAAAATTCTAACAGGACTAGACAGACTAGATGCAGGAAGGACGTTCCCGATGGCGGGGGAGTCCAGAACCAGGGGTCATAGTCTAAGGATAAGGGGTAAGCCATTTAGGACTGAGATGAGGAGGAATTTCTTCACCCAGAGAGTGGTGAACCTGTGGAATTTTCTACCACAGAAGGCAGTTGAGGCCAATTCATTAAATAGATTCAAGAAGGAGATAGATATATTTCTTAAGGCTAAAGGGACCAAGGGATATGGGGAGAAAGCGGGGACAGGGTACTGAATTTGGATGATCAGCCATGATCGCATTGAATGGCGGAGCAGGCTCGAGGGGCCGAATGGCCTACTCCAGCTCCTATCTTCTATGTTTCTATGTAACCAAACTGCTTTGTTCCAGCCATCAGCTGCTATGAGTGTGCAGAGAAATCAATGGACTGGGAAGAAAAACAACAAAATGATAGAGAACAACATGAGTGTTTCTCTCGCTTTGCCTCACCCCTTGGTTATTCCCACATTAAGCAGTCAAGGTCTATCGACCGCAGCAAACCGCACAAGTGGGCACTTATGGTTATTCTGCCGCTGAATGGTTCTGCAATGGGAGAAAAATCTTCCTCGTCATTTTGGAGTGCTCATGTTCATTTTATAACTGGCCTCACTCAGCTGTACAGGCTTTGTGTCCTCAGAGGTTTGTTGATGGGTTTTATCTGACACTGGACTGGACCTGACCTGACCTGAAGCTGCAGGATCTCATTTTTATTCTGAGCTGCTGGAAACTAGAAACGGCTGAAAATTGTATGCAGGCAGGTGAAAGCACGGCATGGCCCATTAGTTAGACTTTTTCCTGCACCTTTCAGCTCGAATATAATTTGCACCATATAACTTGCTGGAAGTGTGAGCTGATAACGGCGCATCGAGGGCAATCTGGGACCTTGGTGATCGATGAGACCAACAGTCTAACTCCTTAACCGATGAGATTTAAGGCTAGAGAAAGAAACAGAAGAACAACAGAAGGAAATAGGCTGAATTAGAGTCAAATCAGGTACAGAAAGAGAAATCGAAGGAAAGAAAGTTTGGATTAAGAGAGAGAGAGAGAAAAGAGACAGAAAGAAAAAGTAAAAAAAAAATTGAATTTTGAAATGTTAACATCTCTAAGAAGAATGTACTACATGCAGGAATGAAACTCAACAGTTTAAATTGTTCCATTTCTGGGCTGGAGAGATCGATTGGCATTGCATTAACAATTATCACATCATTGAAAAGGTACTTGCACTATTAATTACTAGCCCTAACTTGCTGCGGCGAGTTTAATGGGCAATTAATGTGCAAATCCAACAGGTTCTTAAAAATAACGGGGAGGCTAAGGGCGAGATGCCATTTGTGTGAAGCAATCGTCGGAGTGGCATAAATCGACCAGCTGGTTCTGGAGATTCGCAACTCACGGTGTATCTGCATCCCCTGAACTCGCTGGCCGATTGGCGCATTAATAGCGGTGTGTGTCGTTAACACACCGTTATCTTTCCAGCAGGATTTGGGCCATTGTTCTAGATTGCAGTATCTTGGGCGGTAATGAGGAAAGGCCAGCATAGATGAGGACGGATGTACATGATTTGAAAATCAGTTGGATTTTTTGGTTAGTTGCCTATCAATCTAATGCATTTCCAGATCTTTTATATCGATATCATGTTGTGGGCTACCAGACCAAGTTGCCTTGATGCGATATATAGTATAAGTAATACCATTGAGCTAAACATAACTCTCAAGGGGTTAAATTCACAGCGACAGCAGGGCTGGCAGTTGTAGATTAGGTTTCAGAATTGGTGAGGGGGTTGGGGGTGTTGTGGGGGTGGGGGGACCTGGACCAACATCCTGGAGGCAATGGGGGTGTAACTGGTCCTCGGCAGCAGTGCATAGCGGGCCCTAGCGAATCGGCAGTCCGCTTTATGCCCCGCCCTCCTTTCTTTTCCTTTGACTTCAGTTGCGCCCCCAATCAGAGAGAGTTTGCAGCGATTGTTCCCACTCTGCGACAATTCTGTTTGTTTGAACTCGGCAAGGACCATTGTCAAGTTAGGCCGATGGATCCTACTTCAGGGTGGGCCAGGGGTTCAGTTTGCCTAAAATCTATTACTGGAGTCAGACAGAATGAGCTGGGAAGCAGTCAGACAGTGAAGTATTGCAAAGAGAATGGAACATAGAAGAAGGATGTTAGGAAATTTGCTTTCAGCCCAGCAAGTGACCCACTGGGGCAGCATACCATGTTCATTATTTTTTAAATTATTACGCAAAGTCATACAAGGCATAAAATGCAAAAGCAAGAAGTTATGCTAAACCTTCCTAAAACACTGGTTAGGCCCCAGCTGGAATATACTGTTCAATTCTGGGCACCACACTTTAGGAAGGATGTCAAGGCCTTAGAGAGGGTGCGGAGGAGATTTACTAGAATGGTACCAGAGATGAAAAACTTCAGTTACCTGGAAAGACCAGAGAAACTGGGGTTGTTCTCCTTAGAGCAGAGAAGGTTAAGGGGAGATTTGATAGAGGTATACAAAATTATGAAGGGTTTTGATAGAGTAGATAGGAGAAACCGTTTCCAGTGGCAGAAGGGTCAGTAACCAGAGGACACAGATTTAAGGTAATTGGCAAAAGAACCAGAGTCGACATGAGGAAAGAAAAATTTACGCAGCCAACGGTTGTGATCTGGAATGTGCTGCCTGAAAGGGCGGTGGAAGCAGATTCAATAATAAGTTTCAAAAGGGAATAGGGTCAATACTCGTAGTGGAAAAATTTGCAGGGCTATGGGGAACAGGCAGGGGATGTGGGACTAATTGGATAGCTCTTTTAAAGAGCTGGCACAGGCATGATGGGCCGAATGGCCTCCTTCTGTGCTGAATTATTCTATGATTCTATTATGATGCATGTCGGCTCTAGCTGCTAGACTGGAGCTTGTACAGCATTACTCCACTGCAGAGAGAGACACTTAATTGGTGTATATATGCACGTAGTTCAATTAGCATTCAATTTGACTGTTCTATATTAGGATTGTCATCTCAAATTTCGAAAGAAAATTACATAGAATTTACAGCACAGAAACAGGCCATTCGGCCCAATGTGTTGATGATTTGAAGTTGTCAAGTTTAATGGATATTTGATCAATTAATACATGACTGAAGCGGCAACTCAGTGCTTATAGAAGCACAGTGTGTCATAGTCATTTTCAAATAAGTTGAAAAAGTCACTTTATAAATGGACAATTAATCAGATGAAGTATCTGAAATGTACAGTGAGTCACCATTACAAATATGTGGATGGATGCAGGATTCAACATGTGACAAGTGCTTTTTCTAACTGTACACCAAACGCATGATTTCACTCATCACATTTCATGAAAATATGAAATTATTAAGTTGTTACATTTAGAAAACCAGCACAGCTCATTGAAACATGTAAGATTCTGAGGGGGATTGACCGGATAGATGCTGAGAGGTTGTTTCCCCTGGCTGGAGAGTCTAGAACTAGGGGGTCATAGTCTCAGGATAAGGGGTTGGCCATTTAGGACTGAGGTGAGAAATTTCTTCACTCAGAGGGTTGTGAATCTTTGGAATTCTCTACCTCAAAGGGCTGTGGATGCTGAGTTGTTGAGTATATTCAAGGCTGAGATTGATAGATTTTTGGACTCTCGGGGAATCAGGGGATATGGGGATCGGGCGGAAAAGTGGAGTTGAGGTCGAAGATCAGCCATGATCTTACTGAAAGGCAGAGCAGGCTCAAAGGACCATATGGCCTACTCCTGCTCCTAATTCTTATGTTCTTAGAAACAGGCCATTCGGCCCAACAGGTCTATGCTGGTGTTTATGCTCCACACAAGCTTCCTCCCACCTTACTTCATCTCACCCTATCAACATATCCTTCTATTCCTTTCTCCCTCATGTGCTTATCTAGCTTTCCCTTAAATGCATTTATGCTATTCACCTCAACCACTCCATTTGGTAGTGAGTTCCACATTCTAACCACTCTCTGGGTAAAGAAGTTTCTCCTGAATTCCTTGTTGGGATTTATTAGTGACTATCTTTATATTTATGGCCCCTAGTTTTAGAATCCCCCAACAAGTGGAAACATCTTCTCTACATCTGCCCTATCGAACCCCTTCATAATTTTAAAGACCTCTATCAGGTCACCCCTCAGCCTTCTCTTTTCTAGAGAAAAATAATTCTAGCACAACATCGACACGTATGGCTCCTGATATATTTTCAATGTTGTAGCTCTTTCCAAACTATTGCACTTGGAAACAATGTCAATAAAATGTATTTGTAGGCCGAGACAGAAAGATATTAAATATACGGAACTCTGGCAGCTCTTTGACTGTCACAGCTCAGCTATGATAAAATGCTGTATCACACACTCAAAGCCTGCAGGTAAGCATGATAAATGCACTCAAAAATGATCAGTGCAGTGGTGGGTATCCGTTATCATTTAACTTGAAGTGCTTATTGTGTTGGTACTTTGCTGCTGGCACATTTCAGCATGTTGTAGACAGCAGTATTCAAGTCTCGAGAGCCACTGTATATGGGACAATTTCACAGAGCAGCTCATTTATTGACAATGGGCAACTTGCTGCAAAGATAACGGCGTGTGAACGAAGCACGCCGTTATTAATGTGCAATTCGGCCAGCGAGTTCAAGAGATGAAGAGATACGGCATGAGTTGTGAATCCCCAGAACTTGCCGGTTGATTTATGCTACTCCAGCGATTGCTTCGCACAAACGGCATCTCGCCCTTAGCCTCTCTGTTATTTTTAAAACTTGCTGGATTTGCACATTAATTGTCCATTAAACTCACCGCAGAAAGTTAAGTCTAGTAATCAATAGCGTAAGTACCCTTTTAGCGATGTGATAATTGTTAATGATTGCCAATCAACCTCTCTGGCCCAGAATTTAAACTGTGGATTCTCACTCCGTCAGGTGGTGATTTGTTGTTGGAGATTTTTGAGATGTCAATTTTTTTTCTCTTACTTTTCCTTTGTCTTTTTATTCTCTCTCTCTCTCTCTCAATCCCATCTTTCTTTCCCTCTCTTCATTTCTCTTTCTGTAACTAATTTGATTCTAATTCACCCTATTTCCTTCTTCGTCATTCCTCAGTTTATTTCTTTTTCCTTTAATCTCATTGGTTGAGGAGATAGACATTTGGTCCCATCATTCACTGAGGTCCCAGATGCCCCATTGCCCTCGCCGCGCCGTTATCAGCTCTCACTGCCAGCAAGTTATACGCCGCAAATTATATTCGAGTTGAAGGGTGCAGGAAAAAGTCTAACTAACAACCTCTACCACCTAGAAGGACAAGTGCAGCAGGCGCATGCGAACACCATCACCTCCAAGTCCCCCTCCAAGTCGCACACCACCCTGACTTGGAAATATATCACCGTTCCTTCATCGTCGCTGGGTCTAATTACTGGAACTCCCTCCCTAACAGCACTGTGGGTGTACATTCACCACACGGACTGCAGCGGTTCAAGAAGGTGGCTCACCAGCACCTTCTCAAGGGCAATTGGGGATGGGCAATAAATGCTGGCCTTGCCAGCGACGTCCACATCGTGGGAATGACTAAAAAAAAATAACAGGGCATGCTGCGAGATGCCCCACTCCAGCAAGACTTAGCCCAACATCTTGACGCTTTCATCTGCCTGCATACAATTTTCAGCTGTTTCTGGTTTCCAGCAGTTCAGAATAAAAATGAGATCCTGCAGCTTGGGGTCAGGTCCAGTCCAGTGTCCGATTAAAACCCTTCAACAAACCTCTGAAGACACATGGGGGGGCGAAATTTGGCTACGCCCCATTCGGGGGGCAGTAACCGAATTATCGTCGGAGATTTAACGCCCAGTGTGGAAGTACCGCCCGGCCGCTAAATTGGGCTTACCGCCCCAGCGAGGAAGCAGAGCGCTATCTCAGGCGCGCCACTTCCTCTCGGGGCGGTGTTGGGGGCGCAAAGCACGGTAGCGCTGTTAAAGGGGAGGGACACTGTGAGCTCTGCAGGCCCTACGATGGCCCACACTAGCCCACCAGGGCGGTGGGTGCCGTGGCTGCAGCCCGGCACCGAGACGCAGTGCCGGGCTGCGCGATGGCGGCCACGGACCACGTCAAAGGCCGCCATGGAGGGCCTACCTGGAGGTCGGCCAAAAAAAAAATGGCGGCCCGGGTCGCGGCCGCACCTCCCTTTAATTAGCGCCCCACGAGCGGAGGTCGGCCTGGCTCACGACCTGCGAAGCTGATGTTAGTGCCGCCTGCGGCAGCCTCGCTGGGCGCAACTGAATTTCTGCCACGGGGCGGTAAGGGGTCACGGCGGGGTGATAAGGGGTCATGGCGCACGGCGATGAAGTCATCCCCGGGGGCGCAGCGGCCCGGGACGCTACCAGCGGGGGCATGGCGTTATCGGCTAGCAACTCAGTAGCGCCCCAACGAATTTCTCGGGAGGCCCTCGCCCGGGCTTTAAGCCCTTTGCGCAAAGGAGCCGAATTTCATGGCCAAAGCCTCTAAAGCTGTGGGAGGCCCATTATAAAATGGACATGAGTTCTTGCCGGGTAGTGGTATCCTGCATCCAAACCCACCCTCGCCAATGCCGTCAAGCTTGACTTCATGCTTTGTCAGTTGCTTCGTGATGGCTGATCCTCTACCTGTCCTTCTCTCGTGGTCGCTAGATGCCATGGTGAAGCCGAGCACAGTAAAGATGATGATAGGAACTCCCTGAGTATTGCAAACTGTTCCCCCTTGTCCAGACCACCTCCCTCCCAGGGCCAAGGCTTTTCAAATGAGCTAAGGCGTTGTTTGCACCTGGCAGCCAATATTGGCCCTAAGCTGACTCCCTGTACATGGTTTCCATGTGCGGGGATCCTATTCTAATGAAAGGGCGGGAGGATTATTTGCAAAATCCAGTCAGGCTAGGCCTACCTGCTGCCGGCATGGGTGCGCCCACATTAAGGGCAAGTGCAGCCCTGATTTTGCTGGTCTTGGAAAATCGAGGATAGAGTGTGATCAGTACTTGGAACAGGTTGCTAAGAAGGGTGGTTGAGGCCAGGACACTGGAATAATTTAAGAAACAGTGGGAAGGTAGTGGGTTTGGTATTCCAGAAGGATGAGATAAAATGGGCGGAAGGCTCTTTTGATCGGAACCTGCCTTGTGAGTCGAGTTAAAAGCTGTTGAGGAGAAACAATGGTGTTTGGCATGAAAGAGGAAACCAAGCTTTTTGGAAGCAGCTTTAGCAGTGGAAGAAATGTGGGAGTTGCTTTTGAGAGTAGGGGAGGCTTTTGGTTCGAGAATGCCAGTAGATGAAGCGTGGCTAAAGCACAGCCTCGAAAGGCAAAAGTTAGTAGCTGTTGGTTGGACTGCGAGAGACATAAAGAAAATGTCTTTAAACAGTTGAAGGAAACAAAATTTCATTGCCTTGTCGAAGGTAGGGTCGCCAACTCCGGTTGGACGTATTCCTGGAGGTTTCATCACATGACCACCTGCCTCCAACTGCCACACCCCCCAACACTCCTGCCATTGGTCACCCGACACGTCCAACCTCGTGACGCAATGCAACGCTTTCCCACAACCAATTGGAAAGCAAACAGACTCATCGTTAGTTGATTGGATGATTTTTGACCGTCAATCAAACAGCCCTTTTCCTATCTCAAATATTTTTATAACTAATAAACAAAATTGTTCAAAGAAATTTTTAAAAAAACACACCATTTTTTTAATGCCCCAATGATTTTTCTCCAGTGTCCTGGAGATTAATCTTTAACTCCTAGAAATGCTCGGCCAATCCTGGAGGGTTGGCAACCCTTCGTTGAAGGGCATGGAAAAGATCCAAATTTAGTGATTAAACCATTGCACTGCAAGAGAAATTAAGGTTGAGAGGCATGTAACTTGAGGAAAGTGGGTGAATGTAGAGTAGGTTCATCATCAAAAGACTGGGCTGGGTTGGATGATGAGTAAAGGTGATAATTGACGTGAGGAAGTGGGAGCGCGAGTGGGAGAGAAAAACAGCCCTAGGGAAACGAAATGGTGGAGAAACAGCAGTACAAACCACGCATCCTACTTGAAAGAGGGTGGAACAATACGTATCTGCCACTCACATCTTGCAAAGTATTGATTTCAAATTTGCTGTCTTTTTAATCCAGTGCTCTGCTTGTTGTCAAAGCTGCCCTATCTTTGTTCCGATTTCCTTGACTTCTTTCTTGTTACACAATCATTTATACACTAGTTCTTACATTTTCAGATATTGAGGGAATCAAGGGATATGGGGATAGTGTGGGAAGGTGGAGTTAAGGTAAAAGATCAGCCATGATCTTATTGAATGGCCTATTCCTGCTCCTATTTCTTATGTTCTTATGGTATGTTACTCAGGGTCATCTATATAAGATAGTCACGAATAAATCCAATAAGGAATTCGGGAGAAACTTCTTTACCAGGAGAGTGCTGAGAATGTGGAACTCGCTACCACAAGGAGTAATTGAGGTGAATAGTATAGATACATTTAAGGGGAAGTTCGATAAACACGAAGGAGAAAGGAATAGAAGGATATGCTGATAGGTTTAGATGAAGAGGGGTGGGAGGAGGCTCATGTGGAACACTGGCATAGACCTGTTGGGCCGAATGGCCTGTTTCTGCGCTGTAAGTACTATGTAATCCTCTGTAAAAAGAGCAGGTAAATTCCACGATCAGAAAGCTGTCTTTCTCTAGTAATTTAAGCGGTAAACATAACTTTACGCACCACAGTTCCCAAAATGAAAGATTTCCCATTTAGTCCTGGTCTTTATATCCCTGAGGTTATTATAATATCTTTATGTATATCAGGCAGCGATTTAGTTATCACATTCTGCAGTTTTCATTTCATTGACTCTGAATTGCAAGTAGAATTTAAAATGAGAACTTTTAAAATCATTCAAGCAATGCAGTAACTTGTGGCGATAAGGTAGATGGCTGCACTTAATTATTACTTGCAGGCAGTTCCATAGCAGCTCTCAAAAGATGCTAAAATTCTCTTTGTTATTCTACAGAACCATCATTAAAGCTATATTTGAACTCTTGATAATTTATGCATTAACTTCATTAGAAATAATAATAAAAAACACACCAAACACATCACAAATGCCACTCGGGAGCCAGCTACTGCAGATAATTGATTTGAACATATATTTGGTATATAATGTTTCTAATGACTGCAATGACTCCCTACTGGACCATTTAGCAGTATTGCATCTCACTAAAGAACAGGCACAACTATAATACTTTTTCATTATTTCATATTTATAGTTGATTAAATTTAATAGGCTAGACATTATAGAGTTTGTGCTGATATGTAATATGTTTCGAGCATAGAAATATAGGAGCAGGAGTAGGTCATTCAACCCCTTGAGCCTGTTCCGCCATTCAATTAGATCATGGCTGATCTGTATCTTAACTCCATCTACCTGCCTTGGTTCTGTAACCCTTAATAGCCTTGCCTAACAAAAATCTATCAATCTCAGTTTTGAAGTTTTCAGTTGACCCCCAGCCTCAACAGCTTTTTGGGGAGCGAGTTCCAGATTTCCACTACCCTTTGTGTGAAGAAGCACTTCCTGACATCACCTCTGAACGGCCTAGCTCTAATTTTAAGGTTATGCCCCTTTGTTTCGGGCCTCCCCCACCAGAGGAAATAGTTTCTCTCTCTCTACCCTATCAAATCCTTTAATCATCTTAAACACCTCCATTAGATCACCCCTTAATCTTTATTGCTCAAGGGAATACAAGCCTGGCCCATGCAATCTGTCCTCCGAACTTAACCCTTTTAGCATTTTGGTGAGAGATTTAAGACCACCCCAAGAGCAAGGACTGGGCTTCTCACTTGCTGCACTGTGATTGCAGCCATGTTTAAAACATTTCTCAGGTGGCCCAACAGCTTGGGAACTTTCAATATTCCATTGTTAATGTATTTAATGAGAGTGAAGAGTCAAGGGAGCTCTCCTAACATTAAATTTAATTGGCATTTGGATGTTGCATACAAGTATCAATCTGTATGGAACCAGCACCTGTGCTTATAATGACACATTAAATGCATCAATTTACATAGAACTTACAGCACAGAAACGAGCAATTCGGCCCAATGAGTCTATGCTGGTGTTTATGCTCCACACCAGCCTCCTCCCACCCCTCTTCATCTCATCCTATCAGCATTAACTTCTATTCCTTTCTCCCTTATGTGTTTATCCAGCTTCCCCTTAAATGCATCTATGCTATTCGCCTCAGCTACTCCCTGTGGTAGCCAATTCCACGTTCTCACCACTCTCTGAGGAAAGAATGGCATTTGGGCTTAAAAGTTGAGCTACCTCCCATATGTTTGGTCTTTCTCACTTTTATAATGATGTTTTGGGGGAGAGAAAGAAAACAAAGAAAGACTTATTTATATAGCACCTTTCACAACCTCAGGATGCCCCTAAGTGTTTTACAACCAATTAAGCACTTTTGAAGTGTAGTCACTGTTGTAATGTGGGAAACGCGGCAGTCAATTTGCGCACAGCAAGCTCCCACAAACAGCAATGTGATAATGACCAGATAATCTGTTTTTTTTAGTGATCTTAGTTGAGGGATAAATATTGTCCATGGCATCAGGGAGAACTCCCCTGCTTTTCTTTGAGGTTTGAACAATGAGTAAATGTTAATTATCTTTCTTAGACCCAAAGTGCTGATTCTACAGCTCATGGCAAAATATATTGACAGTACACCCTCTAAATAGTCCCATCATAAAATGCACACAAGTGGAGTATAGGACAGTCAGTCACATGATTACTTTTTCTACCCGAAAAAAGCAATTATAGTGTCCTGAAATTTACTTGATTATGGAATCGGGGAGAACTTTTTTGTGAATTTAGCCCTATTATTTTTTGTGTGTGTTCTTTTTTACCTTCCTCAGAAGTTTGCATTACTTGCAGTTATGACCTAAACTGATCACACATGCACAAAACCCCCCACTATAACTGACTTTAATCTTTAAGCCAACAAATAAGATTTAAAATTGTCTCACCTTTTAATAGCTATCTCCTCGAGTAGTTGATCAATAGTTGATGTGCAGTTGAACTTTTCCCGTCCTGACACAAACACTGACTCGTGGTAGTGCCTCGTGTGGTTAAGTTCACTTGTAGCTTAAAAGGAAGTTTTCTGCTTGTGTAACCCTCCTTGGAACCAATTATTTTGCTGATTTTGGCAGCTGTTCTGGAGCAGAGATATTAAAAAGAAAGACTTGCATTTCTATAGCGCCTTTCACGACCACCAGACGTCCCAAAGCGCTTTACAGCCAATGAAGTACTTTTGGAGTGTAGTCACTGTTGTAATGTGGGAAATTATCACCTGTCTGCTAATACAAGGGAAAGAAATTGGTGTAACTATAAATCAAGGAAGTCCATCTTATCCCTTAAACATTCAGTCCCTCCACCACCGGCGCACCGCGGCTGCAGTGTGTACTATCCACAGGAGGCACTGTAGCAACTCGCCAAGGCTTCTTCGGCAGCACCGCCCAAACCCGCGACCTCTTCCACCTAGAAGGACAAGGGCAGCAGGCGCATGGGAACACCATCATCTCCAAGTTCCCCTCCAAGTCACACACCATCCTGACTTGGAAATATATCGCCTTTCCTTCATCGTCGCTGGGTCAAAATCTTGGAACTCCCTCCCGAACAGCACTGTGGGAGTACCTTCACCACACGGATTGCAGCGGTTCAAGAAGAGCGGCTCACCACCACCTTTGCCAGGGCAACTAGGGATGGGCAATAAATGCTGGCCTTGCCAGTGACATCCATATCTCAAGAATGAATTAAAAAAACACTCCCGCCATCTTTTTCACGCACTCTAGCGTCTAGAGGGACTGTACCCCATTGTGCATAGAGGCCATTGTTTTGGAATCAGTAGAAGAGGTCATCCTGATTGTCTGATCCAGAGTGCTTGTCATAATAAATAAACCACCTTTCCTAGCAACCAGATATTGATCACTCTCTATATAAATATAAATAAATATTAAATATCTCTGCTTCGAAGAAACATTTCTATGAAATAAAGGATTGATAGCAAGTTCACCAAGTCAGAGAATTGACCAAATATCAACCTATTGTGCTAAGGAATAGACAAGGGTGTACCAATAAAGAAGAAGGAATGTTACTATGGAAACCCCTCGTCTTATTGCTATTGACCTATCTCTAACATTGCTGAGGCCAGTTTTACTGGATTGGCTCCAGCTGTCTATCGCACTGCAGTCCCTTGTGCGATGTGATTGATGAGAAGAATTTATCGTAAGTAAATGTTTCAGTTTAATATGACACAGGTAACAAAGGTCCTTTGACAGTGAGAATACTGAAAATGGTTCTCATTTATTTAGAGTGACTTGAGGTTTCAATCACACAGGGGAAAAAATTTGGTTGCTTTGCGCCTCCTGTTAGCGCCCTAAGAGGGGGCTAACTGGATGCAAAGCGACTAGTGCCCGGGCGCGGCGCTGCCAAAGCCTCCTGTGAAATTCAGCGGGAGGTTAGCGGTGGCGGTAACCGTTAGCGCCCCGTGGCGTTGCGCTGCCGGCGATGACATCATCGCCGTGCGCAGCACCCAGCTCGCCCGCCGGCCGTGATCTTCGGTAGCGCCCCCTGAATTACCGCCGGATGCTATGTCCGACAGGGTCAGGGGGGCCTACTTGCGGCCAGGGCGGCGATAATTAAAGGCGAGGTGCGAGTGGCCATTTTTGTTGCTGGCCGCCTGCCAGCACCTGCCCCCATTGCCGTCCCCAGCCTCCTGAGCAGCCCCCCCGCTGAGTGCCGGCTGCACTCCGTGAGCTCGGCACTCCTCTTGAGTGCCGGGCTCTTTTGCCGGCACTCCGATCCCTGGTGGCCCAGCTGGGCCCCGGGTCGCGCTGCGCAAGGCCCCTCCCCTTTAAGAAGGGGAGGAAGGCCTGCAGTACCGCGGCATATCGCGCCGCGATATTCCCTTGCAGCGCCCCAAGAGGGAGGCGGGGCGCTTCCAGTAGCACCCCGCCTTCCCCTTGGGGTGCTACCGATGAATTTTGGCCGCGGGGGCGCTAATTTTTTGGGGGCGCTAAAAGTAGCGCCCCGGCAAAGTTAGCGCCCCAAAGGGGGCGCGACTCAATTTTCCCCCCCAAATATTTTAATTTTCTGATTCTCGTATCAATTAAATGAATAGCTTTCGCAAGAAAAACTGCCCTCTGTGCTACATATTATTTCAGTCTGTTACTTTTAGCATATCTTTGGGCCCTTTCAAAATGTCATCATTTCCCCCCCCCTCCTCAAAAAAGCTATTGTCAACCCCTCTGAACTTAGCAAACTTCAGCCCCCATCGCCAACCGACGTTTCCTCTCCAAAGTCCTTGAATGTGTTGTGCCCATCTCGCCCCATCTGAATCTCTCCAATCAGGTTTCCACCCTCCCACGGTACTGAAATGCCTCCAACTAATGTCACAAACAACATTCTCTGTTACTGTGACTGTGGTGCATTATCTGTCCTCGACCTCTCTGCGGCCTTTGTCACATTTGGTCACACCATTCTTCTTCAACGTGTCTCCTACGTTGTCCAATTCAGTGGGACTACCATTACTTAGCTCTATTCTGCTCTATCTGATCATTGCCAGAGTATTTCTTACAACAGCTTCTCTTCCCACCCCTGCATTGTCACCTCAAAGGATCTATCCTGGAAACTTCCTCTTCCTGATCTTCAGGCGACACTGGGTGACATCATCCAGAGACATGGGGTCAGCTTCCACATGTATGCTGACGGCACCCAGCTCTACCCCTCCACCACTTCTTAACCATCCTACGACTGCTGTGCTGTCAGACTGCTTGTCCAACATCCAGTCTTGGATGCGCTGCAATTTCCTTCAGTTAAACAACGGGAAGGCCCAAAGCCATAGAGGGAAACATAGAAACATAGAAACATAGAATCTAGGAGCAGGAGTAGGCCATTCGGCCCGTCGAGCCTGCTCCGCCATTCAATACGATCATGGCTGATCATCCAAATCCAGTACCCTGTCCCTGCTTTAATCCCCACAGTACACATATCCCACCCTACCCCCGTAACCCCACGTATTTAATCCCCCCTAACATATCCCATCCTATCCCCATAACCCCACATATTTAATCCCCCCTAACACTAAGGGTCAATTTATCATAGCCAAATCAACCTAACCCACACATTTTTGGACTGTGGGAGGAAACCGGAGCACCCGGAGAAAACCCACGCAGACACGGGGAGAATGTGCAAACTCCACACAGACAGTCACCCGAGGTCAGATTCGAACCCGGGTCTCTGGCGCTGTGAGGCACCAGTGCTAACCACTATGCCACCGTGTTGCCCTCCACGGAAAAATTAGGTTGCTTTGTGTCTCCTGTTAGCACCCCTGGGGGTGAAATTCAGCGGGAGGTTAGCGGTGGCAGTAGCCAGTAGCGCCCTGCAGCGCTGCGCCACCGGCGATGACGTCATCGCCATTTGCAGCACCCTGCCAGCGCCCCGGCTGCACACTTCCCTTGCGCCCCCTGACCTATCGCCGGACGATATGTCCGACCGGGTCAGGGGGCGTTTTTGTAGCCGCGGCGGTGCAAGTTAAATGGCAGGTGTCGGGCGGCCATATTTATTTGGCCGACTGCCAGCACCTGCCCCCTTCCCCTTATTACTTCCAGCCGCGATCGCTCAGCCTGACTCTCCTCTTGAGTGCCAGGCTGCGTTCCCGGCACCCCGCTCCCCGGTGGTCCAGCAGGGTCCCGGTGTGCGCAGCGCTAGGCACCTTCCCTTTAATCAGGGGAGGGAGGCCTGCAATGACATTGCGCTACATGACGACGCGCGTGGTGCTGTTGCACGTAGCGCCGTGAAATTCACTGGTAGCGCCCCAAGAAGGAGGGGGAGTGCTTCCAGTAGCGCCCTGCTTCCTGCTTGGGGCGCTACCACTGAATTTACGGTGCAGGGGCGCTAGCTTTTTCGGGGCGCTGGTGACGTTAGCGTCCCAAAGGGGGTGCCACCGAATTTTTCCCAGATAGTCTTCACAACCAATGTTCCCCCTAATTTTTTTTTGGGTGCGTGGTCCCTTTAAAGTGCTTTGCGGCCCTTTCAAAATTTCGCGCATGAATCTCCCATTTGAAAAGCTGCGCGAGACCTCCAGACAGCTGCACGGGTTGTTCGCAACCCACTACAAACTCCGCACCCTTGTCACTGACTCCAACCCTCTCCGTGGCCACTGGATCAGACTGTTTTCAACCTTGACATCCTATTTGAGCCTGAGCTGAGCTTTCAACCCCATATTATCTCCATCATAAAGACTGCCTACTTCCACCTCTGTAACATTGCCAGTCTCTGATCTGCTGCAGAAAACCTCATCCATGCCTTTGTCGCCTCCAGACTCGACTATTCCAAGTTCCAACCTCTCATCCTCTACATTAAAAATTTCAGTTATTGCGGTGGGGTGGAGGAGTGGGAGGGGGGAAGCTAAGGTGACATTTTATGCAGGTTTGAATAGATTTGGAAACAGCAGTAGGAGGACCAAGGAAGGAGTTGGGTCACAAGGGCAGAACAGGTCAATGCGGGCTGTAAGAAGTTGGAGAGGTGTGACATCGAGGAAGACAGAGGAGAGGGTAGAAATTCATCTGGGCCCACTTCTCAGCAGTGCGCACCTGAAGACTGAGAGGCCCAAGGATCGATAGAAATTGGTCCTCAGGCCCCCATCTACATTCTCTGAGTGAGCTTCACTAAATTGTTGCTTTAAATAGTGCAAAGATTATGCATTCCAACTGTCTGGTAATTTTGTCGAACTCTCTCTCGAGAACTATTCATAGAATCATAGAATGGTTACAGCACGGAAGAAGGCCATTTGGCCCGTCGAGCCCGTGCTGACTCTCAGTTAGTCCCACTCCCCCACCCATTCCCCGTAGCCCTGCAATGTTTTTTCCTTCAGATACTTAGCCAACTCCCTTTTGAAAGCCGTGATTGAGTCTGCCTCCACCACCCTTTCAGGCAGTGCATTCCAGATCCTAACCACTCGCTGCGTAAATAAGTTTTTTCTTACTTCGCCTTTGGTTCTTTTGCCAATCACCTTAAATCTGTGTCCTCTGGTTCGCGACCCTTCTGCCAATAGGAACAGTTTCTCTCTATCTACAGTACTCTGTTTGGACCCCTCATGATTTTTGAACACCTCTATCAAATCTCCTCTCAACCTTCTCTGCTCCAAGGATAACAACCCCAGCTTCTCCAGTCTAGCCACGTATCTGAAGTCCCTTATTCCTGGAATCATTCTCGTAAATCTTTTATGCACCCTCTCTAAGGCCTATTGAAATGTTTTGGAACCAAATTCCAAGAACAACAAAGATTTAAGCCTACAGTTTGGTTGTAGAAATGCGCTGGGCTTTTCCAGCTTCCTGCAATTCTACTTCAGATAAGAGGTTCACGATGGAGTTTGGCTGTCACAGTGCAGATTCTGATTTGCTACAGAGTGGTGAGATGTGGGCTCCCTCCCTCCCCCCCCCCCCCCTCCCCACACCATCAACTCACTATCACAGGTTGACTGAGAGGGGCGGGGGATGGGGGGAGGTCACCAAATGGACACAAGGCATTTCCTTGTAGGCAGGGAGGTAAAATCAAGGGCATGAGGGGCTTCGCACTTCTCTTGGTTCGATGACTGGTTATACAGGGCACTGGGAGGATTCTGAGAACAGGTCACTTCCCTTCCCTCTTGATGAGGGAAATCTGGCTTCGAAATTCTGGGAGTCCCGCTCCACCTGTGCAGAAAGACACAGACCTCCCCATCTCAAATTGAGGGTTTATGGGATCATTATCATGTTCAGGAGAATGCGTCCCACATATAAGAACGTTTCAGGGGAGGAACATCAGGACACCTGAATGGTGCCATGCCACTCTGAGGGTGGGAGTGAAGCCCAGGAAGGGCCTGGGAAAATGTTTCATTCCTTCCCTTCTGCTCCTAAGGGAGAAAGTGGGCCTTATTTTGAAGGTAAACGATTCCCTCTGGGATCGATGATGTTTCCCTGATGCTGTCTTGGGATCTTTCTAAGGCCCTCACCGAGAATTCCATGAGGCCTTGGAAGCGCATAACAGGCAGAATTCCTGGGGGTAGCTTGAAACCCCCCCCACTAGACACGCTCATTGATATGGGGGTGGGGCGGGGTATCAGAAATACCTGCAGGCCCCCACCACTGGAATTTGATGCACATGTTGCCTGGAATGGAATTCTGGAGAAACAGGTTTCGCCCACCCCACCACCAAATTTCCACCGTCCGTCTGCTCTCCACCCAGTCCAGCACCTGGAAATTGGAGCTGAGAGTGAGAGTGAGAGTGAGAGTGAGAGTGAGAGTGAGAGTGAGAGTGAGAGTGAGAGTGTGCAAAATCCCACAAACAACAGTAAGATAATGACCAGATGTTTCTTAATGGCGTTGGTTGAACGATAAATATTGGCCAGGACATCGGAGAGAACTCCCCTGCTCTTCTTCAACAAAGTGCCATAGGATCGTTTACATTTACCTGAGAGGGCAGACGGGGCCTCAGTTTAACGTCTCATCTGAAAGATGGCACCTCCAATAGTCCAGCACTCCCTCAGTACTGCACTGGACTGTCAGCCTAGATTTTTCTGCTTAGGTCTCTGGTAGGACTTGAACCCACAACCTTCTGATTTAGAGTCAGGAGCGCTACACACCGAGCCACGGCTGACAAGGAACCACTTGTTAACTTTGCCAACCAATAGTGGCATCTCTTGCAGCTTGATGTCAGCCAATAGAATGTCATAGGTGACACAAGTTGTGCTACGTCGTCCGTAGCCTGATTTAATACCAGATGGCTTGACGGAGGGTCCCTTCTCTTACAAAACTGCACAAGTGTTGATCCTAGCTGACGCAGACCGACAGGAAACGGAACAGTAATAATAATCAAACATATGTATGAAATTTTTAGGAACATGAAATAGTCATTCGGTCCTTTTTTGCTAAGTTTCAACCCCGCTGGCTTATCCCTTGCTCAGTCCTTTATCTATCTCACCCTCTCTCCAGATACTCATGTGAGTTAATGTGCATAGGTCCCTGAAGGTGGCAGGACATATTGAGAGAGTGGTTAACAAAGTGGAGTATTGCGTCTAGTTCTGGTCACCACACTTTAGGAAGGATGTGAACGCCCTTGAGAGGGTGCAGAGGAGATTTACCAGAATGGTTCCGGGGATGGGGGATCTTAGCTACAAGGACAGGTTGGAGAAGCTGGATTTGTTTTCATTAGAGCAAAGGAGGCTGAGGGGTGATTTGATAGAGGTGTACAAGATTATGACGAGTTTGGATAGGCTAGACGGGGAAAGGCTGGTCCCACTAGTTGATGGTACAAGGACTAGGGGACACAGATTTAAGGTTTTCGGCAAGAGATACAGGGGGGATGTGAGGAAAAACTTTTTTATGCAGCGAGTGGTGAGGACCTGGAACTCGCTGCCGACGGAAGTGGTGGAAGCGAAGTCACTCAATGTTTTCAAGGGGAGACTGGATGGGCACTTGAGGGAAATAAACTTGCAGGGCTACGGGGATAGAGTGGGGGAATGGGACTGACTGGATTGCTCTACAGAGAGCCGGCACGGGACTCGATGGGCCAAATGGCCTCCTTCTGTGCCGTTATGACTCTAGGGGGTAAAAATTGAGTCGCGCCCCATTTGGGGCGCTAACCTCGCCGGGGCGCGACTTTTAGCGCCCCGAAAAAATTAGCGGCCCCGCGCCGGAACTTCAGTGGTTGCGCCCCAAGAGGGAAGCGGGGCGCCACTGGAAGCACCCCGCATCCCTCTTGGGGCGCTGCGAGTGAATATCCTGGCGCTACGTGCCGCGGTATTGCAGGCCTTCCTCCCCTTCTTAAAGGGGAGGGACCCTGCGCAGCGCGAACCGGGGCCCAGCTGGGCCCCCAGGGATCGGGAGTGCCGGCAAAAGAGCCCGGCACTCAAGAGAAGTGCCGGGCTCTTGGAGCGCAGCCGGCACTTCACGGTGGGGGGGCTTCACGGGGGCCGGGGACAGCAACGGGGGCAGGTGCTGGCAGGCGGCCAGCAACAAAAATGGCCGCCTGCCACCTCCCCTTTAAATATCGCCGCCCCGGCCGCACGTACGCCTCCCTGAACTCGTCGGACATAGCGTCTGGCGGTAAATCAGGGGGCGCGACTGAAGATCACGGCCGGGGCGCGAGCGGGGTGCTGCGCACGGCGATGACGTCATCGCCGGCGGCGCAGCGCCACAGGGCGCTACCGGCTGCCGCCGCCGCTAACCTCCCGCTGAATTTTTCGGGAGGCGTGGGCGGCGCTGCGCCCGGGCGTTAGCTGCTTTACGCCCCATTAGCGCCCTCTTAAGGTGCTAACGGGAGGCGCAAGCAGCTGAATTTTTCCCCCTATGACTCATCTAATTGCCTCTCAAACCCAATTATCCTGTCAGCTTTGATGGCCTTCCTTGTAATTTATTCAACAGCTTTATTACATTTTGGATGAAGAAAAGTTCTGCCCAACAACCCTCCTGACTCCCTAACTTCTTAATTAGCAACAACCCTTGCAAATGTTTCAGAGAGCTGGACAACCACACTAATAAAGCTAGATCTATATTCTGACCATCTGCAGCCATTTGCTTCAAAGTCCACAGCATCTGTAAACTCTCTGAGCTGTAAACTTACCAAGCTCCCGCGCTGTGTGTCGGGAACCGATAGCTAAATTAGCTTCTCCTTTTAATTGAATGTACCGCTATGTATTTAAAGAGATTCCTGCTAATCATTCTGGGATTTGAGTCTCAGAAGGAAAGGTAAATGCGCGTATTGGGTATCACTTTGATTGCAGAAGTTGCCTTGAGATGCAAGTACAATGGGAATTTTGACTTAAATTAATCTTCATCAGGTTAGTGGTTTTGATATCGAACACCTGCAGAGGAGACAAGTAATACCTTTATTAAGCCCAAATAGGAACATCTTTGCTGTGTCCCTCATTATTTTAGTATTCACATTATTAATATACTTGTGGCAAATGTATTGAACTTGGAGAATCAATATACCCTTGTGTATAGTTTTTATCGAATAGTGTGAATATAGCTAATGACAGCTAAATAAAAGAAAGTCTTGCATTTATATCACACCTTTCATGACTTCAGGACATCCCAAAGTGCTTTACAGCCAATGAAGTACTTTTGAAGTGTAATCACTGTTGTAACATAGGAAACACGGCAGCCAATTTGCGCACAGAAAGCTCCCACAAACAGCAATCTGATAATGACCAGATAACCTGTTTTAGTGATTTTGCCTGAGGGTTAAATATTGGCCTAGGACACCAGGGGAGAACTTCCCTGCTCTTCTTTCAAATAACGCCATGGGTCCACCTGAGAGAGCAGACAGGCCCTCGGTTTAATGTCTCATACAAAAGGTGGCACCTCTGACAATGCTGCACTGGAGCGTCAGCCTAGTGTTTGCGTTGAAGTCTCTGGGGTGGGATTTGAACCCACAACCTTTATGACTCAAGAAGGTGAGAGTGCTGCCACTGAGCCACGGCTGATACGGATGTCAGGGTGACTACTAAAGAACTTATTGACTTGAAAGAGGGACTCTCCTGACTGAGCTTAAAATGGAATTAAATAGCGCAGTCGCTGCTTCTGAAGGACTGTTAAATAAGAATATGTACGATAGTTGCAAACCATTGCTCTTTTGGTTTATCATGCCATCTGGACTCCTTGATGAGGTTACTGACTTGTAGTCAGTCTCGTATAATCATTATTCTCTTCATATACATTTCTTCACATACAACCCACTCTCTGTTTCCTTCAGCAATGTACCTTGCTCCCACACAGACTGTCCCAGCTGAGGGGACCACCATCCATATTTTACACTTCCCAAAGTGGTTGCTACCCATGGTCATGGGAGACGTGGTTGTTCCGGGGTCCTGATGCCTATTTGTTTTTGGTTTTCAATCTCCCTCCCCCACCCCACTAAGATCCACTCTACTGTTCCAATGCATTCCAATTGCAGCCTGGTGCATCTGAATGATTCAACAACAACAAAAGCTTGCATTCATATAGCGCCCTTAACGTAGTAAAAGCTTCACAAGGCGCTTCACAGGAGCGATTATCAAACCACATTTAACACCAAGCTACATAAGGAGATATTAGGACGGGTGACCAGAAGCTCAGTCATAGAGGTAGGTTTTAAGGAGCGCCTTAAAGGAAGAATGGGAGGCGGAGAGGTTTAGGACAGTCATTCCAGAGCTTAGGGCCGAGGCAGCTGAAGGCACGGCCGCCACTGGTGGAGCGCTGAAAATCTGGGATGCTCAAGAGGCCAGAATTGCAAAGGTCTTGGGAGGGTTGTGGGGCTGCAGGAGGTTATAGAGATGGGGAAGGGCGAGGCCATGGAGGGATTTGAACATAAGGATGAGAATTTGCAGCTTTTGAGCTGAAACTTGCTGCCATCTGGTTGGGGAGAAAAGTATTGAACAGTACATGACCAAAGCATCTCCAAACCCATTCCATGTTGTTGCAAATTATTTTTTCTTTCAGTGACTGGAAACTGTCATGGGTTTATTTATTGCGTTTATTAGCTTCCTGCCTAGGAGGCTGTTGCATTTGTCTGAGTTTCTTCTTTATCACTATCGGCACCAGAAGATTTCCTACTTTGCAGGTGACAGTTTTGATTGCAGAAGTCAGGTAGCCTCAGGCTGAAGATGAACTGATTACATTTTGGCCAGTAAATATCCATTAATCCTCACAACATTGACATTTTGAATGGCGATCGATTTAAGTAGAAATTTTCATGATGTCTCACAACTGTCTGCATTAAAACCCTGCGGATTATATTGTGATGTTTGAGTGATGGATTGCGTACATCCTGCCCAGAATAGAGCAAGTGGGGGGAATTTTAACCTAAACAAACGGGTGGGTGGCGGGGGGTTGCATGTGGGGGTAATTAAAGTGTTAAAAATCTGAATCCCGACCTGAACCCGCCCACTTCCGGTTTTAATGGGGGGCGGGCAGCCTATCCGCTGCCAGGAGGCGGGCTGTCTATTTAAATATTATAATGAGGCTGGAAGCCTCTGCTGTAACCTCCATTTAGCTGGTCGGTTTTGCAGGCCTCATGAAACCCGTCAGCTAAAGCAAGGCGAGGACTGCTGGATCCAGAGGTAAGCGCCTTTACACTTGCCCGCTGGATCCAGGGTCACTGCCTAACCCACTGCAAGGCCGCCCTCCCGTGCCCCTTCCGGCCCCCAATCTTTCATCGCCCCCGCCCCCTGTGCTCCTCCTGGCCCCCGATCTTTCATCGCCCCCGCCCCCTGTGTTCCTCTGGCCACTCCCGGCCCCCAGGTGATCCCTTTCTCCCTCCTCAGTGCAGCACGTCTATCCGTCCGGAGCTAGCCAGCCTCTCAATCTGGCTCATTGCAAGTGGGAAACAGAGGCTTCCCATTCAAATCAGGTCCCCAACCCGCCTTCCCCATTAAAATTCAGTCCAGAGAGTGAATAGATGGTGAAGTGACCATGATTTGTGTTTAATAGATGTTGGAGGTGGGCTTCTTTGTGAAGATTGTGGGGGTGATTTTATTAATGGGGGCGCGTTGGAGGCGGGACTGCTGCTTGTCGGGTCGATGTCCCGCCTCCATCGATTTGTGGCCAACCCACGCTATTTTCCCTTGATTGACCTTGTTAAGCCTGCCCAGCGGGCTTAGCAGGCCAATTAAGGGAAAGCCGGTTGCAGAGCACATCAACGTATGACGTTTCATCTGTCAAAAATTTTTGACTGATGAATTGTCATCGTTTGACAGCTCTGTGACGCTATCAAACACTGACATTCTCTGCAGTTTGATGAGGTCTTGCATACAAGACCTCATCAACCTTCTTTCTTTTACAGAATTGAGATGTATGTTGCATCTGAGAATGCAATGGCCATCTCTCATCTGCAACACGGAGGTGCGAGACTCTCCGCATAGAAACCGACTGAAGCCTGCAGGAAGAAACAAAGGTAAGTACACTTTTTAAAAAACTGTTCGGACTTACCTCAGATACTCACCTCTACACTCTTGCACCCATCACTTACCTTCACACCACACTTTTGCGACCCCCGCAGACCCAGTACTTGTCTTGCTGAGCTGGCGGGTTTTGGAGCCTTCGGGAAGCCCGCACATGAGGGCAAAAAGGGGATAATCCTATTTTCTGCTGTTAACAGGCAGTTAATAGGCTTTAATCCCTTCCCGTCTCCAAGGAGACGGGACCCGGCGCGGGACGGCTAGCCGCCTCCTGGGAAGATGGCATGGAGGCGGGTTGGGGGCGGGTTTACCACCTGCCCCCAAATTCTGTCATTTTCCGGCAGTCCCGCCTTCCCAGGGCTGGCAAAATCGCCCCCAGTGTGTGGTTTATAAGGAAACAATACTTAAAACTTGCATTTATATAGCGCCTTTCACAACCTCAGGACGTCCCAAACCACTTTACAGCCAAAGAAGTTTTTTTTTTTTTGAAGTCTAGTCACTGTTGTAATGTAGGAAACGCGGCAGCCAAATATGCGCACAGCAAGCTCCCACAAACAGCAATGAAATAGATGACCAGATAATCTGTTTTTCCTGGTATTGTTTGGTGGATAAATATTGGCCAGGACACCGGGGAGAATTCCCTGGTCTTCTTCGAAAAGTGCCGTGGGATCTTTTACGTCCACGTGAGAGGGCAGACGGAGCCTCGGTTTAACCTCCAACAGGTCTGGCAAAATCCTGTTGCATGGCTTCCTCTCTGTGCTGTGTGTAACAAAATTATGATCCTGTTCTTTACCATCAGGTTTCCAATTTCATTGCACATGGTGCACCGTGGAAATTTCCCCCCCTCCCCTCAGTGATGTTTTTTATTTTCTCTCATCTAGATTTATCTTTCCTCTACTGAGTTGCTGACATATTCTGGACTGCGGATCATGTGTGACATTAGACAGTCAAGGTTTACTGTCTCAGGTCACACATGTCAGTTACAATGTCAATTCTCCACCCCCACAGATATATTCATTTCATTCTTTAGCGATTTCAGTCACACCACAGGCTAAATGTCCTCCGGCATTTCCTGTTCGAGAGCTCTCATCATTTTCACCTTTGCCCGAGTCATCTTCCTTCTCATGAACCTCAAGCGTACGTCCAACAAAGGACCTTTCTCCTGTTAGATGGAGCAGTTAATCCTTCATTTCAAAGATGGCCAAACAGTCCACAATGATGATCACAGTCATACCATATGTCCGCATTTTGCGGCAGGAGTCACTAGTTAGCAATCGGGAGCAGGAAACCTGGCTAATTTGTTTTCTCCCTCCCTCCCTAGCCTAGAGACATTAAAACAGGAAATGCTGGAACCACTCAGCATCTGGTGGGGAGAGAAACAGAATTAACGTTTCAGCTCGATGAACTTCCATCAGAACTGGAAGATGTTAGATGTGAATGCCTTTCAGGCAAATACAGAGCCAGGGAAAAGGGGGCAGGGAACGGACAAAAGGGAAGGTCTGTGATAGGCTGGAGGGCAGGAGAGATTAATGACAAAAGGGATGATGGTGCAAGGCAAAAGGGGATGGTAATGGGACAAGTAAAGAAACGAAAGATGGGCCTAGAGGATGTGTAAATGGTTACAGCAGAATAGCAGAGAGGGAGGGAAGTCATTTTGACTTTGGGCGATAGTATAAAATGGGCAATATCAGATCAGCCCGTTATACAGCTCTCCTGATTTTCATTTCCAATGGGAGAGATGTATAACGCGTGTCTGATCCGTTATCGTCCGTTTTGCACTAACGCCCGAAGTCAAAATTACCCCCACTCTTTCCCCGTGGCTGAACAACCAGCTGGATTGTTGGAGGCCTGGGAGCCAGTTGTCCCCTCCTTGGTTATGGTGTATGATGTGGGGAGAGCTGAGGAAAGGCAGGAAGTACCTTGTAAAGAAATTAAAGAAAGGAGCTGGATAACTGCCTGAAATCATAGTATCAAAGCCTGTGCCGGCTCTTTGAAAGAGCTGTCCAATTAGTCCCACTCCCCTGCTCTTTCCCCATTGCCCTGAAAACTTTTCCCCTTCAAGTATTTATCCAATTCCCTTTAGAAATTTATTATTGAATCTGCTTCCACCGCCCTTTCCGGCAGTGCATTCCAAATAAACATTAATAATTAGTAGTTAATGATTTTACAAACTTTTATGTGTTTTTTGTATTTGGCATTTAGCCCACTCTCCTGATCAGGATGGCCTCTTCAGTTCCCTAAAGCAGACACAGATGGTTTGCAACAGATTTCTTTTGAAGGTTTTTGAAATTTATGCGACCTCGATATCCTAGCCGCATCAATTTGGCATCTCTGCAAATGTAGTTTCAATGTAGACTATTTTGGGAGATTATTTTTATGCTGCTGGTTCTGTTTTGTTCTGCGATCTGAGAAAACTGTGCTCCAAATGAGCTCTGGAATTCCCTCCTTAAAACTCTCCGACTGTCTACCTCTCTTTCCTCCTTTAAGACGCTCCTTTAAACCTACCTCATCTGCCCTAATATCAACTTATGTGGCTCGGTGTCAAATTCTGTTTGATAACACTCCTGCGAAGTGCCTTGGGACGTTTTACTACAATAAAATAAAAGTAAAAGGACTTGCATTTACATAGCGCCTTTCATGACCTCAGGACGTCTTAAAGCGCTTTACAGCCAATGAAGTATTTTTTGAAGTGTAGTCACTGTTGTAATGTAGGAAATGCAGCAGCCAAATTGGACACAGCAAGCTGCAATTACTGTTGAGTTGGAAGGCAACAGCTGGGATCGGCCAGTGAAAAATGTATTTCCCTCACCATCCAGGGTAGCACTCACATCCCTTCAGGAATTTCTAATTAACATTTACCAGTAGCTTTTCAAGTAGAACAGAATCTCCATCAATCTGTTAGCTGATGTAATCAACATGTTTTTATTTTGGTTTGTTTTCCATGCTGTCAAGTAATCAGCTGGAGCAATGGCCACGGAACTCCCGCCTCAGGTTGACAGACATTGTTCCCGAGCTGTGTGAAGCCCGTGGCCATGCAGGGAAATTTAAAAAGTAGGGGGGAGAAAGGCTCTTAAGTGCCTGTCAACTACATGATAATTATCTCAATTGGGTCCCCCGCCGCTGCCGCTCAGGTCGGCTCCGCGATGACAGACACGCCTGGGGGAAAGGCGCGTGGGTGCGAGATGATAGCGGGGTCCTGACCCGCTGTCAAAAATAAGAACTTTCCCACCCGACCCACCACTGATTGCGCCTGTTACCACCCCGGAAAATTCAGCCCAATCTTTTTATTTATATAGACACTGATGATTACAATATTATAGTTGCTACATAAATATCCTTACGATAAATTATTATGTAGATAAATAAAGTATAATAAAATAATTTTATAAATGCAGTGTGCCACACTTTTGTGTGGATCTTGTGAGCTGCCCTACTTTAGGGTAGTACTGAGGGAGTCCTGCACTGTCGGATGTGCCGTCTTTGGGCTAAGACATTAAACCGAGGTCCCCGTCTGCCCTCGCTGAGGTGGACATAAAAGATTCCAAGGTACTATTCGAAGAAGAACCAAAGCTAAGCAATTAATTGACATGTGTGTTTGGCGTTCATTTGACAGATGTTCAAATAAATGTTTGACTGTTCTTGCTTATTTTGTAGGGATTGTTTGGCTGACCTTTGAGGCAGGAAATGATGTGTAGTACAAGAGCACTTTAGAGAATGAGCTCTTTCCCCACCTCTTGAATGTTGGAAATGGCATTGCAAGAGAAAAATAAACCTACAATAGCAATGTGCAGTGAAAGAGTTAAGCACTTAATATGATATTCCTTAACTTGACATTGTTGACGAGAGAGTGGCGCTACAATAACATGCATTTTTATAGTGCTCCTGACATACATCAGTGTCAGAGAGTTAGGAGTGGAGGTGAGTTTTGTTTCAGAAGTGAAAGAAGCTGCTTTTGGATCTAGATGAAGAAGAAAACTCCGTTTGAAGTCCAGAAGTACACCCAAGGTTTTGCACCTCTGGTAAAAGTCTGAGTTGACAGCTGGTGTCAGCCATGGCTCAGTGGTAGCACTCTTGCCTCTGAGTCAGAAGGTTGTGGATTCAAGTCCTGCTCCAACATCTTAGAGCAGATAATCCTGGCTAACCTTCCAAGTGCAGCACTGAGGCCCTGTCTGCCCTCTCAGGTGGACGTGAAAGATCCCATGGCACTATTTCGAAGAAGAGCAGGGGAGTTATCCCCGGTGTCCTGGTCAATATTTATCCTTCAACCAACATCACCAAAACAGATTATCTGGTCATTATCACATTGCTGTTTGTGGGAGCTTGCTGTGTGCAAATTGGCTGCCGAGTTTCCTACATTGCGACAGAGACTACACTCCAAAAGCAAAGTTGACTGTAAAGCGCTTTGGGATGTCCTGAGATCGTGAAAGGCGCATTATAAATGCAAGTTCTTTCTAACTAACCACATTTTGCGTGGGTAGTCAGCATTTCCAGGAAGAATCCACATTGCTAATGAATATCCAGTGTCATTCCCGGTTCTGTTCCAGCGACAGACCAGGATTTTCTCCCGGCTGCAGCACTGATCCCGACTCTTGCCTCCTCCTGCTGCTGTTACTCCTCCAGAGGCTTAAATCCCACTTAAATGCAGGTCAGATCCCTGCTACAAGAGCAGCAGGAGGTAGAAGTGGGAGCAGGAATAGGGGAGGAGAGTGCCAGCATCAAGTGAGGAAAGACAGGGAAAGATTGATAACATTCACTCAAAGGGGGCGAGAGGAAAAGAGTGATGGCTTGAATTGAGGGGGGAGATGAAGGAGAGAGCCAGCATGAGGTGGAGGAAGGGGTGGGGATGAAAAGTTCTATATGAGATGGAGGAAGGGATGGGGATGAAGAGAGCCAGCATGAAATATGACGGATAGGGAAATAGTGCCAGTTTGAATTGAGGGTTGAAAGAACAGAATGCTGGCTTGGCTCTTTGTGCGGCTGGGAGAAGGGAGGACTGCCAGCATGAACTGGGAGGAGAAGAGAATCCCTTTCTGAACTTGAGGGCCGGAGGGAATGAAATTGCCATTGAACTGTGGTGGATTGGAGGGGGTAGAGTGTCTATGAACTGTGGTGGATTGGAGGGGGTAGCGAGTCTATGAACTGTGGTGTGATTGGAGGGGGTAGAGAGTCTGTGAACTGCGGTGGATTGGAGGGGTAAGAGTGTCTATGAACTGCGGTGGATTGGAGGGGGTGGAGTGTCTATGAACTGTGGTGGATTGGAGGGGTAGAGTGTCCATGAACTGTGGTGGATTGGAGGGGGTAGAGTGTCTATGAACTGTGGTGGATTGGAGGGGTAGAGTGTCTATGAACTGTGGTGGATTGGAGGGGTAGAGTGTCCATGAACTGTGGTGGATTGGAGGGGTAGAGTGTCTATGAACTGCGGTGGATTGGAGGGGGTGGAGTGTCTATGAACTGTGGTGGATTGGAGGGGTAGAGTGTCCATGAACTGTGGTGGATTGGAGGGGGTAGAGTGTCTATGAACTGTGGTGGATTGGAGGGGTAGAGTGTCTATGAACTGTGGTGGATTGGAGGGGTAGAGTGTCCATGAACTGTGGTGGATTGGAGGGGTAGAGTGTCTATGAACTGCGGTGGATTGGAGGGGGTAGAGTGTCCATGAACTGCGGTGTGATTGGAGGGGGTAGAGAGTCTGTGAACTGTGGTATGATTGGAGGGGGTAGAGTGTCCATGAACTGTGGTGTGATTGGAGGGGGTAGAGTGTCCATGAACTGTGGTGTGATTGGAGGGGGTAGCGTGTCCATGAACTGTGGTGTGATTGGAGGGGGTAGAGTGTCCATGAACTGTGGTGTGATTGGAGGGGGTAGAGTGTCTACAGATTGGAGGGGGTAGAGTGTCTATGAACTGTGGTGTGATTGGAGGGGGTAGAGGGTCTATGAACTGTGGTGTGATTGGAGGGGGTAGAGTGTCTGTGAACTGGGGAGCTTTGGAGGGGGTAGAGTGTCTATGAAACTGTGGTGTGATTGGAGGGGGTAGAGTGTCTATGAACTGGGGAGCATTGGAGGGGGTGGAGTGTCTATGAACTGTGGTGTGATTGGAGGGGGTAGAGTGTCTATGAACTGGGGTGGATTGGAGGGGGTAGAGTGTCTATGAACTGTGGTGTGATTGGAGGGGGTAGAGTGTCTATGAACTGTGGTGGATTGGAGGGGATAGAGTGTCTATGAACTGTGGTGGATTGGAGGGGATAGAGTGTCTATGAACTGGGGTGGATTGGAGGGGGTAGAGTGTCTATGAACTGGGGTGGATTGGAGGGGGTAGAGTGTCTATGAACTGTGGTGGATTGGAGGGGATAGAGTGTCTATGAACTGGGGTGGATTGGAGGGGGTAGAGTGTCTATGAACTGGGGTGGATTGGAGGGGGTAGAGTGTCTACAGATTGGAGGGGGTAGAGTGTCTATGAACTGGGGTGGATTGGAGGGGGTAGAGTGTCTACAGATTGGAGGGGATAGAGTGTCTATGAACTGTGGTGGATTGGAGGGGGTAGAGTGTCCATGAACTGTGGTGTGATTGGAGGGGGTAGAGTGTCTATGAACTGGGGTGGATTGGAGGGGGTAGAGTGTCTATGAACTGTGGTATGATTGGAGGGGTAGAGTGTCCATGAACTGTGGTGTGATTGGAGGGGGTCGAGTGTCCATGAACTGTGGTGTGATTGGAGGGGTAGAGTGTCTACAGATTAGAGGGGGTAGAGTGTCTATGAACTGCGGTGGATTGGAGGGGGTAGAGTGTCTATGAACTGCGGTGGATTGGAGGGGGTAGAGTGTCTACAGATCGGAGGGGGTAGAGTGTCTATGAACTGTGGTGTGATTGGAGGGGTGGAGTGTCTATGAACTGTGGTGTGATTGGAGGGGCTAGAGTGTCTACAGATTGGAGGGGGTAGAGTGTCTATGAACTGGGGTGGATTGGAGGGGATAGAGTGTCTACAGATTGGAGGGGGTAGAGTATCTATGGATTGGGGAGGATTGGAGGGGGTAGAGTGTCTATGAACTGGGATGGATTGGAGCGGGTGGAGTGTCTATGAACTCTGGTGGATTGGAGGGGGTGGAGTGTCTATGGACTGGGGAGTATTGGAGGGGTGGAGTGTCTATGGACTGGGGAGTATTGGAGGGGTGGAGTGTCTATGGATTGGGGAGTATTGGAGGGGTGGAGTGTCTATGGATTGGGGAGTATTGGAGGGGTGGAGTGTCTATGAACTCTGGTCGATTGGAGCGGGTGGAGTGTCTATGGACTGGGAAGTATTGGAGGGGTGGAGTGTCTATGGACTGGGAAGTATTGGAGGGGTGGAGTGTCTATGAACTGGGGAGTATTGGAGGGGTGGAGTGTCTATGGATTGGGGAGGATTGGAGGGGGTGGAGTGTCTATGAACTGCGGTGGATTGGAGTCGGTAGTGTGTCTATGGATTGCCGTGGATTGGAGTTAGAAAGTATCTCTGAAGAAGGCGTATAGCGCCTTTGCGAAGAGGGGTGGAGTGACTGTTGAGGTAGCTTTTGGGGAAGTAATGGGTCAGTTGGTCTGTTGAAAGCCCTAATGTTACTTAATGTGCTTCAATTAAAAATGTATCAATTGTGAAATAAAATGAGATTAATATTCAGTGCATCACTTTTAATGTAAAAATTCAAACATTTCTGGTTGGAGTTTGCCCCCAGACCTCAATAGCAATGTACTGCCAGTTGGCACAGGAGGTGGGGGGATAGGAAGGGGTTGGGCAGCATTTAGATGAAGCGTGTACAATTCTAAATTTGATTAAAATGATCCTGTAGTTGATAAGATTCGGTTCAAATATATTCTGTTTGCTGCTTGGCATTTAAAAAAAAAGAATATTAATTAATACCCTTTTCTCCCAGTAATAAATTATCTGCTATTTCTGGGAGAAAAAAAAAGATTTAATATATGAAGAAGAAGAATGAATTCCCAAATGGTAGGTAGAGAGTAATTTTCATTAACACTGAGCAAGCGTTCTTTATGTTTCAGGTAATTCAATGCCCAAATTCATCGAAGACTCCACATTGCTGGAAAATGCACCAAATAATTGAAAACAACATCTAAAATTTTCTTGTATCTTCGACACTTGTATTCCTTTTAAGGGCTTTCATTTCATATTCATGGTTTATTTTTGCCAAAGAAGTGAAGGAATGTTAGGTATGCTGGCAGTGTAAATTACAAGCCACTGCACTTAGTGTAATTACTTGTTATTGCAGGTCATGGGCTCATATTTGGGGCCATTTTACATTCGGAACTTGATTGGGATTTGTTGGTCAGCTTCTGCTAGTTTTCTAGGTTGGCACGTACTTGGGAAGGCTGATGGAGCCAGAGACATGGACAGGAGCCGAAAACATTGGCCCTGTAATTGTGGTTGGCGGCGTAGCTACGGAGTGCGCCTCCAACCTCCGAAAGGATTTCGCACTTACCTGGCGCAAGGCCCCACACGTAAACGTGCTGTCAGACGCTGCAGAGCTCAGCGCAGCGTAGTGCATCCCGGAGCCCAGGAGCGCAGCGTAAAGCTCTGAGGTACCTGATGCATCCAACATGCTGAGAATGGTAAGGAGCTTGACTCCTTCAGAGTATAAGGAAACGTCTCTGTTTTACTGCACTGTAGTCCTAGAGACTAGCAGTTCATTTGCATATTTATTATTCCTGAGCTGCTAATATTGACATTGAATTGAATATTTAGATATATTTGCAAACTTTTGCAGGAAGAACGCAATTGCACTTTTAAGGGAAGGGGAAAGACTCGAATTTTCTAGCATCTCATAGAAACATAGAAACATAGAAGATAGGAGCAGGAGTAGGCCATTCGGCCCCTCGAGCCTGTTCCGCCATTTAATGAGATCATGGCCGATCATCCAAATTCAGTACCCTGTCCCTGCTTCCTCCCCATATCCCTTGATCCCTTTAGCCTTAAGAAATATATCTAACTCCTTCTTGAATATATTTAATGAATTGGCCTCAACTGCCTTCTGTGGTAGAGAATTCCACAGGTTCACCACTCTCTGGGTTAAGAAATTCCTCCTCATCTCAGTCCTAAATGGCTTACCCCTTATCCTTAGACTGTGACCCCTGGTTCTGGACTCCCCCGCCATCGGGAACATCCTTCCTGCATCTAGTCCTGTTAGAATTTTATAAGTTTCAATGAGATCCCCTCTCATTCTTCTAAACTCTAGCGAATATAAGCCTAATCGACCCAATCTCTCTTCATAATAAAATCGCTAATTATCTAAACTTTTATATGTGGGTATAACATTTTTTACATTGCGATCATTAACATAAGAACATAAGAAATAGGGGCAGGAGTAGGCCATTTGGCCCTTCGAGCCTGTTCCACCATTCAATAAGATCATGGTTGATCTTCTACCTCATCTCCACTTTCCCGCACTATCCCCATCTCCCTTGATTTCCTTAGTATTCAAACATCTATCTATCTCTGTCTTGAATATACTCAACGACTGAGCCTCCACAACCCTCTGGGGTAGAGAATTCCAAAGATTCACCACCTTCTGAGTGAAGAAATTTCTTCTCCTCTCAGTCCTAAATGGCCGACCCCTTATTCTGAGACTGTGACCCCTGATTCTAGACTCTCCAGCCAGGGGAAACATCCTTCCTGCACCTACCCTGTCAAGCCCTGTAAGAGTTTTGTATGTTTCATTCTAACAAAGTTGCCCTCTACCTTATCCCTCTACATAAAATGATATCGTTTCATTTCTTTAGAGGATGTAATCAATGATTAAAATGATGTCTTGAAACAAATATATAACATTCTTACAGTTTTTTTTAATCGAGACATCCTATTAATTCCTCAACTTTTTTGTTGTGGTGGGAGGTGGCGACATGAATCTATATGGGTGGAGCTAAGAAATAGCGAGGGGCGAAAAACATTAATAGGAGTGGTATATAGGCCTCCAAATAGTAAAATAGAGGTTGGGGAGGGCATCACGAGGGAAATTAGAGAAGCGTGCAATAAGAGCACAGCTGTCATCATAGGTGACTTTAACTTACATATAGATTGGAATAGCCTAATCAGTAAAAATAATGAGGAGGAGGAATTCCTTGAGTGTTTAAGGGATGGTTATCTGGATCAATATGTCGAGGAACCAACTCGGGAACAGGCTATATTGGACTGGGTACTGTGCAATGAGAAGGGACTAATTAGTAATCTTGTTGTACGGGGACCCTTGGGTCAGAGCGATCATAACATGATCGATTTCTCACTCGAAATGGAGAGCGAAGAAATTGACTCAGATACTAAGGTCCTGAATTTAAACAAGGGGAATTATGATGCCATTAGACGGGAACTGAGTAGGTCTGATTGGACAACGTTCCTGGGAGGACTGGAGGTAGATAAACAATGGCAAGCATTTAAAGATAGAATGACAAAATTGCAAAAATTGTTTATACCAATCTGGCATAAAAGGAAATCTAAAAAGGTGACTCAACCGTGGATAACAGGGGAAATTAGAGACAGCATAAAATCCAAAGATAGGGCGTATAAAATAGCCAAAAAAAGCGCCAGAGCGGAAGATTGGGAACAGTTTAAGATAGAGCAAAGGAGGACAAAGGGCTTAATCAAGAGGGGCAAAATAGCTTACGAAAGCAAGCTGGCGGAAAATATAAAAACTAACTCCAAAAGCTTTTATAAGTATATCAAGAGGAAAAGACTGGTGAAAACCAAAGTTGGTCCATTGCAGTCAGATACGGGGGAATATATAACGGGAAATAAGGAAATGGCAGACCAACTAAATGCATACTTTGGGTCAGTCTTTACGAAGGAAGACACAAAAAACCTCCCTGGGATATCGGGAAAAATAGGGACATTTGCAAAGGAGGAACTGACGCAAATCAATATCTCTAAGGATATGGTGTTAAGGAAGCTAAAGGGATTGAAGGCGGACAAATCCCCAGGGCCTGATAACATGCATCCTAGGGTGCTGAAGGAGGTGGCCCTAGAGATAGCGGATGCACTAAGTATGATTTTTCAGAATTCATTAGACTCGGGAACAGTGCCCATGGATTGGAGGGTAGCTAACGTTACCCCACTATTCAAAAAGGGGGGTAGGGAAAAAGCAGGTAATTACAGACCTGTAAGCCTTACATCAGTTGTGGGCAAAATGCTGGAGTCCATCATTAAGGATGAAATAGCGGAGCACTTAGCAAATGGGGACAGGATAGGACAGAGTCAACATGGATTTACAAAGGGTAAATCGTGCTTGACTAATCTATTGGAATTTTTTGAGGGAGTAACTGGTAAAATAGATGAGGGAGAGCCAGTAGATGTGGTGTACCTGGACTTCCAAAAGGCCTTCGATAAGGTCCCACATAAAAGATTAGCAGGGAAAATTGAAGCTCATGGGATAAAGGGGAAAGTATTGACGTGGATAGAGAACTGGCTGTCAGATAGAAAACAAAGAGTTGGAATAAACGGCTCATTTTCTGAATGGCAGGCAGTAACAAGTGGGGTACCACAGGGATCTGTCCTGGGTCCCCAGCTGTTCACAATTTACATTAATGACCTGGATCAGGGAGTCGGATGCAGCATTTCCAAATTTGCAGACGACACTAAACTAGGAGGGGGGGTGGGCTCAGAGGAGGAGACCAGGAAGCTCCAGAGCGATTTGGACAGACTGGGTGATTGGGCGGATAAATGACAGATGCACTATAATGTGGACAAGTGCGAAGTTATCCACCTTGGGTGCAGGAACGGGAGGGCAAATTATTATTTAAATGGCAATAAATTGGGAGAGGGGGAAGTACAGAGAGACCTGGGTGTTCTTGTACACCAGTCACTGAAGGCGAGCATGCAGGTGCAACAGGCGGTCAAGAAGGCAAACGGTATGCTGGCCTTCATAGCAAAAGGGTTGGAATACAGGAACAGGGATACCTTGCTGCAGCTGTACAGGGCACTGGTGAGACCACACCTCGAGTACTGTGTACAGTTTTGGTCGCCTCATCTGAGGAAAGATGTTCTTGCCATGGAGGGGGTGCAGCGGCGATTCACCAGGCTGATACCAGGAATGGCGGGATTGACCTATGAGGAGAGACTATGTAGTTTAGGGATGTACACACTGGAGTTTAGAAGATTGAGAGGGGACCTCATAGAAGTGTATAAAATTCTGACAGGTCTAGACAGACTAGATGCAGAAGGAATGTTTCCCTTGGCGGGTGAGAACAGAACTAGAGGACATAATTTAAGGATAAGGGCTAAACCATTTAGGACAGAAATGAGGGGGAATTTCTTCACTCAGAGGGTGGTGAACCTGTGGAACTCATTGCCACAGAGGGCAGTGTACGCCAGCTCATTAAATATATTTAAGAGGGAATTAGATATATTTCTACAGGCAAAAGGGGTTAAGGGTTACGGAGAGAAGGCGGGGACGGGATACTGAATTGGAGGATCAGCCATGATCTCATTAAATGGCGGAGCAGGCTCGAAGGGCCGGATGGCCTACTCCTGCTCCTATCTTCTATGTATCTATGTATGAATGGGTAGGGAGCAGGTTACTTTCAGAAACTTGGATACTTTCTACAGCTGAAAGGAAAAAGAGAGCTATAATTAAAGGTGTTGCGTTGTGCAAACAGGCTGCTGCGCCTGTTCACAGCAGCCATAAGATTTTCATGTGTAATTGCTGGGCAGTTGGTGGGCAATTAGCCCCAGTCTGCACCAGCAATGAGGATAATACAGTCGGAGTGGATGATCTGTCAAGTCGGAACTTGACAGATCGCGTACTCTGACAGTACGCCGTCATACTGACTGCAAATTATGCCCCAGTGGCTTTGGTGTTAGCTAGTTCTGTGCTCTAATTGATCGAAGTGAATCAAGGGCCGCGATTTCCCCTACATCGGCAGGTCCGATGCGGCTGGGGTTGGTGGCGGGTTGTGACCCCGCTGCTGGCTCCATCCCGCTGTCCAAAGTGATCTTACGCTGATTGGGCTTGTTAAGCCCGCCCAGCGTGTTTCCCGGCCAATTGAAGGAAGCGGGTCTGGTGATGTCATTTGATGACACGTCATCAGCCGATTTCCTTAAAGGGACCATGTGCAAATTGATTTGGACAGTTGTGCTGTCAATGTTCTACAGTATTGAGGAGCTGCAAACACCGACAATGACTGCACATAGGTGCAGGGCTGCACCCAGGCTCTCCCATGACTCCCTCCATATGCTTATGGAGGGAGTCACAGCATGCAGGGAGCCTGTCTTCTGTTTCCATGGCGGAAGAGACCTCCCCAGAAGATCAACACAGCCTGGTTGCGCATTGCACAGGAGGACACAAGCAGGGATGTGGTCAGGAGGACCTGGGTGCAGTGGCACAAACCATTTAATGATCTCAGTAGATCACGAAACATTACTGCAAAGCCACACTCAACCTCATCCTCCTGTGCCACTCAGCACATCCCCATCACTCTGCTTTCCCTAACCTACTCCTGCACATCCTTACTCACACCAACTTACCTTGCACCTCCACTCATCCCTCTCTATCTACATTATCACTTCCCCATCTCACTAGCCACCCCTCACACTCACCCTCATCCTAGTCCAATCATACCAACTAACAACACACAAGGGTAGGCACTTGGGTGTTTTAGCCAATGTTCATGTAACGTTTCTGTTAATGTGCTGTCAAACATTGAAATCTTTATTTTCAACACTTTGCGTTCTTGGACAGATTTGTGTGCACCTTTGGAAGTGGCTCAGTGAGTTGCAGTGAATGGTGAGACATAACGGTACCCCCCGCATTGGCAATGAGTGTGAAAGGAATGGCTTGGACATTGTAAGGATGCTTTATGGTGTTGGTGTGGGGTGGTGCCAGCCTGGCGCATCATGTGGCAGCCAGGGTGTACAGCGTCAAGTGAAGTAAATCTGGCCATGGTGAGGCCATCCCTGGCCTCCCAGGCAGCAATGTGGTCGGGTGCTGATGCCCTGTGTCCTGTGCAGCATCAGTTGATTGCAGAGAAGGTTGATGTTGTTGTTGGTGCTGCTGGTGTGCCTGGTGATGCTGGTGTTGGGGCTGATCGTGGTGGGATTCTGAGGACCAAGGTGAGATAGTTTCAAGGGCACCAATGTTGCTGGAATAGATGGCAGGTGAGGTTGGGATGACAGAAGCAATCTGTCAATGGCGGGAGAGGTTGTTCTAATGAGGTGACACTGGATAGAGAGTTTGCTCCAAACACTTGCAAGCTGCATAAAGCTCAATCTGTCTTGCAAATGCATTAAGCAACAGCTTCTAACCTTGGAAAGTGAACAGCTATGAAATGGGAGCTTTTATAGAAAATTTGCAGCTGTCAAGTTAATAAATCATCCCATGCTGACACAACTCCTGACCTGCTTACCTGATGTGATTCCCGAGCAACTCAGCGAAAATTTAAAGGTGAGACTAAAATAGTTTTAAGTGCCTGTTAACAAGCTCTTAATCATCTAAATTGCCTCCTCCGCCGCTTGGTGTCGGGTCTGTTCAGCGATGACAGACCCAACATTTGGGAAACTAGCGTGGCGGCGGGTTGACAGTGGGTTCCCTACCGACCCACCTGACCCACCACCAAACACGCTCACTGACCCCCCGAAAAATTCCCCCCTACAACACTATAACACGGCACACACAGACAATAGAATAGTTTTAATGTACTTAAGTAGATCTCCCATTGTTTTACTCATGGTAAGTAGGATGATACGCTGTTTTATAATAACAGGAGTGTTACACCTTCATATGGACAATGTGTTATTCTGCTGCAAAGGTGGATCTATGTTGAGCAGGGTACAATTGATGTCAGACAGAACTTAATTGCTATTTGGTGAGGTAAATTTGCAGATTAGAAGATGCTTATAAGTTTCTGCCTCCAGGTGAGAAGAAACAGCATGAAATTACTGCCTCCTTCCTCTTCTATACTTTTGACACTTCAAAGTGTGGCAGACACTCTCACTATTTGTATATCGACGGATAGAAAGCTTAGTTGAGCTGAGGCATTTGTTCTGTGTTTTAATCCTTTACTATTCTCTGAAACTTTGTTAAATATGTTATCTGGTTGTATTAAACAAACAGTATAGGAGGGTGAAAAGAATCAAAGGTTATGCTGATAGGCTGAGCTGAAGAAGGGTGGGAGGAGGCTCGTGTGGAGCATAAAACACCAGCACGGACCAGTTGGGCCGAATGGCCTGTTTCTGTGCTGTAAACTCTATGTAATTCTATGCAGTACAGTAATTCTATTTGGGGAAAAAAAATTCTTGAGGAAGAAATGGCAAAATCAGATCTTTTACTGCCCCCTTAACATTGCTAAAAGTGAGAACACTGATAAAGTCTAGTAAAATTTTATTCAGCAAACGTTCTCGTTTTTTGAATATGATTGCTGCAGTGTGCTTCTGTAAGATTCAGGACTCGCCTACCTGTGACTTTGAGACTTGAGGGAGGTCACAAAAGGCATCGGCTTTTCAGATGTAAAGGAGGTTGCTTTTGGTCCTGGTACTTTGGGAGTGTGTTATCCAGCTGGTCTACAATAAAGCGCAATTTAATTACCCCGGAAACGTGGAGAGCATGACTCTGAGCCTTCCAGCACTTCACCAGCTTTAATGTCTCCGGAAACAGATGGGGTGATAAAAATAGAGCTGATTTTGATGTTTAACTTGAGGACGTGTTGCTTTTTGTAATCAACATTGATCACTTAATGATTAGTGACACTCCTGTGTCTTTTGATAAAGTTGCGACTGAAAGCATCAGTTCTCTTGTGTACCAGGCTCTGGCCCCCAGTTCCAAATGAAAAATTCATTAGTGTCATCTGCCAAAAGATTTATATAACAGGAGGATCAAAGGGGAGAGCACGTCGCTCAGTAGCGGAAGAATTATTGGGATGCTGGAGGGAGCATGCACTATGGGACCACAAGATCTGAGGCACCTCGGCAGCTCCTGTAGTGACGACAGCTCATCTCTATGTTAACTATGTTATACTTTCAGCTCGTCATAATGGCTGGAACTGTGCTGCTCGCCTATTACTTTGAGTGCACAGACACCTTCGAGGTGCACATCCAGGGGTTCTTCTGCCAAGACGGCGACTTAATGAAGCCGTACCCGGGACCAGAAGAAGACAGCTTCATCTCCCCACTCATCCTGTACTGTGTGCTGGCAGCAACTCCAACCATCATTGTAAGTAAAACAAACTACGCTGCATGATGCTGTCCATCTGCGAATGTATATCCATCTCTACCTATCGTTCCCCTGTCGAACTCTCCCCATGTTTCATTTGCTGTTTTCTCTCCCTCACTCCTGGTTTTTTTTTCCTCTTCAAACACACCTTGGCGTATAGTTGTGTCTCTGTCACTCATTTTCCCTCAATGTTATTTTACATCTCTCTCTCTTGAATCTAATGATAAGAATGTTATACCTTTTGCAAATGATTTCAGTTCAGAACCCGGTACATAACCTTGGTTTGCACATCATTTAAACAAAAAAAAATCTATGGAGTATTCGCAGGACGGTGACAGTGATAATGTATGGAGCGATTAGCTCATTTTCAGCTTAACATTAGAAATTATGCGACCATTGTTAGATGTTACATTTCGTAAAAGATTTTTTCCATTCCATGTCTAGTGCTGCTGGTACTTTCCCTTGTTTAATTGTCAGTACTTATACATCAGTCTCTGACAACCAAACCGAAGCTCTCTAACCTTAATAAAAACGATTGCTGCTTCATTGAAAGCCTGAAGTGACGATCCATTCACAGTCTCTTGCATGGGATGCCCACACATTCCCACATCCATGCTACCTGAGAATCATCTCACATTCAGAGAGCTTGGTGTCAATGAGAGAGAGAGAGAGAGAGAGAGAGAGAGATTGATCCATTTTCTGTCATAGGATTTCAGGAATTTACCACTTTTTAATCTGAGAGCACAGCATTTTTACAAATTGATTTTACTTTTCATTCTCATACGTTCTCGATTATTTAAGCCTCCTTCACTGTCATTTATATGTTTAACCTAATTTATCTAAATGTAAAAGGTTCCTGCTAAGCACCATAATTCTGTGATATCTGTCATCTTTGATTCATTTCTGCTTGCTGCAGAGTTCTCCTTCGATACTCTCCCGGTAATTATATATTACATTGGATCAGTTGTTACAAAAATAATTAAAGGATTTGACGCAGAGTTGCAGTAATTGGCTAGTGAATTGTATTCAATCCCAGAATAGCGCTAATGTATTTTCCATGAGCTTTCTTAACATTATTGTAACTTTGAAACATTTTGGAAGATCGGTGTTCTGTGAGCTGGAGCTCTTTTCTCTAGATAATGAGAAGGCTGACAGGTGAGCTGATAGAGGTCTTTAAAAGTATGAAGGGGTTTGATGGGGTAGAAGGCGGCCCCGAGATTTACTCAGGGCCTTGCAGAGAGCAGAGAGCAGAGAGCAGAGGGGAGGGAGGGGGCGGGGGAAAGGATGTCCGGGCGGGGAAACCTGGTGGGGGGAAGTTGGAGTTCGTGGGGGGATTTGGAGATCACCAGGGGGGGGGGGAGGAGTCGGAGATTGGGGGGGGGGAGGAGTCGGAGATGGAGGGGGG